>JAODJX010000001.1:22645173-22655432 GCA_026776945.1 Isichthys henryi
TGCCCATTGCTTCCGGGATAGGCTCCGGACCCCCCGCGACCCAGTAGGATAAGCGGTTTGGACAATGGATGGATGGAGTCCGCAGATATGTACGCTGTGGGAAGTGTGACTTCCGGAGAATTGTTCTTCAGTTAGCGCAAGGTGGGAAAGCTTGCTCTGCAGGTGGATAAACAAAGTGATGTGGCTGAGTTAGACCGGAATGGTCCGGAACATTATTTGGAGGTTACCATTTCAGGGGTGGGTGGGCTTAGGCAGCAAGCAGGACAAATCAGCCTTTTGAGTGGACATAAAATTACCACTTTTTTTTTTTGAGGGGGGGGGGAGAGAAAGGCTAAGACTGCATAATCTCCTCACATCCAGGAAAACAAATTTAGATTTTAGTACATAAATTAAATATAGAAATTAAGTTTTGGAATGGTAAAATGCACACCGCCACACATGTGAAGTAGTCTTAAACCCAGAAATGTCCAGTTTAGTGGAATATATAATATGAGAAATTTGATGTCCTCTATAGAGAATGAAATCAGAAATGACTTGCTGGACCTCCGGAGAGTGTGCAGACTCCTCAGGGCATGGATATTTAGATATGGGGACACACTAATATGCAGGGAATGGCAAACAGGCAGCCACAGCTATGATAGTCACATGACAGTCTCCCGAGATGGGTACAGCCGCCAGTCTGCCAGCCTCTGCGGTGAACCAGGCCACCTTCTCCCTCCCACCCCCCTGACTGATGCCATGTTCCTCTCCTCAGCCCCAGGATGGCTACCGCATGGTGCAGCAGTTCCAGTTCCTGGGCTGGCCCATGTACCGCGACACACCGGTCTCCAAGCGCTCCTTCCTGAAGCTTATCCGGCAGGTGGAGAAGTGGCAGGAGGAGTACGACGGCGGAGAGGGCCGCACTGTGGTGCACTGCCTGTGAGTTAGGGGTGGGGAGAGTGGGGGGCTCAGACTCGAAGTGATGATTCTTCATCAGTTTCGGTCTCAGGTGTTCATGATCTAATTTGGTTTAAGCCACAAATTATGTTCTTGTTTTCATTGCATTTGTATTTTTGCAAGTCTGATAGACCCAGAACATTATTTCGATTATTTTGAAAGTTTTATTACGTTAATTCAGCAACAGGCCCATCAGAGACCCGCACTCATTCATGTCGATCATCAGCCTGTTTGGCGTCTTTCTGACCGGCCCGCTGTCTAGTGCTTAAAAACCAGGCTTCTAACAAATAGGTTGTTGATTCCAGCCTCTGATACACTCTGCCATGCCTTTAGGCGAGATTTTACCTGGAATTGCTTCAGCTGGTGCTATAGCGCATGAAATAGTTTGCTAAATTAGCTAGCTAAAGGAGTGGGCTAAGCAATCACATTTATCGATGTTCTAACGTGATTATCCGGGAGAGCATTACTATTAGCCAACTAAATAACGGAAGCCATGTTTAATTCAGAAAACTGACTAAAATTTTCGATAGTTATAATGCTGAGTATAGATTTTGGCTGGTCCAATTGATATGATTCTATACATGGGCTTTTATGAACTAAGAGTGACAGTGATCTTTTCTTCCTCACGAGGAATTTTTGGGTGGGAAGGAAGCTGTGTTTCTTGGGTGAATCTGCCTTCCATGCTGTAGCAAACTTGTGATAATTTACTGTCTGTTGGACCCAGGGGTGCTGCTATGAAAGCATTATCATATTGGGCCCCCAACCCAGACCTATTAGAATATTTGGGTCCTTGGAATCGTCCTGACTTCCCCCCTTTACAGCACGCCTGGCTGGGGACTTTGTCTTAATCCAAACACGTAGTGGCAGAGTGGTTCAGGTATGTAAGACATGGCAGATAATGTTATCGGCCTTTAACTAAGACAGATATCGGTGTGTGATCAACGTCTCCTTCTTAATAGGGGTGCAGGTTTGGTGCTGAACACGGGACAGTAATTAGGGCACAGAATGCTTCCAATTAATGTTAATAGGCAGCACAAACAAGAATGTTCTAAATGTCAGCAAACAGCGGTACCGCAATCACGATGTTTAGTAAACGATGAGCTTCTGGACGGTCTTCTGACATGTGCCACTGCGTTTCCCTTATGAATAAAAAGCTGAGCACCACCATCTACTGTTCAACCCTGAACAGTACAACTACAGAGACAGCCGACTTCAATGAAATCAAAGGAAAATAAGCTGGTCCACTTCACACAGGATGTTCAAAGTTAAGGCAATTAGGATTATGGCTTAAAGTTTATATATACACCCATGTTAACATTCATGTTATTTTCCATTTGCCTTTATAATTTAACTGTCCTCTTAAATTACCAGAGGCCTCTTTCAAGATGATTCGTACAGTTTCTGGTCGTGGCACATGTACTCTGGTCATGGTTTCCAAATTAGAGCAAAATTTGCACTATATGGATCTAATTGGTCAAGATGGGACATGTTCCACAGCAGAACTTCCCCTTCATGACTCCCGGTTTATTTTTCAATCTTCACCCCCCCCCTCCCCATGTAGGAATGGAGGGGGTCGCAGTGGGACCTTCTGCGCCATTAGCATCGTATGCGAGATGCTGCGTCACCAGCGCGCTGTGGACGTCTTCCACGCCGTCAAAACCCTGAGAAACAACAAGCCCAACATGGTGGACCTGCTGGTAGGAGGCCTTCCCTACTTCTGCTTTGCTCCCATCGGTGACGCTCATGTCGCGTGTCAGTGTCTGTAGCTCTACAACTACACCATTGTGCCATTGACGCAGCAGTCATGCATTCAAATCTCAGAGAATATATATAAATTGTGACCCTTCTACAATACATATCTGCGGACTCCATCCATCCATCCATTTTCCAAACCGCCTATCCTACTGGGTCGCGGTGGGTCCGGAGCCTATCCCAGAGAGATGGGCACGAGGCAGGGAACAACCCAGGATGGGGGGCCAGCCCATCGCAGCTACTATAAGTCGTTTTGGATAAAACGAATCAAATATAATACTGTCAGCCTGCCGAATTCATTTAACAATCCACTCTTTATAACCATCTAACTAGCATATTGGCCCTGCTCTCTGATCCTAACCTTGCTTTGGACAAAAGTGTCTGCTAAAATTAGTTTTTAACAAAAATCTGCAAGTACATCAAGAACAGGAGCAAAATGAGCAGTTATTTGCGATAATATATAAAATAATAAACAGTGAAACAACACACAAGGATCTGTGTCAGCTAAATTAAATCAGTATCTGAATTTGCAGTTGTGATGATATAAATAATAATTTCATACTGGAGGAAGCATGCTGATGAATATGAATTACTTTGTTAAGGGGAAGAGAGGCAATTTATTATGGCTGTTATGAGTATAAATCGATATGACAAACATAATACAGATATATGGGTCTTTTTGTTTTTTTTGATGTGCCATACGTTGTCTAATTGTACTCTTGCAGGATCAGTACAAGTTCTGCTATGAAGTTGCACTGGAATACTTGAGTTCCGGATAAGTCAACCCGGATTGGCTCCATCTTGCCTGGCCCCACCTAGCTGGACTGGGACTCCATGTCTGGAATTTACGTCGAGATGGCGAGGTCTGTCACTCTGAGCGACAACATCCGGGCCCGTCGAAGTATCACGATTCGGCAGGACTGGGTGTTGGCGCCGCCCTCCTGGCCGAACCCCCCACCCCCCCTTTGCTCTGCGTGTACAGCGAGAACTGCAGCATCCATAGCTGTCCCCACAGTCACATGTCCATCTGCATTAGCTAGCAGGACGGCCACAGGAGCATGCCGTCATACTCACCGCTCACCTCTCCCAGTCTCACTTTTCCCGGCTCTGGCCTTACCAGTTCTCCGCCTCTATCCTCACTGGAAGTGTCATTTCTGCTTTTTCGTGGGGAATGCAATTTACGTAACGTCGATATGTTTCTTTCCGATTTCCTTATTCTAGTTTTCTTCGTCAAAGCACAGCGGTATGTCGCGTATAGCCGAAGCCGACCCCTGACCCCCAACATCCTGAATGTTAAGTTGTCGTTGCTGTAACTGCTTCCGACATCATTGTGTTGAAGGAGGAAAAACCGACATGATAAAACTCGCCAGCTTGCATCACATCCAGTCGAATGATCGTCATTGTCACATTGTTTATATTGTAAATATCTGAAATCCTGCGGATTATTTATTCATTCAGAGTTTTTGTGAAGCGCACTCAATGACAATCATTTTCTTTTTGTTTTGTTTTTTTGTCAGACTCTGTATGATGTTGAACTGATGATTGTTAGCTTTTGTTTATCTTGTATTGGAAAAAAACAACTTCAATTTACAAATACATACGTATATCTGCCAATGTCTGTGTGACTCAGTTTCAAGTTTCAAATTTCTGTTATTAACAACTATTCTTATTACCCTTCAATAGCATCAGCACGATACCTTAAACTAAACGTTCTACTGAAATTTGAATTAATGTTGTCTTATGTGCTCACTGACATCTCTGCAATTTTAGTGTTTAGCTACCAATGGGGTAACATGAAAAATATCACTGAGCTGTTAGCTGTCAACATGCTAATTGACAAGTAAGTTACATTAACGGAAAAATCACTGGGAATCTGCAAAGAAAATTTTAGTAAACAGTTCTCTGATTAGATAAGGTCTCTTGGATTAATGTACCGTATACAATGTATGATCAGACCTGAACAGTAAACTCGGAATGCACCATAGCTTTCATTAGGAATTCCTGCCTTTTACCATGCTGAATTATGCTCTGTAACATATTAATCATTTTCCGTATCCTGTTTCAAAGATGTCTGCATCTTTATGACAAATTGTTGTTATTTAATAGCATTCAAAAAGATGCATTCATTTTTTGACTGTTCACGTTTAGTTGTCTGAATTAAAGAGCTTACAATCTGATTAGTAAACACTTTAAGTGTCACACCTGTAGAAAAACCAAGGAAGCGTTTGCTTAGACACATTCAATATTTTGTTTGGCACCCACAGGTGAAATCTAATAAGCTTTATAATCTGGAACCTACTGTAGCCGTGGAAACATTTCCAAGTCAAATTATAAATCGCAACATTTGTGTAGATTTCTGACTGCCCGATTTATGGCGAAAACCACACATTCATCCACCAGGTTTGCCAATGGGGGGGGGGGGGGGGGGGGGGCCCGCAAAAGCCCCAAAAACAAAGCCCCCCCAGGGGGCCAATGCAGTTTAGAAAAACACCACCCCCCCACCCCCCCCCCCCCCCCCCACCTCAGAAGGCCCACATCCAAATGCCCCCGAAGGGGCCAATGCAGTGTCTCAGATCACCACACCACCTCCTGTGAGAGACAGAGACATAAAACCATCTGCTGTCTGCTAATTCCTTTCATCTCTATTTTCCCATGAATGTCACATGCAGAGAGACTTTCCATGACTCTCACGCCATGCAAACAGGTCCACATCTCTACAATGCGGCACCATCCGCCTGCTCGTCTTCCATGCCGCTTAGCCATTGAAGGCTTGTAGTGATACTGCAGTTCTCATTTCAATGATTCTTCACTGAACTTGTGTCCTTCTCTGGCCTTCTTGATATACGAAGTATATGAAGTACTTCTACGATGGTTTAAGAACATAAAGTTACAAATGAGAGGAGGTCATTTGGCCCATCTAGCTTTTGCTCGGAGGGATTTAAACTAATAATTTAAAGTTTGCTCTCCTGTCCTGCTCAGCAGTGGTAGCCACTGGCCTCTTTGAATCATTACTGCTCTTAAGATCATACTGTGACTTTCCCTCTCCACACTGCTCATCTCCTTTTTAAGGTTCGTTCCCCTTTCCTTCGTGCCATCTGTCACAACCGGATATCAGGAGGGAGTGACGATCCATACGCCGGCATGGGTTTCAGCAAAGGAGGTTTTATTCTTAAAGATACAAATAAAGACTGGAATTCAAAAAGAACTCAAGGGGTCAAAAGAGAGGTAAGGGAGAGCTAATGGGAGGATCAGAAAGAACCCAGAGATGCAGGAAGGAACAACAGATAAGGTTCTGACAAGAGCTATACACTGACAAAGCAACAACAACAATGACCGAGCTGGAGAGGAGAGCAGGAGTAGATATACGCAGATGATGGGGATCAAACTAGAAACAAGTGCAAATGGTTAATACATTAAGCTGGGAAAACTTCTGTAATTATAGGATGGCCAGCGACATCTGGTGGCTAAACAGGGACATGACATGTTGACAAGACAAGTCCTGACACCATCCCTGATCCATCTTGGCTCTTCTGCTGATGAAATTGCCTTCATTACTTCTCTTATTGACAAACTAATCTGCAACTCATAAAACATGGAGGTAAGACAGATTGCCTATATGTCAAGTTGTACTCATGTTCCTCCTTTCCTCTAGTAAAAAGTATGCATTGTATACAAAGCTCCTTTAAACATTCTGCCTTGTCCTAAAGTACTCACACCCAGGGCCACTGCTAAGGGAGGAATACATGGGAACATAATTTGTTTAGATGTGTGTCTGAACAAATAACTAACGTTTAGTGTTAAAAATGTGCCAAATGATCTGTGGTTCATTAGCTTCTTAGTTGGGATGGGGGTGTTTTGGACACTGCTGGAACATTTGCAAGAGGTTTGTTGCTTTCTGCTGAGGAGGATTGAGACAGGATGATGGAGCTGGTGGCCTTTTATTTCTTTACTGACATCCAAAACAACACAGTCCTGCTGTTTGGACTGGTTTAGATAACTCATCGCATGTAATACCAGCAGAAGAACATAAAACCAAATAGACTCACAAAGGCACTAACATTTGATCTTTGATATTTGCCTTTGATTTAGGGCTGCACGATATATCTTGTGCATGCATAATAATCATATCACATTTGTCAGCATTGCTTTTTGTCTGTTGACACACCTTGTGGCAACACCACCCACCTATTTGACACTCTATTGTTAGATAAGTCTTATTTGGCTATAGTTTAGTATAATTTAATCTTCTTCTAACAGAAATGTCACCAATGAGATGTGATATTATGCAGCCCTACTTTGATTTGAGTGAATGGTTCATATCTTTGAGGTTATTTGTTTCCCAGATTCAGGACATGGGTGTGATCTGTCAGTGGTTGAATTTGGTAACACTTTAAACTTATGGGATTAACTGATGCAATCAATAAGGACCAAGGTGAGTGAAAAAGGTCAGAAGTACATGTCAGTCCTTTATAGGACAATATAAATCCATCCATCCATCTTATGCTGCTTAATTGAGGTTGGGTTGAGGTTGGGGCAAAAGTCTAAGCAAGGATACCCAGACCTCCCTCTCACCAGCCACCTCCAGCTCCACCAGCGGAATACCAAGGCATTCCCAGGCCAGCCAAGAGATATAATCACTCCAGCGGCTGCCCCAGGGCCTCCTCCCCGTTGGACATGTCCCAAAACACCACCGTCCAGGAAGCATCCTAGATAGACTCCCGAACCATCTCAACTGGCTCCTTTCAATGCTGAGGAGCAGCGGCACTAATTTGATTCAAATGTGTGGGACCTGTCAAACTGAAGGTGGTAGCATTTTTATCACAGAGTCAACCCAGCTGTGTGGAATCCAGTTCATATGGCTGGAATAAGATGAAAAAACACACCACTGATGTCCTGAGTGAAAGTATATAGGCCTTAACCCTAGGCCTCTCTAATTGTAAACCCCCCCCCCATTGGGCTAACAGACCCTTCTTACACATTTAATACATACAGTCAGGGTTAGCGTTAGCCTTAACCATAGGCCTCTCTGACTGTAAGGCCCTCTACTGGGCTAACAGGCCCTTCTTACACATTTAATACATACAGTCAGGGTTAGCGTTAGCTTTAACGCTAACCATACAACCAGGACAACAGGGGCGAAAGTGCAAAAGCAGTTCCCAAATCCCCCAATCCAAGCAAAATTCTTTGTCCTGCCTGCCGACACACATCTCCCTGGAAGCCAAACTCCAGAATCAGCAGAGACTGACATGAGGGAAAATGTCTATGAGGCAAAATCTGTAAGCCCCCCCCATTGTGGAGCGGGCTGAGTGGGGCTGGGTCCCAGGGGCCTTGCCGTATATATTGGACCATCCAGCTTTTTTCAGCTCACACTCTCCCTCTGCCCGCTTTAGTTTGGACGGCCTCCGGTGGAAAATGTCACAGTACTCGGGAAAAGTAAGTATCCAGGCTGTGCCCTGGCTCTGGCCCCAACAGACACAGCCGAGCCGCTGCAGAAACTGAGAAATCGTTAGGGTTCGAAGGCGAGAGCAATAGTGGGCATAGCTATAAATAGGATGAAACGTGACTTGAAAATAAATAAATGAATCAATAAATAAATCTGTGGCATAAATGAATTAATAAATAATGAATAAATGAATGGGTAAATTAGATTTATTTATTCATGCCAAAAATGTATTTATTTCCAGATGTATTTATTGATTCATTTATTTCTAGCTTTACGGGTTTCTTCATCTGTATGGTAATGAGGTGGGCAGCCTGAACCTTTTTCTAAAGTACTATTGGCCAGGCGGGCAAACCAGGCAGAAGCAACTGATTGACTAGTTATCTTAACTTGTCTCTCGTCACGCAATGGCTTCCAGAAGGAAACCTTCATTTGTAGTGCTAAGGGAAATATACTGAATGCTAAGTGTCTGCATCCTTCAAATGATATCAAGGGAATCAACCTCATTTTAGCAATACAAAAATGTCGTATGAGCATTAACCAGTGTTTCGGTGCTCTGCGTGTGTAGGGGCCCTGAAGAGAAATTTCTCATTTATTCAGATCCCACCCGCTGTCGATGACTGGCTCACATAACGTGATGCTGCAGGGTTGATCAGCAGAACTAATTATGTGGTTACCAGCATGCTCTGCACTGCTCATATTTGTAAATAGCATAAATTAATATATGCATTCATTCTGTAAACAGCAAATGTTGTTAGCACTGTTGCCTCACACCTCTGGGATCTGTGTTCGAGTCCCTGCCATGGCTCCATGTGTGTGGAGTTTGCATGTTCTCCCTGTGTTATTGCGGGGTTTCCTCCCCCCCACAGTCCAAAAACATGCTGAGGTGAACTGGAGATACCAAGTTGTCTGTAGGTGTGTGTGTGTGATTACATTGTGGTCACAATGTGTGATAAAAACCTGTTATTTTGACGTTGTGGGAACCATTTGTCAAGACCCGCAAAGATCTGTGAATGCAATCAAAAAACTAAAACTGCCAAAAGTATCGAATTTTATTTGGTTACTTATGGTTAAGGTTAGGGCTGGGTGGGGGTTAAGGTCGTCATGTTGGGATTAGCGTTTTCCCCATAGAAATGAATGGAGAGTCCCCACAAGGATATAATCACAAACCCGTGTGAGTGTGATTGTGTCCTGTGATGTGTTGGCACCCAATCCTGGGTTATTCCCTGCCTAGTGCCTGTAGCTTTTGGGATAGCCTGTGATCCTCACTAGGACAGGTGGGTAAAGCAGGTGGATGAATAAATGTAACCATGTTTGCCACAGAATGCATGTGTTGTGTTAGTATGTAGTTGTAATGCTGTGTAAATTGTTTGCTTCCCTGTCTGTGCCAAATCTAGTATTGACCAGTAGTGGCTGTTAATAAACAGAGCAACTTCCATTTTGAAAGAGCTGTCATCTCCTTTATTAAAATGACTTGCCATCACCGCTATACATTTATTCGCGCTCCATGCATTGGTCTGCTGCACTGAAAAAGAAGAACAAAATGGCAGATCGTTCTCGTCAACATGTGCAGTTTCATTTTATCCCTGCATTGTTTGAAGTATACGGTTGTAGTTTTGTAGACGGACAGGGTGAAGGTGTAGGTAATAGGGCGCAGATCAGCCACCCCCACCTGACCAATTCTTTAGAAAAATATTAGTGCTGCCCGCCTCATTAACATAGAAATGAAGAAATAAAATAAAACTGTAAAAAAAATTAAAAAACAGATCAGAAAATAAACCAATCAATAAATAAATATTTGGTGTGAATACATAAATATTTATTCATTCATTCATTTATTGTATAGATTTATTTATTCATATATTTATGGCAAGGATTTTTATTTATTTTTTTCGTTTGAGTTAAGTTTCATTCTCCATACAGCAAGGGAGGTTAGAGTAAATGTATTTTTAAATTATTTTAAAGAAAAATGTTTGATTTATACATTTTAACCACCAATTTAAATAATTGTGGGCATAAAGCATTAACTTACATTTATGTGACAGATGAGAGAGAAATCGATTTCATAGATAGAATGTGCAGGTCTGCCCATAATGGGGAGGGGGGGGGAGACTTTCAGGGCCCCAGAGAC
>JAODJX010000001.1:22655532-22672205 GCA_026776945.1 Isichthys henryi
CCCCCCCCCACCCCCCCCCCCCCCCCCCCCCCCCCCCCCCCGGGGCATGAGTGTGTGAGCGTGGTTAATGGTAAAGCCATAATTCATGCTTTTTATCTAAGGTCAGAAACCTTTAGGAATAGTACATATATTGAAGGGAAATTAGTTGCAGAGCTGTCATTGAAACTCAGTTGTTCACTAGGTGCTTTATGTAAAGCAAGTTGAAGTAGGTCATGTTGCACAGCTAGCGGATTCTGCAGAAATGACCTTCCTGAAATTTCACGCTGCAACCTTTTTGGCTACAAGTCAAGTTTGTTATGCCCTACTCCCCCTGCTGGCGGCCGTAAGTAATGGTGTCCAACTCCAACCATCTTTGATTGCAGATAGTCTTTTACGAGGGGCGATGCTTCACGGGGAAGCGTCTGGACGTATACGGTGAGTGTGATAACTTCCAGGACTGGGGCTTCATGAACCGCGTGAACTCCATACGTGTGGAGAGCGGTGCCTGGATCTGTTACGACCACCCAGACTTCCGAGGACAGCAGTACATCCTGGAGAGAGGCGAGTACCCAGAATTTCAGCGCTGGAATGCCCACAACGACCACATGGGCTCCTGCAGGACCATTCGGATGGTGAGGCTTTGGGGGGTCGCACTTCAGATAGTAACTTCATGTTGATTTCATGTAGGGTTGGATTTTAGTGACACTCCCTAACTGAATTGGCACAGTTCACTGTCTCTCTAACATCATCGCTGTGCCCACCCTTCCATGACCATTGTTTCTCTACCCCACCCACACCAAGCATGGTGAACGCTACAGAATTGAGCTCTACGAAGGCAACAACTTCTCCGGCCACTGCACAGAGTTCTGTGAGGACTGCCCCTTTCTGCAAGGCCGCGGATTCAGCAGCGACTGTGTCAATTCCCTCCGGGTCTATGGCGATGGCGCGTAAGTCGTCCTGGCTCCGCCTCTGGGCTGTACATCCTCAGGGTCTTGCTTAGAACTCATCTGTCTCCACAGCTGAAATGGCCCAGGTCCACACATGCAGGTCCGATTGTTTACCTCTGACACACTCCTACAATAATTCTGTTGCTATGAAAAATCACCTGACGTGCCTTTGGGGTCAATTTGACCCCAGGGCAGGCGTGAGAGTTAAGGTTCGGAGCACAAATTTGGATCATAAATCTATAAGGCTTATATTTAAGTACTTGCCAGAGGCTTTTATCCAAAGCAACATATGTTTTGAGAAAGCAGGGTCAGACAGTCCCTGGAGCAACTGGGAATTAAGGGCCTTGCTCACGGGCCCAACAGTGAAATCATTCTGGGACTTGAACTGACGACCTCTCAATCCCAAACACAGGGTCCTAACCTAACCTGTTGAGCCACATTGCCCCCATAATGTTACTGTGTTGAGAAAGGTTGAAATACCAGGGTGATAAATTACACAACAGTCTCAGAAAGTCATCACACAATGAACTGAAATTTATCTAGAAACAACAATATCAATATAAAATAAACTTGCTTGCTACCGGCCCTTTAAGAATGACAAATATGAGTTGAAAAGATCACATTTCTGCGATGGGCTGGCCCCCCATCCAGGGTTGTTCCCTGCCTCGTGCCCATTGCTTCCGGGATAGGCTCCGGACCCCCCGCGACCCAGTAAGGATAAGCGGTTTGGAAAATGGATGGATGGATGAAGATCACATTTCTCCAGGAATCTCTCTGTGTATTAGCCTGAAAATCCCAGGATGTCCTCTACACAGTACAACAGGTTTCAGAAACTTGTGCCCCCTAGAGAGGACAACAATGAACTGCTGTGTCTTACGATGCTGTTAAACTGGAGACCTCTCTCTAATTTTTAATTTGTCCACAAGAGGGAGCCGTTTATGCCTGATTGTTTGCATTTTCCCTCCTGCTTGCACAGATGGGTACTGTATGAGGAGCCCAACTACCGAGGCCGAATGTACATCGTGGAGAGGGGGAACTACTGTGATTTTGGCGAGTGGCATGCCCAGAACCCCCATATCCAGTCCATCCGACGAGTTGTCAACTACTTTTAAGCAGCGTAGGCTGAAGTTGAACAATCATTTCAGTGGACATGAATAAAACCCAATATTATATTTTATCACACCAATAATAATAATAATAATATTTTGTTTGCGTTTATAAGAAGGGAACAACGTTTTTTCTTCCAATTAAATCCGGCTTTCGGTTTGTTTCTTAAGTTGGATAGGAAGCTGATCCAGCAATACGGAAGGCGGGTAGATCTGAAATGGTTTCCTCCCGCAGTCCAAAACCATGTGGTCAAGTTAAGTGAGGTTCATGATGAGCAAAGCGTGTGCGTGTGCGTGCCCTGCAATGGACTGACATCCCATCCAAGGTGCATGCTGCCATTTTCACTGAGCTTCATGCAATAGACTGCAGCTGGAAGATTATTATTGTTATTGTTGAAAATAAAACATTATTAATAAGGAGATTGTGGTATGGTGACCACAACAGAAGTTCCCACAGTTCATTCGTGAAATAAGCTAGAAACATAAACCCCTTACAAATGAAATCACATGGAGTGGCTCACTGGACAGTAATGGAGATTGTGTTTGTCCAGTTTTCTTACTATGGTGATAACACATGGGAGCTGAGAGGCCCCTTTAGATTGCCCACCGTGAGTGTGAGGGACCACAGGGTATATCAATGCCTTACACTACAATACTTTTAAACAAATTACTTTCTACCTGACATTACACCAGGTATTTTCTTTATGTACAGAATTATTTCTCCTCGTGATTCTTGTTCCACACCAAATGTAGTTGTAAAGTTTAACTCACAACCTAAGCTGCCATTATTTACAGAAGTGTAAAAGCATAAACATGATGATATGACTGTTGATATGGCAACATTGTTTCCACAAAGATGCTTTTCTCCAGCTTTTCCTATAACGTTTGAAAGTTTTGAAATCACTAAGCATTAAAACAACCAAGAAACAGGAGAAATGTAGCTGGACATCATCAAGCTGTGCAAAAGGTGTAATGATACATTAGCCACTTAACTTTCAGTTTCAGTCGGTGAACTTGAAACAAAACCCAGAAAATTTATTGCATTTCAAACAAAATATCATTCTATATAAACATCTGAGATCTGAGGGAAGCATCTATTCCAATGTCACACAGTAATTTTCCAAACTAACCAAAATTATTCCTTTGTAAAAATGCAGAAAAAAATAGTCACCAGCTGTGCCCATATATTAAATTCTATAAATGTCATATATATAATGTTTAAATGAATGAAAGGATTGGGAAAGAACAGAAATACTGAAATCATGGCTTCTTGGTGACGGCACTGCGGTGAAGCCAAAAACAAACTGATATGAAAATATACAGATCAACATTTTTTCCTTCTTTATTCGCCAGTTCTTCCTGTGAAAACTAAATCCTCAGATCCAAACCATGTAAAATCTGGGCTATAGTGCACCAACTTTTTCAGGAATCCCCCAATGCTGCAACCTCAGATTTTTCTTGTCATTTGAACAATACCAGTTTTTATAATTCCTCGTGAATATAGCATTTTCACAGAATTTTCGAACCGACTTAATGTCAAAAAAAATAATAAATCTGAATAAACTGGCATTGAACTGGGAATCCTGCAATAGGTTATTAACAAAAGCTAAAAAAGAAACCTGTACAACATCCTCATATCTAACCGAACATCCGTCTCCAAACCTGCAAACAAACCGGCTGCTTAGCTGGGTGACATGCTCTCCTTCTGGAGATATGGCTTGAGATATTGCTTCATCTGGTTAATCAACTCGCACTCTTCCTCGAGTGTGACATCCAAGTAATCTTCCTCGTGGCTGGAGATGTCGTCCAACACCTCGTTGACCAGATCGACATCCATCGGTTCCTCCCCGGAGCTCCCGGGGCCTGCATGAGACCGCAACACGTCAGGGGGGAAGGTTAAGATGAGGGCCGTAATTCATACAGAGGGACCAACCTTATTATTAGCCAATGAAATGTTTTGAGTGTGGTGAGTGACAGGAGAGGGCGAATTCCAAGTGCCCCTGTGACTCCACTCCTGTGTACATCCCTGGCGCAAGCCTGTTCCTCTCAACAGGAATGCAAGTGAACCACATCACTAAAATACACTGACTGTGGATTTTTCAGAAGAGCATGTGTGCATCATTTTAATCTATTAGTATGTGGCCACTGCCCTCCAGTGTCTGAAATGCATGATACAGCCCCGAAATCATCACAGAACCGCGTGGTGACAGACAGGATACACCGAAGTAGGTGTGATACTCACCAGTCGACTCAGAGGAGGTGCTCGGTTCCTCGGAGGGGGAGGATGGCGTGGAGGGGGACAGCTGACCAGGGGGCACCGTGCTGCTGTCAGCCAGCAGGAGCTCAGAGGCCTGCTGGATGTCACCCTGCGCCTGTCTGAGGGCGTCCTCCACCTGTTTCCGTTCGAATCCCAGGTAGATCAGCTGTGGGGGGGAAGAACACATGAGGTGACCTCTAGTGGCTGGGAGGTGCTGTTGCACAGGTTGGACCATTTAGAAATTAAACAAAACTGGGCCGTAGCATGACGGTATTCTGGGTTACCTTCTGGACCTTGGCCTCTGAATCCTCCTCTCCAGCATTATTATTGGCCTCCTCCAGGATCTGCACACAGGATGGAGACGCACTGAAAGCCCAGTTCCAGCTGCCCACATCCCTCCAGCTAGATGCGGCCCGGTGCTCACATTAAAAGCCATGTCCACATTCCCCTCGGCTTCATGGAGCGCTCTGGCCGCATCCTTCCTGGAGTAGCCCAACTCCTGCAAGGTGTTGATGGCCTCCAGGCGACGCCTCCTCTTCTCCCTCTCTGCCGCCTTCATCTTCTGCTTCTCCTGCACCATGAGGTACACCTCAGCATCCCTCATCACTCAGTGAGTGTTTAACCACAATGTAAGTTTCGCTTACTCAAAAACAATCATTTTCTAAAATGCAAAGACACTCATCCACCTACAAAAGTGACACCTGGTGTTTAAACAGATGAAGTTTTGACTTAAGTAGCATTTTCCGGCTCTGCCTCTGAACTTGTACCTCTAATATAACATTAATTTTTAAATCTAGCCGACTGATCGGATGTTAAAAAATATCACCAGGCAGATGGATAAACTGACCATTTGAGATGTGATTAGTGCTTTTCTACCCGGGTTGTATAGTGTCCAGGGAAGTAAAAGGAGAGGTCAAAGGTCAAACCTCCTTCCTTTCGGTGAGGTAGAAGGCAGCTGCACTGACGTCCCCGCTGCAGGCCCTCAGGCCCAGGCGAGCCTCCTGGGTGGTGAAGCCTAGCTCAGTCACCCTCGAAATCTTATTTGGGTCCATGTGCAGCTCCGTGTACAGCTTCTCCACCTGCAACAGGACCAGCTGCCATAGGTAGGGGTAGCGCGAGGGAGGCGGGGAGGGAGTCGAGCTTGGCAGGGTACCAGATGAATCACCTTGGCCAGTTGCTTTGTGGCGTGCAGCTCGTTCCCGCTCAGCCAAGCCACCAGGCACTGCAGCAGGTACAGCCTCAGGAACAGAACCTCCTCCCGTCCAGTGTTGCCCTGGCGACGACACAGCGCCCTTCAAATTAGCCTGTCGAAAGCCAGGTGCTCCGAAAAGCCCCTACATCCCAGCCCCGCCATTCAACCATCTAATGTGGCATAAAAAACGCTGAATATTTCTTAAACTGCAACTCACGATGATGTCACACTGTCAGTGACAGCTATACTGAAAGTGACATTTAAAAAAAGGTTAAGGACGTGATCTCATGACTCCACAGGGGTCTTCCATTAAATTAACCAGCCACACTGCCTTACAAAGGCACAACACAGTAACTACACTGACACGGCAACAGAAAATGGGCTTCAAATTGTTGGCCTGTCCACCATATATGGTAGGTACATGAACTTACGTGTAAATCTACATAACAGAGCTAAGAAAATAAATCTAAAAGCAAACAACAGAGCCCAGGAGACCCAATTTCACTCAAACTCTAAATTTGATAAACTATTCGGTTCAAGTGTTTTGTCTTGGTACAGCAATACAGTAAAAACTATAAAGCTTTATAAACAGGTAAACTTAGACACTTCAAATATAGACATGATCTAGCATATCAAACATAAACCATGGCAAGAAATGTCTAGTCTGTAACAAACTGTAGTAAACAACCATAAGGGACAAAGAGGGAGGCAGGAAAGAAAGAAAGTCTTATGTGTGGCAGGTGAGACGTTTTCAAGTGCACCTTAATCTGGCGGAGCCTCTCCTTCTGCTCCCCGTAGCATTTGAGGAAGTACTCCTCAGCCCTCTCCAGCCTCTTCTTTGCCTCGTCCAGACAGGTGAGCATCTCCAGCATACGGTAGCACCACACAATGTCCAGCTGGAGGACGGCATAGTTGTCCACGGTGTTCAACAGCTCAGAGCGGCATTTCCTGCATGGAGGAGGGGCACGAAGACAGAGGAGACAACAGTGAGGTCATCAAGAGCACAGTGGGTCGGCCGAATCAAAGACAGACATCCATCTTCCGTAATCAAATACCCAGTATACAGTTATTCAGTGGTACAAGGCAGGGGATACCAGTCCATCATAATACATACGCAAACACTCCAGCACTATGGGAAATTCAGACACAGTGATACTTCTGGACATTCGATGAATACAACTGAATGAGAAGAACGGGCAAACTCCACACACACAGACCCAACATGCTTCGCTTACAATTATAATCTAAATAAGATAATGATATATTTACATATTTAGCAGACACTCTTGTCCAAAGTGACATATGAGGCAAACGGCATTTTTCAAACACACAAATGTCAAGGAGTCAGCTGGGCATATGTGACTAGGCTGAGCTTCCGATCAATACTCAGGGGCCTGCGTCACAAAGCATGATCTGTTTGTTTGCTATGTAACTCAGGTTTAAGATACCCAAGTTTAAATGCACTTTATCTTCATTGACTCACATTTACCTCAGACTAACTTAGATCCGGCAAGTTGTCCAGCCAACCCTAAAATTCAGCTTCATGATACAGGACCCAAGTACAGGTGTAAGTAGCATTGGAGCAGGAGTTATACAATGAGCCATAACAAAGCAAGAAGCTAGTAAGACTTAATTCTCACTTAAAGTTACTGTCCGCCTCCAGCAAATGATACAGCGCCATCTCGTGTTCCTTCTTCTTGCATAATGCCCGGCCTTTCTCGTGGAAGCCCATGGCCAGGATGAGAGCCTGAAGGAGCAATTCAGGGACAAGTGCCATGTCAGTCAGTGGTAAGAGCTTCCAAGCACCATGGTCGAGTAGCTGCCAATAGAGCCCAAGGCTTCCTCCATTACCTTCTTCTCATCGGGTGGAATTTTCAGGGGATTTCCTTTCTGGTCTGCAATCTCCAAATATGGTGTCGTCTCTGGGTCCTCGCTGCCATCTAAGGACAAGAAAAAAAACAGGTGAGAAGTCCATCGGACATGAATGGGATGCCAACGGGAACATGACATCCACCATTATTCTCCAAGGACCAGAGATATAAAGATGTCACATAGATGGGAAAGCTTCCCCAATTCATACAGCAACCCCAAAAGAAAGGGTCTAAGGCCAAAGTTATTACCTCTCGCAGACAGAATCTCAAAGCCCTTCTGAGTTCTCCTCAGGCTTTCATCCTGAAACCTGACCTTCTGTTCTTCTTGCACCACTTCTTGCTGCTTCTCCGGCTCACTCTTCTGTAGAATCATGATCTTGGAGTTGTGCTTGATGTTTTGCTCGTTGAGTTTCTTATCTGTGGTGATGCGGGGAGAATAGTAATTCACCACATGTGCCGGACTGCGGAGAATCATTCACCGTATGATTTAATCATTTAGAGCACTTTTCCACTGCACCTGGTACCGTACTTTTGGTATTTTTTTGATCTACCAACTTCTTTGTGTTGGTTTTCCACTGACATAAAAACTGGTACCAGTGCTGAATACTACAAAATAAAACAAACCACATTGTGATATCTGGAAATTTTACACTACTGTGCTTCCCTAGTATTTTATATAAAATATGCTTTTTATTTCTTGTCATGCCATCCTAATTTTGCTGTATTTGTTCTAGTGGCCAGATCGCAAATAAATCTTCAATCTCTTCATTTGTTGTTTTCTGAGTGACTTTTTTTTAAATGACTGTTTGTATTGCTTCAGAGGCAGGCTATTTGCATAAGCAATAGACAAATGACCAAAGTACCCCAAAGTACCACAGCTGGTTTGGTACTTTAGGTATTGGAACGTTTGGTACTGGTTCTCAACCGAAAGTCAATGGAAAATGTAAAGTACTGAAAGTACCCTACCAAAGGTATGGTACCTGGTGTGGTGGAAAAGCACCCTCACTTCACATAATAATGCCAAACAGACGCATACCTGGATTCAATATGCTTCCACGGAAAACCAAGGAGATGTACTTGATTTCATACTTTTCAGATATCCTGAGAAATAAAAAACAAAATGTGGACATGATTATGATTTTACCTTCATAGATCATCTTTCTGGCATTCTTATTTTTTCTCAAGCAGGAATCCAACATTTGCCTTAAATTTGTGATTGCAAAATGTACAAAATCCTCACAATAGAGGCTTTTACTTACTTATTCATCACCTCTTGGGCTGTAACATCCAGTTTTGTTTCAAAAAAAGTCCTTTTTCCAGGCTCCTTGATGTATTTACCAAAAAACAAACATGCCAGTATAGTTATCACTATACAAATGAAAGCAGGAAAATGTAACATCGGTTTAGATACTCCTGCAAACAGCTAAGGAGTAGCAAAATCAGACCCAGATATATATCAGTATACTACTGTGACTCTGTACACTAAACAAATAATTTTCTATCACACTAATTTAGCATGAATCCTGTCTTATCAAAGTAATTTAGCACAAATCCAGTCCTACTACAGAAATACAGTACGAATCCTGTCTAGGGCTGCCACTAATGACTATTTTTCAATGGATTAATATATCGACTATTTTACTGATTGGTTGATTAATCTAAACAATTGACCACTTCATTCAAGTACATTTTATTTGACAACAACAAACTGCATCATCGCAGGGCTTTATATAATGGACTACATGGACATCATTTTCACCCAAAGTTCGATAAGCAGATTAATAGTATGTGTATTGTGATTTCCAAAAGTTAGTAATCTGTATAAATTTGACGCAACTTTATGCTTATTAAATTCGGTTAGTAGAGCATTACATGCTATTGTTTTGGTAAATCGTGGAAGCAAAAAGCAGTAATCTCGAGGTGAAGAGAGCTACAGCTTGCAACTACATGTGTTAAGTGAGGAGATACTGAGGTTAAATTAAGTAAAAAGATATGTTGGTGGGGTGGCGGTACTTTTTGCTGCTTAAAATCCAACCAGTTTTTTTTTTCCATTTTCATTTCAGTTAACGATTTTTAAAATTAGTTTGCGTTTTCCTTTCAGTTTTATTTTACGATAGCGACACTAGTTCCAGGAAGCAGGCCGCGCACACTGATAGTGATACGTACTGTCAATCAACGTAAAATACACCCAGATAGTAGCCTAAACATTTTCTTAAACACTTATTCAGTGGAGATTCTATGGTAGCAGGCAGAAAACATTACGACTATAATAATGAGTGTATTTAGCAACTATAAGGACAAAAGTTATTAAAAAGATCTCCATACTAATGGCAATTGAATTAACATGAATAGGTAGTTTTGCCTATTCGGGCGGTTCATCATGCAGGACGGCACCTGTGTGCTATCTATTCAGACGCTCGTGAATCGCTAGTTCCCCATTTGTTATATTGAACTGAATCGTTTTATAAATCATAAAGGTAATTTAATTGAAATAATTATTTTAAAAAAAACAATGCACCGATTTAAAATATTGATGTCTATGCATTTTCTACGTTGACGTCAGACTACATCGACTAATCGCAGCAGCCCTAATCCTGTATTGTAATAATTTTGTGTGAATCCCATTTTATCACAACTCAGTACGAATCCTGATCCATTAGTAATTTAGTATGAATCCTGTCCTATATAATTTATTTAGTACGAAAGCAGTCCCATCACAGTAACTTAGTGCGAATCCTGTCCCATCACAGTCATTTAGTACCTTCTTCAGAGCCTTCGCCAGGATGAGCTCCAGCGTAGCGACACAGGTCTCCTTATACATGCTGTTCCCACTGAGCCTTTTCACCGACTGGCTTCTGATGGACTCCAGCGGCGCTTCGACCTCAGACTCGGGGAATCCCAAGGCGGAGGCACACTGAGTAGCAAGTTCCTGCGGCAGAGTGCCAGACTTCATAATATTTACTTACGAACATAATGGCGTTAATATTCCAGTCATTTTGATTTACTTTCCAGTGAATTTCCAAGTGAATTCAATGCCTAACAAGGAGATCTAAGGGCATCGATCACCGTATTTTTTATGTATTGGATCTTTTATATATACTGGACTAGTGGTCCAGCCACCTTACACGGTACCTTTATTGCTCGAGGTCCGGATTCTTTGTCTTTACTTGTATATGGAGACTCCCAAAGCTTAATGTCCTCCTTTTTCAGATACTCCCTCAGCTTGGACTGCATATATTCTTCTGCCATTTTCGTTGCTGTGGGGAATGGAGAAAAAAATAAGGAAAAGCGAAACTATCACGCCAGTAAGGGGAAATCCATCTGTCATAATAACAAGCTGCTATCTGACTAGCTGAAGCTACGTCCATTTCACATAAAAGCTGTTAAAATTACATTTTACAAAAAAAAACCTAAACAAAGCACACACAAAATAACTTTTGTTAGTGATTTACCTTTAAGTGCTGACAAAAAATTAATTAATCATAAAGTGCTGACAGTCCCATCTACTGAGGGCTCACGGCTGCGTATTGCGCTGTTGTTACCTTCAATGCAAGACTTCCTGACTACGGAAAGCCGTTAGGGTCAATGTAACTATATGACGTTTGATCGAATGAGTTGTTTTGGGTGTTATGTTAAAAATTGAAAACAATTGACAGTGAACAAGCAGATTGTACCAGGAATTATAACTATATCTATGCTTTTTTTTTTTTAAAGTGCATTTTTAATATTATGGTTTTATTTGCAGTTACGTTTAAAGGCGATCAGTAAGTAGTTGGATCCCTACATATTAGCATTTGCCGACAGTTTTGATGTCATTGGACTACGTGACATTGCTTACACTGAATAAAATCAGTCGTACAGAAATGATTGGGTGTGTTTTTAATAGATTAACCAAAGTTTAAAATGAGCAGTGTTCAATAATATATTAACAAAGCTAGCCAGACCCTGGACTATGACTTCTTGATAGAAAAACACAATGAACTGGCATCCTGCCCAGGGATTACCTGTCTGCGCTTCCAGGGATAGGCTCCAGGGTCATTATAACCCCGCACTAAACAAGCAGCTGGAAGATGGATGGATATATCCATACAATATATACAATGAAGAACACGATGACAATGAAGGCATTGTAATTGCATTACTTTATTACAGGATGTTAATATTTGACACAAGCTGATAAATATTATCATAATCATCTTATGAGGAATTATCACCAAAAATACAAATCTAACAAATAAAAGTCAAGTGACCTATAGCCTATTCTTACACGAATAGATTTTTTTTCAGCTAAAGGCTAGCAATACTATTACAACGAACCTTATTAATTTTGATATTTTCCTCATCAATTAATTTTCTCATAACAGCAGACTTTCATAATTCTTCTGCATCATCTAGAAATAGCTCAATGGAGGGGTTGCCATTATTCAAGGTTTGCCAACATCAATGGTATGCTCAAAGGTTATATGAACTCTGAAAAATTTATCAATATGAACTACTGAATATTGTGTACTTCCTATCATTGTATTTTGCAAGGTGATTTACTGGATACAGGTACTTTATGTTGGCTTCTTAGGTAGAGTCATCTTGAGCTGTCCTCTATGTCCATTTAGAAGGATGAATACATCCCGAGTCTCCTGGCTGCCTCAGACTTCCTCGGACATTTACGCTGAGGGAAGGGATAGTACTGGGAGCTCTGGGAAGCAATGGAAGGTTGGTAAACAGCCACACTTAGCTGTCTTGACAGGACAGCTGGGGCAGAGAACTTTCTAGAACTTTCTTTTATAGCCTCTCCACCACTGAACTCAACGTCGAGGACCGCAGGTGACTCTCCGGCCACTGTTTCCGAAGAAACGGATTCAGAGTACTTCTCAATAGGAGCAGGCTTGCCTGGATATTCTGATTGTTCCGTTCTTACTTCACCGGCAGCTTTGGTTCTGTTTTGCACACGGGTCATCCGGTGCATTCCCAGGTGGGCGTGCCACGGAGATTTGTCGCTGTCAAGGTCGCCGGGTAAATTAAACTGTATCTCCCGAACAGTCAACTGCTCATCAAAAGCTTTGGAGCTGTTCACTTCCTGGCTGACTGGGACCAAACTGATGAGGGATTTGCCACAGATCTCTCTATCATTCGCTACAGGGAGAAAAAAAGAAAACAACTTTATAAAGACCATGTTAAATGTCCAATGTGCCTCAAAAAACAATATTTAACTACTGCTAAGAACAATAATTATGGTTGCTAAGCAACTATCAAATTACTTGGGGTGGCTCAATGGGCTTTTGGTAGAGGGTTCAAAAAACATTCCTGGCTGTGTAGAGTTTGCATATTCGGATCATATTATCCTTCAGTTACACTGGATTACTCCCCAAGTCCAAAAAAATACATTTACTTGAAATGCTATCTTTTAAATACCCACAATGTTAAGTATATAGGCCTTGCAATGGATTGACTCTAGGATAACATGACTAGGCACTAGATGTGGCCTGTACTACGAAGCAGGGTTACTGGCTTATCGGGGTAACTTGTCAGATTTAAGGTACCACAGTTTAAATGGACTTCATATTCGTTCACTTACATTTTGCCAAGACTACCTTAAATCCGACAATTTACCCCGATAAGCCAGTAACCCCGCTTCGTAGTACAGGCCAGTGGTTTAAGATAGTGGCGCAGGAAGTAGGGGTGCTAAGGGAGCTTTAGCACCCCCTCCGGCTGTTGGTGGTAATGAAGTGTCAGAAAACTATCTGGCAGTTTCCATCAAATAAAAACATAGCGTTCTGTTAATTATCCGACAATGGGTCAGATACGACTTTACGATTATTTCTCCAAAAAGACCACTGTTAGCTGTTGATGGCTACCGATGAATCAGAAGAACTTCAGCAAGATCTCTGGGTCGTTCCTTCTTTTAGCAACCTGAACTCAAAACGTCATCCCGTGCCCATGATTAGGGAATATGGATAACTATAATTAATAAAGTTTAGGAAATTACATATAGCCTATGTAATTTGTTGAGAGTCTGCGTTTTATTATTTAAGGGTTCCAGTATGAAAAATTATAAGAAAATACTAAAGAAATTGCATCAAAGTTCTAAAAGGGAAATAACTTTTGGGAAATCATTTACTGCTTACTATAATAAATTATATACGATTTTATATAAGAAGGTAAATTAACGAAGTGTCAAAGCTGGGCTTTACGTGAAGGAACACTTGTCATTATGATCCAAATTAAAAACTGTTCATCTGCAAAGCTCAGACAAAAGAAAGATCGCAACATTCAGCTTCTGCCACCAGCAACGTAATGTTCAATCAAAATAACGATTTTCAAATTAAATTAAATGCTAACTACATCATCCATACATATATCCTAAAACGCCTTATAACCATCACTGTCTAATGATAGTCGGCTGTTACGGCCTGCTTTACTTATACTTAACTGACCCAGCTACAACAGTAGCTAAATCGGCGCTGTTCCCTTCCTGTGGCCAGTTTAAAAACGAAAACATCGAGGAAAATAACATCCAGGCCAAACATTTTAAAATCCGTATCAGATTAAAACCAAGTAAAAATAAAAAAAAAGATCAAAAACTTTTCTGCGCAGACAAAAGAAAAAAGACACGATCGAATTATAGAAATTCGGAATCATTAATAACGTCGTGCACGTTCCCTCTACGTGCAATAGTTACCTTTTCTGAAAAAGACAACATGAGTCTGCAGCTTTTGCTTTTCTTTAATCCAGTTGTATTGCTTTTCTAAAACCGCGATGTCCATCATGGTCAGGTAAGCAATGACCTCCGTTTGGTGACTGCGATCTGCCGTTTCCTCATTTAATTTCCAAGATGTTATCACCTGTTCACGCAGACACGTCACGCTTAAACAGCAGCGTTTTAACATCCTGCTGCCTCTGATGGCTGTTATATTGCTAGAACAAGCGGCAAAATTACAAGATGCGATTTACTGTTTCCTTAAAGTTGACTGACTGCGATTCTGCAGTTTTCCAAGGCACACGGGATTTTGCAATCCTGCACAAACAGACTTTCTGGACGCTTGAAGCCTGTGGTTTTCGTGGCCATTAACCAAACATGATATTGACAAGGTATTATGTTCACTTTTTTTGAAGGAAAATTAATTACCAATAGGCCTCACAAGTGATGTAGGGGCGATTCCAGGATTTGACTCTTATGGAGGTTTCAGCCCACTGAAGAAATGTGGTCCCCCAAGCTGAAACGGGCGAGCTTTGTTTTGGTGGGGGGTCCACACGATAAAATTTGCCGAACGGGTTACGAAATGTATACGAAAATGAATAATTATTTTTCAGGTACGATCGATATATCAGCCCATCTTAATAGGGTTTCGAACCGCCTATGTTCCAATGCAATAAAAACTGGAAGTATTTATTAAACACCGGCACACTGTGATATATTGAGAAGGTGTATAATTTAATGTACTTAGTTTAATAAGCTTTATACCTGAAGATAGTTTGCATTTTCGCACTTAACAGTACAGACTTGGCCCAATTTCCTGAACTGTAAGATATTGACTAGAAAATCAGCCAAGAGTAACACTGTGCACTCATATCACCTTTTTGTTCATTGTGTTTAAGATGTAGATTATTGACACAGTGCTGTTGATGAAATGGGCGAGTCACGGCTTATGGTCAGTCAATGACGTCACTCAGGAATAGACCAGCGCCGTACGGACATAGCTGCACTGAGCCGGTTTAAACATTGGGCTTTGTTTCTATAATAATCATACTGTCAGTGCGGTTGAAAATTCACTTTGAGGTGCCCTGGAAAATTGCATTTTTTTTCTCGCTGAACAGGAAACCCTTTGTGAAATATGAATACGTATTTTTTTTGGGGGGGGGGGGGGGCGCTGTGGGCTCGTTCCTGCTGCCCCTGGCTCTCTGTGTATGGATTGTCTGTTTTCCCTGTTTGTACAAGTTTAATTCAGGTACATTGGTTTGCTCCCACAGTCCAAAATACACATTTAGGTGTATCGGTGTCTCTACATGGGCCTTTGACTGACCTGAATCCCACCCAGGGTGTCCTCTTACCTTGTTCCCCGTGTTTCTTGGGATCGGCTCTCCAGATTTAACATAACCTTCTGGCGGATATATGCACTTAAAGGCCGGATGACAGATATAGAAATTTTCCATGTGAGAATTTAAAACGACGGACTCTGGGTTTCATTGTACTTTCTATTAACTTATATATTTGTCTTGTGCTGGTTGTTGGCATAATTGCAGAAAAAAAAATTGTGTTACATGGGTAGAACTAGTTCAGTTGGTGGCACCGTAGCTAAGTAGGTAGTGCTCACATAACCATAATCGTATCTCTATGTCTTTTCACCAGATTGTTACACTTCCAAATTACGGGAATGTTTCGTGATACACGGAACAGTCCCGGATGTCTGTTATCCTTGGGCTTCAGCACTGCTGCTTCCTGCCTTTAGTTGCATTAGTATTTACATTTCCTTGACGATTAGATTTGAATTCCACAACAGGAATTGAGCATTTTACCCGAGCAGATAGTGTAATATAACCTTTGAGATCATGGCTGCGTGACCCTTATTTGTTACATTATATATAAGGCAAGTGGAAAACATCAGATCACGTGTGTTCAGCTAAAGTTGAGAGAGAGAGCGGGAGAGAAAGAGAGAGAGGAGGAGGAGGAGGGAGATTTCCTTACATACGGGTCTTTCATCCCTCCCAGAGCAGTGTTCAGAAGCAGCGCGTTTGACCGAAGCCCCGGGTGAAGATGTCCGCACCGGGTCGGCCTTTTTACCTGGGGCTAGATTTCAGCACCCAGCAGGTAGGGCTCAGCTGGCGTGCACGCTACGCGCTCCCGTGTCAACGGAGCGCGCTGCGAGAAAAAGCTGAGCGCGCGATCAATTCGACGGAAACTTTATGGCGCTCAATCGTGGATTTGGCAATCTTTTAAAATCCCTATAAAATTCACTGTGACCCACAATATATACATATTAGATGTATTCTTTGACCGGTAAGATCTTCGATGTGTGAAAGCAGCGCCGTGGGCGTCGCTGGTTAATAAAGACATTTAATGACATGACACAATTACATAAACTGCAAACTACCCAGCGCGGCGACGTTACTTTATTTCGTAAACGAGATATAAAGTAAAAGCGCATGAATACCGTGGTAATGGTCCCTTTAATTGCCCGATGTACTTAAGTCCTGTGGCAAGTGGGGCGTGTTGTAATGCTTAAACTGAAGTTTGACTTATCTCTTTGTTACCGGTGTTATGCCGAAAAAGGCATCCCTGCCGTAGAATGCATGCCTGTCTCGGGAGCGCGCACCACTGAAAACAGC
>JAODJX010000001.1:22753164-22772394 GCA_026776945.1 Isichthys henryi
CGATGGGCTGGCCCCTCATCCTGGGTTGTTCCCTGCCTCGTGCCCATTGCTTCCGGGATAGGCTCCGGACCCCCCGCAACCCAGTAAGGATGAGCGGTTTGGAAAATGGATGTTAAAAGACAATTTTCCCACAGGAATGAATAAAGTATCACTATTATTAATTACTGCTTCGTCCACATATTAAGATTAAGATTAACTTTATTGATCCCAGAGGGGATTTTTGTGCATGCAGCAGCAAATATGTAGAGCACAAATGAACATACATATAGTGCAACACAATGTGTTAAGATAGTATACTTACTACACACAGTGCAAACATACTAAAAGTTACAACATAACTAAATAAACAATATGCAGAACAATATGCAGACTCCTTTGCAAACTAGACTTAGGAGCAGCCACGTTAATATCAAGTGGTGTAATTTTACAGATTAAATGTTGCATCTGAAAGACAACAGGGGCCATGATTTAATTAGAAAAGAATTATTTTCCAGTGTAATCGACAATATTAATTACTTAGTAAAACAGCTATTTTATTTTGCTGTGAAGGATGAGACTATCGTGGAAATAATAGCTAATTATGCATATAAAAAGAACTACAGACCAACTGATAATCAGTCGTTTAAATGGCACACATTAACAGTCCATTAATATCACTATGATTAACACAATGTAATAAGTGGACAGTTTAAGTTGATTTATGACGCTTCCTACTCTATTCTTAATGAGTGATAGGCCTCAAGGGGGCAGTGTTGTTTTTTTTTATTTTATATTTAATTATCCAAATTTTACACCATCACTTTGTCCTGGATAAGTTGTTGGAAGTTGGATGGTTAGATAGATTATATTGTTGAATTATTATATTTTTATTGTATTTTTACCTATTGATTTGTGGATGGGAAATGACGTTGTCTATTTTACCTGAAGATGTGAATGCCTTTCAAGTGTTTGCTGGGTAAGAAACGGTTCATGATCCTGAGTTTGTCACACTTGATTAGTAAGTCTAGTGAAGTTAAACTAATGATCCATTCTGCCATTTTCTAAACATTGATCCTGTTCAAGGGTGTTGAGGGGGGGTTGATGCCTATCCCATGCAGCATAGGGCTCAGGTAGGGGACACCCTGGGTGGGATGCCAGTCCATGGCGAGGCACACACAAACGATCATAACCTTACAGGTAATTTGGAGATGCCTATTAGCCTAACTGTGTGTTCAGTACTGGACAACCCATTATGTGACATAGGCAGCCCAGGGCGCCATCTTCTGCATGAGCGCCAACAGCAAGCGAATTTCATTTCGCCTCAGGCAGTACTATGCACGTCTTTGGCCTGCAGGAGGAAACCCAAACAACACTGGAGGAACATGAAAACGTCACACACACAGCAGGGGCAGCATCTGAATGCCCCCCACCCCCCGAGGTGACAGTAGGTCTGACAGAACCATTCTGCTACTACGCAATGATTTATTGGTTTGGTTTATTTAGACCCTGGATAGGCCTGCTCACTTCATAAACTTTAATTTTCCAGTTTATTAAATTATGAAGCCTCAGAAACATAAAAGAGATGAGCCCTAGGAGTAAAAAACGAACAATATTTACAAGCAATATTAATAAAATTACAGATATTGTGTACAATAGTAATTCAGTTAATTATAAATAAATCTGTGTGGTTCGTAAGCCGTATAGGTCTACACCTATAATATGATATAATTGCGTTCTTGTCCTGCCGACAAAAATGTAAACACAAAACGGGAGAATAGTGACAAATTGAAGACGTTTATCACCCCGTTCAAGTTTCCCAGTCGACTGCAGTTTCTGCTTGTTGCTTGCCGGTGAAAAAGGCAGCGAAAATCCATTTACCCAGTAGTCACGCTGCGCTCGCTAAGGCGGAGCCGCACGGTTCGGGAAAACCGCGATTCACAAAAAGCAGAACAGACGGGAGAAGGTATGAAGCGACCAGCTATACAATGCATCCTTTTTAAGTGACAGCCTCTTGGTGTGTCGTTAGCCTGCCTAAATTTACTTTCCCTTCTTTTATTATGCTGAATGAGCTTTATCGCCTTTGAGCACAGGGACACGGGAAGCAGAAACTTCCCGGATGAGCACGATTTAAGGCTGGGTCCCCTGTGACTATGCAGGATTTCGTCGCTCCGATGGAAAGTCAGACACGGACTGTCTTCAAAGGAAGGAGATGTGGTGGTTTGTTTCGCAAGCTGATTGCACTTATATGGCAACCCATCTTCGGAAGACGTGATTTTACCCAGAAAAATATACAAATGATGTAGCAGGGTTAACCCATCTGACAACATAGGCAGCTGCCTAGGGTGTTATCTTCTGAGAGATTGCTGATTTTGTTCAAATCCACCATCCCAAGACATGCAGCTTGCATCATTGGTGTATATAAACTGCCCATAGCACAAGGTAGGGAACAACCCAGGATGGGGTGCAAACCCATTACAGGACACACCCATACCTATTGGGAATTTAATAATTCCAATTAGCCTCTGCATTATTTTGGACTGGGGAGGGGAAGCAGAGCCCCCCTGAGGAAACCCCACGATGACACAGGGAGAACATACAAACGCCACACACACGGAGCCAGGGCTGCGGTTCAAACGCTGGTCTCAGACGTGTGAGGCAATAGCACTAACTGCTGCACCACTGAGCTGCCATGTCAACTTATGGCAAAAAAAAAAAATCTAATCTACCACCTTGATATGCAATATGAAGGTTAGAGCTCCTAATGTTGCAGGGTCAGTGACACAATCGAAACCACTGTGATCATGAAATGCTCACCACACACTGCTGGGAAGGGCGACACATGAAAGCGATGGATTTACTTTGATTCCCTTGTAAATTAGGAGGATGTCCAGCTCATTTAAGACAAAAAACCTTGAGTTACAGCTCCAGGACACAATATCCCACAAAGCTGCAGTACTACTCACATCCTGCACAACATCCCTCCACTAACCTAAGCATGTACAAAACCAACACTCCCTGGGCATATACAGGGGAGGGACCACTGACCGCAGCTAAAATTTGATTGGCCCTTGTAGCGTCAGCTCCCTGTCACTCACCAATTAAAAACATATCATTGGCTAATGATAAGATTGGCCCCTCCGCATGAATTATAGGCCCTCTTATAACCCCCACAAAAAAATACTACAATCACCGCTGCTCAACTATGGTAGGGAAGCCGTATAAGGTAACATATAGCCCAACACAGCAGAAAAAAAAAAAAAATTAATTTCTATTTTACCATCTGTGAAAGATAATCAGTATTATATAAAGTACTACTTTATCTTATATGACCTTCTTGCTCATTTAATAAAGCAAAATGTGTATTACATTTATATAATGAAGATGAAACATAATCAAATCCCAACCACATTCCAATGATACCATATAGAGTAGAACTTCTTGTGACCATATGATATGGGTCCATTCTCATTAACTGGGAGACGTGTCACTTTAGTGTCAAGAATCAGCCTGGTATAGCACATTGAATATGCATAAAAATGAAGTTTTCACTGGATTTATTCCGTGGTGGTAGATTAGTTTTTCGCAATTTTTTGTGCTTGTGTCCAAAAAAAATCATTTTCCTTTTGAGGCAATATCTGCAATTTAGATTCAGTTGTACTGTTTGTGGATCAGCGCTTACATTGTTTTATGTTTAAATGTTTCCGTGAAGAGATTCATAATTAGTATTCCCACCTGGCAGAATTATTACGGGTACAGGTGTGTGAGTCACCGGGGCTTATATGCTGTCAGTTACACCTAGTCAGCCCCTGACTGTTTTTAAATGAACCCACAGATGTTTGATGACTCTCACCGAGTAGGTGGTGGGATTGTTTGTCCGTGCGGGCGAGGTGATGTAGGAAAGAGCACAAGACCACTGCGTATTGGTGCAAGTGAACATAAGAGTGCACTGAGGTGGAAGGACCCGAATTCACCAGCAGCAAGACATTCCAGTGAACACAAACACACTGTACAAAGGCTGCGTTGCGCTGGCATTGAAGAAGTCACACTGAGTAGGAGGGATGGTGATCGTAACACAAAAATGCACACAAAATAAGAAGGGAAGCATTTTGGCAATGTACTCCAGACACATATCAAATCGGCCTAAATTAGGGTTTTGAATAATTGTTTTTTGTAACAGGATTGAAAATGTATTGTATTATATTGATGGCATTATTTGATTCCTGTGTGTTTTTGTGTTTGATCTAGATAAAAGTTTTGTTGAATCACCTGTTGACAATTAAGTTAATTTAATGTAGCTAATAGTCTGAGTGTCGCATCCCTCCCTCCAGCCCTCTCATGTGCCACGCCCACCTCGTTACTCTCGTGTGTATTCCCAACGTGCCAGCCGTCCTGCATGCATTCTGATGTCATGTCCTGTGTTTAAGTCCAGTCTGTCTTGTTAGAGCTGTCATTAACGTTTGTCCTATGCTGCTCCCCGTTCTGGTAATAAAACCTCGTTTTTGGATTCTAGTCTCCGGGATCTGCTTCCCCGCTCATGCACCGGCCGGGATACTTTAGAATATGTGTAATTGCAGTGACTGGGGACAGGCGACTGAATTCCCTGCCGCTATACAAAAGATGATTTTTGATCACTTGCCTAACAGACATCGAGGAACACATATTGTCGAAATATGACTGTTTATCATTTTTTTCTTTCAATTAAAAGAAAAAATATCAGCCTGACTCTTCTAAAAAAAATTTTTAGTGAGCACTCTGGCACTGGAAGTTATTTAAGCAACGTTGGCCAGTAGCTGCACCTTCTATAAGACATTAATGGAAAAGCCCTCTCCTGAGTGCAGGCTTACACTTTATTTTTGGCCAGGCTCTTCACTCTCCGAGTCGCCTCACCAGTGAGCTGTAAACGGTCACTTTTTTCAAGGGAAACAGAGAAGATGGTTCAAAAAATGAAGAAGTGAATAATATATTCTGAGTAGTGTCATGTATAAAAATAATTATAAAATATACTAAATCTAGAAGGAAATGAAATCAGTAATACAGTGAAAACACAATGGTACAGGAGACAACTGTCAATTATTTTATTTCTAATTAATACTATTATGAATAATTAATGTTAGCATTCAGAACTGGCTATTAATTAAGCATAAATAGAAACTCACCAACAGAACTGCTTACCATAAATGGAAAATCACCCCACACCACCAATCACAATACTCAGTTGTCACTTTTTTAAACATCAGCGGTGTATAAAGGGGTGGGGCCACAGGGGCACTGGCCCCAGCTGAAACCTCACTGGCCCCTGCAGTGGCCTGCCCATGTCAATACATATCATTAATCTTTTGCTACGGTACCTTCAGCTGGTTTTCTGTGGGTGAGACTTTGCCCCTCATGATCCTTAGAGACTCTAACTGTTTCACTCTTTCAAAGAACTTCCTCGAATCCAGGACACCATGTCCACACTCAGCTTAAAGGAATTCTTAACGTTGTGATCCATTCAGGCTGGAGAAATGTGCCCTTTCCATTATTTCAGGTTTACTATATTGTCAATGCTCTTGTCTTTAGTTTTATACTTCAATGACAGTTAAGTCTTTTCCAGGTCTAGCAGCATAAATTTGGCCTCCCCAATGTCCCAAAAGGGTGGAGGAAGTATCATTGTCAGCGCATAAAGCTGGAAAGTGCCAATGAACCTGAGATTGTGACAGTCATAAAATTACCCTAATGTCCTATATCATAAGAAAACTCATTAGTGTTTAAATGATGACCCTTTTGTCTTCGAAGAATTTTCCTTCACATTGATAATTACGATCATACTTCTAAATCTACTATTTAGTCAGAATAAAGCATTAACCTTAATATTCATTCAATGTACATTTGTTTTGTACATAATAAATGTTTACATTAACAGATAATGATCTGCATAATGTAAGCTATAGTAAATATGAATGGTTAAGGAGCTGACACACTGGAGACACACGAATGCGTACAGTTTACGTGAGTGTTTGTGTATTGAGATGTATTTGTTTTCGTTAATAATGAAACTGCAACAAAACCTTGGAATGAAGATCGGTAGAGCTGCTTGCAGGGGATATTGATTAATTTGATAAGACAAATGTGGTGTCTCACCCTGAATTCCTTATCGTTCATCTGGATTTCAGAGAAAACAGAAATGTGCATGATTGGAGATAAAGAGACTGTATTTTTTGCAGATTTAAGGTTTATTTTTTGTGACAAAGCCAAGAGATCTGCAGCCAGACTAAGCGGAAGTGAGTTTGCTGTCTGTAAGGAGAGGAGATCGCAATTAATCAATACCAGCTGACAAGGTGGCCACGAGCTCCAGTAACAGCGGAAGGTGGAGATCATACTCACATGGGTTCTGTGTCCCAGATGATGAAAGAAACCAGGTCCCTGTTTGAGATTACAAAAGAGGGAGAGAGACAGCAGCGTTCTTGGACTTGCTCCAGGGTACAATAGTGACATCACTCTGCCGACCCTGGGACTCAAATCAGCAACCTTCTGTTCACCGACACAGCATCCTAACCAGCTGAAACACACACCACACCCACAAGCTTAGAAATAGACAGTTTCCAGGGAATAAGATTATGGGTTCATGCATGCCACAGGGGTGCTTTCTTTTTTTGTGTGATCCACGTACAGTTTGTGACCTCATAACCCTGAATGAGTGATGGTGGTAAGCAGCGATGTGATGAACCTCCTCGTTACAGAGCCTAATTAGAGAGAAAACTTAATAACCATGCAGGCAAAATCCATAGTTTTCTCACCATGCTTCTATCTGTGGGATGAAGTGGCTTTGGGAGGCACTGTGTAACTGGGAAAATGTAAAGAATAAACCTGTCATACCGTTTGACTGCAGGAGCCACAGTAATATTATATATACCTGCCTTAGCTTTCATTTCTGTCATTATAGAAAATGGAAAGTCAGCCACGTATAAATGTTATATAAAAGATGTCATCATGTCACTTGATTATTGCTGCATTGCATTGTTCAGCACAAATTCTGAAAAAAAAATGTTTAAATAGTAGCTTTCATAATTTTAACAGCAATGATGGTGAGTTACTTCTGTTGTTCAATGTGTTACATGCCCATCTGTCTTATCCACTGCAGGGCTGTGGGGGGGAGGGGGGTTGGAACCCATCCCAGGAAGGACAGGATGCCAGTCCATCACAAGGCACACTTAGAGATGCCAACTTGCCTGACTACATGTCTTTGAATGGCAGGAAGAAACAGAGGTGTCCAGAGAAAGCCCACGCAAGCTGGACAGAACTCCACACACCGGTTGGGGGTGGAATCTGAACCCCCAGGCCTGTAAACATGAGGCAGCGGTACCACCCACTGAGCCACCCAGGTTTTAATAATTATTATGGCATGTAACTGGTGATACACTTGGGAAGACACTTGGTTTAAAATATGGCCGTTATCAAGAGAGCAATCGTTTTTTTTGATGCGGCTTAATTTCCGTTGCCCATGTTGCGGCATGCAGGCATCAAGAAGCATAACTGGCCTTTAGTAGCCACTGGAAGATGTTTGTAGTCCTCTTGTGCTGCGTTGGTTTCCTCCCACAACCCAAATACATGCACTTAGGCTGAATGGCATCCTTCTCAGTTTTCTCATATCACATCTCATAATATGAACTGAACTCCTGATATGGGATTATCTGCAGACTTTCACTCACTAGCTTCCGACTAGAATTCAGTACACAACAGAATTGTACACTGTACTTTAATATACACAGATTACTGTACTTAAAATGCATGCATACTGTATAATAAGGTATACCATTACTTAAACATACGCACACTATATAATAAGGTATACTATTACTAAAACATATGCACACTGTGTGCCTTCTGTATTTTCTATATTTATCTTCAGAGTGACCATATTCCACCGTAGGCAACACTAGACCCCCATTATTGGGGGCACATGCCCCAGTATTTACATACTGTGCCCCAGCAAAATCTCATGTTCAAATCATATGGGAAATGAGGGGTGAGAGGGCCTGTGCCCCAGCAGATAGATGGATAATTATTATTATTGAAATGATGTTTCACCTGCCATTCACAAAAGTACAGGTACATAGGAATTCTTTAGTTTTCTCAAATCCCATCTTGCTCTCCTCTGAGACACAGACATGTGTATAGATGTGAGCGAAGCTTAGGTCCGGAGCGGAAGGTGGAGCCATTTACCCAGCAGCCCTGGGGCATTTTTTTGCAAGTTAGGGACCCATTGTGACTGTTTTGCCGATAATACTAAATTAGTGTACATTTTTTTTTTATAATAAACATAATTTTTTAGTATTTAAATGTTAGTAAATAATTAGTCTGTCAACATACATGAGTGTATTTTTCCACACACAGAAAATGGCAAACAGCCTCGTTCAGCTGAGACGGGATACGTTTGTGCTTTTCACCAGCGTACAAATGAAACTGTGGAAGTTGCTTCGGATGCTTCCAGCTCCAATGATGAACTAAAAGTCACGGGCAGAGTTTTTTTTTAATCTCATAAAGGATGAGTTAAACAGCCGTCGTCTTGTTAAAGAATAATGGCACCTGCTGACATTTGAAGGAAATCGATGATATTGACCCATCAGAGGCTTATTTGAGTAACACAAAGGCTTTGCTGTGCAGGCGTTTTCTAACACTTGCTCTTCCTTTCTAACTGTGCTCTAGCCTTTGGGGCTTCACCTCTCTGCCGGAGGGTCCTTTTCATTGAGACCTCATTCTTTTGAACCCAAAGCTACACCGGCGTGCTCACTCCTCTGGTTGCCACAGCAACCATCCTTGAACATCGGTCCTTGGCTGTTTTCGCCCGCTCCTCCGTAATCGATCCAGCAATGCCCCAATATGGGGGTATAGCCAAGGCGTTGGTTCTCAGCCCCACCACTTCACACTCAGTGCCGCATTAGCCAAGCGTGTGCTGAAGATGCTGGCCGGCCGAAGCCAAAGACACGGCATCTGCAAATATCAGGAATGTGACCACTACCCCCCCCCCCCCCACCACCTTCCAGGTCATGACTTGATATCCTGTTCATGTAAATGACAAACAGGAGTGGAGACAAGACTGCTACTTAATCCTGGCTAAACACCCGCACTCTCTCTAAACTTTGATGCCAAGACTGTGAATGCAATTCAGAACACGGGATTAGCACCATGCATGGTACCCCACTGTCTCCTGGTGAGTGGGAATATTCACCAGGTTCCCTCCAAGTTTATTTTTTTCATTGCTCAACGATATCCTCAGATTTGGTCAGCACTCCCCCACCCTGCCTCACACGAAGGGGTCATAAGCTGTTCCTTCAGAAGCTAGACACCCTAGGGAACTTCCCACCTCCTTCAGAGAGTTGAAATTATGGTCTTAGAGTTACATTTAATACCTAAAATGCTAACAATAAATATGATTCTTTGTCTGCTAGTGCTTTGCTTGTTTATTAGTGCAATAACAACATCTATATCACATTTTTGAAATGCCTGTAATTCCAGTTAATTAACTTAAGATGTTTGTGTGTGCGTGCATGCGTTGGTGTGTGTGTGTGTGTGTGTGTATGTGTGTGTGTGTGTGTGTGCAAGCAGGTATACCTTACCTTATGGGGACACAATGTCCCCACAACGTGATGAACACCCGCTTCCTGGTCCCCATAAGGGAAAACTCAATTTAATAAAAATTTGTGTCTGCAATGAAAAAACTAAAAATGCAAAAACTCTTGTATTTTGCTTGGTTACTTATGGTTATGGGCTGGGTAGGGGTTAAGGTTGTCATAGTTAGCGATAGCATTTTTCCCATAGAAATGAATGCGCGGTCCCCAAAAAGATATGTTTACCCGACATGCACGTACGTGTGTGTGTGTGTGTATGTGTGTGTGTGCACGCACGTGTATGAAGAACTGGCATCCCACCCAGGGTGTCCCCCACCTTGCTCCATATGCCTCCTGGGATGGGCTCCAAACTCTCCATAATCATTTTCTGGATTCAGTTCTTTAGGAAGATGGATAGATTGACAAGGCTGGTTCATGCAACTCTACCGAATCCAAAACCTGATATCGTCAACTGTCACTGACATCGCACACGATCAGGCTGGCCTAATTTAAGGAAGTTGTAGTTATATTATATTCCGTATATCTTCTTTCGTTAGTTTCTGCTCAGACAGGGTGAAGTAATTTTCAATTTAATACCTATTTGCACCTGTCATATTTGTTTGCCAATAAAGACTTTATCATTGAATTACTTAATGTAAATTACTGTTTAATTGAATTATTTAATGTGCTCTGTATCTTTGGGCTTAAATGTTTTACTGAGCACTACAGGGCAATAAAATAAATTCTCATTATACTGATACAATCTCTACCTGCACAGGTTAGGGGTCTTAATTATATGTTTGATTATACCTGCTTTGCTGGAAGAACAAGACCCCAATGTATCCATGTAACCTCTTCTGGCAGCCTGCAGGGGTCGATGTTATATATTTATATTCCTAGATATTAATCCTACTCTAAACTATTCTCCAAAGTGAAGATTACATATGCGCACTGAAGAAAATCGGCATGCTGATTTTTAATTTTATTCATGATAAAACATCGACCCACTATTCCTTTCATTAAGGTTTTTTATGAAGTTTTCATTGCAATGAAATCCTTTGAAATATACCGTTTGTGATACCAGTAAGGAGGCCGAAGTGACAATTATTTCTGTTTTACAGCAACAAATGGGACGGCTGAGAAAACAGCTTTTTCTAGATTGACTCGAGATTAATTACTTCTCATGCTGAAAGTGAAACCTTAGAGCAACATTCAGGAATGCAGAAGAAAAGTAGTGACCATTTATGCATCTATTTTGCATAAATGCTTATGAAATGCAAGGTCACAGTGATCCTGGAGGAAATACCAGAATGCAAAGGGTACCAAGGCAGGATGGGATGGCACAGACCATAAGCAATTCATCTAACATTCATCTTTGGTCCATATGAGGAAACAAAGCAGCGAAGTAAGCATGGATGCTGGGAGGGCCAATGAACGCTGCAACCATTGACCTTACATTGATTGCTGTGTCATTTACCCATTAAGCAAGGAAGAGTCCTTCCAATTAGCAAGGAACCACCTAGCTAACCAATGTTACCATGTGGCTCTGCTGCCCATTGGGGTAACCTGTGAATCACTGGTCCCAGGTTCTTAGAAGTGAGGGTGACACTTGCTTCCTCACCTTCAACATGGCATGTGATAGGGAGCGTGGATCCATTTCATCTAATGCAGAAATGGAGACACTAAAATCAAAATAAATAACAGGAATGTAATACATATTTTTTGGGGAAAATGCAACTGATTATCTTTCTGTTGGTTTCAACACTGGTAGGGACCAAACTGGCTCCCAACCCCCCTAAACACACATGTTACTCCTGTCAGAGTCAGCCCCTGTTGTCCCATTCTGTGTCCCTTCCCTGTTTGACCAGCAGGTGTCGCTGGTCATCCCGTCCCACGTGTTGTCAGTCTTTCCTGTCTTCCCCTGTTGTCAGTCTGTAGTGCTTCTTCTGTTCCCTGTCAGTCACATGGCTCAACTTATGGAGCATGCGGTTATCTGTACCCACGTGTTCAAATCCCGCTTCCTCTGATTTTATATTTTACTCCCTAGTGTTTCATTTGTATGAGTTTTCTTGTTCCTGTGTCTTGTGAATTGTACTTGGTTTTGGTTAAACTCTTTGTGCCCGTGCTTCTGTTTCTACCAGTTATTCCTCAGTGTTAGTTTCTGTTTCCTTGGTTAGTTCCTAGTTTCCCTGTTCAGTTCCCTGAGTTAATTAGTTCCACCTGTTGCCCGTTCTTGTACCTGCCCTTGTGTGTTTCCCTGATTGTTTGTTGTCCTGCACCCTCCCCTATTGGTTAATTTTCTGTTTCCCTCCTGCTTGTCATCACCCTGTTCAGTTTTTGTATTTAAGTTCCTGCCTGAGTTTTAGTCCCTAGTGGTTCATTGTTTTATGTTTGTGATGGTTTGTTCCCTACTTGCCTGATTCCCCCTTTGTAAATTTAGTCTTTGTTTATCCCCTTTTGGTTTTTTGTAGTGTTCTTAGTGTTTTCTGTTTTGTTTAATAAATCCCTACGTCCCTATTGTCCTGTGAGCCGCCAGTGGGTCGTCCATTTCTGTTCCAACCAGCACTATGCCTCGTCCCCACTCAAAACCCGTCCAGATCCGTGACAACTCCTGCAATATTGGTAGAGAAATGTGCCTCCTGTCCGTACCCAAATCTGTGCCCTTATACTGCACTGACATATGGTATTTTCCAAAAAGAATTTCAGATCAACATCGGGGCAATCTGGGTATCACAGAATTGTAACACATCTACAGATGATATTTATCAGAATGACAATGTTAATCTGTAATGCTTCAGTGTAAATCCCACATTTTATTCTGACCACCATCTACCTGATTGTGTGGCAATGAAGAATGTTACATAAAATGCTGAGTGATTAAACAGTAAATTAATGCGCACACTGCAGAGGATACACAGTAATAGATTTCAGAAAATTAGAAGTACGTATAAAGTATACATTTTAGTGCTGGGAAATATTTTGCGACATTGTGCTAAATAGGATAAAAAAAAATACATGTCAAAATGTCTAACCTTTTTCCTGGTTGTCATAGCAATGGCTCCTATAGCATCCATTGTTCCCATTTTCACCTGGTACAATTCCACTAGCGCTCCATTGCATTTGGGTTGTAACAAGTTGTGATATTTATGACCTTTTGGCCTTTTGCACAACACATGCAGCTTGCTGGTCAGAAGGTCGGACGCGAGTTCCTCCCTGGCGCTGTTGGGGCGAAACCTCTTACGTTATTCATTAACTAACCTGTGTTATATTTAAAATCAGCAAGGTCTATCAGGTCATGGGGCTTCTGATAACAGAAGGCAGAATTTCTTTCTCAGCTTATGCCGTCAAAGCACATAATCCTTCTTTCTATAGGGAAAAGATCGTTTGACCTTCCCTCTGCGTGGACACACTAAGAGAACAGGGAGACATCCCTCTACTACTGGTGAGTCAAGCTATACATGCCATTGTGTTACTTGGCAAATTCCATTTCATTTGTGCTTATAGGAATATAAAACACAAGTTGCAACCAATGGACAGGCCCAAAGTTTTTGTAGAGGGGGGGGACATTTTCATTATTTCAAAATAAGTCTCAAAATAAAAACAAAATAAATTGTGCCTAGACCTATATCTGTCTTGCGGGAGGCCAATAAAGTCTCTTAAAATAGATAGTAAATGTTTATGGAAAGAAAATAAAACTCTAAATCTAAAACCTATGCAACAAATGGCTCCACAAACAGAAGGCTGACAACAATTTAAAGTGTGCTTAATAACTGGAAAGATCATCATTAAGTTATTACTCTTAAACAAAATTGAACTAGTATTGCAAATTACAATATTTTTAACCTGCGAACCATTTCAAACTAAATGAACCTCCATCAAATTCCCCATCAGAGGCTAACAGATTTGATTTTCGTCGTGGATTCTGGGAGTCTGCACAGCATCATGGACACAGCTCTAGGATTGTTCACAACCAGGAAGGGATACTATTGGTTTTAGTTAATTAAAAAATCTTTAAGAGCTCTGCTTTTAGCACGCAGTAAAAGTATATCGATATAAAGGGTAGTGCATTATCCTATATCTCGCTTTGAAAATATATTGATATATCGTAAAAATTGGATATAGCGCCCAGCCCCAGACGAGGGTAAATGTTGTTCATGATGGGGAGCAAAGTGTTGGATATGCAGATGATCCGTATCCGCGCCCCTGGGTGAGATCAGCAGATCAGCTTGTTTTAGGATGAACGACTTTATTAAAAAATAAAATTGAAATAAAATAAAAGACGGTGTCCTTATTGACTGGTACTGGGAGGACACAATGGGCCATTGGCCGGGGGCATGCCCACAAAGGCCTCCCCTCCCCCCCCCCAAGACGCTGACCCTGCCTGCAAAATCTGCGTTGAAATCATACAAACCACTTGCTGTTTGGAGGTCACCTCTGATTTTCGGATTTTGAGTCATTCTTGCTTTCCCTGAAAAAGTACCCTCTCCCCCCAGTGAAGTTTGATCATCTTATGAAGCAGAACATCATCGCCACACGTAGGATCACCAAGAATTGCATTCGGTCAGAGGACGTCAAATTTTGTCAAAGTGCAAATACTCATCCTTCATTTTGACAGACGTGTAAATGACATTTGGCAGGATGAGGGGACCACAGAAGGAACCTGCAGCATCAGGTGCAGGTAATTAGCCTTGTAATATTAGTGCAGTTAACCAGGTAAGCTTAACCAAAACTGCAGCATCCCCTGAACCTTTGTGAAGCTCTGCGTATTGAATCTGACTCTGAACATGGTGTGAGAGGTTCACGGTGAGGTCATGACCCCTCCACAGGCCAAAGACAGAGGTAAATATGCAGCCTTTTTACTAAGTTATACAATAATATACAAAGTGAGAGAATATATAAATACAACTATAATTAAATTTATTACAAATTTTATCTGCAGTATTACTTGCTTGGTATCTTCAAGTTCCAGTTTTCAAAAGATGAATATCTTTGTAATATAGAGTGTGATATCTGACATTCATTCATTCATTCATTCATTCATTCATTCTGTCCCTCCTTTCCCTCCCCCCCTTTTAACCTCTTCCAGTGTTTATTCTTCTCCTTTAATTCAGCGCAGGTGGACCAATTTAGTGAGTCCACTGGTCTCCCTAACTGGGGCCAGATGCGTTTCATTAATTAAGGGTCTGAGTCACATGGAGTTGGAGCTCGGCGCCACCCCTCCTCACGCGCACGAGGCCACCTCCTGTTGCTATAGGCAGTAGAAATCAGTCACAAGTCGCCAATCTGGAGTACTCACCATGTGATTGATGTGAAATCCCACGTGTGCCATATAGCCTTGTTTTAAAAGCAGTTGTGAGTTGGTAATTTTTTATATCCATTCATCAATCAAACAACCAACCAATCAGTAATTCAATCAATCAATCCATCCATCCAACTGCTTATCCAGTACACAGTGAGCTTAGTGTCTGTCCCAGGAAGCATAGGGCATGTGGGAGGGGGCACCCGGCATGGGGTGTCAGTTCATTCCCAGATATATTGTAAGTAATTTAAATTCCCATCCCTAATTAAAATTTATGTCTTACTATAAGAAGATTAATGCAGAATTTTGATATCAGCTAATTCTCTATCTCTGCCTTTCTTTGTATGACACACGTAACCATTTTAGAACCTGTTACCAGTTACTAGGCTACAATTTGCTGCTGCATAAAACGTTATTAAAAGGGTAAAGTCTAATATGTCTATATTTTATAACCTTAATTGTATTATTGAGTGAAATTAAAGGTAGGTTTATGGAGCATTACAAACTTATTTTTCATCATTTCTTTATAATCATGCAGTGGCTGCCTTGATATAAATGTCTTCCGTAAGAAAATGTTGTATAGGTTGCATAAGAGTACAAAAATGATGGCTTCTCTCTCTAATTAAAATGTTCCACTATTGACCTGGTCATCGCGTTCACCATTGATACACAAGGATATTTATGCAAGCTGTCAATATGATAATGAAATTATATGATTAAATAATCACAATGCCATGCTTTTCCAAACCATAAGGGATTCCTAAAAATGTTTATGTACTACAAAGAAACTAATAGTCTTGGCAGAAGGGGAAGTAATTCATTACCTGCAAGTTTTAAAGCTTTGAGTGTTTATTGCTTGTTAGTGTTTTTGTGATAGGGTTCATTCAGCGTAAAGACAATGAAACAGCCATCATCCGTTTGACATCAAATCCCACATAGGAGACCAGAAAGGGTTGAAATGGGAGGTAATGGCGAGCCTGTGGGGGGTGGCACACAGCATGAGATCTGTGTGACAAGGGTGATTATGAGTAATCATTCGGAGCGGCATTATTTAAAAAAATAAGACATCTGAATGCAGATAGCCTATATGTACGTCAGCGTTTTATACATGGCTGAAAGCTTTCCCATTAAACCTGTCCAGAATCCCTTTATGCTTAAAAATTCAAATACACATGACCACTGGTTACCACACTGATATGCATATTGCTTGTTGAGTTTTAAATCATCCTTATTGGTGTATTTTTATTTTTTGTGGCACAAGTTTTCAGAAAAATTTAGTGTCCATATTCTAACCACTTACCCAAAAGCAGGTTAACAGCTTGTGGGAGCCGCTGGGACGGGAGCTTATCCCATAACTCACTGGTAAAGCCCTGGATGGGATGGCAGTCCAGTCCAGTCCAGGAGAAACGTGCACAGATATGACATGAAAACCCTGGAGGTACAATATGAGAGAAGAGTATCAGAGTCAGTTTGACATCCTCAGTCACTTTATCTTCCTAACTCTCCTCAGAGTATGCTGTCTCCATTTTCCCCTTCATTTACCAAAAAGTCTGACCCCACACCTTTAATCAGCCTCTGCCCCCTTTCCATTTATTTTGCATCTCCCCCAGGACTAACATCCATTTGACTAATCTTGACGTGCATTGTAATCACATCAAACCATTAAACTGCGATGGTGATCTGACAGAGCGCTAGCAGGCGATGGGCAAAATAAAAGAAACTAGACATTAAAAGGCCCTTTAACTTTAAAGTAGCTAAATCACAGTCAGAACCGCAGCCGCCAAAGTGAGTCATGTTAGACTGAATGCCAGTTAGCTATATGTGTTAGTTATAAAAGAAGTCAATCGGCACTTTTGAGTTTTCAAAGCGATGCGAGTCCTAACGAGGCCACATAGTTGGTGTCTGAATTGCAGATGTAAATTTCTCTAAGGAAAAAAAATCAACACATGCCCAGCACATCATCAAGTCAAAGCTCACTAACAGACACTTAACGAGATAATTGCTAAACATCTGAAAAGTATGGCCTGGAAAAAAGACCAAGGAACTTGAATAAGCACTCGTGTGACCCAGTCTCTAAAGAAACTCTGTCGTGAGCTATACAAAGCTGCCTTTTAAGGTAAGGCTGCAGTTGCCTGCATTCAAGGTTAAAGCACAAAGATGTATATAACCTGGAACAGAAAGCGTGAAATCCTGAACAATGGTCTGATGAGTCATATGTCACTCTTTTTCAGTGCCGGTGCAGGGGAGAGGGAGGGCATGGGGATGCCAACCCTGCCCCTGTTTGAGTTGGCATCTTGGATTTGAATGCATTTAATCCACAATCTCTGGTATGGACTCATAAGCATGATTAAACTGGATGTTTGCTCTGAACGGTCATGTAATGTACAAGAATATAAAGCTGTTTTATGATACCAAATTCACCCATAATGTTCCCATATTCCTGGATGATTATGCCCATATGGCTTGATAAACAGAGTGGGTTCAGGAAAAGGAGGATTGTGTCATAAGCCTTCACACTCCCCTCAATCACCAAGTCAAAGTATCCCTGAAACTCCATAGAAAATTCTGGAACCCAGAATGCAAAGCAGATTCACACCATTTTCATTCCTCAAAGATATGGAGGTTTTCCTCGTGAAGAATTCTGCCCCTTATTAAAATTAGAATTAACTTTACAGATCCCAGAAAGAAAATCTAGATTGTAAAAAGTTGCTTAATATTAATATATTGCTCAGATTTCATGTGATTTTGTCCATCCCTTGTATTTAACACATACAATCAGGACCATAAATATTTGGACAGAGACAAAGTTTTTCAATTTTTAAGTTCTGTACATCACCTCAATAAATTTTAAAAGAAATAAATCAGATGCATAAGAGATGAATGTGGGGAACTAAAGTAATTTTTCTACACAATCCCCTCCTTTAGGGGCTCATAAGTAAATGTACAAATTAATATAACTGCAAATAAAATGTTCAGTTCTAATACTTAGTTGAAAACCCTTTGCAGGCAATGACCTGAAGTCTTGAACTCATGGACTTTACCAGACACTGGGCTTCCTCCTTTTAAATGCTCTGCCAGGCCTTTACTGCAGCAGCTTTCAGTTGCTGTTTGTTTGAGGGTCTTTCTGTCTGTAGTTTAGTCTTAAGCAAGTGAAATGCATGTTGCTCAATTGGGTTGAGACCAGGTGATTGACTTGCCCATTCAAGAATATTCCACTTCTTTGCTTTAATAAAGTCCTGGGTTACTTTTGCTGTGCGTTTTGGGTCACTGTCCATCTGTATTATGAAACGCCACCCAATCAATTTGGCTGCATTTGGCTGGATTTGAACAGACATGATGTCACTGAATACCTCAGCATTAATTCGGCTGCTTCCATCCTGTGTCACATCATCAAGAAACACTAAAGACCCAGTGCCACTGACAGCCTTTAATGCCCATGCCATCACACTGCCCCCACCATGTTTTACAGATGATGCAGTGTTCTTTGGATCATAAGCTTCTCCAGCCCTTCTCCATACTTTTTTCTTTCCATCATTCTGATACAAGTTGATATTGGTTTCATCTATCCAAAGAATGATGTTCCAGAACTCTGCTGGCTATTTTAGATGTTTTTCTTGCGATGTCCAATCTAGCCTTTCTATTCTTAAGGCTTATGAGTGGCTTGCATCTTGCAGTGAACCCTCTGTATTTGCTTTCATGCAGTCTTCTCTTTATGGTAGACTTGGATATTGATACGCCTACCTCCTGGAGAGTGTTGTTCACTTGATTGGTTGTTACGAAGGGGTTTCTCTTCACCATGGAAATGATTCTGCAATCATCCATCACTGTTGTCATCCGTGAACATCCAGGCCTTTTTGTATTGCTGAGTTCACCAATGTTTTCCTTCTTTCTCATGATGTACCAAACTTTGGATTTTGCCACTTCTAATGTTGTGGCAATTTCTCGAATTGTTTTTTTTCTGTTTTTGCAGCCTAAGGATGGCCTGTTTCACCTGCATACAGAGTTCCTTTGACTGTATGTTGTATGTTTACACCTCTATCTTCCACATGCAAACAAGACACCCCTAAACTCCAGGCCTTTTATCTGCTTAATTGATAATGAAAGAATGAAGGAATTGCCCACACCTGTCCATGAAATAGCTTTTAAGTGAATCGTCCAATTACTTTTGGCCCCTTTAAAAAGAGGGTGGCACATGTTAACGAGCTGAAACTCCTAAACCAGGGGTGTCAAACTCCAGTCCTGGGGGGCTGGAGCCCTGTGTAGTTTTAGTTCTTTCTCTGTTCCACCCTAAATGATTCAGCTCAAGAGCTGTGTGGTAATTAGCACAAGGAGTTGAATCAGGTGTGTTAAATGAGGGGAAACCCA
>JAODJX010000001.1:22789753-22803556 GCA_026776945.1 Isichthys henryi
TGTGTGTGTGTGTGTGTGTGTGTGAGAGAGAGAGAGAGAGAGAGAGAGAGAGAGAGAGAGAGAGAGAGAGTCCTGCACTGAACTGCCACCCCATCCAGGATGTTTCCCTGCTTTGCACCCTATGATACAAACTAAAACTCTAATCCACAGTAACCCTGTACTAGATAAGTGATTGGAAGATGGATTGAGTCTTAGTGTGGCTACATTAGCGATTGTATATGTGAATGCACATTTAATTGTATTATAGGTGCTTCTTTTCAGGTTTTTACAAACAAAAGGAAGGATTCACCCGTTATTTGCCCTCGGATTACTATGGTATTAAACATTATCATCAGAAAACAGAACAAATAAAACGCTGGATGCGTAATTGGCACGCAGATGGCGTGCAGTTCTTTATTTGTGTTGATATATTGCATTTTTCACCTGTCTAGATAAAGGGATAATAATTGTGTATGATAGTGATGCTTTTCTAGTTGCAGGGTCAGACTAGTTCTATCACTGAAAGCATGCTGATTTTTCCAACGTTAAAAAAAAAATCACACAAGAAGGCACAGACGTCTAATAAACGTACGCTACATCAGAAACTGTTAAATGTAACTGATCAATAATCAAAATATAAAACAGTATTTGAGGTTACTTTTTCCCACCAATGCATATCACCTCCCTGGGGAACCGGTGAAAATTGCGTGTTATTTCTTTATGTTAAATTTATCGTGGGTGTTTATGATAACGTATTCCAACATATGCCACCGATTCTCGGCGACCCGTTTCAGGATTCTCCCCCCAGTGCAGCCTCGGCGTTGACAAACATTAGTGCGCTCCCCCGGACCCCCATTGCATACCTTCCTTTGTATTTAAACATCCGGGTTTCCCGGCTGGCTTACGCTCACCCTCGCCTCAGAAGCCATTTTGGACCCGGTTCAGCAGCTCGCATGTCAATTTGAGACCCAGAGTCGGACCATTCAGTGCTCAGGAGAAAAAGCGGCGAACGCGGATCGGAGGACCGTGAGAAAAGCCCCTTTCTTTATAATGGGCAGCTCCCTTTTACCCTAATGGAGGCAAAATCCAGGAGTTGATCTCCCCGTCGTGGATTTCTTATTCAGAATTGTTAAGTTTTTAAAATAATTTTAAAAATTTTCACATGTGCAATTTTCTTGCGTTGGGAGCTATATTCGAAAGAAGCGAGCCAAACTCTCGGAGCGCTGGTCAGCGGAGGCCCCGGCTGCTCCGGCTTGCTGTGCTGGTGCTGAGCCGCTTTCTAATTGTTTGAAAAAGGACGTGCAGTTTTAGGAAAGGAGAGTGCAATTTCCCTTTCGCAGCGATTGAAGGAATATGTTCGCCTCTTGGCTGACTTTTGCACTTCTTTGGGGAACTTTTTGCGCAGGTAAGCCTCCGGTTTATCCGCCCGATATAGCGCGCTGGTTTGCTGTTTAGTGGATTATAAGGCAATGCATTTAAAATGCACATTTAAAATGACCACGGCTTCAGATGGACTAACAAAACAAATGGATTTCTGTTTTCGCCTCTACTGTTGTGATGACAGCCTTCTAACCACACATGGACAATAATATAATAAGTATTTTAGATATTGTCTTTATTATCAATAAGAAATATTTGGATCGGCTACGCTTCAGATCTTGCTCTAAACGGATAGGCAGTGAGCTGCCTATGTTTTTATTTTCCCATTATTTAACAATGCTCAGTCGATAATAGCAGATCCTTAATGGGAACACAGCTCTCTCTGTAACAGGGGGTAGCTATAACACTTTGACTTCTGCTTGGACTTTTAATGATGGGAGCTCTACACGTGTTAACCATCTAACGTCGTGTATTTACACTGAGTTTTACCCTGTTTACGATCGGTTTATTTTGATGATCTTCATTGTTGTGGCCGGGGGTGGGGGTGTTGTTACTAGCATTAGCCTCACGCTTTTGAGTGTGTTTTGCCTTTAAGTTACTGAAAGCCTTGGGATCTTTCACCGATTGCCTTTGGCAGCTCTCCCTTTTGTTGAATTGCTTGTTTTTTCTCGTAACGTCACGTAGTTTTTTTCCCCGTAAACGTTTATTTTATTTACATGTGTATAAAAGGGAGTGTTTAGCTAGAATTTTTACTTGCCTATGTTAGAGACGTCAGAGGGACAAAGATGAAAGTGAACGGGGGCGCCTGCGCTTTACCCGCCTCCCGCATGGTAATTACAACAAAGTTATGAAATCCTACAACTGTACTTTTTACTAAATTTGTCGCTTTTGACATTTGACGTTTTGAATTGCTTGCATTACAATGACAGGATGCGACTGGGATAATTCTTTGTGGCAGCATTATGATGATTAAGCCCGGATTACAATGGCACAGAAATGGATCGGATCCTATCGGATACAATAATTTGATGATTGTGGTAACAGCTTTACAAAAAACACCAAGATAATGAAAAGTCGTTCTATCATTAGATCTATGCCAGATCGTTCCGGGCAGGACTGTAACGTTTTTGTATTGATATTTTCTGGTCTGTTTTGAAACATTTTGTAATTTCGTTTTTTCCCCAATGCTTTATTTGTTTGTATTTTGAAATTTAAAAACTCAAGGCGAAGCCTTTAAATTGACAGCGCTCTCCAAGAATAAAGTAGACTTCAGCGATCTGTTGAAATATTTGTCCTACATGAGGATCTTTGTTGCTCAGTTCCCTCCTTGTTGTAACTACAGTGGGGGATGGGAACTTTTGTAATGGGTTGTATGTGGAGGGGGGGCTTTGTGCATGTTTTTAAAGCAGTAAAGAGACTGTTTGCTTCATTGTCTCAATCTATATCAATACCAACCACAAGACTACACTTTAACCTGCAAGGCAGCAATGTGGTGTTTATCAGCCTCAGACTTTTAATATGGCAAAAGGGTTTTATATTTTTGTTGTTTGCAACCAGATGTAGTTATCAATTTGAGACATTTTCACTAATCATTCAAATTTTTAATGAATTGTCGTCTTAACTAATCACTACTAACCTATATTTTCTGCATGGAATTTAGTGATGTATATTGTGCTTGTGATACAATCTTACCCGTTTTGCAAATCTATAGATGTATATAAGTGTAAGTACTGGAGTGAGTAGTGACTGGGTTTCAGGATTATGGGGCCAGTGCCCTAAATTGGGGAAATGTTTACTATGGATTAATCTATGTAAGTGTTCGTTACTAAGTTTAGTGAAATGTTGAATGCGGCAGTGCAGTTTATTGCATTATAATGTAAGTAGGGCTGTCACTCTCGATTATATCAATAATTGAGTTATCTACCGCTTTAATCTGAAGATTCCTCGCGTAATCAGAGATCTTGTATATAATATAAAATATGCAACTGGTGCAAGGCAGGAAACGACCAACCACTACAGGGTGCAAAATCATTCACATACAGCCAATTTAGGCACTTGTACTAAAACATTTTCACTCAGTCATAGGAAATAAAACTTAGCAAGCCATGCAATTTTAATGACGGTACTTTTACTCTAGTTTACCGTGGCTGCTTTTTCATGAGCTTTTTAGGTGCTCTCTGAGCAAATAATGATCATGCTCGAGCTTCCTGTTGCACTCACTCAATCGAACATGTGGCATTTGTGAGAAATTTAACAAAAATAAGTGAAGTAAAATGAACAGGAACTGGTCACGAAAAAGACGTTTGTCTTCCGCTGCTTGGATATATTTGTATTGCATGGATATGAGCGAAAGCAATAATTTGTCGCGATTGCTTTCTGTCTGCTGGCACCACTACTCATGGCAACGCGACCAACTTATTCAACAGACTCCATTGCTAGATCATTTTTATTTGGCTATATGGGCCCGGTGAATTTTCAGCTACTAAATATTGCAAAACAGTCAAATGTTGCCGTGTTTAACTTTTACCAATATCGTTCAGCCCTACTCAGAACACAATACATTCTCAAAGAATAATATATGGATATTATGAAGGCCTAAGGGGCCAACTTTTGTTTTGGCAGCAATTATTTTGATACACAGGAATCACAGAAAGAATTTATGAAAAAATTATTTCAGTCCATGTGACGACACAGGCTAGGCTTCTCCAAGAGGTTAAATGGCAAACATCTGTGGCTAACCTCACATTATTGGGTGAGTCTGTCAAACCCGAATGTCGTCATCTCCATGTATTTGTATAGCAGTCATGCTGTAGTGATATTTAAGTTCTGCTTTCCAATACTGACAGACTGCATTTCCATTCACTTTTCACGTGAAATTCTTCCGCACAACAGCTACTTCTGCTCTTTATTCCCTCCTTCCTTCCGCCATATTGGCAAGTAATTGAGAAGGAAAATCCTAATTGATGTTTTTTTAATAATCGAGTAATCGTGACGGCTCTAAATGTAACTTTCAGGTGTCATCTACTGAACAGTCAAATCAAGCTTGACATACTTTTGCTTGGGGAATTGAGCTTAATTAAATTTGCTCAAGAGGTATTGGGTAGAATCAGGATGTCACACAGAACAAAACCACAGGAACATTTTTTTTTTCACAAAACTATTTATATTATTGTTTCTGATGTAATGCTGTTGATTTGCAGCAGTATATGAAATGTCTTCTGTACGGTCCAAGCCAATATGCAAAGTAAAACACCATAAACAGTAAAATACTGCAGTTTCACCAGCCCCTTCACAATTTTGGCCTGTATGATTACTATGACAGAGCATACTCGTGAGGAAAGTTTAAGTCCTGCTTGGAGTGGTGACGGATACCATGTTAATATTGTTTGTTTTGAAAACTACACATACTGTCACATGGTGTGACAGGTCTTTGTCCTTCCAGGCAATGAGTGTTTCTACATCCCAGGCTAATACTGTTTTCTCCTGTGTGCATGGTCTTTTTTGTGGCTTTCCCTTCAGACAAATGTCTTTGTTCACTGCGGTTCAGTTGACCGCAACTGGACTTTACCAGGCTGCGACGGTGCCAGCGCTCCCCCGGGCCACTGGTCGCCTTTCGCCCACGAATCCGCCGCGCACATGGTGGATCGGGCCGTCTATGCGTGTAAGAGGACGTGCTTTTGAGGGGGGAGTGGACATGCTGTTGTGGCAGGATTCCCACCATTACCCAATGGCTAAATCGACAGCGATCGTGAGTGATTTGGTCACACGGCTTCGTGTTGAGTGGTATAGTGATGTGGGTGTTCGGTGTTGCCGGGGAGGGTACGGTAGGTATGGCGTATTGTAGCTACTTCGCCGTAATGCTTCCCCTTTTTGCGTTTTGCCGTGATGGAGTGCTGTGCCATGGGGGGAAAAGCGGGTGGGGGCAATGTGGGCAGAGGGGGATGGGCTGTTTCAGAGAGAACAGGGATTTAAAGAGACAGTATGTTTATGTTCACATCAAGTAGGTTTTGCTACAGTTGTTTTATATAATGAAGGGGGGGGGAGACTGCTATGATCTCACAGTAAATGCAATGCCTGTGCCATTACTGAGATTTGATGTGTATAACAATGACCTGAAAAATAATAAATGATTTAAAAGGGGCAATAAATAAATAATTTAGTAGCAGATTTATTATGCGTCTGTTCTAATATGAATACTACAATCAGATAAACAGGTAGAAATATCACATTTTCAGGCTGCATAAGAAACGGAAGTGCTGAGAGATCCCTTGTATGTTTCTCTTCTTTTACCAGGTGTGATGTATTGTTTAAAACATTTGTTTTGTGTGTGTTTTTCTGCATCGCTTTTAGGCTGCAAATTGACCATAACCGTGCGGCGTGCTCTAATTGCGCAGTGAAATCCGAGCTGTGTAGGGTAGTCACGTTTGCCCGTGATTAATTAATTTGTTAGATTTGTTTACGTGACCGATGCAAGCGCGCCGACCCGGAGGTCATTATGTGTAAATACGTTGGTTAGCCGGCCTGCACTCGACGCGCGGAAATTCATAAATCTCACAGGTCCTGCGGGACTCCAAAGGAATTCAGGACAGAAGCTTCTCTGTCTTGTTTAAACGGGGTTCTTTTGGGCAGGATGGGAAGGTCCCCTTTGTTTTGGGGAAATATGGGCAACTTTAAAATTATGTAAAAAGATTCACCTAAGTCATAATTTATATGGTGCCCCGACTGATAGATTTTGACCATGTAACATTCCTCCTCCACCAGATTTCACAAGCCCGGCATTTAGAATTATAGGTGTATACCTATGGTTAACCCAAAAGATTTGCTCATAATGTAGTTGAATAAATATCTAATACAACTTTCCACAGAAATCAAATGGCTATATCTGAACAACACAGGTGACAAATAACTATATTATGTAAGTGCAGTATATTGATCATATTGATTTTAATGAATTGGTTTTGTTGGGTGATAAATGGCAGTAAATCATCAGTGTGGGTTTGATGTTCAATGTAAATTTCTATGCTGTTGTGGGTATATCCTGTTTTGTTTGTGTACTCTGGGAGTGTCTTGCTGTGTTTGTTTTCTGCTCCCCACACTTGTGCCACAGATGTGGTTCACAATGGGGTGTCACAAACCGTCTATCCTTCACTGAGAGTGTGTGTGTGGATTAAAAAAAGAAGCTTTTTAAAATTATTATTAAATAAGCAATGTTCCTGAATATAGATCCTTTATTTCCAGTTCCATACAGTCACTCCTTTTTGTTCTTGTGAATTCTACAAGATGTGTAGCATAAACAAGCTACACGGACGCATTTAGTTATGTCATTTTCCCAAATGTCACAAAGGAGGAAAGTTTGATGCTTTCTGATCCTTGGAAGCCCATGAATCCTTGAGTCTTTTGGAAAGCAGTGATTTTCGGGGCATGGAACTGATAGTGACTGACCTCGATCCATGGACTTGGTGACAGGATAACAAAAGGCTAATTTTAATAACCCTCCAGCTAATCTGATGCCATTAGGTCTACATTCATACCGAAGTGAAGTTAAGGAATTGTAAATGACAATGATTTTTTGCAGAGTTTAGTAGTTTAGCAGCTGTAATCCAATGCTTGTCCTTAATGTCCTAAGATCCATTATTTACACAGGTAGGCTACCCTTAGCTTTCGATATTTGTGGCTTGGAGTTGAGTTGCTAATCGATTGCTGATCTAGGCTAAAAAAACACAATGGTTGGAGGTGAAAGTCATCTGGAGCCACTCAAGATGGGCTTTGAAGTCTAATATTGGGGGACGGAGTGAAATGTCAATCAATGGTAGCTTTAAAGCACATGGTTCTGTTTTTGAAACATTTAGTAGAGCGTGAATCAGTGCACGATTTGTATTTAGATACCAAGTTATTTAAAATCTTGTTAAATGCTGCTGTAGTGCACAATGTGAATATTAGTATTTATAATAGTCTCTGACATGGATTCACGTTGATGTCTTCTAATCATATCGCCGTATAATATTTTTATGATGCGTTCTTCAGCTGGAGAACACGGAGTTATCTTCTGGCCACTTAATTCACATATGCTATTTTTAGAAGTTTGAGCACAGGCAGTCCCCAGGTTGCAAATGTGGTCCATCCCCCAAGACTGTCTTTAAATCGAATTTGTAGGTAAGTCTGAAAAATAATAGAATTTGTAATACTTTCTAACCATTGTATATTTATTAAGTACATCCATCCATGCATCCATTTTCTAAACCGCTTATCCTACTGGGTCGTGGGGGGTCCGGAGCCTATCCCGGAAGCAATGGTCACAAGGCAGGGAACAAGCCAGGATGGGGGGCCAGCCCATCGCAGTTATTAACTACATTCGGTACTGTACTCTGCCTTGAGCCGATGTATCGTTGAAATTGTGCAATGTTTGTGTGTCACAAAGTGCTGAATGCATTTGATATTACGAACAGTTGTAGTTAATTTAACCAGAATATTTAGTATTATTGGCTTTACGGCATCCTGCTTGTAAGTACATGCTGTCTGTAAGGTGGGCATCCTTAACTTGGGGACTGCCTGCAATACACATATTATTAGTAATGTAAAGCAGAAAAGCTCTCTAACTGTTCTAAGAAGAAGTACTTAACTACACGCCGGGAGGATGTTTCGATGTTTTTGCCGTAGTTCCTTTTGTTTTTCTTGTTTGTAAGCTTGGCTTTGCTGCATGGACGAAAGGCAGTCTGTAAACATGTCTACCATGGAAGTGCCGCTTTGTTACTCTGAATGGAGTTCATATGTGCCGTGGGCTGACCCGAGTGCTTTTGGGAGGCTTGTCAACAGGAAGTCTGAAAGAAGACTTCCTGTCACCCAGACTTCCCCCTCATGCCAGTCTGCTTTTCTGCTCCATGGCTAAATTAGCCTGCTAGCGCTCCATGCCGCAGCAGCTGTCGATTTTAAACATTTTTGGGGGAAGTATGGGAACAGTTGGTGGTCGGGGGGGAGGTTTGAAAAATGAGTCGGGGACAGTATTGAGTGGGGTTATACGAACAGCCCTCTGGTCAGCCCTTTGTTTCTGAGTCTTAACACAAGCGGTACGTTGGAAACTTCTCTTGCGTTTGGTGTTCTTGCTGGTGTCTGTTTAAACTATGACAATTTCCATGTCCTCAAGAGCTATCACTGCTCCTTTGTCGTCTTTGCCAAGTCTTCCTAACCTCCTTGTTAGTCAAAAGAAGCTTGGGTTCAATATTCCACTCTCCTGTATCTAGATACAAATGATTGTTCTGGTGCCCGGCTGTTGGAGCCTGTCATTTTTATCTTTTTGCCCTGTGGCAAAATAAACCATAAAATGATACTTCGCTTTCATGGTCATCGAGGGAAGTTTGTCATGGAGGCAGCTTTTCCTATTGGGAGCATGTTTCCTTACAGCTGGACTGCGGCTTGGTAGGCCTGTTATGGGGGGGGCGACTTACATGGTCAGGTGTAACGGGGATATGGGGTTTATTTAAAGAGGCCAAACTGACGGGCATTTCAGTCCTCTTCGGTGTCTGGTTAACAATGGTGCCGTTAGAGTTCTGTTTCTACATTGACGGGGGGTGTGGGGGTTAAATATGAGCTAGCGTTTCAGAGTTTGGCATTGGGGTGTTCACACAATGAAGGGGATTGGCCAGATCAGTTCTTCTCAAAGAATGTTCCTGGAATATTTTTGTCGAGGGGAAACTATAGTCCATTTGACATGTGGGGAGTTGCCTGTTGACACTTATCGGGACTAGATATGAAATGGTATGAATAGTTAATATGAATATAGTGACCAATATGATCGTGGTTATCAGTATTATTACGATATTGTTAAAATGTGCTGAAAATGTTCAAAAAGTACTGGTATACAAACCTAAATCATTTCCCCGAGTCTTCTATTGAAAACCACAAATAAAACAAGCATCTCTGCACACTGTGTTTGCTTAAACATTAAAATATTAATTTATCAAACAATGTCAATAACAAGTGTAAACATATGAAAACCATATCAATATGCATTAAAATTAAAAATCTCTGAAACATTGTCACTACCTACAGCCACGTGTTCACTTTCACAAAACAAAGCCACACCTGCATCAGTGAGACTGTTACTTGGTTGATCTGGGACTTTTTCAAAGCACAGTAATCAACCACTGTTTTAATGATAGTATTACCCTTTCAGATTTTAATTATCTGTCGGGTGGTTTACTGTGAAACCAGTAACCATTTCATCCCTAATTGGGACCCTAAAAATGATGCTGAATTCTCAGGCATGCGTTTTAGAAATTCTTTTGACCAAACTTGATCCCTTGTCCCGTATCACAGATTTAGCAAAAACATGATGGTTCCGTTTTATTTTTTTTTTTTATCATTCGCAATGTGGTTGTCGTTAGGGCTGCTGCAATTAGTCGACGTAATCAATTCAGTTGACGCCGAAAATGGAAACGGTATTTACAAAAAAGAATGTGCTAATGCGAAAAGTGAATGTTTAAAAAGTGAATTGCAGAATGTTTAATCTGCAAAAAAGTTCCACCACACCACCATCTTTTTACCTTGTTTAACCACTGTATTTCCTCTTTTAAAGGATGTAGCTGCTGATCTGTCCCTTTCTTCATTGCGTGTTCTGCTAACCGAATATATTAAGTATGAGGATACAGCAAATATATATAGATTGCTAATTTTTGAGCATCACATCTCATTAATATTTTTAAGCATACTACTTATCTGCTTGTCGAATTGTGGGCGAAAACAATGTGCATATTGTGTTGGAAAGCTGATGTACGTAATCTAAAGCCCTGCAATGGCATTATATGAGACAATAATAATATACACTATCCATGACAAATTAAGGTTCAGTATGTTTCGAGCATAATTTGCCATAGTTAGTTTGGGTTTGTTATGCATTAGCCATTATATATCTTGTCTCATGCGTGTTACAGTGAAGCAGCAGGTAATGTGTGCTGGGTCAGTGCGGTCCCTTTAAGTGCTTGCTGTCCCTTGCCACATCAGTAAACATCTTAAGAAGTTGTATCGGTTGCTGGTTAATAAATAAGGTGGACGTGTATCCTCACTTGTGAGAAATTGTCCGACTTTTTCTTCCAATTTCTACAGCATACAGTGTATTGTTGTGAAAATAACTTAAATGGTTGAGTTGATTTTCTGAAGGAAAATTAATCATTTAGATTGATCAACTAATCGATAAAAATAGCCGATAAATTAAACTATTGAAAAGTTCTTAGTGGCAACCCTGCTTGTTGTGTGTTTATATTTAAAGTATTGGAAGTAGATGAAAAGCATTTAAAATCATGAAAAGTGATTAACAAAAAATCTGAATTGAAAGGACAATAGAAATCTTTGGATAATGAAGAAATTCTGGCAGCTCATGGCCAGTGCTCCTAGGAATGCTAGCCTTGTAGTACTTGGAAATGCTTGTGTTGTGTAAGCTTGACTAGGGAGTAGTGAGGTCAGTGTCTGGATCACCTACGGATGTGAAGCAGGGGTTGGTCAGTCAACTGGGCTGAGACCTAGATCTGAGATAACAGGTGCCAATATATATTGAAGTCTTTCCACTGCCACAAAGAATCAAGCAGTAACCTGAGCTACGAAGCGACAGTTTTCCATTGTAAATGATGCGAGCTGCACCAAGACCCAAACCCACACTGATACTGTCCTGCTTACTAGCAGGTCTGAAAGCGAGACTAAACTGAGCTGGTGGTGTCACCACCATATGTTCGGTTGGAATGTACAGAGAAACCAGTGCTCTAAGTCAGTGTTTCCCAACCCAATCCTCAGGGAGCCCCGGACAGTCCACGTTTTTGCTTCCTATCTGTGCACCTGTACCAGGTATTCAGTGTTCCTGATTGGCTGGGAGGGAACAAAAACGTGGACTGTCCAGGGTCCCCCAAGGGCTGGGTTGGGAAACACTAGTCTAACTTGATATGCATGGATATTCTGAAGGGAAAAAGATCATATTCTGTATAATATCAATTATTAGTAGTGTTTCACATTACGATGTATTGATGCATTTCCGAAAAAGGGAACTTTAAATTAGGGGCGGCATGGTGGTGCAGTGGTTAGCACTGTTCCCTCATCTCTGAGACCAGGGTTCGAGTCTCCGCCTGGGTCACGTGTGTGTGGAGTTTGCATGTTCTCTCCATGTTGTCGTGGGGTTTCCTCCGGGTACTCCGGTTTCCCCCCACAGTCCAAAAACATGCTGAGGCTAATTGGAGTTACTAAATTGCCTGTAGATGTGCGTGTGTGAGTGAATGGTGTGTGAGTGTGCCCTGCGATGGGCTGTCCCCCCATCCTGGGTTGTTCCCTGCCTCGTGTCCATTGCTTCCGGGATAGGCTCCGGACCCCCCCGCGATCAAGTAGGATAAACGGTTTGGAAAATGGATGGATGGATGGATGGGAACTTTAAAATTTCCAACTTCCTGCGTAAATAATTGAAGGATGGCTGAATAGAATGGATTTGTAATATAAATTTATGGAAGTGAATCCTAATTCCGGTAGCGTAACATAAAATATCGCTAACATAAAATGGCGGTTCTCACAGACATGCTAACGGAAAATAGCATATAGTAAATCATGATGTCCCCCATGTGAACAGTAAAGTGTCTGTTTGCTCTTGAAATCTGGCTATGCCTTTACCGAGCCAATCCTTCTGCAGTGGAAAATTGAAGTGAGCTAGAACCAAGTTGTAACTAGTGTCTCTTTGCCATAGAAGTTGGGAATGGCTTGGTTCCTGTATTCCAGTGGAAAAGTGCCATAAGATAAATGTATGTTACATGAGGGGTTCCCCTGGCTTTTATTAGGCGTATAGCAGACAGCGTGTGTGTAACAGTGCCTTATTGACATTCATTGCAGTTTCCTCAGATGAGCTGCATCACTAGTATCCTCCTCTTTTACCTTTTCCCACCAATATGGAGCCGGTGCTGGGCTGGTTCTCGATTGGTGCCTTTTGAGAACCATTTCCACCAGTTTCAAAAAAGAATGGAAGGGTTATTGGAGGCGGAAGTGAGAGTAAATGAGTTCCGTATTTTTAATTGATTAATCAGTCGATTTATTAACCAACTAACCAATAAACCAATTGATTGATTTATGATCTCTTTCGGATTATTATTATTTTTTTTTTTATAAGCTGCTGAACCAAAAAAAAAAAAGGAGACAAAGGTCTCAGTTTTCTGAATATTACTCTGCCTGTATTGCTGCTAAGACCCCCATCTGTTTGTGTGAGTTTGTGAGTGAGTCTGTTTTTACTGCTGTCCTTCGAAGGATTGCACAGTAAAATTGTCTGCTAAAAACTGAACTTTGTTGTCTGCCTCAGGATCTCTTCGCCACTGCAGCTCCACAATATTTAATTTGACCCTTGACGTTCATTATTTATTATTAAATCTGGCCAGCTGACTGATCTTACATTTTTTTTATTCTGTACAAATTGAAATATTATTCCACTAATAAGCTGGCAAGTTGTTTCGCTGCTGGCACTGGGGATATCAGACAAAATTATATTGGTTAGAGATTGAATTTTCCCGGTATGTGGAAAGTTTGGACACTATAGTCCGTCCCACTTTTGCTGATGTTACGGTTCCAAATTCTCAGACCAGCTTCTCTGTGTTTCCATGCTAGATACATTTTTGTCTGCCCCATAACTAGTTCTTTGTGGTGGAAATGCGCAGAACCAGTTCTGGACTGGGAACAAAGCCCAGTACTGGCTCCAGCACGTACATTGGTGGTAACAGGGTATTTAGGGATAAAAATAGTATCCGCTTTTTCCTTTTTCCTCTTTTTATGGTCATTTCTATGGTCACTTGCTTTAATTATTGTGATTTTTGTATATGTAGCCTATATACATATAGTCTGCATTTAAAAAAAATATATATTTTCCATAAGTATGGTTAGAGAAGGTTTTAGTCTTCAAAGGTTTTAGTGAAACTACATTTCATGCATTTTGTTTTTAATGGGTATTTCTATGGTCATTTGACAGCAAAATCACAAACCATAATCAATATCTAGTAGGGCCAGCTTAGGAGATTGATTCTGTTACAAACCACTATCATGGCCATGAGAGTTAAGAAATGGATTTTCAAACATTAGGCATGGGTTACTGAAATTACGTTGTTTACGTTTGGTACTGTTAATATATTTGCACGCAGCCTGATTTTGTCAAGGGACTGATGCATGAGTTTGGCATGATGCTATCATGAATTAGCAAGCATGTGTCGATACTTTTCCTGCACCATCTTAATTTAAAGCCACAAATAACTGCTAGTGTGTGAAATGTAAAGTTTCATTGACTAAGAACAGTTTTGAAACAAACTGAACTATATACACCGTTTTAAAACCCCTCCCTTGGGTTTCACCTCATTCTTTGTTTTGCGCTCTCATTGGCTGTAGCTCGTCACCGCACTCATTGCCAGTGGCTCTCATTGGCTGTACCATTTCATAGCACTCATT
>JAODJX010000001.1:22804992-22820746 GCA_026776945.1 Isichthys henryi
AATACACACAAATAAAAAAATTGGGTCTTGCGTGTTTCAGTTTTTGCAGAATATGAGTGAAGATTATTACGTGTTTCAAGACATAATTTTCTAATACCACCATGTTTCTCTGGATAAGTTTTCTTTTTCTTTCATTATCTCGTTATTTTCCCTGGATTTTATCAACGTTTTTAAAGATTAGTTTAAAGACTAGTTTGTTTGGCCATGATGGATTATGACAATTTTTAAATGGTATCATTGCAAAATTTTCCACATGTCTTTAGAAAATTCTTAGCGGGAAATGCGCGGTGGGGGCGGGGGGTAGATTTTGGTCTTGGCATGCCAAAATTAGAAGCGTTTGTATTTATATTCCCAGAAGGCATTTAGCTATTCCGATTCCTGCAGCTATCAAAGCACTGCTTCATGCTGAGTGAGAGGAATCGGCTTTCGACCTTAATTTACCTTTCTCAAGACCAAGCATGCCCCAGTATTTGTTGGAAGCAGAGTAATTCTTCTTTGTTTTCCTTGATTTTTTTTATGTTGTGGTTATGCGGTTGACTTGTGGTTGGGTCTGTGCCAGCAGCTATAAATAGAGTTGTGTAATAAGAGTGAGCTTCTGAATGGGGGGTGCGGTGCAGGGAAAGCCCTTTTTGGTATCCAGCTGGCCGCCTGCCAGCCCTGACTGGGGGCGGTGGAGTGTTTTGGAAGTGCTGTAGTGAGGAGCCTGTAGAGTGGGGGTGTCTTTTTTTTTTTTTTTTTTTTTTCCCCTTCCCTCAATATGAATCAAAACATTTTTGTTTGGGTTTCTTTAATTCCTCAGTTTAGACACAATGAAGTGTCTTTTCATTCAGCTACCCCTAAACAATTGTTTAGAAACCGAACCCATTTCGCAGTAGCCTGAAGAACGCTTCCCTCAAGTGTTCTGTACTCTGCTGAATGTGATGCGTGCGATTTGCCGCTAGCATTTTGGGATTCCTTTTCAATAGAAACCATATGATATGTTTGCTTTCAAGTCAATGTAAGTAATCTTTTAAGAAGAATTTTGTGAAGTGTGTGTGTGTGTGTGTGTATGTGTATATGTATATATATATATATATAATTTTATTTTTGCAGAGGGAATATTTTGTATGGTAAATGCATTTTTGTAAGCATGATGTTTAAATGTATTTGGATGATTAAGTGTTGGAAATAGTTCCTTCATTTAATAGCACAGTTCATTCCCATAGAATTTTGTATAGGAAGGCTATGTGTTTTTAATACTCGATTTTTAGTTGTATCAGTAATGTGTTAAAAGATAAAAAAAAAAAAAAAAACGATTGAGATGTTGCACTGAGAAGGCTCTGGGATATTTCTCATGCTGTTCTCTTCCATAGGATCACCTACGGATGGAGTAATGGTAACATTTTCTTTTAAACCCCACTGGCGATGAGCGTGTTTATCCAGCACAGTGTGCTGCTGTTTTGTAGGACACCAGTTACGGGCAATATTGCGCAGTGAACACCCTCCTAGGGGAGCTTTTCCTTTATTTACGCAGTTCATATTTTAAAAATGGGTATTGACTGGAAGACATTTAATACCCCCCCCCCTTTTTATCTATCAGCTGCTGCAGCCTTCTCGAGGTTGAACGTTTAGCTCTATCAACGCAAGTACAGTTTGTTTTGGGGATGGGCTATGGTATCATCTTGGAAAAAGTCGATAGCGGGTGTCATCTGCAGGCAGGGACAGTAAGAGTTTTTTTCAACCATCAAACGCACTACAGAAAACTCTAAGGCCTTTCATTAGTAATAGCCGTTAGATAGCAGACAGCTGCTCGATTCTGAAATTGCCTGCTTTGAGCAATTCATCCTAACCCGAGCTAAGCGTTTTGCATTGCATGCTGGGAGAAATGCCGAAAGATTCCCCTCTCTAACTGGCAGCTGTGCTGATTTTTAAGCAAGGCCTCTGACAGGCATTCGAGCAAGCTGAAATTATGCATATACCTATTTATAGGCAAGTTTATGGATGTGCGCAGCAAGTGTAGCTAAACTTGTGCTCGTGCGTAGTGTCGAACAATGTATATCTATTCCAAGCAGCGTACTGCAGATAATGATTCGCCCACAGTAAACCACACGTGTCCTTTGTGTTCATTGGGCTCGCTCATAGATTTAGTTCGTTTGCTGAGAGAGCATAAGCATGGAGAGCTGTCACAGGAACGTTCCAAAGGTCTGTTTGTTATGGAATTGGCAGAAAACCAGCCTGCTGTTTAATTTTTTCCCCCCCTTTCTGCCCAGTCACTCGGACAGTGGACCGGCGTGTTCAATCGCAGTTATTTGTGCAGCAAGGCGATCCCTGGGTCAGTGCCGTAATAGAGCAGTAAAGAACTGAGTCGCTCAGTAGCCATTGTTATCCGGTGCTTCGGAGGGTTTTATCCTTTTGTGTACGTTTTGCTGATTTACTCTGGTAGCTTTTTGGACCTGAGGTTAAATACTTTGGTCAAAAGTTCATTGACAGGAAGATAAGATGGGACTTTATTGATTGTCCTGAAGGGGAAGATTTTTGTTGTTCACTAACTGTACACAGATATTTAACAGAAAAATAAGTCCAAGCCCAATATTTCTCCCTTAAATATATCTATAATTAAAAGTAACAAGGAAGTGTGCAAGTACTGATGCTCCTCTACTTACGAATGAGATGTGTTCTGAATGGTCGTTCGTAACTTGAAATGCTCGTAAGTTGTTATTCAACATCATTCAATCATTCAACTAGGATGCTGGGAGTACGCACGCTACGCTGCTGCGTAGTCGTACTAGGCGGAATTGGCGCTCAGAAAAAACTTTTGATGTTGGGGACAGGAATTGGGAGCTCAATGAACACAATTTGGACTTACTCCTCTTCTTTCATAGTTGAAAGTTTGTAGAGGAGTAGAGGAGTGTCTGTATTGTGCTGATATAAGACAGGGAGGGTCTACCATTGACTTGTCACTGAGCATAAAAAGGTTGATGTTTGTTTTTTTTCTTCTCCACTCTTGCGCCCTTACGACGTTCCCTTCCCATCTTTGTAATCCTTCTAATATGAGTATATAGATGCACTTTTGGAAATATGCGTAACTAACTTCCCATTTCTTTGTCCCCCGCAAGTGCATGATGGGTAACTTTCCCAAGTTAATTGCCTGCTTCGTTAAGAAGTAGCTAATTTAAGAGATTAGCAGGGTCTTTGATGGCCTCAGTCTTTCAGAAATCGCACGGCCTTTAGATCCATCCCCTACAACCATATCCAGTTTGATGTTTAAATTATAATGAAGTTAAAAGGTCTTCCTGTCTTGGCAAAGTTTTTGAAGGGTTTTAAGTCAGTTTCTGCGTTAATCAAACCGTTGCCTCACTTTCGGTGCGTCTGAGGCCGCTTTGTTTCATGACCTCATTATTTCTTCTATATTCTTACACTTTAATGAAGAAACAGACATCCATTAATACAAATAGCCATTTCAAATATTTCATTCTCCTTCCCTCTTACAGCCCCCCCCCCCCAAAAAAAAAACACCCTCACGACATACAACACTGCATATGGAAACCTAGTCTGTGCACCGTTCCATCGGATTCCTTCTTTTGTAAGGCGCTTTACTTGTGAGTAATATCCCCTTGGATCTCACTTTGGAGGTTGACGTCGAGCTGAACGTTTAACTTGCATTCTCAGGACTGATTCAGAGATAAGTGTCCATTTTATGGTTTGGCGTAATGCTTACATATTTAAAAGGTCTTGTGGGTCACGTTTCTAGGCAAAAACAACATAAATTGGATTTTCCTTCCTTTTGGGGCCCCGACAGCATTAAAGATCTTAAGATGTTTAGCAGACTAAATGCCCTTCGCCCATAGGTGTAGATTTGTGGGGAGGGGACACACGTCCCCCCACAATATTATCATATATAATTATTGGTATACAAAAGAAACACTTATCGCGTTTATCTCACCACATAATTTAATTATTTTTTTGAGTTTTCACCTAAACCTCTAAACTTGTGTGCTGCGGTGGGGGGGCACAAAATCATTGCTGCAGCTTACATAGTTGTGAAGCATGCCCCCAACCGGCAGACCCTCACTTGTGCGATTAAAGAGACGATGCAGAGAGTGGTGAGTGGGAAAGCACAGCTTTGTGTATAAACTTAACTTGTTGAAGACCTTGTATCATATCCAACAGTTAATCAATAAAAGATTATGTGAAATGGAAGAAATGCCATAATGTTACTCAGGTACCAGAAACTCACAATCATTTTGTTCGCAGACGGTGCTGGCTGGCAGTCATTTTTGCACAGTGCACGGCCTGAAATATATGGCAGAATTCCCGCAAATTCAGCGTACATAATGCGGGACAGCACCGCAAATAAACTGCCGTATTAGTGAAGATCAGGTCAGGTCTGGTTGGGGAGCATGCACTGGTACGCCGTGTTATCATGGCCACTACACGACGAAACATAAATATCATTGGAAATGGAAAGATGAATGCTTGATTATATTGTAATTGTAATAGCAGTAGTTTATGAAAAAAATACATTTACAATCCCACTACAGAATCGCCCTGTAGTGCGATCCATAAACTTGATACACCCGTTCCCCCACCAATGTTAATATGAACCCCACGCCCCACGCCTGCTCTGCCATCCTGTCTCCGGGTTCGAGGGGGAGCGCCATGATCAGCCCAGGAAGTGCGTGAGCCAAGGAACAACATGTAGTCGTTTGCAGGTGCTTTCATGGGGCACCGTGGAAAAGCTCGTGGCAGTAGCTGGCTGACACCGCATCCACTGGTGAGTCCTCGGCACAGTAGCGTGCTGGTTTGCAGGTCAGTGAGAAGGGCGAAGATCCCAACGGCCACCTACCCCCTTCCGTAGCCTGTTGGGCCCCCCTGATGTTGCGTGTGGGAAGCTAAAGTTAGCGTTTGGTTAAAGCCTCCGCTTGTCTTTCAGTTTTTTATATATTTGTATTCAATGTTCAGATTGATACCACAAATTAAGTAATTAAATGCTGTAAGATAATTAAGTCATTTGAAAATGCCAAACAGGAAACCCATGAAACCGGAACATTCCATTTCCACCGACGCCTGTGGGAATGGTTACCCATGGCGCTGCTTAGGAAACGTCTATTAAGTGTGCTTGGCATTTTATGGGAAGTATATTTATTGGTTTACAAGTGTACAGATTAACATTTTACTGCTTTCATTTATAGCTTTGCATGGTTTTGGTTAAAAATTGTCCCTCATTTATTACCTTATTTTGGGTTGTTTCCTTATAAAAAGTAGGTCTACATCTACGGATCACTTCACTTTGTTTTTTGGAGAATACTTTTCTAAACTACTTTTTTTTTTTTTAACCTTTTTTTGTTTTAATGAATATTTATGTACTGGCTTGTTAGTTTATGCATCTGTTTGAGGCACCTACAGTGTCCCAGCAGAAGACGACCTCTTGGGACTGAAATGGGCCACCTACTGCTTCCGGGTGTCTCTTGTATCCTGTGCATCATAGGTGCTTGGGGTAAACTAGGGATTTCAAAAAAGTATTTAATTTGTTTGTGTATTATTTGTGGGCCCAGGTCCAAAATGCCATTGGTACCTTTACCCGCTTGTGTCTGTGCGAATCTTCTGTGCTTTGAATCGTGTGCTGGTGAGGAATCGACCCATAATCCACTGACCTTGTCGGCAGTGGCATTTCGTGTCCTGTGCCCGATGGGGCACGGGGGTGGGGAGACGCGAATGCCTGATTATTTAATTTGGATATTGTCACCCCACCACCCCAATAAGTGGACTTTTGTATTTAAGTTATGAAGATGTGTGTATGAAACACTCTCTTACGCCGTTGATTCTGCCTGTTGAGTCGGTGGCAGTTTGACTGTCCCCCTCCCTCCCCCACAGTTGATAATGCGACACGCTTCCCACCTCTGTAGCAGCAAGGAGTCTCATTACTCTGCGCGTCAGCGTTGTCTGCCGTGGCCGGTAGGAGGAACAAGGTCGTCGGAGGTCGCTGCCCTCCAATCTGCCTTAATAATAAATAAAGTGCATCTCCTAATGTTGTGCTTCTGAAGCTTTCTCTGTCAGATGGGCGCTTTGGGAGCTCAAATAGGACTTCAGGCATGGGGCTAATGTCCAGGTATTAATTATTAACAGTAGATATCAATAGTGGTAATAATCGTATATTTTGTTAGCCTGTCTTAGCAGTTAGTGCCCCCCGTCGTAGTGGTCAGGACCGTCACTAGAGATTTATGAAACGGGGGTGCCAGGTCTGATGTCTGCTTTTAATGAAAACAAATGAGAAAACGCAGTTTAAACGAATTGGACTATTATTGCTAAATGCTATTATTTGCGGCGGTCATTTCTGCAGTTGTTACACCAGTCAGTTGCGGAGTTCACTTGATCTTCTCCTCTGGCCTGTTTTACTCCCCATGTCCAGAAGCCCCCGCTTCTTGTTTTTGGCCCCAGACGTGTCGGAAAGGCCCCTAGCGGCGAGCTAAATGGACCGGCAATGAATTTCGAGTCATGTGAATCTTGGCAGTGCACCCAATCATACACTTCATTCGCTGCGACCTCTGTGCCCCTGTTCGGATGTGAAACGAGGCCGCGGGGGTGAGGCTGGAGGCGGGACTCCGATTTGTGTTTTTGTGCATTGGGGGTCTTTCGCTGCCCCACTGTGGAGTGAGGATGACTGATTGATCCGCTATCAAAATAATATTCCCACATGTGCTTTGGAGTGACAAGCAGAGCGATGAATTTGAAATAGTCACTACACAGAAAGAGCAGGTTTATTAAGTAAAACCATTATTTGTCCAGATTTTATGCATAGTAATGAGTTTCAAAACAACCTTGAAGCTTGCCTTTATTGGTAGCATCTTGACAACACTTTCAATGGCAACTAATTCCTCAACTAGTTTCTTTACTGGTGGAGTGGTGACTCAGTGGGTTGTGGGTTTGATTTCCTTCCCTGGCAATGTGAGTGTGGACATTCTCCTCACTGTACTTTGCGTTCCAACCGTCATTCAGAAACAGGCAGTTAACTGAACTGGTGTCCATGGTGTGTATCCTGTGATGTACTGGCATCCATCCAGGGTGTCCCCCTCCTCGTTCCCTGGGCTTCCCGGGGTAGAATTCCAGCTCCCTGCAGCCCCTGCACTGGAGCCTTGGAAAATGGATGGATTAATTTATTTACCTTTTTAAGAATGAGAATTCTTCTCACACAGCTTAATTGCTGTCATTTCATTTGTTAGCGTTGTGACATTAAGCTAGGATTACCTCTTGCCTCTGTAAACAAGCTCTCTGCAAGAGTGCATTCTGATGTGTGTGTGTGTGTGTGTGTGTGTGTGTGTTTGTGTGTGTGTGTGTGTGGGGGGGGGGCAGGTAGTTAACACTATATTTAGCCGGTAATTCTGAATCCAAAGATGGATCAACAGGAGGAGTTGGGGGTTACTTGGTACTGCATTTATTTTTATATGACCTTCTAACCTCTGGTATAGTAGTGCCCTGAAAGGGGGACCCTTAAGGACAGTGCTAGGGTGGTTGAATACATAGGGGTGGGTTTGCTGTTTCGGGGGCCCCATTCAAAAGGTCACTTTGGGGTCCCCCACCCCCTTGTCCCCCCTCAGATATTTCAAAAGACGAAATGGCAATCAGGTAGAGCCAGAAGATTATAGCTAGCTGGCTGGTTACTAAAACATGCAGCTTCAGCATCTCCTAAATAAGGAACATATTTATTTAGTGTGGTGACTGTTTGTGGCCAGCGGGGGGGCGACAAACCACAGGGGCCCCACCCACATGCATGGTTTGAGTGGTGGTAAATGCAGTCGCTATGACTACATCACATTTCATGAACAGGAGCAGAGAGAAGGTAGAAAAACCTTTTGAGAAGGGAATCTATGTGGAATTTTCTGTCGCTTGTTTTTAGTTAATGTTCCTATAATAGGAGGAGTGACTGAGTGCAGATAATAACCCAAAAGACAATGTGGCTGAGTTAAGTTCATGTCGGGTTTGTTGAATATAGTGCTGGGCGGTATACCGGTTCATACCGAAAACCGGTTTTTATTATTGTTGTGATATGAATTTTTCTTATACCGCAATACCAGCTTAAATAGCCGACACAACGGAGCTGGAAACTGTTTAAGGGGGAACCTTTTTCATAGCCGCACCGCTAAAAATGTACCGAGAAAGATCAGAAACGGAAGATATAGCTGATACTGGAGTTGAGAATAATGAGACACTGGGGTTGTCAAAAATCGATTCTCAGATACTAATTTTTAACATGATTAGATACCCATTTTCAGCATTATTGATACCAACAGTGTGGTTTTTGCCTAATTCGGCGCACTTCACGCAGCACCGCTACAGCGCAGGCGCATGTGTGCGCAAGCACAGCCCCTCCCCACCTCTCAATAACCGCTAAACGCATTCATGCTGCTTAATACACACATACCGAGTTGGCCAAACATGGCATATGCTGCGGTTGAAGGCACTTCACAAGCTGCTTTAGTTTTAAAAAAAAAAAAAAAAAAAAAAAAGCAAAAGTGCCGTTTGGAAGTATTTTGCAGACGAGCATGGAAAGGCTAAAGGTGTCGATAAGCCGCTATGCTAACAGTGCTACAAAGTTGTGGCGACGAAGTCAAGTAGCACGTCAAACCTGGCGAAGCATCTTAAAGACCGACATCCCGGTCTTTATGAGAAATTTTGCGAGGTCAGTTCCAGCAACACAGAACTATTAAACACTTATCAAAAATTTGGCCAGTGCACACCTTAATATTAGCTGTTTGTCTATAAGCAGTTAGCCAACAAACACATTAGCCGTATGCTATCATTAAAGTAGCGGATAGGCGCAATGGCTAATAATAAAATAATATAGTTAATGTGGAAACAATGCAAAAAACGTAAAACAAAAATGTGTTCTGTAAAATCCTGTAAAATGTGGTAAATGCCCAGTCATACTTTTTTTTATTTATTTTTTTTAAATACCGTCATACACCGTGAAACCGATTATAACTGACAAATACCGTGATATAAATTTTTGCTGCTATGTTGAAGACAACTTCTTCCTGTTTGAGGAGTGAGTGCCATGTGCCAGCTCTTTAGAATGAGGTGAGTTAAAGGTGAGTTAGCATGTAGCTTTACGGTCGGTGTGAGTAGACATCTGTAACTTATCCTCATCCTTGAAATGTTTTAATCATGCTGTAAATTTTTCTGTCAAATAGGGGGAAGCTGGTGCTGAGGGATTTAACAGTTGCTGCTTGATGCGAGGTTGTTACCGTGTGCAAGTGAGATATCAGCAGCCAGTTAAAATTCCTTCCACAGATTGTTTAGTGTTATGCTGTTGTTACAAGGTGACTGAACCATAAAAAAATGGACACCTGCTGATTCACCGTATGTACTACAGTATATCACTTAGAGGAGTAGGCCTCTGTGACCAGCCGACCGAATGGCCATTTAAGTTTATGCAGCAGGCTGAGTTAAATGGTTATTATGACACGTGGCTGTAGCCAGTCGGCCCTTAGCTAGAACCGCGGAATGCTGTTGACACCTTCATGTGCAGATAATCCGCCTTAAGGTGCGTTGGTCTCAAGTACAGATTCTAGCATCGTATATGCTACCTTTCACAGTGGTCTTCCCTGGATGGGCTCCAGTTGTACCGAGGCCCCCTACAGTTGTGGAGGAGGATAAATGTTTTCAGTGCTTTACTATTGCTGTAATTATTATCAGCAGCAGAAGACACACATTTGATTAATGTGAGAATTAACACGCTGTAGGGGGCTCGGCCCAATTTTATTTGCCGTGTTTCCTGCTCGTTAACATTTTTGAAGGCTAGGTGAGTTAAGAAGCAGTTAGTTCTTTACTACTAAAGTTTTTTAGCCCGAGATAATGATGATTAATACACCTGAAAAGATGAGCATGCTGTCCGGTCTGTGATCCACAGCCCGGATTGATTCAGACAGCTGGGGTGCTGTGGGTTAATTAGAAATGCCTTAATTAATCCAGACGTCTTGGCTGGCATTTGTTCCTGTTCCATCTATTTGCTTACTATGAAGGTGTAGATGGTTTTTTCACCCAGCAGACTTCGCCAGCTGCCTCACCCTTCAGCCATTAAGGTTACCCCACCCCAACCGCCAAGCCTGATTTTTTTTTATTTATTTATTGTTACTCTAGACTGAGTGTCCAGGTTATTTGACCACATCTGTGCCGATACCCACCTCAACAGTAATGGCTACTCACCCAGAAGTAAAGGTAATTATAATTACAGTATTTAGCCAGTTTCAATACTGAGCGACTGCTCTGTGTGACCTTTTGAGGACGGGATTGTCAAATCTGACTTCCTAATTTACTCCTCCCCTTAATACCCACAATATAAAAAACCTTTAGAAATTCTGCCCTTGAACACAGGACTTCTGTCTTTGCGTGATGCTCTGTGTGGCATGTTGTAATCCTACTGTATCTTCCATGCTTCCCCTGGTGCTGTGTGTGTGTGTACGTACCTCCCGTATTTTTACAGTGGAGGCAAGTCAGCGAGTGGATGGCTACGAGAGGCTTTGTTTGGTGCGTGTGTGTGTGCGTGTGTGTGTGCGTGTGTGCGTGCGTGCGTGCGTGCGTGCGTGTGTGCGTGCGTGTGTGCGTGTGTGTGTGTGTGTGTGTGTGTGCGTGTGTGCGTGTGTGTGTGCGTGCGTGTGTGTGTGTGTGTGTGTGGCGGCAGGGCTCGGTGTTTGGGCTGGTGGCAGAGCTCCCTACATCTCTCGTTGCCTGGAAACCGTAATGCACAGATTTGTTACAACATCTGCTGCAACCAGCCCTGCCAAATTTGTGTTGTATAGTAAACACAGATTCGCTTTTCCTACTCCAGTAGGGAGGTAGAAAATCGCCTTTTTTATTCGCTGTTCATTTGGCTGTTTCCCCCCCCCCCGATCCATTTTCAAATGCACTTCGCAAAGGCAGGCTGAGCCATGCCGGCCATGATTCCGGCGAGATCTTCTCATCTCGTGTTGCAAGGAAAGATCCTTTTGATAAAACTAAAAAAATAAAAATAATTAATTGAGAACTAGCCTCTTTTGTTGGCCGATTGACCTAACGTTTTGCTGTAACAACGTCTTTTGTTCTTTGGAAGAAATGTATGTAGAAATTATTACGGATCCTGTATAATTTGCTATAGGGACATGGTTTTTTAAAAAATATCCTGCAATACAGTTAATTCCTGATTTAAAATCTGCATTTCCATATTTCCAACTTGTCCCTGGTAAAAAAAAATATGAATGAAAAAAATATTTGTTAGTAGAAATGGCAGTCTGATGCGCAAATATTCTTTTTCATGTACTACTATGAATATTCAATCAAGGTTTATTTTAATGACATGACTGCCCCGCGCTGGGAAGACCAGTGTTCAATATCACCATGGGAGAATTGAGAGAGAACTGACTTTGGGATGTTGGCAGGACCTTTGTCCGGGGTCCCCAGCGCCACCTTTAACAGAGCGGAGAGCGCTGGCTTGGTGTTCCACCAAAATTAAGGCACGTCCTCTCTAGGCAGATGAGCACACGCATCGCAGACCCTTCCCCACAGCTGAAACCCCTTGTCGATCCATCATTAGTGGCTAGCTGAGGGCCGTCTCTGGCTCTTCCTACTCCCGAACTGGGAGGTACGAGTCGAGAGCCCATCTGTGCCCAGCAATACTCTTTCATTTCATGCGCGTGCGTGCATGTTTATTTTTTTAAGGCACTTGGAATGAAATGAAGCATCTGGTGGGTTAAACCTAGTTTTCGGCGGTATCCCTTTTTTGTTTGTACCGCCACACCTTCCAGACATTGCACGGTGTACATGGGGTTTTGGCAACATTTTTCAAAGCAATGCCATTCCACTATTGTCAGATTTTAATGATGAAATTCATTCAGCCAGCTGGGGTTGGATCCTCCCACCATAAAATTTGCCACTCGATGGACCTAAAATACCATTGTATTCTGTGTTACCTTAAACCCCCCCAAGCCTAATTAAAGAAGAACAATAAAACCTAAATTTGTGTGTGTGTGTGTTTGTGTGTGTGTGTGTGTGTTGCGAAGGCAGCCTGTCTGACTCTTGTTTGCTGACTTTGTATGTTTTTATTTTAGTCTTATCTGCCCCCCCCCTCCCCCATTTGTGGTGGTTTTCTTTGCGGTTCCTTGTGCCCCTTAGCCTCCCTGCTCCCTTTATAGCAGCTCGACACGCTCCACTAATGCATGGACCTTGGGTTCGCTGGGTTTGTTAGACACTTCCGGTGTTATGATTAAATGCGATCCTGTTCGCTCTATGGGTTCCGCCCTAGAATCTGAGCGGTGACGCTTCTTGCTGCATTGCTGCCGTCGGCTGTGGCTTCTGCTTTCGCCGGAGATCCCCGTTTTAAGGCATTATCCCTCACACTCTGCCTGTGTATTTAGTGTCTTTTATTAGACGACCTCTTGCTCTGACACAACCTGCTGATCAGTGGGGTCCCTGGCGCCATAACTACTGCATCCTCACTAAATCAATTATTGTGACTTTATGTGTAACTTGACATGCAAGTTGTCAGTTTTGGTTCTGTAATTAGTTAGTAAGCCTTTTTGAGATGAAACCAACTGCTCTTAGTAGTAAATGGCCGCAATTTAACATCAAACAGGGTCATTTCTCTTTTAAAGGGCGTGGTGTGTAGCTTAGTAGGTTAGGGATCTGTGCTTCTGCCCAGAAGGTTGCCGGTTCAATTCCCCAGAGTGGGGCCCTTGAGGAATTCCCTTACAAACTGCCTCTTGGGTGCTGCTCTTTGACCCTAGGCATTCCACACTTGTATGTCTATTTGGAGAAATGTTAAATAACTGGGAATGTCTTCTGTTAGTCTTAGTGGATCCACGCTAGAGTGCTGCACTGGGATGTCTATCCCCACCCCAAACCGTTCCTGTGAGCATCTAAACTGGGACCATCCCTGCGTTCATCAGGAGACCGTCTCTGTCCCGTCCCCGCGTTCATCAGGAGACCAACATCACAGTATAAAATATCATAAATATTGAATTCCCAACTTGATACTTTTCCACAAATGTATTTAGTTTGCGTTATCCAGACCAAATTATCTATGCATTTTTATTCTGAAAAACAAAATAGCTTAGAACTTATCTGGAATTGCTGAAAAACTTTATGGGAAAGTGTGTGGTTCAACGGGCTAAGCCTGAGTGCCTGTAATCAGAAGGTCATCAGTTCAAGCCCCGCTTCGGTACAATAGTCTGTGAGCTCTTCATCAAGACCCTTAACCCCGAACTCTATGGGCACTGCTATGCATGACTGCCTTTCGCTGCCAAGCTTTCTGTCACCTACATATGTGTCATGGAGAACAAGATGGGGTAGGTGAAAAGAGAATTTCTCCTTGGGGATCAATAACGCGTCGTCATTCATTTTTTCATCTTTTCCATGTTTGAAGTCGGTACTCATAATTTTTTCCCCCATTCCCACGGATTATCGTGGATACCCAAGATATGTCCCCCATTCCCGTCCATGCCTTGGACAGCCTGTCATCTCGGCGCTTTCCGATCGTATCTCATAGGACCGAGCCATGGCGAAACCGAGACCAGGGAGTGCTTGTATTACAACGTCAACTGGGAGATTGAGAAGACGAACCAGAGCGGCGTGGAGCGTTGTGAGGACGAGAAGGACAAGCGCTCGCACTGCTACGCATCCTGGCGCAACAACTCAGGCGCCATCGTGCTGGTGAAGAAGGGCTGCTGGCTCGACGACTTCAACTGCTACGACAGGCAAGGCGGCAGCCACCCCTCGGGTCCTCGCTGGCATTATTGTCTGCTGACGACCTTTTTGCTAATTGCTCATTATTCGGCTCAATACCTCCTTGGAAAATCATTAAGGTTTCCCGTTATTTGTACCTTGAGTGAATTTGTTACTAATGCAGATGGAAGATTCTAGACTCGTTGTCTTAACCACGTGGGTTAAGACAACATAGTTAAGACTTAACTGGTAGTGTTGAAGAGAAAATATAACATTTATAGAAATATTTAGGTTCCTCCGTAATTTAAGATTTTCATTCTTATTGTTTAGAGGAAAAGATTTAACCACTATACCACCTACAAGGCTAATGTCAGATTTATTGAATTCCTCATTATACACGAGGGTTTCCTGCCTGTTTTGACTGAAGAGGTAGTTTTGTAAGACATTTGTCAACCGAGAACTTATGATGGTCCTGCGGTGTCTCTTGGGTAACGGCAGGCAGGAGTGCATAGCCACTGAGGAGAACCCGTCCGTGTTCTTCTGCTGCTGTGAGGGCAACTACTGCAATGAGAGGTTCACCCACCTGCCCGACGCCAGTGGCCCAGGTAAGTGGGCAGTCCTCGGTCGGTCTTCTTTACCGCGGTACCGGTGTAACTTCTGCCGGATGCCATCCCTGAGCAGCCAGCAGTAGATGCCAAACATGTGTTTTTATTGTTACATTATTTTTTATGGCAAAGATTTTGATGATATGGGATCATATTGAGATCAGTGTCAGAAGTTTCTTTATTGGCTGGTAACATCTGCATGTACTAGGAACTTATGTTGATAGTATTTACTTACATTTACAGAAAACAAAGAACATAAATTTAAAAAATGAAATGAAATAAATAGAATAAAGTAGATTTCAGTATGGAAAAGTTAAAAGTACCAATTAGAACTTGCTTCCCTTTACGTAATGGTCATTGGTTAATTTTTTTAAACACTATTTATTACATTACTCGTTATACGATGTCAGGCTCGTCTTCGTGTGTTGGGTTGGTTACAGGGTCTTACTTGGGGGTGGGGGGCAGTAATTAGCTTATGATTGGGTGGGTGAGGTCTGTATTTTGCTATACTTGCTGGATAACAAGGTGTGTACTACTCCATCATGGAATAGCAGACAGCATTCACTGGTTTTCAGTGTCATGACACGTAGAGAGTTACAACGTGTGAGGCTCTGTCTGCTGTGTTACCAGTGATCCGGCCCCCGCCCTCCGCGCCCTCCATGCTGACTGTCCTGGTCTACTCCCTGCTTCCCGTTTCTGTGCTCTCGGTCATCCTGCTGCTCGCCTTCTGGATGTACCGCCACCGCAAGCCGCCGTACGGCCAGGTCGACCTTAACGAGGTAAGCCCGACCTCTGCCCAAGTGCACCATGGGATCATAGGAATTGATAGTTTTTACAGTGGGATCTGGTGATTTAGATTAACCTTAGACTTAATAGAGGTCTTTCATTGTGCAGTGTTACCCGAAGCAAGAAAACTGGCTCTGGATCCACAGATGTTCGTGGGTGAATTTTAATATTCCAGCAAAACGGCCGCATCATTGTCCAGGGCCTGTATTTCACAAATACTGTCTTGTGTTCCTCGAGGGTGTATGTATAATTAGATCACCCAGCCCGTTCAGGGGCTAAGAAGAGACCATTTTAATACTATGTAAATTATCACACCCAGCTGATTCCCAGTATTGAGAACTCGGATTTTAAAATAATAAGAATGGATACTGAAGACTTCAGTGGCCTGAACTGTTTGAAGTATCCAGCCCGAAATGCATCTGAGAACTGTGAACATGCATGTGGCTGGTAAGGAGTGATCAGTGGTCTGCTAGTTAAAATGAATTTAAAATACCACCGGATGACCTTTAAACCGAAACTGGACTTGGTGCTCCACCCAGGAGAAATATTTGTCCACGATGTAGGGCTGGGGGAAGGGCATAGCGCAGATTGTTACACTTCTGGAGTGGCGTAGAGCCTCATACCTTCCGGGTCCTGGATTTGAATCCTGCCTCTATCCGGTTCTTTTATTTTCCTTTCTTTTTTTTTAGGGT
>JAODJX010000001.1:22833560-22861820 GCA_026776945.1 Isichthys henryi
AAGAGGGTCCAACCCCCTTCGAGGAGACTGGTTCCAGAGCCCAAGCCATGTGTCGAGGTGAGCCCGACTACATCTAGCCGGAACCTCACAGCCTCGCACACCAGCTCAGGCTCTTTCCCCACCAGAGAGGTGACATTCCATGTCCCTAGAGCTAGCTTCTGCAGCCGAGGGTCAGACCGCCAAGGTCCCCGCCTTCGGCCACTGCCCAACTCACATTTATTTATTTATTTATTAGTGTCGTCCTAACAATTTATCTAGTAACTATTTACCTTTTGGAAAAAAATCATGTTTTCAAAATCATGCTTTGTCTGTTTTGGATGGTGGAAACCTTTTAAATACAAACTTTTAAAAAAATTGTTTATTTATGCTGCTTTTAGACCACATTTTAAGAATCAATATCATGCTGGAACATTGTTGTGGGATTCGACTGGGCCTTGCTAATTCTGCTCCCCTAATTAGATTTCTGCTCCCCTGGAGATCAAATTGTTTGATAGTACTGGATAATTGAAGCCTAAGTAAAGTAAAAGTCAGGTGAACTTTTTTTTAAACCTCTGTGAAAGCATTAATATATCTGGCAACCAAATATTATGTAGAACTCCCATAATAGCCGTACTCTCAATAATTCCTAGATGCGTATCTTATGTAAGCGTTTGTTTCCTTAATCCCACTAATTAAAATGTACAAATGTACATGCTGCTATTCCATCTCCTGTCGCTTGGGGGCGAAATGCGGCATCGGAAGGAGACGCTCCTGCGCCTGCGCAGATAGTGGCGAAAGCGGAAAAGCGGCGTTGTCTGCGGAGGGTAACGCCAGTGGGTGCCGATATGCGAGCGCGACGCCTCGGTTCACTGCGCTTCTTCGGCGGCTTCGTGTGCGGGGCTGCCGCTGCTACCGCTTCGTGCGTCGCCTCCATGCGGTTCTACCGGCAGCACGTACCGGATCTGGAACCCCATTCAGGTGCTGTCAGCACATCCTGTGTCGGGGGTTTGACCCGGTCTGACCGCCTTAGTATTCCTGTTAACCGGAGCACAGATAATAATCCACTTGTTACCACCTGTATTTTCGTATTGCCTAGTGGTTTATGTTTTTAGCCATATTGTAGTATATATTTTTTTTTTTCATAAAAAATAATTCTGCAGTGCAAGTAAAAGAAAGTATGTTATCTCACACTCCCAGAATTGTGAGGGAGCTGATTCAATTTGTAAACATAGTACATAGTTCATCTGTATTTCTGATGGTTATTCGTTCTGCAACCTTTGGTTGACTCCTCTAGCTGCCTATATAATTCGGTCTGCCGCGGATTTTTTTTTTTTAATGATTGTACCTGAATTTGCAGTTATGCGTTTTGTATGTGACCACATACTTCACCGTGATAAATTGCGAATTAAGTACTGTTTTTATTGACAAAATAATACAAGTAGCCGAATAGTTGTAAGTTTGTGTACGTCTTGATTGCATTTTAATGTATTTTAGTTTTTTGCGATTTGAAACTCGGAGGGGAAAAATAGCCCATTGACGGTTTTTAATTTGTTTCCACGTAGATGATGTACCCCAGAAAGACATGGGTCGATACGGCTTCCCTGTGACAGGAGCCAAAATGCGGTCATATGCGAACCATGTCTTGTCATACGACCAGGTGAAAAAGACACCAAGATGGGTAGCAGAGCACCTGTCAAATGCTAAACTGCAAGGTAAATAAAACTACAGCGAAGTGTGAGCTCAGTACAATATGGCTGTCATTTTGATGTTTTAAGCAGAATACACCCCTCCCACGATTCGAGGATTGTAGTGATTCATTAAAGATGACCTCTTGTAATAAAGGGGGCGACATGGTCAGGTTTGGGAGCCCCCACCCACTAAGAAAATTCAGAATAATTTCACTTCCTCTGCAACACAGATAATTCACGGGCTGCTAATTCTGCCTATAGGTATAGCCGCTCCCCGGATGGTGGCACAGTAACCATGAGGTGCCACATACCCAGGATGGTGGTGGGGGCGGTTTGAATCCCGACCTCCCTCTGTATGTGTGAAGTTTGCCTCTGCAGCCTAGAAACATGCTTTCAGTTGAATTGTCCAACAGGAAAAGTCAGAAGGTGCTGATATATGCAGCTTTCCTTCATTCTAAACATCGCCTAGGCAGCGCGGAGAGGAAACGCTGTAAGTTCAGGCCAGACCCCGGCGTGCCAGAACTCTTCACGGCACACAATGAGGACTACTTAGGCAGTGGCTGGTCCAGGGGTCACATGGCACCGGCTGGAGACAACAAATTCTCTGAGGTATTCCGGAAAGTTCCGTCCGTCACGGGGGGTTTCACTTACATAAATGGTGAAGTGGGAATGCTTTCCCTCTGTCAAGTAAACGGTCCGTGTGACTCTGAGATGTTTGATGGGTTCTGTCCTTCCTTTATACCCTCTGCTGTCTGTGGTCTTTGACGGTTGGTAAAGTACCTCTTATGGTACTGTTTTCATACTACTTACCGTTTACAGATATATTGTAAATTTACTTTCTTCCTTTTTCAACAGCAAGCAATGGCTGAAACCTTTTACCTTTCAAATATAGTGCCCCAGAATTATGAGAATAATGCTGGTTTCTGGAACAGGTGAAGTATCTCTTAATGCCTCTCATGAAGTCAGCTGAGATGCAGCATGTCCTTTGTCGTGACTCTCGCTGATGTCATTCTCGCTTCTCTTAGGCTTGAAATGTACTGCAGGAACCTAACGGAAAAATTTGAAGATGTCTGGGTTATTTCAGGACCACTGACGCTGCCAGAAGTGGGGGCTGATGGGAGAAAAACGATCTCGTACAAGGTGATGAATGTTCTGTTGTCTGTGTGAGGTCCATACCTGCTGAATTGCATCTCCTGGATTCTTTAGACAAATATCTTGATTTATTTAAAACTGTGTATTGTATTTGATGCTATGTTGTATTACCTCCTGTACAGTAGGTGGCGGAGCTAACCTGTCATCATCAATGAACCTAACATAAGGGGTAGAGAAATCTTATCTTTAAAGGTAGATATGCTAGTACTGATTTCTGCAGCAAGACCAGTTGAAATGTCATCTACCTTGTCACAAATCCTGGGGGAGCATGGACTGCAAAAACATTGATTTGCCTCTGGACATCAGGTATCAAGGAAAGCTCAGTTATAGATTGATGCTGACGGGGAGTACATGGAGAAGCAGGCTGCCCGCCGTAGACCATAGTAAGATCCAGATAACATGAACTGGGTTGCTTTGCTTGATCCGATAGCCTTCACATTTTTGAGTTTGGGAAGGTACCTCAGAAACCTGCCGTGCTGGCTTTTGGTGGAGGTGCCGAAAGGTGATGGAAGAGCAGTAACAAGCAGTTAGCCAGAGACTTGTTTGGTTGACAAATTAGAAAAGCTTTTGTTTTACTTTTGTTTTGTTTGTTTTTTTGGGTCAACTCCTATAATTCTCCATACTGAACTGTAGGTGGCAGTATTGGCTCAACAATCTGAAGCGAGTTTTCATTCAAAGATGACACTGCAGACGAGGCTAAACTCGTCTTGGCAAAGAAAATGGTGACATGCTGATTTCATTCTGTACTGTACTGGTCAGGTATCTCTGGCTGTCGCTGAATTCTTCGCACACTGAGCCCAGAGCAGAGCCATCGCTTGGTCCGGTGCACAGGGAACAAATTTCCGCCATGTGGCAGACAGCTGCCATCTCACATTACTCATCACATGTGGGAGGCCAGTGTGCCTTTGAAAGCATGTGCACCTCAGGTCTGACCTCCAAACGGAAGGCTACCCTCCAGGCGTTCCCAAAATCTGCCCCCATTGGTTTTGCATGACCACACAGTTGAAGGGGTGCTGTCTGGGCCTTATCTCGTGTGGGACTGGAGCCTGCAGGGAACATAAGGACACTGCCCGCCCTTTTGGTGTTTCCCCAGCAGAGGGCGCTGTATTCAGCCCCTGTGGTCCATCATAAATGAGAGAGTGGCACAATTATGTCGCTAAAAATCTTGCCTAAAAATGCAAAGTAATTGTTACATGGACTGGAATGACTGCCATGAAATGCACCAGCAAATTACATGTAGTTAAGACTTGAAATCGAATATTCTCCCGAGATTCAGCAGTTTATTTGTATCTTCTGTAGGACTTGTTTTTGATCATATCTCTCATACTATATATGACACTCTGTTAGATCCTGTTGTTCCTTAAACAGGACAGACAGGGCTTTAAGGTGACATTATGCATCCCATATCTTAAAACAATTCTAGCTCTCAGTAAGCAACACAAATGTGGGAAGTCACAGTTCCTACTGATGTCACTTTTGTGTGCATGGCTCTCTTTCGCAGCTAATCGGTAAACATGATGTGGCTGTCCCCACCCACCTCTACAAAGTCGTCCTGGCTCAGAGGTCACTGTCATCACCAACACTGGCTCTGGGGGCGTTTGTCATCCCAAACCAGCCTATTGGGTATGACCACCCTCTGACTGAGTTCCAGGTGAGTCTCATGGACTTGGAGAAGTTGACCGGGCTCAGGTTCTTCCCCAAGGTGGACCTAGCGGATCTCCAGAACCTATGCGAGGTGGACTCCTGTAAGCTCCTGGACTTCAAGGAGTTCACGCTGTACATCACGGGCCGCAAGGTAAAGGGCGCCAACACCACGGCGAAGCTGGAGAAGTCCATGTCAGACATGAAGAAATTGGGCATCACCCCGGACGACTATCTGCTCAAGCTCTACCAGCAGAAGAGGGAGGAGCTTCAGGCCAAGGAAGCTGCTCAAGGCAGAAAGACATAATCTGGAGATCATCCCAAGTCCACTATGGTACACAACTGAAGATCTTAATGTTTGAGAATAGCCATGTGTGCCTGTTTTGAGGTTTAAAATCGTTCAGAAGTTTTTGCTTTAGGGTTGGAGGCTGATTTGTTACTCTGATAGTTACTCTGCCTGCCATGGGGTTTAAACCCATGACCATCTGGACATGGGAACTGACCCCTAATATGCTGAGTTTGGGGATTTGAATGTCTCCTTTGTGTATTCTGGTTTACTCCCTTTGTCCAGAAGCATAGGGTTAGGTGAATGGTGATACTAAATGTCTTATAGCCAGTAATTCTTCGCTTGTCCTACAGTGAACTGGTGTTCTGGTCAGGCTGTCCATTGTCTTGAAACCTTTGGGTTTTGGGATTGGCTTCTGTCCATCCATATGCCGGATGGAACGTCTATGGAATAATGTCTATTACTTCTAGAAATATCTGCCATGCCCCTCATACAGTTATTTAAACATCACCTCTTTCCGCCACACTTCTGAATTACGGTTTTAATTTCTAAATTTCTCGACATTATGTGGGGAAATTTAATAATGTAGCTGTATTTTTAAAAGTGGTTTCTGTGTCTTACACTGAAAATGCATTTCTGTGAGGATTTAAAAAAATAAATGACAAACCTGCCCCTAAGTAAACACATCAGTTTATTTTTATGCATTTTTTCGCTTCATCAATCTTTTCCTAAAAAATAAAAGCCATTTTTTTCCTCTATATGAATCCAGTTAATTTATGTGAAGTAAATCCAATAATAGAATATTTTGTCTAAATGTCAAGAGTGGAAGCAATTTAAATTTTTTAACTCTTGAATGGTACTGTTTACATATTTGAATCGAGTTAAAGCCAAGAAAACTCTGAGCAAGGTGCCTCGAATGTTGTACCTCTATTGAAGATGAACATCAGTTACTCTAAGCACGGATTGGCTTTTCATAACAACTAGATAAAGTTATGTTTTTCAGAGTATGAATTGTTATGAATCACATTGCACTCAAATGGTTGTGATAAATTTATCATTCAAAATATTTCATAAAGTAATACCACTATGGAGTGTAAAAAAATCAAGGTCTTCACTTGTCACTTTTAGTTACAAAATTATCATCATCATCCTCATAATTTGTACACCCCTGATGAGCATAGTGCTGGCAGACCAGACAACAATCCTCTTTCCAAAGCCTACAACTCATTTTGGGAAATCCCTGGATATTACTCTAGCGTGTGCTGGGTCTGCAACAAGGCCTCCACCCAGTGTCCAGGACAGCCCAGACGAAGGATCACAACAGGGTACCAGAACCATATCAGTTATCTGTTGATCCAGTGGAACAGTAATTCTATTTTGAGGTACTTTCAAATGTATGAACTCCTTCCTTTGTCACGGATATTGATCCTGGCAATGCTTGAACTTTCTGTAGGAATCTTTGACTATGATACCTGTTGCTTTAAGTCATTTATGTTGCACATATCCTCTTTATTTTCTAAAGAAATTAAGCTTGGTGATAATATTTGCACAATAACTCCATGAAGAGGCTTTTACGTTGGGTTTTAAAGATCAAGCTCATGACTTGATAGATCATGATCACCATTGAAAGTTTCCTGCATTTTGGTGAAGCAAACAGTTCCTTGAGTCTCAGTGACTTAGTAACTCTGGATCGGTGCCAAAAATGTACCAGGGAAAGTATTCAGGACCTAATATAAGATGTTGGAGCTGGCAGTCTGGAGTTGTGAAGCTGGCCACTCGTTTTGTCACGTTCTGAGATAAAAGCTGAAGGTCTCCTCTATAATGGAGAGTAAACCCTTTACAAGGCAGGCCATCATCAAACCCTTGGAAATGTTGGCAGAAGCTCCTGGCAGCAAGTTTTGGACGAGTATGCCAGTAGCGAGTGACCGTTTATTTTTTGACTTTCTTGATGCAGTTGAAGTTCAGTTGAGAGCAGTTGGGATGTAATATAATTTGTTGTGGTTTAGAAAACTTAGGTGGGCATTTTATTAATGGCAGTGGATTTACGAGAAGGCGTTTGCCCCCCCAGGGAGGTATTTGATTGTAACCAAAGGATTGGGGGCAATTAAGAATCCCAGCATTCTAAATCATTGAGTCAGGTACCTAATCCTCACCAGCAGACCTGCTGCTGAAAGCAGAGAACCTACCCCTAATCCCAGCCAGTCACCAGTATGCTGCAGTTCCAGTTTGTGGTTTCCAAACTGGAGACAATCGGGCCGAAGGGACCATTGAAGTATCTGAAGAATTACACTTAAATTTCGTGTGCAACACGAAGCTCCTCTCCTCTAGGTAACGGCAGCTAAGTGTTTTTATGCATCGGGGTACACAGCATCGCCTGTACCATAGCAATTCAGAAGGTTTCTTCTCAGCCTGACCCCTTGGACAGCTTTTTGAGAATGTATGATGTTGTCTTGTTGTGTAGAAGCCAGTGAACAGCAGATGATCACCGTGGATGGCTTGCTTTGGCAGATGGCTCCGTAGGTGTGCTACCCCAGCTGAAACCTACCGTGTGGCCGTGTCGTATAATTATTCTCGGTCACAAAAGCTATCAGCTTTGCTGAGGTGTGAACCCTGATCTACAGACGTAAACTAACATAATATATATTATGCTAATTTATGAATTGAGAGAGCTGATATATTGGCTTAATTTGGGCATTAGCTAGCTTAATTCGTATTATCTAGCTAAATTCATATTATCTTAATTCAGACATTAGCTAGCTTTATAATATAGCTTGAACACCAGAGCATGATTATATTTTCCATCCCGTTTGACCTATATTATTTTTATTATTGTTCCCTGTGCCTTGTCAGGCTCTTTCTGTACTGTTGTATATTATGTAATGACAGGACAGTGGTTTCCATTTATTTTTATTTTTTTGTTTTGTTTCATACCTTCTGATCATGACCTGGAGCCAATCCCATGAAGCATGGTGTGTGAGGCATGGACGGCATGCCAGCCAATCACAGGCTGCACACGCCCACAAAGGGACGTTTAGAGACTTTGATCTAACTAAACCATGTCTTTGGACCATGGGGAGGAAACCAGAGATGCCACATGGACATGGAGAGAACATCCAAACTGCTCACACGCAGAGCTGGGACACATTAATAGCCACCCCTGGAGGTGTGAGGCTACGACGTCGGCAGCTGAAGCCCGTTTGGGGTCCTGCTCTTCCTCCTGTCTTGCCTGGGACAGGCTGCTGAAAGGTGCCTTCAGTGTGACCTTTAAAAGGCTAAATGTTTTAGATACCAGCCCAGGTGCACTTTCATTTTAAACCCAGGTCCTGAAAAAAAATAATAAATTCAGGATTTTCCCACTTTGTATATAAATCATTGCGTACGTTGATTTTCTGTAAAGCTTCTCTGACATCTCATCACACTGCCGGCTGTTTTCTCGGCCTTAGTCTCTGTTACTACTAACCCTAATGTTTATGCTCCTCTTGTTTAATTGAACAGAATCCACTCATTACGAGAAAACTGAATAGTACAGTAATAAAAGGGGAGCTTCTAATGAACAAGTTAGGTCTGGCTGTACAGGGATACCAGACTGAGGCCATCGGTGCAGAGAAGCAGGAGTTTCCAGCACGTCGCACAGAGTGTGACTTGCTGTGCACGGCGGGTGTGACCCTAATTAACACCTGAGGAGCGAGAGGCCCTGCCCCTCCCTTTTTTAATCCCTCCCCCTTTGCCAAAAAAAAGGAGAGGATAGAATAAGGGCGCCTGTCTGATTCATAAGCCAGCGCCGCTTTGAAAAATACACCTATCGCTGTTTGAGCGCCATTAAAATACGGCTAATTTGTCACCCTGCAGCATTGCTGACTACGAAATAATGATAAAAAAAAATAAACATTTTCCACCTGCAGGAAATCTGACAAAAAAAGGGAAAGAATTTGCATCCGTGCACAGTTTTTGCTTCATATTTCATAAGTTGTTCAACGAGCCAGGTGTGTCCCACATCTCGACAGGGTCACTACCGAGGCACAAAGAACCAGAACTATTCCACCAAAGTTGTATCTATATATCTGTTTGAAATCTGAATAGCTTTTGAAGACCGTGGTTATTTTTTGCTATGACCACGAGAATTATGCAGCTGATTTCTTAACATTATAGCAGTTATATAGGAATGAAATTCTTGCATTTGTTTGTATGGAGTACACCTATTGCACATCCATCCATCCATCCGGCCATATTTGAACCGCTTATCTAGAGCTGGGCCACAGGGGAGCGCTGCATCTGATCCCAGGCAGCGTAATGTATAAAGTAGGGTATGCAGTCTATTGCAGGACACGCACACAATTTAAACACCCATTTTCCTAACTGCGTGTCTTTGGGGATGATTTGAGGGAGAACAACCAAAGGCAAGCACAGATTAGCACCCCAGCCCTAGATATGTGAGGTTACCTATACTGTGTTACCGGGTCGCCCTTCTGAATACCGTACTAATTATCCAATTTCTAATCACTAGGCAATTTCAGCTTTGCACAGTTATTAACTTATATTGCCCGGTTTTGTACCTCTGACTCAGGTACCACAAAATCCAGTTTCCTATTGTCTCCGTTAAATCCACTAAGATGTTGAAACTGTCTTTTGTCAATTGTTTTTTCCTCCCCTCTAGCAGTAATGGAATTTTTATCATATGAAGTAAAACGGTCGCTTTTTTCTTCATTGAATGTTAAAACTTACTTTATGTCCTATTCTTCCCGCTTTCGTAGTCCCGACGCAAGCACGAAGGAGCGTATTCAATAGCGGTTTTTTTTTCGCTGTAAGAGCGTTCAGCTTTCACCTGCTCCGTTTGCAATGATGGGTCTAGCTCATTATTTTGACTGACACGCAAAAAGGTGCCTTTTGATGTTTTAATTCCTTGCGTATTACAACACACTGAAGACAAATAGGTTTATATTCACTGTGAGGGTGTTCATTGTTATTTTATTTTATATTATTTTTTAACTTGGTTTTATTTCTTACTGTAGGTAGTAGCGCTTGCAGCCTCACACCTGCCTGGGAGGGGAAGGGGAGGGGGGCATGAATCCTGCTATGTGTGCAGTTTGCATGTTCTACTTTGTTTTTTTCATTCCTCAACAGTTCAATACATGCAGTCAGGTATCTTGAAATTGCTGATAATATGCAGGTATGCAGGTGTGCCCTCTAATGCGGTGGCATCCTGTCCCGGAAGCATCCGACCTTCTGCTCTTGACAGTCCTGACCTGGATAGTGGTACATGAGATGTCTGCATTCCTTCATTCCAGGTAACATTTTATCGCTGACTGGTACCAATCATCTCACCTCTCCCGGAACTTCCTGGTGTCTACCGCAAATTGACAGCAGCTCCCAGACACACACTAAATCCGTTGTTCCGCTATTCAGCGATAGTAAAATTAGACGGCATGGTACTTAACCAAAGAAACGCCTCCGCAGCCAGCCGGCAGCCCCCGGTCGTCCCTCGGCCGCCTCCCTTAAACCAATATGACTCAGGTTTGATATCTGTGATACTAATGTTTCTTTTTGCGTCTGGATTTAGTTCTGTATAACATATACGTGGACCTAATGCATGAAATTGATACAATAATCCAATGAAGATATTAAGAATTGAGACGCCAGTATGTATTTCTTCGTACTTTTGATATATATAATGAAAAGAATCGGTGCGGGTATCTGTAGAAGTGGTCGTGATTCGTGATAGTCCTGAGCCATACCTATGGCTACCAGCAGGTGGCGATGTTGGGCTGTACCTCTTCAGATGTGTGTGTGCCGGCTGTGTGGTTCGTAAATTAGAGATAGTAAAGCTGTAGCAAATTTAACAAGTAAAACCAGCGATCTAAAAGATTCCCAAAATGACTAGTTTGTATAGGCTAGTATAAGATTACAAGAAATATTCTGAAAAATTTGAGTAATTAGATTTTAGTTCAGTGTATGGTAGGCTTTGCATCGTAATAAATTGTCTATTCAGAACTGAATATGAAAACAAGGGGGATCCCAGGGCTTTTTCCCAGTGCCTAGTGAGAGCCTGGGATATCGTCCTCGGGGTCCCCGGAGTCCTGGTACTGCTGAATGGTGTTGTCACTGACAACCTGATTTCTAGGAAACAGCGATCGGGGAGGCGGAGTGAGTAGACCAGTTACTCCTGGAAACTTAATTGGTCTAATTTGATGAACACAACACACTGCTCTGCGCTGAAGAAAAAAAGCAAATGTCGTGTGCGCCTGCGCCAGCATGTACTGCGTCATGTAAATGTATGATGACTTGGAAAAGTGGATGAAATGTAAATCGGACACCCCACTTGGGGCAAAAGCGGACTGATTTCACACAGTTTTTTGGTGACACACTACCCACAGCTAAAGGTCTGGGGTTATTTGAGGGCAACTACCAAACACGTTTGTGTGAAAATCCGCCGGGCAGCCATTTATTAATTTAGGATTGTTTGTCATCATGAAATTACTGCTGCTTCCATAAAGACGATTTTTTAACTATGACACAAACATCTATGGTCATCGGGGACCGCAAAAAGGATCTTGACATCATATTATACATTATACATCTTATACGTGTAACTCATTAAAAAATACGTGCTTGCAAAAAAAAGTCTTAAACAAAATTAAGAAATTAGGTGATTAATTACTGCTTTCCTGTGGCCTTGGATAATTGTTTGAAAAATGAAATGACGGTCAATATGACGCCTTTTTAATGATATGGATCTATAACATAATGCAAACATGCAAGACTGTGCCGTCAGTTTTAATGTTCAAACACTGTCTTCATCCCGTCTCTATTCATTTAGCTTCCTTGTTTCTGATCCTGCCTGTCAGTTTCATTTAACATGTGGTGATCAATAGGTCAAAAAACACGCAAAACTGTATTTTTTTAATACCGATCTGCCGGTCCACTTTTCATAGTCTTGGTTGTTTCCATTAGATTTTTTTCCCTTGTTTTTTTGTTTATTTTTCTTTTGTCCCATTAGTTAGTTGTTAATCATATGTGGAGGGCGGGGTTAATTCTGCGGTCGGTACGGGCTCACGCAGTTGGTAGTGTTTGCGAATACTGCCATTGCCCCTTTGGCGTACTGCAGCGTTTAGATTATGGCTGTATTGTTTCATCGTACCCCGATCAGAGCTTTGCAATGATGACATTTGTATTGGAAGACACGCGTTCCCCCGCCCCATGTCACCATCTGCGATCAGACATGCCCGGAGCCGCCATCCCTTTGACATATAGTGCCAGAGACGGATGGAGGGACTCGCCTCCCGGGGGACCGCGTGCTCTTCCTCCGGGTCGCCCCAGAGACCTCTTCATCGGCCGTGCTGCCATGGTAACCCCGACACAGCAAACACGCGTCTCCCAGGCTCCGCCGGTCGCGCCACACGTGGGGCGCCAGGAGGAGGAGAGGAAATGCACGTCGGTGGGCTTTCAGACATCTGATTCGCCATCAGACGCCCGAATCTATGATTCAGGAGTAGCTCGTTTTGACAAAGTAGTTCACAAGCTTTAATATTTCACATTGTGACTTTTAAAAGTAAAACTCACGTAAAATCTGTTGTAGAGTGGGACGTCGCTGGGGTTATTTTAGGGGAGCTATCCCTCTAAAATGTTTTACGGTCAATAAGGATCGTGTTCCGAGATGACCTCATCATGTCACGGAACTAAGTGCTGGAATTCCAACATGGCGTTTCAGGCAGATTACAGAAGAGTGGATTCTGTGGTAAAAGTTATTCCCTTTGGCATGCACTTTGGGCCTTAAGACTTGAAAGACCATCACATAAATTAAAGCTGTATAACGTACTGAAGGAAATGGAAAAACTGGAAAAGAATAATAGGGCCTCTTTAAACTGTGGATTATTTAACCCTGGAATAATGGTAAATATATGCCACCATGGATACATCCCAACAGCCTAAATGTAAAAAAGTGGAGAATACTCAGACAGTAATTGCAGATTAAAAAAAAAAATTCTGAAGTTTTAAAAACTCATGCAGTGTGTTCTGGTGATAGCTTGACCTGGCTTTGACAAAAGAGCTGGAAAGCGGAAATTAAAATGGGGGGGGAAAAAACGCTCTTCACTGGATCCCACTGGGAAGTTTGCAGAAAAAAAAGGTCAAGCGACATACTATGGGGCTATTGTTATTATAACAACAGTGACTTTTTTAAAATAATATTTTCTTTACCTAATGAAGAATAAACAAACTTTTTATTTTTAAGTTGCAGGAAACTTCTTTTCAGCGGTTTGCACAAAGGGAAGTAAAATAAATCTCCTCGCCTGCTCCCTCTCACCGCTATGCCAATGGGTAAACCAAACAAAGGTCGGGGAACGGACTCTCCGCAGCGAACCCGAGTCCGAGGGGCTGGGCACCCTTTTCAATCCGGCCCTCGCTGTTTGCCTCTCACGCTGCGCTACCACCTGCTTCCACCGGACCTCTTTTCTTTCCTGCCTCTGCGTGGCTGCTGAGGTGTTAAGAGAGAAAAAACAGCCGTCTCTGGGCGAGGCCTCAATGGCAGTGCGGTAGCCAGGTGTGACTAGCTGCCCCTTGGCGTCCACGCGCGTGCATGTCCCCCGCCGCTCGCCAGACGGCAAGGCGCAATCACGTGCTCAGTAAAAGGTTGCTGCTGCGGGTTCGGTATAGTGTCTACCCCGCTCACGTCTGACCTGAAGCTGTAAGCTCATGTTTTGGTGTACTCTCTTGCCCTGTCTTCACATATGGTCCTACATTATTTGACGGGAAATTGGTGGTATCTCTGTTGTGTATCTTGTGTGTTGTATTTGTTCTCTGTCTGTAATCCTTAATTGTCTGTTGTCAAGCTGTGCTGAGAAAAGAATTCCACTGGCTTTGCTGGTGTGGCAGTAAAAATTCTGATTCTGATTAACGCTGATGAAGAGTGATGTCCTTAACTGGGTGATCATCTACGCTGCCATCTGTCGTGTTAGAATATTATTTCTGAGTTGTGTTTCTGGTGCTATTGCAGTTTACTGTATTTTTTTTAGCTAGCTCACTTTAACTGTTGGCTTATGCTGTTTTATACCGTGGTATTTAATTTTATTCCATAGTTTCTTGTTTTGCCTCGTGCCCATCGCTTCCGGGATAGGCTCTGGACCCCCCGCGACCCAGTAGGATAAACGGTTTGGAAAATGGATGGATGGATAGTTTCTTGTCTTTCCTACTCCTGTTGTTGCAGTATTGAATCAGGTATCTGTTGGGCACAGCTAAAGGCAGCTAAGGGTGTCCTGGAAAAATAATTGGTTTAGCGATTCTGCTGTTTAGTTAGAACTGAGAGAAATGTTTATAAACGCCTGCTGGTCTCTGCGCTCCATGTGTGTAACACCTCTTAATTATGTTTTTTTTTTTTTGCTTTTACTTGCATTCACAGGCAGGGGGCAGCCCTGTAGGATTTGGGGGATTTGGTGTCCAATGGCGGGCGCTCTCAGGACTACTTGAGGGCTGCTCTGTGGAGGAATCCGGCAACACGTGGTGGAGATACCACGCAGCTGCCCGTCCCTGTTTTCCGGCGCCCCATGACATTGACATCCCGAGCAGTCGGCCTCACGGAGGCTGAGGCAGGTGTGACATGCCCCATGTGAGAAAGGCTGACTCAGAGGCCGCAAGGCCGTCACTGAGGATTAACTGAAGATTGATTTATTAGCATGAGTAAACCTGATTGGATGACGTGGCTTTGAAGGCCTCAGAGGTAATGCTGCTGTGAATCATGCAAGAATGACAGGCAGTGTTAAGGCTGATTCACAGTGATGTTCAGCTTAACACACATGTACTGGGTGTTCCTCCTTCAGGATTTTCTATCCGGTAGTGGCTTCTGCTTTAAATAACTAAGGGTTTCCAGCGGAACATTGCAAACATTTCAGGAAGCTACAGGGACTCCCTGAAACCTTCCAAACTGTTGGCCATGATGGTGTTTTTATAATTAGTTATTATAACAACAGTGACTTTTTTAAAATAATATTTTCTTTACCTAATGAAGAATAAAATGCAAACCTATAAAGGTATTACATAGAGATAAAGGCTTGCACTGTTGTGGCATTAATATTTTTGTGTGTTAAATCTACAGAGAGGTTTTCCATATTGAGATTGTGTATAGTGTACTGTGACCTCTGCAATTTTTCATTTTATTGTAACACAATCCCATCTTTTATTTTCAGCAATTTCATTATCAGTTTGTTTATGTATACACTTACAGAATATTGATATGGTGGGGATGCACTCGGGACAGAATGCCAGGCCATCAAAGGGCGCGCACACACATTAAAGGTGATCTTGGGGCGTTGGCCCACCCACCCAGCAAGGGCAGCCTTCGAACCCTCAACCCTGGAAGGGGAAGGCGCGTACCTGCCTAACCACCATGCTGCAGCAATCATACTTCGTCAAATATCAAAATCTTACATTTTATTATGGTCAGCTATACTCCATGTATTCCGCTGCAAGGAATTCTGGGATAGAGTCCTCTTCCATCCCCGGTCACCGTGGGCCAGCTGTGGGATTCCTGAGATTTCAGGACAAGAGTCCTCTCATTCCTAACGTTAACGAGACAGGAATGATGCAGCTCATTAACACACACACACCCCCCTCCCCTGATGGTGCAGATAGGCTGCCTTCAGCTAACAACGACCGTCCTGGGTCTGGCCTGCAGGGTGGGCCTTTCTGCTATTCCTGGTGCTCTTTGGGGTCATGGTTCATCTTTACTCTGTCCTCTTAACTACGGTTACATAAACTTCCAGTCACGTTGGGACATCAAATAACCCCAGCATGTCCTGACTTCTCTCGTACCCCCTGCCAGGAGAGTTTATTCTGAGTTTGGCTTTTAATTATAAACTTTGCTTGGGTATTTTTCAGAGACAGTGAAAGGCAGCTCAGTTTTTTTTGCTCATAGTTTTCCGCTATTAGTGCATTTTTCTAAATGAATATTGCATTTTAGACATATCATATCTTTATTTTATATATATATATATATATATATATATACACACACAGTATATATATATACACATATATATATTATATTGCTGTATGAACTTGTTTGTTGTTCATTTTTGTTTGTATGCTGCAAAGTGTACAGTTTGTTTGATCATTTAGCTTACTTTGAAAGTTGCTGAAATGTTAATGTTGCAGTGTTTTTAAATTTTGAAGCTCGGTCTATATCAGTCAGTCCTTCGAAATAATAACAAAAGTACATGCAAGTATATTGCCTCCAAAATTCCACTGGAGGATATTTGGTTATCCTTGTTTATCCTCTCTGATTATAAAAGCTTTTTTTCTCATTTACTTACAGTGGTCTCCAGGTCTCCTGAATCTGTACAGTTTAATAGGTACACCTGCTTGTTAACGCAAAAGCAGCCTGCTGTTCCAAGCAGGGTCCAGAGGTTCAGAATCATATGGCTGCAACTGAATACATGCAGAACAGACACGGGGTCAAGAGTGTGATTGTCGGTGCCAGACATGGTAGTTCCAGCATCTCAGACATGACCGACCTCCCTGGCATTTTCACACGTCGCTGTGTCGAGAGTTTACAGGGGATGGTGCAATAAACATAAAAACACCCAGTCAGCAGCAGTTCTGTGGATGAAACTGCCTCGTTAATGAAGGAGGTCAGAGAAGAATTGCCACACTCGTTAAAGCAAACAGGAAGGCCACAAGTGCAAAAATACAACAGCTTGGTACCACAGCAGTGAGCAGAAAGGCTTCTGTGAACATGCAGTTTGTCTCTTGTTGAAGTGATTCTGGATGCGAAATGGGTAGCTGCTAGGTACCAAATAAAGTGTGTTCTACCCAACACTAGCTAGCTGTACCTAACAAATTAGGTCCCACCTGGTACAACAGTCACCCTCCCCATCAGTTGACAACTATTAAAAACTATGTAAACATTTGTTGTGACTTAATGACCAAAAAATGTTTGTCGTGTGGCTAAATCATATTTATCTAGATAGTTGGAAGCTGGATTTTCCTTATACCTCGTCTCAGGAAGGTTTAAGAAATATAAAAAAGATGTAAAAAAAAAATATATTTTCTCAGAATCGTAGCTGAGCTTTGAGGGATGATAAGGGCACCAGCCACATCAGAGGCTAGCATCACACGCCACTCAGCCCTGTCTGTCTCCAGCCCTGCCTGGTACTCTGGGGCTTTCATGTTGTGGTATTTTCCCCATTATGCGTTATGATTTATGTTGACATTATGCTATCAGGTATGTGATTTGCATTATTGAAAGATAATTAGAATTAGAATATAATAGTGATAAAGGCTTTACTGTTAGCTAATTCTATGTTAGGTGTATTTTATGATCTTAATACATCTGGTACTGTAATGTCACGCCTGCCTGGTGCTTTGACCTGGATTTAATATCTGAGAGGTGATACCATTGTAGTAGGGAGGTTCTGCAAGGGCTGATCCCAGATTATATATCTTTTGCTTACATGGCAAGTCAATTATATATTGGAATTGCCCCTTAGCCGTAAAAAGGGCCTTTCTATTCTTCTATGAAGGAGCATTTAGCATCAAAAAAGAGTACTTTTTAAACTGTATATGAGTGCATGACTGGTGGGATCTAGGTGTTTATGATCTCTGCATCTTGCTGTAACTGTCACCGCGATGTCACTGTGTTCACCAAGATTCATGACCTTTCAGTCATTTCATGGCTTGTCCTGCTGAAGGGTTACAGTTCATCGACATAAACATGTTTGCAAAACCTGGTAGACCTCATTGTCCTTTTTCTTTACTGATCCATGCGCCATCTTTCCTGTTCTCTCGCCAGCCGTGTATTTTTGATGCAATTAGGAGACGACTTTCATATGTTCTCACATTCTCCAAAGTGTTTTTTTTTTCTCGGTCTCTAAACAGTGAGAATTCTGCCTTCTGAGTTAGGGCTGATCTGAATTCATACTAGTCAATACGCTTTCTGATTGCATGTTTTATTTAACAGCCCGCTCAGTCCTCACCAACCAATTCCTTAAGTCGAGTAGTTTAGCTGTGCCGTTTCACCACGAGTGATTAGCACTGAGCGATATAGCCTCCGAGAAGCTGTGCCGATACCTCCCACGACACACCTGCTGAGGAGGAAGGGGGTGAATTCATTTCCTATGCAGGTGGGTCTTTTCTAGAAGGTTTTCTCAGTGAAGGATCCATGAGATGAAGCCTGTTTTGACTGGTACATAACTGATACATTGTGTTAACTGGTGGGTGGTGTATGGCTGTGTGTTAGGACTCTCGATGATGTGTCTGAAATCGGATGCTTGCTGGTTCAAACCCCAAACCTAGCAGAGTGATTTCACCATTGTGCTCTTGAGTAAGACCCTTAACCGCCAGTTGCTTCAGGGACTGTCTCTTCACTCTTACTTGTAAACCTCTTTGCCGAAGAGCACTTGCTAAATAAATAAATGTACATAAGATGGCATGATGGCTAAACCCTAGTTCACACTTCAGTTTTCTGTGTGCGTGATTGGTGCGTGCAGTTTCTTTTGTACACACTGCATTTGTCTGTGAATGCAGATGGTCACGGTCAGTGCATGCATACAGCAGTGATATTCCACCAGGCCAGTAGAGGGCAGATGTTTTCCAACAAACACAAATACAAGTAGCGTAGTGAAACAGGTGCTATGAACGGTCTTATAGTTCTTAGTTTAGGCTTGGGAGGTATTAGAGTAATAGCACGGCATTTTGAAATCCTTGCAGCCAAATAAGCCAGGAACCTCCAAGTCCTCCCATCCCTGCTCCGTCGCCCAACTGAGCTAATTTAATTGCCAAGTTACAAAATCCCAGAGTAGTGTTGCTTTTGATGACTGGACCGTATTTTAAAGTTACATATGCAGGTACCTCCTATAACAACTATTCTTCTTCTGCTCTCTGTTGATCTCTGCTGTGAGAAAGTCAGTGCTGCCCCCTATTGGAAATACATAGTCAATTTCCTAGCACTAGTGTAGTCAACCCGCACCGACATGCACGACACCCATGATCACTGCCAGACATAAAAATCTGGGCTACACATGCACCGTCTGATGACAAAATTTATGCCGCTCACCCTGTGCATGGACAGACGGAAAAGTGAGATGTGAACTGCTCTTTAGAATCTATTATGGTCTGTTTTCTAATGCATGCAGGGTTAGGGGTTTGAATCTCGTTCTGCGTGTTCATGTGGCACCTGTGTGTTTGCAGTCCAAAAAACATGTACTTGTGATGTGTCCCATGACGGACTGGAATCCCGTCCAACGTGTCCCAACTTTGTCTCCTCTGATTCCTGGGACACGGTCCCAGCTCATTGCAGTCCTATAGTTATGGAAGATAGACGGATGGTTGTAATGTACAGTAACATAAGAGCCGCATGTAGTATAACTGTGTTCTGGACTCGTCTCACAAATTAACTGCAACGTAAACATCAAGCATTTGCTGTCTTAGTGACCAATGGTGGCTGGTCAGTTTGTTTTACAGTAGGCAGCATCTTTTAATTCTATGAGCAGCGAGTAACACTTCTTTCAGTTTCATTGTTGATGTATTTAACTCAGGCTTTGCTGTATGTACATAGTAAGGCCATTAAAGTTTGCTTGTGTGATTTCTTTTGCCATGATAAGTTATAACGGTATATCCCTTTTTAAAAACAAAAAAATAAAATGGTCCTGCTGGTACAGTATACATGCAAACATACTGTTACTAAGATAGAGATTCCTTGACCAGACATGCCAAACTTCTCCTTAGAGAAACAGGCATATGAGTAAGCAAATATGTATCAGCAAATATGTATCAGTAAATATGTATCAGCAAATATGTATCAGCAAATACATATCAGAACTTGCAACGATAAGAAAATAAATCATATTCTGATAGGGATTCAAGGGAATCGTGGCAAGACCTTTATTATCAAATACAGAAGTCATTCTGGAAAGCATTTCAAGGGGATGGCAGAGTTGGGGTGGGGGGTGTCGCGATGATATTCTGTTATCTGCCATTGGTCTTATAAAAGTATCATAAAAGCATAAAAGTATAATAAAAACAATTTGGCTTTAAACAAAGAGAATTGCGAGTTACATTTTCTTTACCCCTGGAAAAAAGGACGAAAGTATTAGAGGGTCGTGTACAAAGAGCTTGCTTTTACTGCAGTTATAAAGTCGGAGGAAGCCTGAAAAGACGGAGTGAAAGATCCTGCTTTCACGTGGCTCTATCAGTGCCTCCCATACTGAGGAGGAGCAGAACCCCCCCATGTAGAGCTATAGACTGTTCTGTGAGGATTCAATCCAGACACCTCCTTCAAAATATACAAGTAATTCAACATGCTCATATTCGCGTCATCTGATTTCATAAAGAACAATTATGTACTTACAGTTAAAATTGTTTTACAATTCTTTAGGAAAGTATTACCATAGAAAAGAGTCTGCATACAGAAAAACACAATTTAAAATACTAAAATACATGAAGACAGGTCAAAGCTAAAGATTTTCAGCATAATAAGTCCTTACCCTTATGAGGTAATTCACTATGAAACAATAGGGCAGTTTTGTCCTGATTTTTAAATGAAATTTCTTGACCCACTGTGTTTCTCTAGTTTTTTTTCACCATAGTTTTAACTGGAAAAGTATCTTTGTGTGTAAAAATCATTTCATATTTACAAATGGCTAACTCTTAATGAAAAGAGCACACCTTACTACAGTGATTTTGAAGACAAGTCATCCAACTTGTCTGTTTCTGGAAGCCCTCTGTGAGGCTCTGGCTACATTGAGTTCGGTTTTCCCCAAGGTACAACCTTCCGCTGGAGAGGTAAACACCACCTGGATACATTCCTTGGCATTCTCACTGAACCACCAAAAGAAAGAATGCGTAAACACATTTTACACGTAGTGAAACAGTACAGACAATGCGCAGGATGAAATCATATCAGGTCAGTCAAATGTCATTTTTACATTACACAGAATATTATAAAGAATATTAATGTTAGATTGGGGTAAAAAAAAAAAAAAAAAGATACGTTATAGATATCTGTTCTGGATGTGCTTCAGGACCACAGTATTATTCCATGGTGTGATGCCACCGTCTGGAATTTTCTGAATTCCACATTGTCAGTTTCGTTAATGACACCAGCTGAAATGGTCCTGATGCAGCAAAGTGATCCCACACAATTCTGTGCCCAGTTATAAGCCTGACGGTCAGGTTGGGGTTCCGATACTAAACATTGCGTTGGGTTATTTAGTGTATATTTCCAATGGCAAACCAGCATTTCTCGGATCTGTCCAGATGTCAGATGTCCTGTGGAATATCAGGGTTTCCAGAAGCTCTCACGAGTCTTCCATTTTGACAACTGAGGCCAATGGTTGAGTACGGTTGAGTACGGACATTAACTTTGATTGGAGTATCCTGCAGATGCTTAGGATTTACTCTGTGTTACGTCTTGGAGGATTCCACAGGGAGTTGTTAAGGGAAGATTATAGTGGGATGACAGCAACTGCTGTGGTTACTGTGAATTAATTTATGACTGTAATTAATATACATGCTTCAATATCTGAAACACACTATCCAGATAATATCCAGATAATTTCCATCTTCCATAACCGTACCAGGGTTTCACAAACTACACTTACTAAATACTTGGTTTCAGTTAAACAATTATGCAATAATATGTATTTGCAATTAAAATTATAATTTGGCTGGTAAATTTACTGCTTCAAAGAAAATTAATCACATTTTATTTAATTAATTACAATTTGTATATAAGCAAAAACCCTATTCAAGCTTTTGGTCTTATAAACCAAACTACTCATGCTTTGAAACCAGCATCGTCATTTGTACTCCACATATCAGGTTTCTGACGGTCTAAATTTAATTATTTTATAATAGCCTGTCACTTATGATAACATTTGCTTCACTCTACATACATCATTTACATTTTGTCATGCGAACTAGCAGGAGAATCAAAAAATTAGATGCAATATATAGTATGAAATATATAATAGTGTCTAATATATAAAATACAGGTATACATACCGAATGGTGCATTGAAAAAAAATGTAAAAGGACTATAAATGTACAAATACAGCTTCATAAGAGAATCATATTAGATTGAATACCATCTATCATTATGTATCAGAAATTAAGGCAATCTGACCAATCAGCACGAGGTGCCCTACAGATTTCTGATATGTCTGTTCAGCACCTACAGATTTCTGATATGTCTGTTCAGCATAGTCAGCACCTGTGTGACCCAGTTGAAGTCATAAGCTTCACAAAGATGAAATTTATGGCAGGCAACTTAAACGATTTGTATCCAAGACATGAAGATGTATAACCCGGCGTACTGAGCGCGAACCTTCCTACGTCCAGACGTCCATGTTTACTACTAGTGAACATAGTTGCAGATGGAAAAACAACACTTGGGAGTTAGTAGGTCTGCTGATTGCTCTGCATGATTGTATAATGGCCAAAGAATACAAAGCCTTTTTACAGGACCAGGAACAAACATGATAAATTCCAGCATGATAATGCCCGCATACACACTCGTAAACAAATCGAAGGGCAGTTTCAGTAACACCAAAATGAAATCAGACACTTTCAGAGCCCAATCATTAGATCATTTCCCTTATGTCATTTCCTGTAACAGCTAACATCATGGTAATTTAAGCTAAACACTGTCATCCCTATCAAGAATCAGCCGGCAACTCCACCTACACAGAACTGCAATGCAAATAGTCACATTGCAAATTTTTATGTTCTGATTTCCTGTATTTTCTTGCTTTGCCTATAGAAACTGAGTTTTCATTATGACATTACGCAAGCTTCACATTTTCATCCTGGCACATTTTTACGACAGGCGTTTCATCATGCGGGTGCAGATCAGCCAACCTCCACGCATATGCTGTGGGGACATCTGCAGATTTAACAATTTCCCTCCATTTCTGAATGGGATGCCATTTTTTTTTCTTCTCGTGGTGCCGAGTAAGCAGTATTGTCAAATCAGGAGATGTGACCGGCTTAATTAAAACCAGCTCCTAGTCTCCATCACTGAAGTACAACCCATTTTTGGGATGTCAGCGTGCTGGGTGTGAAATGACTTTCTGTCAGATTAGCACTATGAATCTCAGCATGACTATGTATTACACACGTATCTTAACATATGTTGGTCATGCCAATGTGCAGTTAGCCAGATGGAAATCAAGGCTGGCTCTGGGGGTGGGAGGGTCACCCTGGCCTATCCGGTCCTACTCTGCCAGAAGTCCCTCCCCCAGCCTCCTTAGATAAACCTGTGGCCCACCCACTTCAAAGCTGGAGCCGAACCTGATCGAAACCAAATGAAAGAAACAGATAACATATATTTGTGTTTTTTTTTTGGTTACTATGTACAATGGGATAGTCCAGAATCCAGATCGTGCAAATATCTTTAACTATGTTCTTGTACAGACTGACTTCAATGTACTGATCCCCAAATCAGTCGAAATGAAAGGAATAAATGTCTTACACCTGTTCCGCTAGATAATGTGCTGAGGACAGTTCAATGCCACGGCAACAAAAAAGGATCCGCAGTTAAGCTTCATACATCAGAAAGTCATTTTGTTTCTCTCTTAATGCTTGGCATCCAGTAGAAATGTTTTCCTTCCAAGAAGGAGACTCAGCAGATTCCTGGTGTGATCTTGGTCGTTGTCTTGTACATCCGTTCAAGGGAAGCAGCGTTTAAACACAGACCCAGCAAACCAATGACAACAACGCAATGGCTTATGTACCATTGTAGCATAAGTTTTAGTCCCTATTCCTTTTAGTTTTTACTTACGATTTACTATTCGTAATAATAACTTTATTCATTGCATAAATATATATAGAAATTAATATTGCTTCTATATTGTACAAACTGTAATAATAATAATAATAATAATAATAATAATAATCTTTTCACATTGAAAAGGACAGGGATACGGGTAGTTTGTTTAAGATTCAATAATTAAATCTGTGTTAAAGAAGTGGAAGAAAAACACATGATACAAAGTGATTAAGACGGCAATACTGATCTGCAGAAAGTGTAGATTTCGTTCTGTGGTCTGAGTGTGTCACATGATAACATGGGTTGTCGTGGTAACCATAGATAGTTTACTTCATCACACGTCAACATCAAATGCCAAGCACAGTGTTTCAGATTCATTTAGACGTGATGAGCAGTGTGTAGCTTACAAATATACAATTTATTTGACAAGTGATAAGTTCCTCCGATATTTAAAAATACATTCATTTGTTTGTCTTTATGGAAACAAACTAAAAATAAATAAAACATTCACTTTAATGCTCAAATTTGGACATTGATTAAGTATGAAATTTTTTGTAATACATTAATTTTAAAGGTAAATTATTCTCATATTGACTAAAAGGATATGTGTAACTTCCATTATTGAGATCATTTATAATTACTTTTTACACTGTAGGTATCTTGTGGTGGTATTTCAGAGATTAAATGCGTATTTATACAACATATACACCAACCTATAAATTAACCAATGCCAAGTTTGAATGGCACAACTAATGAAATGCCTGAAAATGGTGTAAAACTGTAGACAACTCTACACTTTAGGATCGCCATGTCAAGCTGACCTCATTAAAATATCTTCTCATTGAACACACATTAATCCTTGAACATCAATCGTAATTAATAAAGGACTGAATCTATGAAATGTACATTTTGTATATGTCAATATATAGTTATCCCTTTATCTCATTGTATCACCACCAGTATAAGTTACACATGCTTTTAAACTGTTAACGTGGACGATTAAACACTGAGATAATTTGAAACCATTTATCTCGTTAAAAAATGAGACTGTGAATACATACCCGTATTAACCCTTAAAAGAAATGGACGTAACATCCTTAAAGTTGCACCTCGATAAGGAATCGATACCAGGCACACGCTGAAGCTATTGCTACGAAATGAAGCCCTTTTCACACACGTGCAAGCGCTTAGCTGATGAGGACAATTTACAAAACTGGATGAAAAAAAATTCTGCAAAAGTAAAAACAGTAAAAATGCAAGAGTGTCGGATACCTGACTGGATGTCTCCAGATAACAAAATAATTAGGCTAATTATTGCTAATTAAAATCAGTGTTCCTCACTGGGCTTCTCAAGGATAATCATCTGGAAGTAGTGGTCTTGAATTGCACTGTCTTTACACAATACAGTATATAAAAACACATCTTAAATAATTAATAAATAAAACTGTCCCTTCGTGCACAATAGAATATTAACACGCAGGTCTTTCGTTTGCCTTAAATTCATTACTGGGTATACATATTGGGAAATAGGTTGGATCCTATCAACCTTTGTCCTTGAAATTGGGATATGGCTAATGAAGAAAATAAAATATAAATATAAAACTACGTGTAAACTCAAAGTGCGACAATGCCAAAATGTAGCTAAAAGTACAGTATTTTTATTTCAAAAGTTTTAAACCTGCCCTTTTAATATGTTACAGTGTGGTAACATTCCACTTTTATTGCAAACTATCCCAATTGCAAAAGAGACATTTTCTTTTTACATAGAAAAATATCAAATATAATATTACTCCTATGAAAGACTGATAACGTATACAGGCGTTATACTTTGCTATCAGAATTACGTTACATTTGTTGTTTTCTTTCTATGACTTAAAGCTGTACGTTATCATAAGGAATCACACCAATATAAGTAAGACCTTAAACGAATGCAAACAGTCAGGCATATTTTGTTGATATTGATAAATTGTAGTTCCTTGTCTAATAAAGGATTATTACATTGGTGATATAATTATTGTGACCCTGCAGGTGTCTTCTGTGCAAATAATCCTGTAGCATGTTTTGTTGTAAGCAAGGTGAGAAGGTTGTTGGGGTTGTCGTTTCGATATACGCTTTCGTTTGTGTGCTCCAGCAAAGAAGGTACAAAAAAATAAACATAATTATATATTATTCGGTGATACCTTGTGGCTGACAACCAAGGGTTAAGCGTGATATAGTCAGTGTTGTCTGATCTCTGTTACATTCAGTAAACCCCCCAAAAAAATAACAAAAGATAAATTTCTACCCAGCACTACAAATATGTCTCACGGTCAAAGTCAGGATAAAGGAAGCTTTCACTCAAGTCAGTGCTTTTGGAGTCTGGTATTAGAAAGGGGAAAAGGTCTATATGAGCCTTAGTCACACTATCGTAAGATGGTGGTGAGGAAGTCAAAGACAATGCCTCCACCATCCCGGTCTCAGCTCCATAGTTTTCCTGTATCATGGAGGCTATGAGACCTTCCTTTTCAGGGGCATCTTCTCCTTCTAGTCCAGAGGGTATGTTGATCTGCCGGTAAAAGAAAGAAGCCTGTTTCATCTGTCGCCGGATCAGATGCCTTCTGTACGCCCTTTGGATAACAACAGCCGACAGCTCTTCCTGCTTGCGCCGGAGAGTTGTGGTTATGGGCTCGTAAGAGCGCTTGGACGGGTTGGTCAGCATGAACTTCTCTTCCATCTGCTGCTTCAATGTGTCCATTTCTCCAGACTCTCCCAAAACCCTTTTGGTTAAAGCGAATAAGATATCCAGGCAGTGGATCTTGTCCCCACTGACCATGGGGAGGTCCATTGAGATGAGTTTTAACTTGTTGGGCTTGGAGATGCGCAGCGGTTCCAACAAAGTGTCAGCGAAGTCGGACAGCTTGGAGTACTCGATGAACTGCGTGGCTTCGGGGTCGAACTTCTCCCATACTTCGTAGAACATTTCGAAATCATCCTCACTCAAAGGTTCCGTGCTCTCCTCCGTAGCCACGCTGAAGTTCTCCAGAATGATGGCTATGTACATGTTCACCACTATGAGGAAAGATATGATGATGTAGGACACAAAGAACGTGATGCCCACAGAGGGGTTCCCACAATTCCCTTTGGCATTGGTGCCAGAGTGTATGATATTGGGATCACACTCCTCCGGAGAATTGTTCAGAATGGGACTGAGCAGGGCATCCCACCCAGCTGATGTTGTGATCTGGAAGAGGCAGATCATGCTGTTCCCGAACGTCTCGAAGTTGAACATGTCGTCAATACCGCCCTGTTTCTTGACATAGGCAAAATTGGACATACCGAAGATGGCATAGATAAACATTACCAGGAAAAGCAGGAGGCCGATGTTGAACAAGGCCGGCAGGGACATCATTAAGGCAAAGAGTAAGGTTCTGATTCCTTTGGCGCCTCGTATAAGTCGGAGGACACGCCCAATTCTCGCGAGTCTGATGACTCTGAAAAGAGTTGGCGACACAAAGTATTTCTCTATAATGTCAGCAAGAACAATACCTGCAAGAAAAAAAAAAACACACACACAAAATTTCCTGTTATATAACATGTCCTCCTTATCTACAGAGTAAAAGCTATACAATATACAGGATTATGCCTTTGCATTTAATGAACTGAAAGATCTGCTGTACACACAATTACATTAACACTTGAACTGAGGTTTGGTGAAAAACTTCTGCTGAAAAATATTTGCTTTGAATTAATGCAATTTTAAATGAATGCATCTGGTACTCTGACAAGTGAAAAATTTAACACAAGTAATAAAATAATCCTTGAATAAAAATCCATCATACCAGCTGTGTATGCCACGGTGTTTCTGTGATTATTATGTAACCAAGTGCTTTCCGATGCTTTTGTACAATTGCTAATGCTTATCCTGGTATTATAGCGTATACCGTGTCTGCCATGTCCTACAGCTGAATACAGTGTTAGGGTGTGCTGCGCTACTTCGATCATTGTATCATTTAATGCACAATGCGGTGCAATGATATGGCACTAAATACACAATGTCCAGTTGTTCACTGTTTTACATTGCTTTTGCACCATCTTGTATTGTTTTACATGAATTTGTAATTTTGCACCATCTGTATTGATTAACACTGTGTTGTTTAATCTCTTTGTAAAAGCCCTTTCACAGCAAATGTGACACGAGCAAAAAAACATGAATTTGTGAAATATTTGGATGCAAATTTGACGGATCAAAAACTTTCACACCAAATATGATGTGAAAATTTTTGCAACTGAGAAAAGTTTGCGTACCGAAAAAAAAACGGTCAAACTGGTGACAAGCACTAGCAGCAGTGATCTAACTGAACTCGGATCGAAAAGATCAACGCTATCGGCCATCACTACAAGCTACTGTTTTCATGAAACCAAATGAGAGGTTTTCTTTCTATTCAAATAAACTGATCACGTGTGCTGACAACCAACTCATCGTTCATCTAAAAGAATGCAGAAATCAAACTCTCTCCAGATAAAAAAGACAGATGATGACAATGTAAATGTGTCGGACCTGGTATGAAAGGAATTATGTTGTTCAGTTTTTTTGTGCGAAAAAATTGGACTTGGCATTAAAAGACCTTAACCCAGTGTGGTGGAACAACTAAGCATTTCAATACACCTGCTGCAAATGGCCAATAAATATCTTGCATACTTGAATACTGTCATGCCCCGCTCGTCCGCTCCTCCCGTGTGCCACGCCCCCTGGTTTCCCACGTGTGATTCCCTGATTGTAC
>JAODJX010000001.1:22866595-22880736 GCA_026776945.1 Isichthys henryi
ATGCTCTGATTGAATATTGAATTGACAATTGCAAAATGAATTGCCATTTGAATTTTTGTGCTTATAATCTTCCATACTCCACGGCAACCAGAGGTTATTCACTCTAATGTTTGTCAGCTCACACCATTGGCAAGTGTTAAATGCCCCCCACTGGTAACACAGAGAGTTCCATTTGTTGAGACAAAGGGGGGGACGGACAGTGTGGATGTTATGCTGAATAACACCTGGGATATAATTTGTCAAGAAGGTTAGTGACCGGTAAAAAATTTCAGTATGGACTTTAAGTCTCAGTGCTAAACAGAGCAAGTTACTTCTTTTCTGCATGACTGACAATTCATGGTCTTAATGGTGACTGAAGCTGTTGGAGCAAGTGGACTTATTTCAGCGTCCGAATGCTCTTGAGTACTTCAGCTATCATCTATCTGTTTCTCACATACTTTTACCCTATTACTTATATAGGAAACAGGAAAGTCCATTTCCATGAGCACGGGGGAGACCCAGCTACCCTCCCCCCGGTGTCAGCTGCTGATGGGAGATTCTTCACAATCTGTGGCATTTCCCAGCCGAAGGTGTTTTATTGGCTGAATTTTGAGGCATCGTAAAGCTGCCAAAGCTGTCAGACATGGGCATTTCATGTAAACAAATCTGGAGATCTCACTATACATTTCGACAGGGTTTTCTGCTGATATCACATTCCCGAGTTCATACTCAGCTCATTTGTTATAAGCTAATTTCATAGCATGCGCTAATCTCTCAGCAAAACAGCAATTTTGGTGTATCTGACCGAACAGAAATCGGAGTCACTGGTTCTCACTCATAATGTGCCAAATTAAATGTCTTTGTCTTGGAAAATACTTTTGGATCGCACTTCTGTTTAATTGTGTGGAATATGACAAGCTGTTGTCAGCAACCGAGTTTTGTGATATTCATTGTGATTTAATCATAAATTCATTTTATGGCCGCAGAACTGCTTACTGATATGGTTCGAAGCACAACAGCAAACTTCCATCTTTAAGTTTATGATGCCCTACACTGTAAACAGTTGCATAACAATTGGAAGTGAGGGTATTGTATGGTGATCTACAGGTACTATTAACTAAAAGTGTTGTCTGAATAATTCTGTTTTTTGTTTTTTTTTTTAAATCCCCTTCCATTTCCATAAACAATGAACTTTGTGAAAACAGTACGATTCTTCTTCATTTGGGAATGTGAAGTCCAATGGAAGTTTAAGGAGAATCACTGAGAAGCACTGGACAGCGCATGCAGAACATTATTTAAGCGTGTAAACATGTAGTTATCTTTGTCGCATTGACTTAACTTGAATGGGTTTTGGTCTTATGTTTTTATGAGATTGCAGGATTTTTGGCTGTCAGTTGGCCTGGTCAATAAACCCGGTTTGGCCTCATGAAAAAAAATCACGCCCCCAAAAGTTAATCATTTACATCAGTGACAATATAACCTCAAAAGAAACACAGATGTTAAAACTGGATTGTAACAAAGTCACATTACAACAGTTTTTATAAATTTGCGTCTGGTGTCTGATAAGTAAATAAAACATTGCATCAAAAGAGTAAAATAACTGTTATTCATTCAATCAATAATTAAATAATTTTTACTTCATTTTTGATAAAATAACAGTCCAATCGATTGATAGTGTCAGATATCCATTCATGCATCATGTGAAAATGTGTGCATAAATATCATGATATTATAATATCATACTTTTGCTATGAAACTGTTTCTATATAATATGTTTCTATATTATATTCTATATAAATAATACAAGGCAGCAAAATGTTAAGCATCATGAAGAATATATGGAAAATGACACTTACATCCACGATTAAGAAATCTAGCCAGCACCAGTAGTTGGTGAAGTATGTCTTAAAGCCGTAAGCCATCCATTTGAGGATCATCTCCACGATGAAGATGTAAGTGAAGACCTTGTCTGCATACTCCAAGATGATCTTTAGTACTCTCCGTTGCTCTACATAAATGTCCTCAAATGCCTGCCAGTGCAAATAGACAGAAACAGGTTATTCACTACAGCATTATTGTGTTTTTCAACTTATTTGTGTTCTTAAATGGCTGAGGCTAGATGGAAAAGAAAAAATGGCGTGTATTTTTTGGATTTAGATTAAATAGAGACAGTAAATTGTCCACAATGAGTGGTTTTATATGTGAGTGAGTGTCTCCAGTGACGACCTGGCATCCCATCCAGGGTGCCTCCTGCCTTGTGCTCTGTGTTCCTGTGACAGGTAGCAAGCTCACTGTGACCCAGGATTGGAGTGTTTATAAGATAGCTGCATAGATGGATGGATGGATGCATTATTATGTATTGACCACACATGGACTAAGGCTCATGTCATACTGGTTACTTTCATATATATCCATCCTCGCTTATGCAGGAGCTCGACTCAGGAAGAAGGCATGAGGAACAGATGCCAGTCAATCTACCACAAAAACACGAGAAGAATATGCATCCTCTGCACACGCAGGGGGCGTGGATTGAACCCACAGCCCTGAAAATGTGAGGCTGCAATGTTAACCTATGAGGCACTGCTGTAGCTAAAATTAAATATGGTACGACTGTCTGTGTATGGAGCTGCACTCTAAAGTAGTGCTTCTCAAATAAGTCATCAGAAACCACCCGATGGTCCACGTTTTTGGAAGGAGCAAAAATGTGGACTACCTGGCAGGGGGCTGCGAGGGAGCAAAAACATGGACTGGGTTGAGAGTTACTGCTCTAGAGTATTCCGGTATCAAGTGCATTTTGTGTCTAAAAGACTTTATGTGCTTATTGTACAGTATGTATCAGTTGTAAGCGTGTGTTTATGGTATGTTTCAGTAGTAATCTTGGGTTTATTGTATGTTGCATGCTTTAGCGGAGACGCCCTCACACGCTCTGTAATGAGTGTGACACTTTTTTGTCCTTATGTTTGCTCTCAAGCTGGTAAAGGTTGTAGTAAAATGATAATCTAGGGCCCCAGGAATCATTACAGCTATTAACGTCAACGTCTTTTGTTCAGCAGGGACATTTCAGTCTAACTGGTTCCAATCTGAGCAAACACAGCAGGACGAAGGGAGACAACTTAAACCACGAGGCCTTTAAAGCGCTACACTTAAAACACATAATTCTCCATCCTTTACTGGTGCTTTTATGCTATACTAATTGTCTAATCGCCTGTCCTGTATTTTGTTAGCCGAATGACTGCAATTAGCATTTAACTATATTTGTATATTTGATTTCCCAAACCGAGCAGCAATAATGAGGCAGACGTTTTACAGAGAATAAGACCGAAAAGAAATGTAACAAGCTTTAAATAAATCAATCATTGGAAGGATTATCAGAAATAATGACAGAGATGAGAAAGCGTCACGCATGCGGATCTGGGCCACTTCACATGGCCATCTGGACACCTCTTGTGCTTCGTAACTGGAATTTTGGGTGGGCGGGGACTGACCACAGACACTGAAGTGGGAGGGTGGGGTCACAGGCTGAAAGCTGATTGGACCTTGGAGTGCCCCTCCCCTTTTCACTCACAGATTCAAAGCATATCACTGGCTAATGATAAGGATGGCCACTCTCTATGAATTATGACCCTTCTTATGCCCCTTCCTTAAAAATAATCCTAAAATTGCTCCTACCAAAGAGCAAGAGGACAGAAATGCATGAAAGATGGAGTCTCACCAAGGCGCTACTGCTGAGGAGAATCATGAAGATGATGAAGGTCTCAAACCAGCTGTGCTCCACTATCTGGTAGCAGGTCTTCCGGAACGTCCACCAGACCTTGCCGAAGCCCTGGGATGTGTCCACTTCACAGAATCTGAAATGCTTCACCCAGCCTGCAAATGCAAATGGAGGATGGATGCTCTGTGCTACAACACAGACAACAACAAATCGCACAAGATACACAAAGTAATCTGACTATTAAAAAGGATGCATAATTCAGGTCATTTAGTTATACACTATATGAACACCTGGCCATTACACCTACAGGAACTTTTATCACATCCCATTCTAAATCCATAGGCATCAATATGGAGTTGAGCCCCCTTTGCAGGTATAACAGCCATCACTCTTCTGAGGAAGCTTGGAGTGTGTCTGTGGGAATTTTTGCCCATTTATCCAGAAGAGCATCTGTGAGGTTAGACACTGATGTTGAACATGAAGGCCAGACTCACATCTCCATTCTAGCTCATCCCAAAGGTGTTCGACTGGGTTGAGGTCAGTGTTCTGTGCAGGCCAGTCAAGTTCTTCCACACCAAACTCACCCAACCATGTCTATATGGACCTTGCTTTTTTGCACTGGGGCACAGTCGTGCTGGAACAGAAAAGGTCCTACCCCAGACTGTCCCCACAAATATGCTCATATAGTGTATATTACATAAACTTTCCATTTCAATCCCCATGTGATCACAATATGTAATCTTAATAAATACAATTCCAAATCAAAGTGCAATCGTATGATTAACAAACTAATGCTGTATTGCACACATAGCCATTTGTTCCACCGTGCCTTGCATGTGCAGCGATATTCCTTAATAGCTAATAAATTGAATAGTTAATGGATTGAAAGGTCAGAACAAACATTTGCACAGACAGAGGAATACAGGGAAATAACAGCTCTGCCCGCCAGAGTGATCACGCTGTTTCTCTGCAAAGCCCAGGGGATAATCGGCAAAAATAATGCAGCTGCGTTTACCAGACAATGTAGGACACTTGCATTTGGACCCACTGCCCTGCTTCTTTGTTCCTAATCCCTCAGCAGTCCTGACGATAACCTACATCTTATATTTAGTTGCCTAGCTGAGACTTTTTCTTTATTTTAGAGCAATATTTTACAAGAGCAATTATCCTGCCTGACTCAAGCTTGATTCACATACATAATGAAGTCTGTGGCCTAAAACCTGTCCTTAAACAATGAGCCTATCCTGCCTTCTTTAATCCAATTAACAGGACAGGAAAGCCTTAATTACACCTTTAAAACTCTCCTTCCTTAAAGTGTCTCTATAAAATGACATTATAAACACTCAAAGTTCACCTGCCTCCATTACCAACTATTACCATTATTAATATATCATCTGACAAGGAGCACACATCGACCGATAATGATTCTCAGTTAATTTCCTTGGGAAGTGCAGTCTTCTAATCACTGCAGTACTAGAGTTTAGGGGGAAGGGAAGTACTTTACTTGGTCTCCTTATTGGTTTCTGTTTGGTTAAATCAAGCAGTAAGATTTTGGTATCAAAGCCTAATTTCCCCACCATTAGTTGGTGCTGAGTGGACACTGAGGAGGAAGAATGATTGCAGCAGCCTATTAAATGAGAACTTTACACCACATTCATGAATCTATATGCAATAGTGAAGAAGGCTTGAGGTCATCAGTACGAAACTATGCTTTATAAGAGTCTTCTGTAATGAACAGGTCTAATGAACAGGTCTAATGTTTTTCTATGAGCACGATTCACAGTTTCAGAAACGTCTTTCCCCTCGCCACTTGTTTTATACGAGTAATCTTAATTTGAAATGAGTTTTAAATGAAAAGTCAGAAGATCTCAATTTTGGCACTTATAATCACCAAGCTACTTTATCCAAATATACTTACTGAATGATGATTAGGGTCTATTCTCTTCTTCAGTTGCTGTTTTCCTTAATTTTTTTCTCCTGTCAAAATGCTAAAATGCGTATTTGAGTCCCTTTGACTCTTGAGAGCTCAGATTTACATTAGAGCAAGAATATAGTTTTACAACACAAAAGATTTGATCATGCGATCTGAGCTGACAAGCTTTTGTTAACAGCATGTACCCTGTACCATCACGCTACCGATTGTCTCTAAATAATCCTGCCTGTGATTTTGTGCTATGAGTTTGATTAAAATATATATTATTTATAACCCTTTCATAAAACTACACCTTCAGACCAGCACCTGTATAACATATTTTGAGCACTACGGAACTCAGAATTGTTCTCCTATTAGGTCAGCATGTTTAAAGGAGCTCACACTGACTAAGATTTGAGTTATTGCTCTATTGGTCATCATCAAATGACTGCTGTTGAACTTTGTTATTTGTTATAATAGCACCATTTTCAGTTACAAAGAAACATTTTAAGGGGTGAATCCTCTCTTAGATGGAGAGAAAGTAGCTCAAAATAATAGTCATCCATCCATCCATCCACCTAAACACTCCTCCACCCATCCCATTACGATTCCTTATTCAGTACAGGGTCATGGGGGGTCTGGCATCTTCCCAGGATGCCAGGGCAGAACAATAACATAATACTAAAAACAACTGAGTAGCAATTTCTTTAACTTTAAATTGTAACGGCACAGATGAGAATATGCATTGGTATATAGATCAGGACTTAGTGTAGAAATATCACAGTGACACTGCAGGGATCCTTCAGAGAAACATCAACAGAAATGTGTATAATCTGGAGTATGATTAAAATCATCAACAGATCTTGCAAAACAACAAGCAGAAGACTGCCGTGTTTCTCAGCTTACCTTCGGGGAAGCATTCGTCAGGGTCCATTTGCTCTTCGGCCGTTTCTGAACACTCTTCCTCCTCCTCTGACGGCCTGAGGTCCACAGTACTTCCCTCTGACAGGCTGATGTCGTCCCTCTGCGGGAGAAAGGAGACCAGTGTCGCTGGATGTGGGTGTGTTGCCCAGGTTCTTGGGGGCTGCTCTTCTAAAAGTCCATGCACATCCACTGAGAGGTGCCAAGATAAGTGACTAAGCCATAAGATACCCTGTGAGTCAATACTGTACATAGTCGCATAGATGCTTTATATTATCCAAGTGACTGATATAAACTTCATATTTCATACCCCACGTCATCCATCCATCCATCCATCCATCCATCCATCCAATTAGGCAACTGCAGGTCAGCTCATTCACAGGAGAAAAGTGTAAAAACAAGTCCAAACACTACAGATTAAACTTAATACTGCTCTGTCCGTAAGTGTCACATCATTTTTTTCATGAAAATAAAGGATATTTCTCACTCTATACAGCCAACATGTGCTTCGTTATTATTTATATAATATATATAATTATCCACTGAAATGCAATGTGTCATGCCCCGATCGTCCGATCCTCCCGTGTGCCACGCCCCCTAATTACCCATGTGTGATTCCCTGATTGTCTCCAGCTGTGTCTAGTTACTTTGATTAGTCCTGTGTATTTAAGTCCTGGTCTCACCTGTTCCCCTTGTCAGTCATTGATGTTAGTTGGTCTTGCTGCACTGTGTTTGCCTGTCTCCTGTTCCCCGCTTTCCATTAAACCCCGTTTGCCCCGTATCCTGTTGCCCTGTCTACTTCCTGCCCGCTCACCAGCACGCACGATCGCCCTTACGCCGCTCTGCCAAACCGCGATCGTGACACAATGATTTTCCGGCATTCTTTAGCCAAAACCTTGGTCATTTTCACCCCTGATTTTCTCATAGAAATCTACGGAAAGCGCCACTAAACTCGGTACCACAATAAAGATTTAACAAGTTGTTCGGGAGATTTGTAGTGAAATCCCACAATCAATGGCAAAAACCTGCTGTGGAAATGAAAATGAAATTCCCCAAAAGCCATCACAAAAACCAATTATAAGAGACTTTTTTTTTTCTTTCTTCATTTGATATCAAAATGAAATATTCTGACTTATTAAATGTAACCTGGGCCGATATTCAGTTTTTTCCTGCTGGATACAAACAATAATTACAGAGACATGAAAGGGCCCGTTATCCTTTGGGTGACCGTCACACAAGAATGCCTCTGTCCATCAGGCCCCTATAACCACGTCCAGTATGAGGTGTTACGCCTGGGGCCTGTCCCAGGTAGCACAGGAGAAGAGGCAGGAGACACCCTGGATGGAATGCCAGTTCATTACAGTCTGTTATTTACACAGCTGAATAGTTCTACTGGAGCAAATCTTGGGTTCTCTTGTGTGCAATTGGCAGGTCCCTTATTTACTCAGGTTCCAAGCATCTAAACCACGTTCAGCACCAGCAGAACAGCCGCGAGCATGTCCACACTCAGCTGTTAAAGCTCTACAAGGCTCTGTAGTTATCTCTTAAGATTACTTCGTAGCTGTCCGTACACGCCCAGGCATGTCGACAGACCAGGAGAGGTTCACAGGGGCCAAACGACACCTTCCGTTAGACTCTCTTCCCTTTAGACAGCAATTCAAAGGACAGGTTGGGGGATCAGGGTGGTACAGTTACTGCCTGGACAGGAAACCAACCGCTCCATTTAAAAGGGCTCCCAAAAGCAGATTCCTTCAGTTGTTCAGAAAATTTTCAAATTTTTATGCAAAGTTAAGAAAGTAGGATCGGGCAATTAGCGTTTACAGGCAGAGGTGGATACTTCCAGATCAGAAAATAAGAATCCAGACCAAGGATTTGTTACAACCAACCAGTTGTGTATTAAGAATCAAAGTCATACTAGTTGATTGAAATAAAATATTGGTTTGAATTTTTTTCATTCTGGACCTCTAGTTATTTGGTCTTGCTCAGAGACCCAATGGTAAAATCACTATACTTACCATGGGTTTTGTACCATCAATCTTCTGATCAGGGGTGCAGCATCTTAACGACACACCACCCCCAAGGAGACCTTCCGCAGTGTTTAATGTTCCACTACATGGCCACAGATGGTATAGCGACTAAGAAACCAGACATTTTCCTAACCACTTAAGGGATATGAGCAAGCATGGGACATTGCATGAAGATTATTGGCAAATGGTCGACAGCACGCTGCATTTTAAGGGTTACGGATTAGCAGTTATGTCACCAAACATGATTGAAATCCCTGCATCTAATGTACTTCCAGCAGCCTTCAGTAGCTTGGGCACTGAGTTTGCACGCTGCAGCAGCAGCTCCTGATTTGGGTTGAAACCCAGTGCCAAGACTCACACATGTAGACACCAGAGAATTACTGTATTACACCCCCCATCCGCCCACCCAGCTTCCACGGGCAACAATAGTCACAACTGCTATATCACTTATTATCACTCATAAGTCCAAAGGACTCCATTAGGCTGCTATGCGACAGCAGAATCGGGGAATAAACAGAAAGAAAGGAAAAGGACGGACTCATGATGCTAGGCTATGCAAATTGCTGCCTCTTCTTGAGGATTTCCACAAAGAAAGAAATGTCATTGTAATAACGCCGCAGCAAAGTCTCGTTATGGAACCTGGTCAAGTAAGATGTTTTTTGTGCAGGGAAATGCAGCCACGCTTTCCCATTTCTTTGCCTATTTTTCGCTTTAAGTGGCTCAGAAAATGACTTTCCAAGCAAAGACGTGTTCGCAAAACTACAGATCTCGTATTTCAACAATTTTATGTACCGCAACTGTATAACGTGAGAGAGCAGAATGAACTTATCTAACCAAGGCAAAAGTCGAGCTCCAAATGAATACCCTGCGCCCTAGTGAAACCGGAGCCAGTCTGACTCGGGACGTCCTGCTCTAACATCTTACATCTCTGTACTCCTCCTTTGAAAAGGTTAGGGCACAAAATCATGTAAATCAATCTTTGGGGTGAGGTCACATATTTATATTTCAATATATCCGGTATGTCTGTCATCTCAAGGTCAACGTCAATGTCATCTCAGTGTGCCATCTCATTTAGCACAACTGCCCCAAGCTTGGTGACAATTATCTCATCTCCCCCTCAGTGGTGTTAGCAAGGGGAAGTTTCCAGAAGCCAGCCAGATGACTCCCTACCCCTTCGGCCTCTTCTCGAGTGAGATTAAGACAAGGAGATAACCGCCCCCAAGTTCCTGAACAGCTGCTGGAGGGATTCTGCCTCTGTCGAGGATGTACAGTCCAATTAGCCTCGTCCCTAAAGTTTCAGAGCGGTGAGGTGAGGAACGAGAAGAGCCCGGCACATTCCTGCCATTGAGGGCAACAGACCTCCCAGAGAGAGGGTACCCACTTAGCACCGTCAGCCACAGTCAGGTCACTGCCTTGATTTGAGTTTTTCTGCAGCACCAGTGACAGGGGCGTCACCCTCACAAAAGTTACTTTCCCGGAGCAACTTAGCAACGTCCGGCCCAGCTACATGGCCCACGAACTTAGCATGCATGACATTGCAGGGACGCACAGCGATGCGAGGTCTGCTTGTGTTGCACATTCCTGGAGCACTTACCACCACAAATGCACTATAAATAGTGGGTGGCGCCCCCTCCAAACCAAACCCCCCCTCCTTGCCCGCAGGACAGGAGCTACAAAGCGGCATTAGGCCGCTATCAAAACACTATGAAATAGGATCCTGCATATATGTCTGCCAATGTCAGCTGTAACTCTGAACCCCCAGGCTTAAGGAATGCCTGTGTGTAGCTGGGGGGAGGCGGTGGGGTTCTGGTGACTTCCACGGAGTAACAGAGCGCTGTGAAATTTACGGAGCGTGCATGGAAAGTAAGCAAATAAATAAATAGTGTTAGGAATCAGTTACGGTTTAATCACTCTCCATTTTCTCTCCAAATTAAGACTGTGCTTAGGCCCAGCTGTCAGAAACCTCCCCCTACGCCACCTTACGACCTGCCAGGAAGTACAGAACGGGAATGGATGCGTGCTTCTTCGACTCACTGTCCTGCCAGTCAGTGGCCATTTTTACAGGGCACACAACTGGAGACTGATGTGCTGATTAGTGGGATAGTGCGTCTTTTCAGTTTGGTGGCATCTGTGATGGTTCTGTCTGGCCCAAAGTGCCGGTTTTAGACAGGGGGAGTTCCAAGCACACACAACACGTGGAAGATCAGAGACATTGCGTTGGGTCCAAGGGCAGAGCTTGATTCTGAGAAGATGCTCCAGAAGACAATTACATTTCCAAGAAGATGACCAGAGAAGACAACAACCAATGACCATGACCACAACTGTGATCATGACCGCGACCATGGCCGTGACCACAACCATGACTGTAACTCAACACATTATCAATAGTCTCAGGCACTTATTTCACAGTTTTGAGAGTGTGAGTTAGCTTATTTATTTGTAAAAACAGATGCAGTATAGAGGACACACTATACAGATATATCTGATGAGAATCACTAAAAATAAATGCACTCATATCCTACATGCCATTAAAAATAATCACATGCATGTACTACAACTGACGGATCATTCAAAGACCCCTGACCACTGATATAATATGAGATAGGACACAGCATGAGTTGTATTTATTAGATTTTGATGGAATAAATTTATTCTTTATGTATTTATATTCTCATCCCCCTGCCTCAGTATAGACTGCAGGAAACTCATGACTCACAGCTCAGGTTATATACCATTCTGCCACTGTTTCGGGTAATAATGCAGGTTTGAAATCTTTCATGCCTTTTCTTCATTGATTACTAGGCTTTCTGTTGGAATGATACTTAAATTGACTGTGGAAAACATTAATATCAGTGCAATCCAGAATATGTACTGTGATTATTAAGTAAAAAATAATTATTATATATTGCAAATTATATTATTTAGTGAAATCTGTGGTTTTTGCATGTCCTGCAGTGCCTTACTTCTTAGAATTCTGAAACGATTCAGTTTAAAAATCTCACTTTAGGGTTCAACAGCAATGCCCTGCCTCAGTCCTGAAATTCAGGGCTGTTTGATTAAATCCCTTTAAACCGGCATGCCACAGGGTACCTAACGCATTCATGTGGAAAGCAGGTGCGGGGGGCAGTAAATCTAGGGGCAGTAAGAGGTGGGGGTCGCTCCATTTCTGAGTTGTGGCCTGGATTGGCAGTACGCAGAAATTCATTTTCATTTCCAGCAATTTCCACCTGAATCCCAATTTGCTTGTATGAAAATGCTCCAATGCGATAGATGAAGCAGCCCAGCATGCGCGATCGAAGGCCATGTTAGCCTAAGTCAGCCCACAGACCCGGATTACGACGGCATGAATGTTTTAACACTCTGCATGACTTCAATCGCTAATCTATTACTTTGAGAATATGCCGGATATATATGCAGTCATGCCTGATCAGTTGCGATGTGAATAAACACCGCTAACCCCTTCTGCTTTCCCCTTCTGATGGCTTCCAAATTTCCTGAGCATTTTCCTTGGATGGCAGGACTGAGGAAACAACTTAAAGATGTTACTCTAGGTTGTTGGGGCTCCCATGTCAGCAGGAGACACAGTAACACCAAACCCAGGGGCTCAGGGTTTTGTGGCTGACCTCAGGCAAGCCTTCCCCAGTGAATATGCTGACCCGATATCTTTGCTGAAGTGAGGGTCTGTTCATCTTTTGGGAAAATGTATCCTCCAATCAGACCCTAATTTACATGTGACAACAATGCACTTAAGCACATTTTTTCTTCAATTAAATTAAATTCATGCTTAAAAAGTGCTCAACGAAGTAGTTAACAAAGAATCAAATGTTTAACAAAGTAGTTAACAAAGAATCAAATGTTTAACAAAGTAGTTAACAAAGAATCAAGTGCTTAAAGACATGCTTAACGAAGAGTAAAATGATGTCACTTAGTAACATACCGTAGTATGGTAATGATTATTAATAGTGAATAAAAACCAGAAGATCACCAAGGAAGCGAAACAAGACACTAATGTTTGACATTGGAGGAAAAAACCCCCAGGGGTCCAAGGTCAACTGGCAGCCCGATCTGCTCGGGAATCCCGACAGTAAACAGGTCGGGCAGTAACATGCGTGTTTATGTAGTGCTATGTTCTGCCTTGCTGTCTGTCAGTCAGCCTGCCCTGCTGGGCCATATGCTTTCCTCATAATGACAGCTCATTTTCTTCAGTCTCTAAATCAAGACGGCCAGCTATTTAAGTAGTGTTGTAGAAGAATTTTAAAAACTGTAAAATTCTGAAGTAGCTAATTATTAGCTACGTGGAATCTGTTTGTTTCTCAAGATTAGACGTCCCCATTGCGGATTTGTGTATAATTTGCACTCTAATAACATTTCTATTGTTCTCTATTATAAAAAAAAACACTCATATTGAATAAATATTGGCTTGTTAAATGGCAAAAAATTGAAGCCATTTAGAATCTTGCTCTGGGCTCTGAACAGCAAAGCTTTCTTAGACTTGAACTTGCAACTGTTTGGTCCAGCTCCTTAACCGCTTTGCCACCTGCTGCCCAACGTATTTATCCAGCAAAGAGGTGCAGCAGGTGCAGGAAAAACACATTTAATTTCTGGGCTGTGGCACCAAGCGCAAAGGTGCGGAGCCGCCGAGAAATCCTTCTTATCTATCTAGCAATTTCCACCAGAATTTTAATTTGCAATTTATGGAAATGCTCCAAAACCATAGAGTTAATGAAAAAATATAATAATGCCATAACCGCTCATAAAATGACACCACAAATGAAATGATAATTTGTTTATGAAAATGCATGTTAAATTAATCACATTTGCTAAATTAACAGCTTGGTACCAAAAAGCTGAGGAGGAGGAGAATAAGAGACTAACATCTTTATTCATTTGTATTGTTTAGGGTGATATTTACTGACAGTATTTAGCATTCATGTTTTTCTAAAAGGCACGGTAAACTAAAGTCCATCCATCTTCCAAAAACTTATCCTGAGCAGGAATGTTGGGGTAAATTAAGTGAAATGTCTAAAAACCACAGTAATAAAAGGAAGCGTGGTGCTGGGCAGGTAGGTTATTTGATTTAAGTTCACCATGTGATTAGATTTAAACAGGCATCGGTGTGAACAGCTAAATGAACTGAAACTTAATCACATGATAAAATGTTGCAAAGCATTTAGCCCAGAATTAAGCACAACATTGTAACATCTGATACAGCACGTGTGCTAGCAAGCGTATACATACAGCCTTACAGACAACACAGAGGGCCAATAGTAACAGATTTGGGGGCCGAATGCAGGGGTTCCCAAAATTGAGGTCGCAAGGTGATATCCATTTGAAAAACAGGAAAAATATTACATTTTAATCATCACTGCAACCGATTAATGCGATAAATCTACTTTTTCAACCCATCCATCCATTTTGAATGACTGCTTATAAAGCACAGTCATCCTGGACTGTCCCCTGAAGGACTTGGGGCAGTTAGCTGTGGTGGGACATTCATCAAAGGCCTGCCCAGCATGCAGTCGTGGTGGGAGGGGGGGTCTCTACTGTCACAAGTCACGTAGGGCCTCCTCTCTGGGTCACAGCCAACAGA
>JAODJX010000001.1:22894722-22906169 GCA_026776945.1 Isichthys henryi
TTGCTTCCGGGATAGGCTCCGGACCCCCCGCGACCCAGTAGGATAAGCGGTTTGGAAAATGGATGGATGGATATTAGTTTTATGCCAGTGTGTTCCCCCCACATTGAAAATGCTTCTGATGCCCCTGGTCATCAGACACCAACACTGTCTTGGGAATAGAAGTTGTCCGAAATATTTCCGAAAGTCTAGAAAACTCATAAAGTAGCGAAATCCTTGGCAAAAATTACTCTATGACAATGGCCCAGAAGTGCAACAAAACAGCCATGTAGATGTCAGTAGCCAGATGGTGTAGAGAAAGGAAAATATAGATCATGCGTGGAGAAGGTTCTGCTGACTGTGCGCCTCTGTTATCTGTACTGCCAAGAGGTCCTGTGTTTCTGGGAGCCAAACTTTATTTTTAGCCAGCTTTAAAACAGGGGAGCATCCCCACATCTAAGGACTGTCTCAGATGTATTGATTTTGACCAAAAAAAAAAAAGCATTTTACGGTGATGAGACTTTCATGATCTCCAAAGACAAAATGGCATCAATTTACATGGTGGTCCACTTTTCTCCACCCCCCCTTCTTGCAGGACATTCTGCAAGAAATGTAATGTGGCACCTTCTTCACAAAGCGCAGCGTGCCTTCAGCGCGTGGCCTGTCATTTTCCTGACATTCCGGTACTCGTTTGTGGGAAGCTCCTTAAAATGTGCTCTGGGTACTGGTGATTGTCATATGAGGCTGATGGTTAATCCCATCGGGTTCTGCATTTTATTCATTCGCCAAGTTCTGATTTCCTCTTTCTTTGGGTTAATCTTCTCTGCATTCTCTTTCCTTTCCTTTCACCTGTTTCCTTTCTCTGTAATAGCATATTAGCACTCTTCAAATGTTGTATTTGTAGGTATTAACCTCGTAATACAGGAGGCTCGTAGCTGCGGAAAAAAACAGCACTGGCTTATCTGTGCATCATGGTGACATCACAACCTGATGTGAACTATCGGATGTCTTACTAAGGTTTATAATGAAAACACACATGGGAACCCATCCATCCATCCATCTTCCAAACCGCTGTTCCTACTGGGTCGCGGGGGCATGGGAACCCATATTATCTGTATTTAAATAACACAACAATCACTTGAAAGAATTTTTACAAATAATTGAATAAGTATTCCTTAAAGGATTTCATAAATGTTTAATTAAACAGAGATTCAAGACTATATAAAATATTCTCATCGCATGTTTATATAGGATTATAACAGCACCGAGATTCTTTTAAGGACATAATTTTTTTTTTGTCCCTAAAGCTCCATAATAATTTTCTGCTTGTATTCTAACGTTTTTGTCTACAAAGTTGTCAGAACCACGGACACACAGAGTATATGAGCAACTGAAGCTGCCTTATTATGTCAAGAGCCTGAAAACCGCTGTGACATTTGACATAAAATAACCATTCGCTGGCTTTTAAAGATCCCTTTTTGAAAGACCTGCTACATTTTAGTCAAAACAGTTTGACTAACCTTCCTTTAAACCAAAGTCACTCCTATGTTCAGCACATTATTACTAAATAAAATGTTATTCTACATCATATTTTCCAAATATGTACAGTATGACATTGACAACACTCAACTGCAAGTGGTAAAAATATTTGCTAGGCATAAAATAATTAAGGAAACTTTATAATTGTCGATTGATGAATTGAGTGATTAACTGGAAAATTAATTCATACCTAGCAATACACACCACACACACACATTTTGCAAGCAGACAACCAATGTATTCTAGATATTATATTAATAATTAATTAATATGCACTGTAATGCATGGGCTTACCCGGGGGAGGGGCTTACCTCCCGCCAAAAAGGGGCCTTGGTCGGCAACTTTTACCTTTGGAGGACCTCAGGAGATTCAAACGTCCCAGGAGTCTCTTATCACGTTAATGTGCCTCTGGCTGTAGTGTGGTGTGCACGTATTTTAGATAGTATGTGGATTGACAGGAGAGGTGGGCAACCAACAATCAGAAGTATGGCTCATTTAACCTACGTCCTGACAAGGAAACGAAGGGAAGGATGAAGATTTCACACATCCACTACTGCAACCAGTCTAATGATAAGACTGTTCCCTCCGTATGAATCATGGCCCCTCTTATGCCCCCCTCCCTTACAAAAATCAAAGAATTGCCCCTGAGAAAGCGACCTCGAATGGGAGGTAGAGTCAAGCATATGGGACATATTGACTTTTGTATGCTGTGAGCTGTATAGATGGAAGCAAGATGGCGGCCAAAGCAGCAGAGTGCAGCATGACACTGGGAAGGCCCCAATTACCAGTAGTCGCTGTAAGGAATTAACACCTAACACACTAAAGCGGGCTGCTCCAGCGGGGCAGGTGACAATGGAGGGTGGGCTGGTGGAGAGACAATCAGAAGATACTGCCTTTTGGGCTACAAATCGAGGCCTAAATTACTAGGAGGTGGTGGAAGTTATTTAAGACCAATCAGGAACATCCATGAAATCTTCCAAGATCAGCTGCCTTCAGTTTCAATATATCTTTTCATAAAAGATTATTATTTATAAAATGGTCAGGGACACTAACATATAAAATTTACCAGAGACAAATTCTCTTAGCTTAAGTAGCTGGCCTCTCTTTGCATTTCTTCAGGGCTCATTTATGTATATAAACTTTAAAAAGCAGCTTGTATTTTATCGAGGTTTACATGGGTAATGCATTTGTTACATTTATTGAAATCTGCTTCTATTTGCCCATATGCTAGTATGCACTCAATAGTATATGCTGTACATGTGATGTACAAATGCAAAGTAAATGCTTTCTTAGAAGCATTCTTAACCATAAACATGGAAACTATTATTGACTATTGAAATGAAAAATGAAGTCAAGGACCTATCAGGGAAATTTATACTACAAAGATCAGATCACGGGGACAGCGTTCGACTCAATAAGTTAGAACACTGTGCTTGTGATTGGAAGATTGCTGGTTCAAATCCCAGGGTTGAAAGAGTAACCCCCAATTGTTCCAGAGACTATCTGACACTGCTTTCTCAAGAAAGTGTCTGCTAAGTAAATAAACAAAAGCAAAACTACAGGGTAAAGGCCCGTCACAGACAGACGTACCGCACCTTTAAGAGTAGGCGGGTCTAAACCACATCAGCCTTAACCTCATTGGCTACCTGGGCTCCCCCAAACCCCACATATCTGATAATACTACTTTATCCTCTATTGACCTCACAGGTTCAGTCATCAACACAGGTACACAGACTGAAAACAGAGCCGCCCCCATTGACAGCAAATGCTGACCAATGCTCTATGCTCATAGACACAGGCTACCTGTCAACAAACATGATCTTTTTACCATCTGTTACCAAGATCTGCATCTGGTTTCCTTTGTAGTCCATACTTAAGGCACCCAGTATGGGGTATTATAAGGAGAAATATCCCTCGGCTGTTTCTTATCCATAATACTACTACTTCTAATAATAATACATTTAATTTATAGGTGCCTTTCAGGACACTGAATGTCACCTCATAAATAATAAAATCAACAATAAACTGAATGGCACCAATAAAATCAGATGTGGCAAATCAATACTCATTTCAGTCACAAATCATAAGCTTTCAGGCAGATGGACTCAAAGTGAATACGGCAGCCTAAATAAAGAAATGAGTTTTTTGTGTTAAATTGTATTAAATTGAGAACATAGTGAATGTGACCCCAGTGATCCCATCATGTTTGAATAAACGCTTAAATTAATAGCGTCCCTGCTGCTCCAAGTCGTTAGGACGAGCCGCGCCATAGCGATTAGCGCTAGCGCCTGCTGGGAAGCTGGGACTCTGAGGAATGCCGTCGTCGTGGCGAGGCAGGGTCCTCTGTCCCATCCCCATGTAACCCCCGCCCCCCCCTCCGTGACCCTGAGACACACAGAGGCACACATACCACACACACGCAGAAGAGTGACGTTTCCACACAAACATCCACACACCTGTTGTTCGGGGTGTGTGAGGAATGACGCAGTGGTAAAAAAAAAATAAACCTTTAGCTGGTAAACAAACTAAACACAGGGACTGAAAGTAAATGAACAATCTGCACTGTTGTTTTATGGATTTGTTTGCACTACTTATCTGTTTTCACCCACATGCACTAACCAGTTGTTTAGTCATGTGACAAACAAAGCGATTAGATTTCATACTTAACTAAAGTAAAATGCGAAAACAGAGACTGGGAAAATGGAAATATCAGCACTGGAATCCCAGTTCATTGTTTTGGTGCAGAGAATGTTTTTGACCTTTTCCAGTTATGCATAACGGTCGTGTAGTAAAGGCAGAGTAGTATCGAGGTTTTCATCCATTTTCACAGAACTTGTACTTGTGGAGGGTGGCTCAGTGGGCAGCCATCTGGCCCCCAAAGCACCATAACTGGGGGGGGGGTTTGCATGTTCTCCGTGTGTTTGCGTGGCTTTCCTCCCACAGTCCTATGCACTCTGAGATGGGCTCCAGGCTCATGGCGGCCCAGTGAGGGATAGGCTGTTACAGAAGATGGATGTGTTCATTCTCTGCATCACAGGAAGTCGTGTCATAGAAACCATCCACCCAGTGCTGTACTGCATTCCACATCCAGTGGCAGTGAGCCTAGAGTCACAGAGCCACATTCAGTGGCAGTGAGCCCATGCAGGGGGCACCCTGGACGGGGTGACAGTCCACTGTGAGGGACAAACCCACTCAGGGATCCTTAGAGAAACAAATACATCTAGCTTTACAAGCATGGAGACGGGGCAGTATTCAAAACCCTAAGACTGGAAGTATACAGCCACACAGCTACCCACTGAATCAGTGTTTTACTACCACACTTTCAATGTATTCAGCAAAAAAAAACAAGACATGGCCTTGTAAGCAAAAAAACATGGAGGGGGGAGTAGAACATATCACCGTATGTACTGGACAACAGGATGTACCAGGACGCCCCACTGACAGCATGGCGCTAGACCCGAACAAGGTTATGTCAAATGCTGGCATTCTTAATAAATAAATTAATTAATTAATAAAAACAAGCCGTGTTTTTGCACTTCACTGAGGTCACAGTAAGCGTGCAGAACAATGAGAAGATCAGACGAGGACTTGGCCACGTAAGGTGAAGTACAGACCAACTGTCACTGGTGTGGGGGGTGCAGGAGCGGGAACGTGCCTGGAATCCTGGGAGGCTGCGTGCTTTTCCTTACGAACCAGTAACTCGAGAGCCTGTCGAGTGCTTGGATTATTTCCTGATGCAACATTCTAAACTGATTCGCACTAGTACAACATCAAGCGGTCATTCCAGCGGAGCAACATCCAAGCTCCAGTTAATATTTACTTCTATTGCTAGATATGTGGGAACACTTGATGGTGTTGATGGCGATGAGTGGCTCCCAGTTTGTTCTCTTTTAGCTATTTTGATCAAAGCAGTAATCCAGTCCTTGTACCGGGGATTAAGGGTCCAAGGTAATTGACCCCAGGGCCACTGTTTCTTTCCTTGAGTTTGAATTTAAGGTTCTCAATTCTTGTTAATTAGAATGTAACTTGCAGACCACCTCTGAAGCGATTTTTCCAAATAGAGAGAACATAATTCATATTTCTCACCATTAAAAGGGAAAGTGGCCTTTGTTGTGCAACTAGCAATCAATAGGTAATATATCTCTTTTGGTTTCCCTGCAGTGGCCTACATCGTCCAAGCCAACAATGCTCTCTAGTGCAGTAACAGCTGTCCATATGGGGAGGGAAGTGGTGAGGGGGGTGGGGGTCCACGCTGACATCCCCTAAATACATGGCTACATTATGCTATTTCTGTGCACAATGTGTGTGCGTGAGAAGTGAGCGGAAGGGACAGTGTGACCAAGGTTTGTCGCAGCTGGCTTCCGACTAGACGCGCTGAACCTCGAAGGCACGTATTCCGGAAGGCCATACAATTGGCCAAACTGGTACCGGAACTTGGGATCAGAGGTCATGCAACTTTGGAGCGCTGGGTCATTAACAGCTTGGCAAGCCATAATGAATCAACGGGCAATAGGAAAAGGGCAAGGGTACGAAGGCACATACTTCCCAGGGCCGCTGCACCCCTGAACATGAATACGCATACCCAGTGCAAAACAGAATCTGGTTTTCATAACTGACGATTCACACTGCATTATATGAACCGGCTAGATCAATATAGTGCAAGAGTCTTTTGAAGTTCAACTTGGCTGGAGGGGCAACTTCTCATCTTCAAGGAACATCTGAGAGCCCTCCTGGGAGAGCCCCCTTACCATACTACAGAAACCACTGAGTGGTCAATTTGGGAAGCCATACACAGATGCATGTGATGACTGTCTTCCTGTTACAAAAAAAGTCACAGACGCCTTTGCCAAAACCTCCAACCATGGGAAAAATGAGAAGGATTGGCATGCTTGCCGGGGGGTGTCGGGGGGGGGAACTTCCATGCAGCTGTAGAGATAATAGTTGAGGATGTTGACAGTGACACGGGCAGTATTTCGTGAAATCTGAGAGCGCATCACGTTGACGTTGGCGAGGCAACTTCGGAGCTTCTGACAGCCCATTTAAGCGTCCGTCGCATGAACCTTCTGATGCGATCGCATGTATGACACGCCTACAGGAGGAGATTTGCATTCATTACCAAAACTACAGCCTGTCAAAATATGGAAAGGTTGCTTTGCTTTAGAGATTTTGTCAGGGTAAGGCTAAGCGCTATTCTCCGTACTCATGCTTCTGCTCCATGGGAAAATTACCATCGATTGCACGCATTTCCACTCAGCATTGCTCTTGAAAATTTCAGAACAGAGTATAAACAGGAATTTGGTATTTAAGCAGCTACGTGTCATAACATTTGCATTGCTTTGAAACTGCTTAGGTTTGGATTAGCAAAGACAATATAGTTACAGGTGCTCTCTATGCTTATAGCTGTAAGAATCTCCAGACCCACAATGGAAACAATCATGTTGTTTCTCCATGAATTCAATCTGTCCTTAGCCCACATTCTGTGCTTCCGGGCGGCCGAGTCTGCAGCAGATTACGGCCCTTCTGCAGCTCTGTGGAAACGATAGGTGAAGATCAGAAAATCTGACATGAGTTTGGTCTAACGGGTTTGGTAAAGTCATGTGGCAAAGCAACTCCATCCAATCAACGTGCATGAGCTACAGCCAACTCATGAGCCAGGCAATATCACACATGGTCAAGATGAAATTAGACTAACTGATAAAAGGAGGCTTTATAACTCACTGGTAATGTTCAATTTGATGACAAAACCATAGCATTATTTCTATAGCAAGATGTGCTGCTTTTACTGCAAGCATGAAGTAATGTACACGTCTCAAATACTACTGTCTTCCTAATGGCACTTAATGATCTGAGGTACTGATTTGAGCCAAAAAGTTCCATAGCAGCAGACTAAAATAACTTTGTGATCATGTCATACTGAAGGGAATGAATGCAGATAATCTCATTGGCATAGCTAGGTCATTCTGTATATGGGTCAAACTATCAGTCGCACTAGGCCACATCACTCACCTAATATGTTCAGCTTCACAGGGAATTCCCGAGCAATGCTACAGACTTAGCATATTATGACGCCTGCTTCATTTAAAGAGATGGGCTACATACCAGCCAAACAAGGGAGCATGTTTGTCATGAGAAATCATGGGAATTTCACCATATTTAGCAGCTACATGTGAAATGATGTCTGCGAAACCACCAGCAGAGCGTAGCAACATAGTGGAAAGACTGAAGAGCTGTATCAGTATGAACTTGGAAGACAGCAGAGAAGTGAAATTGTTAACAGCATCGCAGCAGAAGAATTGAATCAGTTAGGGTTTAAAAACGAAGTGAGACCTCTTATAAATATATCAACCACCAGGAGTATAACAGCATTTGGATAACAAAGACTGAAAGGCTGGAGAGATGTATCCAACATGGCTTACAAACAAGGTGTGGCTCATGAGTTCTCCAATGTCGACCTGATAAACTGAAGCCTTTGATTCATTTAAAGTGAAACTCACCACGAGGTTCCCAATCACCATGACCAGCATGAAGACGAGGAGGCAGAGAGGCTGGCCGGCCACCTCCATGCAGTCCCACATGGTCTCGATCCACTCGCCGCACAGCACCCGGAAGACGATGAGGAAAGAGTGGAAAAAGTCCTTCATGTGCCATCGCGGCAGCGTGCAGTCGCTGGAGATCTTGCAGACACAGTCCTGGTAGTTCTTCCCAAACAGCTGCATCCCCACCACAGCGAAGATAAAGACGATGATGGCCAGCACCAGCGTCAGGTTCCCCAGGGCGCCCACCGAGTTGCCGATGATCTTGATCAGGGCGTTGAGCGTGGGCCAAGACTTCGCCAACTTAAAGACCCTCAACTGACAGAAACGGAAACAAGTAAACATTTAGTTCTGAAAAACTGAAAAAGTATCATTGTCATATTAGCATACCTCTGGATAGCCAGAAATGTTGAGGTTGCACTACAGTACATCTTAAACATCTGCTTATCAAAGTAAGAAAGAACAGCTCTTGTTCATTTAATTTTTGCTTTTTTTTATTGATATTATTCTCACGAGGCCTTTTGCAATTCAGTAAATCTCCAGCTTTTAATGCCAAGACTGGTTTCATCTGTGTCAATACTGTGAATTAAAAATATACTTTAAATACCCCCCCCTAAAAGAAAATGAGCGGTTTAGCCAAACAGGGTTTAATGGGTCTTCTCAGAAATTAATAGGGATTCTACCAGCTATTGATTTCTATTGTGTGTTTTAGCTATTTAAAGGACAATAATTACGCTGCAGTACAAACATTCCTAATCCAAAGCTGAGCATATAATTACAGTAACACAACATGCTTGCATTGTTTGTTTGGCAGATGCTTTCCTCCAAAGTAGCGTGTGTGAAAGTGCGAATAAAAAGGGCACCTAAGAACCAAGCGCTTGTATAATCTGGGGATGCAACAAATCAATGCCAAGTGGATTTTACATATGCAAGATTTTACATCTATTTTTTTTAGCAGATGCTTTTCACCTCATAACACAACTTATGATGCAACACAAGGTCTATAAAATAAAGTAAATATGAAATGTATTTATATATCAATAGACAGGTCTCTGGGACCCAGGTTCGAGTCTCTGGGTCATATGTGTGTGGAGTTTGCATGTTCTCCCCATGTCGTCGTGGGGTTTCCTCCGGGTTCTCCGGTTTCCCCCCACAGTCAAAAACATGCTCAGGCTAATTGGACTCACTAAATTGCCCATACGAGTGTGTGCGTGAGTGAATGGTGTTTGTGTGTGCCCTGCGATGGGCTGGCCCCCCATCCTGGGTTGTTCCCTGCCTCGTGCCCATTGCTTCCAGGATAGGCTCTGGACCCCAGAGTTTGGAAAATGGATGGATGGATGAACTATATTTATATATCAATAGACAGGTGGCACAGTGGTTAGAACTGTTGCCTCACACCTCTGGGGCCACGTGTGTGGGGTTTGCATGTCCTCTGGGGACTCCAGTTTCCCCACACAGTCCAAAAACATACTGAGGTTAATTGTAGTTGCCAAATCGTGCATGTGTGAGTGTGCCTTGTGATGGGTTCGGACCCCATCCTTGGTGGTTCCCTGGCTTGTGCCCATAAGCTCCAGACTCCCCATGACCCTAAACAGGACAAGTAGTTTCAGAGAATGGATGGATGTAAATAAATAAATAGACAGATATTTCTGCTCTGTGTATGGGGTATACAGTGTGTATATCAGATCTTGCATATAGTCCTGGGTTTTGCCCATCTGAAGGGATCATTGTCAGTCAATCAATTAGGTGACATTGACTACTACCTAGGCCCAACTTAATAAGCCGATTTCACTGTGTCTTGGATGAGAGGTGCTCGTGATACTGCTTGCCTCGGGTCACATGGACTCTGATCCACACTGGGTGTTGCGAAGAGTCATCTCCAAATGACGGGCGCTTACCAATCTGAAGGAACGGAGCACAGAGAGACCCTCCACGTTGGAGAGTCCCAACTCCATCAGGCTTAGGGTGACAATGAAGCTGTCGAAGATGTTCCAGCCCTCCTGGAAATAGTAGTAAAAGTCCAGGGCGATAATTTTGAAGATCATCTCAGTCGTGAAGATCCCCGTGAACACCTAGTCGACATGGAAGAAATTCATTTTATACAGAAGGAACACCCCTGGACACTAATATAGACTGCTCCACTGAAAGCTATCTGAAGTGGAATGCCATTGCTTAGACGGCCTTGGACAAACTGAAGGTGATAGTTGGAGTTTAAGTGAAAAGAAGGTAATGGAACTCCAAAAGCAGACTCAGAAATGCTGGGAATTTACTGCTACACTTCAGTGATAAGTGAGTCATTATAAAAGTGAAGCATTCGCTATGTGCACCCATGTGGAAATTAATTGAAACAAGCTGTCACATCTATATACAGACAGTGGCCACAGTTAAGATGGACATCATATTCATATTAATTCATACTTATTGCCTTGGGTCCAGATTTAGGACCTGGTGGGTTGATAAAATTTGTATGGGAATAATCCAGGATGGGGCGCCAATCCATCGCAGGGCACACGCACCATTCATGCCTATGGGGAATCTGACAGCTCCAAATAACCTTAGCATATCTTTTGAATGTGGAGGGAAACCAGAAAACCCAGCGGAAACCCCGGGGAGAAGCCTGAACCCCAGAGCATTCACCTGAAGCATACGGCTGCCAATCTGTGGGCACAGTGCCTTCTCTGTCCATCCACTCAGTCATACCTCTCAGCTCTAACCCTACCTGACAGGCCTGCCAGTCTGTGGGCACAGTGCCTCCTCTGTCCATCCACTCAGTCATACCACGCAGCCCTAACCCCACCCGAGCAGGCCTGCCAATCTGTGAGCACAGTGCCTCCTCTGTCTATCCACCCAGTTGTAACCCCACTCGAGCAGGCCTACCAGTCTCTGGGCACAGTGCCTCCTCTGTCCATCCACTCAGTCATACCACTCAGCCCTAACCCCACCCGAGCAGGCCTGCCAGTCTGTGGGCACAGTGCCTCCTCTGTCCATCCACTCAGCATACTCTCTGCCCTGTTGGCTGTGCAAACCAGCAGGTCTTAGGCCACTGCATGCATGTCTATGTGACAACTTGTTTAAATTAATTTGCTCAAGGGTGTGTGTTTTTTTCTCAGTCATATAACATGACACTCAGCACACCCATAGAAAATAATACTTGTTGATTTTTTCTTCAGAGCTACAAGCCATACATTTTCAAAGCTTCATCTTGCACTAGGTACAAATCCCTACCATCCGGTGTTACAGAAACCTGAACCCAGTGGGAGTGGGAGTTTGCGTGTTGATATTAGAGGAATCCCCTCCTGTGAGGTTGCCTGCCAGGTTGAAGCATCCATCCATCCATCCATTTTCCAAACCGCTTATCCTTACTGGGTCACGGGGGGTCCGGAGCCTATCCCGGAAGCA
>JAODJX010000001.1:22906269-22920440 GCA_026776945.1 Isichthys henryi
TGACGCAGGCGGAGACTCGAACCCGGGTCCCAGAGGTGTGAGGCGACAGTGCTAACCACTGCACCACCATGCCGCCCCAGGTTGAAGCATCTACAGTCTTATTTGAAAATTCAGGAGGAAGGAGAATGATGGCACAAATTTAAACCAATGAAGTTATGAAGCAGAATTACGACGTACATTTGTAACAATAACAAATTAAGGAAACAGAATGAACACACGGATTTAAACCAATAACGGACTTAGCAATCAGAGTGATCCCACAGATCTAAACCACTAAGAAACATAGGAAGGAAAGTGATGACAGATTTAAACCAATAGCTGTGGAAGATAAGTTCTTGGTACCTGTACCTCATGTTCCTCTGTGATTTCTCCCTTGATACAACACTTAATACAGGATATATGGATGAGGATGGGAGGGGCCATTCCCGTGATATCGTGCAGACCGGAGGACCTAAATGATCTCACAGGGTGCCTGGTTTTGGGTGAAAATGTCTGAGATTTATGTTTCATTCAAAATTAAATGGTCCAGGTGCCCCAGAAAGCTAGATGAAACTGACTAGCTCAAGAACCACTAGCCATTCTTCTTATATTGTAAGGTGTTGTATAGCCCTTGCTCCAGTGCTACATATACTTATGACTGGTTAGCCACTGGAAGCTCAGCCTAACTGCACTTATGCTTACAGTAGTTGACTCCTTGACAGCACGTATGTTTGTCTTGTGATATTGGCCTCACTTGTATGTCACTTTGGACGAAAGCGTCTGCTATACCAGTGTTTTTTAATTAAACCAGTCCCCAGGGACCCCCAGATAGTCCACATTTTTGCTCTCTCCCAATTCCGAATTAAGTTGGGAGGGTGAAAATACATACCATCTCAGGGTGCCCGAGGACTGGTTTGAGTAACAATATGCTAAACAAAATAAATGTAAATGAAAAGTTTTGCATTCCTTTTAATTCAGCAAATGAAAGTAGAAAAATATGGCATGAATTGTGGTTGGTGCTTTTTTCAAACAACAGTAGCAGAGGAAACAAAACATTTTGAAAATAGAAGCTGGGTTTCTCACTAGTACTGAAGTGACAGCAAATGCCTGTATTTGCCTGAAGGATTTCAAAATCACAGCACTTTACTGGCATCCTGTGCAGGGAATACCCCTACCTCGTGCCCTGTGCCGCCATGGGTAGGCTCCGGGCCCCTCCGCTGACCCTGACCACAATGAACTGTTTGAAGATGGATGGATGGATTTACAAATCAAAAGCACTTTTAGCCTGGCACTAAATTGGCAACTGGGTTAGTTGATTGGTTGTGCCTTCTATATCATGCTTGGTCTTCTATGCATTTGAACCGAAGAACAGCTTTTCTCCAGGCATTGCAGGGATGACTGGAAAATGTTGCCACATCTCAGATCACGAGAACATGCACGCACACCCAACCAGTGCATTGCCTAGGTGTGGACAAGCAGGCAGTGACCCAGGAAGACTCCTGCCAGCTTACAGAACGTCCTCCCACGAGTCACAAAATCATTAATATATTTCATGACCAAACCCATTAGCTGTCTTTTGCATTCAAACACTAATATACTGTATAACCCACTCGAAAACCACTGAAGGTAACAGAGGAAACAAAACAAAGAACTGGAAGACGGGAATTCGTGTTGCCGATATGTTCTTACACGACTGTTGTGTGTTTCATGCCTTGCCTTTCCCCCTCACATATGTCCAGTGTTCTCTACACTTTTTGACCTTTCGCATGCACTGATTGGTTTTTTCATACGGCTCCATCAGGTTTGCTAGGTCTAAGCAAAGACAGAGGTTCCTGGAATAATCACTGGGATGTGTCTTTGGCTGCGGAAGCTGAGGACACTGTATCTTTGTGGCGGATCACAGATGAGGAGGAGATTCTGAGATGAACTCGTCCACTTCTCACAGATCCAAGCACCCACACCTTCTTCTTCTCTTTTGTTTCATACTTCTACTGTTTGATCTATTAGGCATTAAAGTTGATGGCCATGAAACTCCGCCTTCTCGTTGTCAGCAAAATGCAGCAGCAATATTCCAGCGAAGCTAACGTTTATTCAGGTTTTGCCCTCTGAAAATTGACCTCACCCTGGTCACACTTCAGTGATGCAGACACAGGTTCAGCTTAAAATCTCCAAACTCAAAGTACCAGGCAGGAGCATATGTAGTAAGGGGTGTGTGATCCTCCAGGCTTGAGGGGTGTCAGTGAGCCCAAGCCCATGAACTACGACACAAGCCAACACGTTAAGGACACTCATTCTCCCCACCGTTTCTCCGGGGCGAGGTGGGAGCGGTTAAAAATACAGTATTATATAATTTCTGCCAGTAGTGAAACCAGTCGTTCCTTTTCTGCCCAGTTGGCTCTCTGCTGTCTTCCAGCTGCATCGTCACGGGGATTGTGAGCGTCACCCCGTGACGTGATTGAGAGGAGGACGTGTCCTCATATACGCCTCACTTCTATTCTTCTGTGTGCCTTACATTTCTAACATTTCACCGGCGAGTTTTATACGTCCATCCATTATATCAACTTACCGAGTGCAGGGTTAAGGGGAGGGGTGGGGGGGGGTGACTTGGAGACTATCCCAGGTAACATAGGCCCAGTGGCAGTGTTTCCCACCACTCTAACCATGTAATTGCAGGAGGCCTCCTGTGGGCCACATACAATCACTACACTAAGGGGGCAGGGGCAACAACAAACCCGCCCCTGTGTAGGGCACAAGGTTGGGGTACAGTCTAGATGGGATGTCAGTCCATTGTAGGCCACACACCTATGCACATCTTGGGTGATTTAAATATGGCAGTTAACCCAAATGAAAGTCTTTGTAGAAAATTAATTCACATACGGTGAGTTTCCTGAAGCATTTTTAACAGTACGTCGTTCGTAAGTTCTATGTTAAAAGATACTGCAACTGACTAGAAATGCCAAATTGCCTAAATGCATGAGTTTGGACCACAGAAGGAAAGCAGAGAGGAAGTCCACAGGGAGGACATGTAAATTACACACACACATTGGTCCAGGTCCAACACTGTGGTAATACTTACGAGGTTGCCAATGCTGAGCATGTTGTTGAACTCATCCGTCATCGGGTAATGCTCCAGGGCCATAAAGAGGGTGTTGAGGACGATGCACATCGTGATGAACAGGTTCAGGAAAGGGTCCATCACCACGAATTTAAAGAACGCTTTCACCTTCAACCACATGGGGCTGCAATCCCAAATTAGGTACTTCTTGGCAAATTTGGTCCAGCAGGGGTGGCACTTTCGATGGGGCTCCTCCAGTTCTGTAAGCGAATTGGAGATCAGACACAGTCAGGTCCCTGAACGCTCAATTATCACTTACGAAACCTGAGCCCCAGTGCTGAGGTTAAGTTTCCTTGAGTTCTTGTATAGCTGAAATGTGATTTATTCACCATGTTACCTACCTACTGTACATTGGCTGCTCCCATCCCAAAGAAATGCATATAACTCATAGACTTAACAACACAATTAGCAGGCCAAAACCCATTTCAAACCAGCTAAAAATTTCACAAAAAAATCACCCATAATTCAGAGGGTTACATCTGTATCTCCAAAGTAATGCGGGCGGGGCCAATCCCACTGCTTGCACAGAAGCAATATCCAGACAACTGAACAGCAAAGACTAACTGTTTACTCAGCAGACACCTGGGACTGGTCAATGTTGCACATCTTTCACCACGTATATACAGTCTGAAGATGAAGAGCTAGATAATATTTTAACTTTATTATTAGTTGAATTCTCCCCAAACGAGCTTGATGGGCTGAATGGCCTCCTCTCATTTGTAAATTTCATATGTTATGTCTTTGCTGCTTATTTTTTGCAAGGATAGAAGTAGAATAGAATAGATCTATAGTAGATGACATATCAGTAGGTAAGGTACAGTATACAGGTCCATCCATCCATTCCAGGAACTTATTCACAGTCACATGATCCATATCCCAGAATGCATGAGGCACATGGCAGGGGAACACCCTGAATGGGGTGCCAGTCTACTGCAAGGCATACACAGTCATACACTGTAGATAATTTAGAGATACCACCTTATCTAACAGCATCCCATTGAGGTCTAGGAGGAAACCTGAGTAAAAACCCAGTAAAAGCCTGTGCAACATGGAGCAGATAAACATGAACCGCATACACATAGCGGAGGGCAGGAATCAAATCCACAACCTAGAGGCCATGGTGCTACCCACTGTGTCACCATGTGGCCTATAATTACTGTAAATTTGTGAAATTATAGCCTTAAAGTTAAAGTGAGAACAGCAATCGCTGCACAATAAGAAAGAATCACTAACATTTTTCATTTCTTTTCAGGAGATGTTTGCCTAAAGGGCAGTTAATATTTCAGCGAAATGGACAAATGGCACCGTAGGTTTTCCGAGCGCTCCCGCCCCCCCAGCCGTAATCCAGGGCACCGTTTATTGTGACGGCTGTAATCTCGTCAACCTGTTTTTTATCCCCCCTGCTCTGAAATCAGTTGTTGTTGGAGCACCTTGATAAGACTGATTTTTTTGCCCTCAGTGGTTAGGCCTCTGTTTGTGTGATCAGACAGTTAGTGGTTCAAATCCCATCCTCAACAAAATAGTCGCATATCTGTAAAGCCCTTGAGAAAGACCCTTAACCCACCCAAAATGCTCCCGAGGTGCCAGATAAGTGACTGACCCTCTGCTGAAACCCCCCCCCCCTTCACTCTCAGCTGTGTGTGTTTCAGTAGATTGCATGATTGGACATGTAAAAGGACCCATTCCAATGTACCTACAAAAAAAGCAAATTTTTTCATTTTACATTTACATTTTCATTAACTAAACAACACAAATCACTTCCTGAATGTTTGCTTCAACATTTTTAACACTTGTGAGTGATTTTTTTTTAACATTGTAAACATATAAAGATTTCCCCGTTGGGCATTTTTTGGTTAATGTCTTCTTAGATTTTAATTTTGAATAATTTCAGCGTGCAGCAGTAAGCAATGCAATTTAGTCAAAATACGCTAAACGACAAAAAAAAAAAATAAACATATGCGGTAATGATTTTTGAATGTGTAGAGGATGTTATGAAGATGTGCTTCGGTGCAAATTACAGTGCATGGGTGAGCAGATAAAGCATTATCAGCAGTTATGTTAAATTAGGCGTAGCTAAGGTAGCATGACATTCTGTCGAAACAACAAAAACCGGGAGCCCAGGGGAGTGTCATCTATGGAGCTGAAGCAGTCCCAGGCATTTCTGGGACAGATACCTAGGGAATAGAGGACGCCTGCTGGACCCAGGTTGGTCATGTGACTGGGGTGCGTGGACCATACATGGTTACATAAGCCGAAAGATCCAAGGTTGTGATGTAATGGTGGCTGACATGGAGCTTCAGTTTAGTTTGTGGCATTGAAATGGAGCTAATGTCCTTGGAGGCCCAAAGCGGGGGCACTATGCAATCGTCATGGCGATTTCATCACAGTCTATGCAAGCTTTGTGTAACATCAGCCATGACTTCAAAGTAAGTGGTGCTGAACAAGCAGTGTTGGGCAATACAGGTGCCAAAATTACAAATCCAAACCAAGATTTTGTTTCTCCCAACCAGCTGAGCATAAACAGTCACAGTCGTACAGTACTCAACTGGTTGGTAGAAACAAAGTCTTGGTCTGGATCTGTAGCTCCTGGGCCTGGAATGTCCAACACTGTGAATAAGAGATTCAGGAGACCTAGGAGAGGTGATACTGGGTGGGATCACCACACCCTACCAGTCACTGACTGGTTTAATCTGCTTTCTGTTGGGTACTGCATTGATTCAGGTTGAATTAAAACAGAAAAAGCGTATGGCCCCTCTGTAGGAATTATGTCCCCTCTTATGCCCCCTACCATAAAGAATCACCCCTCCCTCAAACCTGTACTGGATAAACATGGAAGAGGAATGGATTGATAGGAGGAAAATTAACGTAATCCTATCCACCTTGAATTTCAAAGCCTCACTTATCGCATCACAGTGTATTACTCTGTGCAAGACAGGACATTACTCTATACTTCACAGAATCACTGTTTGGAGCACTTAGCAACGGAGAGGTACAGTGTCTATTCAGGTACTCAGTACATCGCAGGAGGAGACAGGAAACAAACTGGGGGGAGGGGGACAGCACCCTCAGTACCTTCCATGTTGTCGCTGAGGTAGCTGATAGCGCTCAGCGCTCTCTCCCTCTTGGAGGTCTCCTCGAGGACGGCGTTCATGTCGTTAGCTCTGCTGTGCACCTGCCAAAGTCAGAAAGCAAGTTACCGTCATACGCCGAACCACTGCTAGCTCACCGCTAGCAGCTAAGGTGCCATCTCCGGCCGTTTACCTACCATTTGACAATAATATTATCGTCATGGCTGACTATTTATGCATTCTCGATCTACTGGCCAGCACCAAGTCCGTGTGGCTCCCAAAGCACGCTTCATCGCCCGTGCCCCCCCATTCATGATAAAGTGAAATCGCCTTGCTAAGTTGGCACCCTCTTCCAAAAGATGGCGTCCTAGCAGCCGCCTATGTCTGCTTATGGGCTGCCCGTCTCTGCTTCTACCCATGTGGCTTATCTGAGTGTCTATTATTAAGAACTAGACATGGAATTGGATCAGCACAAATTCTCAGTATAACACCCTTCTCTACTGGAAGGGGAAAAAAAACCACAAAAACAAAATTGTATTTTGCATTTATATTTTATCATTTTGTCCAGAAAGGCAACTATGTCACACCCACATACACTCTTCAGTCGTTGGGAGATACCAGACCATTTCACAGTCACAATGTGACCCGTTACTGTGGTAATATAGCTGTGTTTCCAAGAAAAAAGAGACCGAATCCTTCAGGGTCCAGTCAGCTGAGGAGGGTAAAACCAAGCATCCATCTTCTAACCGCTTATCCTGTAGAGGGTCGTGGGGGGTCTGGAGCCGATCCCGGCAGCATGTAGGTAAAAACCATTACGCAAAATATTTTTTGCCGGAGTTGGCAAATATAATGAGATGTAACTTCACCCAATGCCCTCTGCCAGACAGATACAATATTTATACTTTGGGTTTTGTTTTTAGGATTATTTTCAGTAGCAGGGAACATCCATTAAAATCAGGCTCGCTCCCTGGTAGAGTGTTTCACTGGTACATTAATAGTGTTCTAAACAAGGGGTTTTCAACTAGGGGTCTGCAGAAAGTTTTTGCAAAACAAATGCACTACTCCCATCATTGGTTACTCTATGTAATGTGTGTTCATTGGCCACTTGTACTATCACCAGAAGCAGGGCTGTAGCCCAGCCTTGTGCCCTGTGCTACCTGGGAAGGAATCCAGGTGACCTTTATGACCCAGATTAGTATAAATAGCTAGAAGATGGATGGATATATTATATATGATGAGTTTTTGTGGATATGTCATTTCTTAATTAAGGACCGAACCAGATAACTATAGGTGACAAAAACAAGCTTTTTAAATCTATAAACAAACAATGACATTTTGCTTACTTAGCACATACCTTTATCCAAAGTGATGTACATGTTATTTTTTTTTTGAGAAAGCAGTGTCAGCCAGTCCCTGGAGCAATTTGGGGTTAAGGGCCTCGTTCAAGGGCCCAACAGTGACATCACTCTGTCTACCCTGGGATTTGAACCAGAGACCTTCAGCTCACAGGCACAGTGTCCTAAGCTGGAGCGCCACACACTCCCCCAGAACAATTTGTCATTTGTTTTAAAAATTTGTAGTTTGCAATATGTTTTTACATGATATAAATTATTCATATCCATTTCTTTAGTGCCAGGTCATGACGAGCTGCAAGCCAGTCCCAGAGCAAGCTACGCCCTGATCATCACACGGCACCCTCACCAAGGGCAACCTGCAGACACCAACACGCTTAAGTGCATTTTTCTGGCCTGTGGGAGCAAAACCCACACAGCCTCCACACGCCGGCACCCAGAGCCGGTGCAGGGATTCAGTCCCGGAGGCGTGAGGCCGCAGTGTTACCCACTGAGCTGTTACGCACCTCCCAGGGAACACACTAGCTTGTCATTTCAGCTAAAAATACAGGAAAAGTGAAAAGTCATTCCTAGGCCTGTCTCACTGTAATGAGAGCAATTCAGGACCAGGCAATGGACAGGTTTCGCTGTAAGTGCGGTCTCCACTCTACAAATATAAACCAGACAAATACATTCCGAATTACTAGAACAGGTAAAGAAGCAGGATAACCATATATCTGTGAGGCCCTGCTTATAAATACTATCCAGCTGCACTTGTCACATTTCTAATTATTTTTTTCCACGTGTCATTTTTCATAAATCCTGGTTGCCGGCTCTATTTTTAATTTCTTACATTTAAGTCGTTCAGAAACAAATTCTCTTTATCCCTCTCAGTCTGTTGTTCATCGTTGCAGAGATGCAAGTGTGATTGCATCAGTATCCATTGGATTGGGATTTTAATGCTTGACTGTAGAGCATATGATTGCACACGTTACTTTTTTTGGATGGTGGGAGGAAACGGGAACACCTTGCCGCGAGGACCCAGAACATGAGGAGAACATGCAAGGACCACATGCATCGTGAGTGTAGACACAGTACTGCCCAAATCTACCATAATAAAACTACCAGAATTGACATGAGTTACACTAGCTAATAAAATATTAAAGCTAAGATAATGTACAGTACACTAGCTGTTGTGGTAACATTTGTTTGACTAAAACCTTGAAAAACGCAGATAGTCTGGCAATGGACACTGTTGTTAATTAGTGCTCAAACATTTACGTTAATGAACTTTGGTACTGTTAACATCCAGTGAAAACAGTGAGCGCGTGCAGTGTCACAGTACCTCTGCGACATCAAAAGTAAACAGACACGTCTTATCGACAGCTCCTCAAAGGAGAGGGCCGCACTGAAAGCATGTTTTCCGCTATCAGTACAGTGCCGAGTGACTGGGAGCTTCCAGGACTGATCAAAGCATCCCCCTCTCTCGGCTTAACAGCACGGCTAGCACTTAATAAACAGCGGTTGCACTGCTGCGTGGAAATATTGTCGTAAATCGGGCATTACTGCTTTGCTAGTGCAATTTGCAGTTAAGGGCACTTAGGCTATATGGTGCTGGCGTGTCCAGGTTATCTCAAATCTCATGACATTTACCTTATTAGTCTCAAACCGGTGTAAATATAACAAACCCACCCCCATGCCCCCCACCCCCCCAGGATGCTGGCTGAACACGAGAACAGAATAGATCATTCAGTTTACGAAGCTAAAGTGAACTTAACAGTGTGACTAAAACACAGAGCTGATTTTAAGGCAGTGATGTCATAATGCAAGTTAAGACAAGAACAACAGCACATGCCGCTGCCTTAGCCCTCTCTCACGAGACACTTGTGTGACATTCTGTGCATAGTGGACGCACTTCTCAGTTCAGTCTCTCAAGATTCCACATGCCGCTGATATAAAGCACCCCTCATGTGCAAGGGCCAGATTATTTATTAGTCACCTTTGACATTTTTACAGAAATGCTTTATCTATTATTAATTAGCGTGTGAAGTTGGGGGGGCTTATGTAAGACGACTTTCTGGGAGAGAATCCGACAGCCGCTAGAGTCAGGTCTACTCACATTATCCTCATCGAGGGTCTCCATGGCACAGGCAGGCAGCGGCAGACAAGCCCGAGGCCCCAGGTTGGAGATCCCATTCTGATCGACGATGACGACGAGCCTGCCGTTGACGTTGAGCACCTGGGAGCAACGGCTGTCTACGCTCTGGCAGCTTGGCCTCCTCTTCTGCCAGGGCAGGTTGTCGTTGTTGCCGGGAGAGTTTGAATCATAGACGGGGAAGTCGGTCTCTGAATCCTTGCTGCAAGGACGGAAGGTGAAGATGCTGGCCTGGCTTCCTCTTTTGGTTTGGGGCGAGAGGGCTCGGGCCAGGATATGCTGGCATGAAAGAAAACACAGCACAGGTCAAATGTCCCAAATTAAATCATATTTAAAGAATTAAATAAGAATTTTAAGAATAAGAATTTAAGAAGAAGTTGTATGTAATCCTAACAGTGCTTGATGGTCATTTGATGCAAGGGGGCTATCATTCATAAAGCAAATATAAGTAGATAACAACAGTGTGATTCAACAATCCACTTAGTGTATTGAAGAGAAAATTTTCATTTTTTGTTATTTTTGTGATGAGAACTCCAATGACCTGATGTCAGGCTTCCTGATTTATATTATACGGTTTTGAGACCCGAAACTTACTTAGTCCTCATCCAACAAAGAACTTTTTGTTAAATTTCCAAACCCCACCAAGTTCGCAGAAATTTTCTCGAAAATGAATCCTGTGGACACATTGTGAGTGTTGGAAAATTTGCTCTTCATAATAAAAACAAAAAACATAAATAATTCGAGTTCAGATCTTGGCGAGATTGGAGCAAACCTCCTGAAAACACACGGCACGGCATGGTCAGGATGCCAGTCCATCACGGGGCACATTCAGACTACTGCGTTTTAATTTCCCAGAATCCAGACTGCGCCTACATCCGGTCGCGTAACTTGCAGAAAGCAAGCCTGAAATCCCAGTGCTGACCTCCCTGGTATCATGTTCTACCAGGATGACCAAGACCACCACAGCTGGAACATGCAGCTGTCAGGTGGCTGGTAATTGGGGTTCTGAAGGTTCACTGCAGGCAGAACTTTTTCAAAGTGCCTCGATACCTTTTCTAAACATGAAATAAGGAACTTCTGACCTGGGCGGCTACAGAGAGCCATGATCCATGTGACACCCTTTATACTGCTGTGCTTTTGAAGTACATCTGCACAACCACCTCTTTTTTGTTGGGATCACGGGAGAATATCGACGGAAGTATACAAAGGACATCTAAGGGGGTAATCCCAGTGTTGTGGAAACTCTTGGTAGCAGAGGAGCCCTTTAAATAAGATTGTCTACATACTGAGATATCATTTCAGCCAGGAAAGGACTGGTGTGAAACATAGTAAGATTAACCTTAATTTACATTACAGCAGGATGTAAGATAGGATAAGATGAACTTTATTGATCTCAGAGGAAATACTGTGATCTATTGAGTTTTTTTTTTTTAATTCTATAACACTTGCTGTCAGATTTACTCTTTTTCGTTTCCAATTGCATCTCCATGTATTACACATAGACATTATTTCCACTCAATTTGTCATTTGACCTCATTTTACCTTAGATCCCTCAAAGGAGTCAGGCTTTTGTGTCTTCTCGTCTAGATTGCCATCTGCTTCCTCAGATGAGGTCATCTGGGGCTTTTTCCACTTCTTCCGCTCCTTGACGTCCAGGGTCAAAGAGGACTCCTCGGGTGAAGCGGCAGAGTCCTGATCCAGAGAGTTCTGTGACATTCCCTGCAAGTTGGAGGTACCTTACAGGAAACCCAAGAGGCATCCAGCCTACCAGAACGTTCCTACTGCCTACAAAGGCTGGGTTTCTGTAGAAGATGCCAAATATGTATTTTTACCCTGAGTCAAAGGTTCTTCCACAGCACTCATTACATTTTATTTGCCTCTATATTGTTGGCATTAAAGTGGATTTTGCCCTAATAACAAATGGCATTTTGAAATACCCAATGGCTACAAAAGATAAAGGACTGTTTTATACAGGACTGTGCAAACGTCCTTGGTTGTCATATAAAATTATGTTTAAATTATATTTATGTTGGTGTAAAATTAGATTTTATGTCTGTCGGAATGTGTCAGCTTAGCTATTGCAAAATCTCTCCTAAACTTACCTCAGTATTTGAAGTAACTATCCAGTATACCCATGTATTTGTTGACTCATCCACTAGCACACCATGTTTGGCTAGCTAATATCCACCAAAATCTGTGATAAATGCCGATTTACATTTGGTGCGTTTGTATTTAACAAATTAATTAATTATGTGAGCTAATGGCTAAGATGCCATCTCCAGTTGTTTAGTCATCATCGTCCATAGAGTCTTTTTATGTCTTTCTGATCTACAGGCCAGCATCAATCATTAAACTTCTCTTTCTAATCATTCCTACTTGGGATCTGAAGGTATTTTAACAATGGCCAAGTTGCGCCAGGGGCAGTGAGTATTTAATGTAAACGTACATTAAATACATGTAATGGCTGGGGTAGGCCACGACCCCTTGTGACCCTGAATAGGACGAGCAGTTGCAGAAAACGGAGGAATGGGAGAGATGGCTGGGGTGCCATTGAGGAGAGAATTTGGAACCATTATTAAGCATTACCCTTTTTGGAATCCAACAAGATATCAGTAACTTCTTAGAGTTCAGACATTACTGTTTATTCTGTTGTTGTATATTTGTATATAGTCGAATATTCTAGTGTTTTCGTGAACTAATGTACACTTACTGGCCAGACAAACAGCTTTTAAAATAGGTTTCTTTTGTACAATCCTGTAGTATGAATCTATAGGTACCGTCACTGTCACCATCACTGTCACCGTCATTGTCACCGTCACTGTCACCGTCACTGTTACCATCACTGTCACCGTCACCATCACTGTCACCGTCACTGTCACCATCACTGTCACCATCACCATCACTATCACCATCACTGTCACCGTCACCATCACTGTCACCGTCACCATCACTATCACCATCACTGTCACCGTCACCATCACTGTCACTGTCACCATCACTGTCACCGTCACCATCACTGTCACCATCACCATCACTGTCACCATCACTGTCACTGTCACCGTCACCATCACTATCACCATCACTGTCACCGTCACTGTCACCGTCACTGTCTCGGAAGGGCTGCAGTGAAACCCAGCCCTCACGCAGGATGCGGACTCCCTGGCCTCCGCCAACGTTGCCGCACCTGTTGCGCCTTCCTGATGCGCTCCAGCTCCAGCTGATACTGCTCCTCCTTCTGGGCGGCCTCCGCCATGGTCGCCTGGTTCTGCTCCTCATAGGCCATGGCCACCACGGCCAGGATCAGGTTCACCAGGTAGAAGGAACCAAGGAAGATCACCACCACGAAGAAGATCATGTATGTCTTCCCTGCCGCCCGCAGTGTCTGACAGATACAGATGGAGATGGTCAGGTAGCACTTTCTGATGCGTACTTTATTTTTTATTTTCACATTTTACATTTATGAGATGCTTTTATACAGGTGAGCATCAGAAAGTAGGGTTAGGGTTAGGGCGCTTCCCAAAGCAAACTCAGTGTGTTTTATGTTGTTATTTACATGAGATTACCAGTGACCTAAAGTCAAGCTTCCTCATGACATGTTACAGTGTCTCCAGGAATTTTCTTGAAAACATATCCCGTGGACTGAGTGAGTTTTGGAAATCTGCTCTCTGATTAGGGTTAAGGGTCTTGTTCGAGGGACTATCAGTGATGTAGGATTGGAACACACAGCCTTCTGGACACAGACACAAATCTGTGACCCACTGAGCTACACACTGCCCCAATTCTGGTAGAGGCAGCCCCTACTAAACACTTTCAAGTATATCAAAAGCTGTGCTTATGTCAGTAATGGTTCAAAACATTACAGCAGGTGGTTTGCCAGCTGGCCGATTGTTCTTACCTGCTGATACAGGTTTTCCCAGAAGTCTTGGGTCATGAGCCTGAACAGTGAGAGGAAGGCCCACCCAAAAGTGTCGAAACTGGTGTATCCGTAATTAGGGTTTCTTCCCGCCTTCAAACAGACAAACCCATCGGGACACTTCCTGCAGAGCGGACAAGACAAAGCAGCGAAGATGTGACACATCCGAGAGCTGCTGTCTCATGCTACCGAGCAGACAATGGAGCAGAATAACAAGCTGATATTGTAACATGTGAAGTGCTGTGTAAAGAGACACGATGATCAAAGCTGGGCTCCACGTGTTTCAACACGGGAGAGAACAAGCAGAGAGAGCAGTTTCTTCCCAGGTCGCTCGCTACATGCTGTTTCACGCAAAAATAGTTGAGTTAGTCTATACTTTTGTTTGAGGTCAGATATGATAGTAAGTTGGGGCGGCATGGTGGTGCAGTGGTTAGCACTGTTGCCTCACACCTTTGGGATGTGGGTTCGAGTCTCCGACTGGGTCACATGTGTGCTGAGTTTGCGTGTTCTCTCCATGTCGTCGTGGGGTTTCGTCCGGGTACTCCGGTTTCCCCCCACAGTCCAAAAACATGCTGAGGCTAATTGGAGTTGCTAAATTGCCCGTAGGTGT
>JAODJX010000001.1:22921652-22934352 GCA_026776945.1 Isichthys henryi
TAGATAGATAGATAGATAGATAGATAGATAGATAGATAGATAGATAGATAGATAGATAGATAGATAGATAGATCATTACCATGTTACATTCCCAACTTCTAGCATTAAGGCCTTCAGAAATATGAAATCGCCAACTGCAAACACATTAGTATTTTATCAGTGATAAATAATAAATCCTTTAATTGCCATTTGAAAATGTAGGAGTACAGGTACATTGGAATTTTTCCTCTTTGCCTGCCCCAAATACACAGGGAGATACAAAATAGTAGCACTGTGCGAAAAAAAAACCACTTAGAACCCACAATGAAGAACCCGAACCCAGCAGAGATATTCACCGTACCAAAGAATGTATGTTCACACATCAATCAAATGTTATCTTTATTTAATAACATACCGTCCCATTGGTATGCATTTACTGAACCATATGCATTAATGAAGCACTACGGTGTTATTACGGTACTGTTACAGACTATCAGCTTATTGTGAGAAATCTTACTATTTTCATCACCTCTCATTTCATCTCCTATTGAGAAGTAACTCCTTGAGTCCTTCAACATGTTTTTTGTTTCTGTGAAGGACTAGTGTACTAGTAGACGTACGAGCCTTGCTGTGTTTTCATTCAGAAATCAGCCCCGTCGTATGTACAGGCGCGGTGCTAGAACATCCTGCATAGATCCCTCAGCACCGACCCTGGGCTTCTAAATATATATTTAAATTTAAAAGCCCAGGAGTGTCAGACGCTGTCTCACAGAAACAACCTCTCTGAGTGGCTGAGCTATTTTACTTTCCTATACACAGAAGGACAGAAATCCACACTAACATGTGACACAGTTAAGCTAAAAGCATTAAATTAGCATTAAATGCATTTCAGTGTCTCTGGCAGATTCAGGATGAGGAGATGGGGCTCTAACATGTGCCTCAAGAAACTTCATGGGTGGAACGGGGCTGCAGAAGAAGGGCGGCCCACCAAACTCACAGCTGGTACTTTGGGGCAACAGGAAGCCTCAGAGGAACCAGCTTCATTTAGCAGTATGGCAGCTGATATCATATGGGGTGCAAGATGGGGGCATTCGGAGGCTATTTTAGAAGCTGGCATCCCCCCCAAGGCCAGGAGCAAACGGTTTCAGTGCTGGGTTAGGTGCCCCCGCCACCTGAAAGCCAACACAGTCCCCTTTGTTGTTTTTGATTAGCTGTCCGTTCACGAATGCATGCTATGTCATAAGGCAGGATTATTAAGCACCGCGGATGGGCAGTATCCAGTGTACCAACTTCCGCTGGATGCCGGCCACAGACCTTTGGGGAGGCTCAAATTGCACACGGTTCCGATACGATCAGATTGTGAAACTGAAAACTCACTGTAAAATAAACTGCCTCTAATTAAGCTACCAGTCACTTGCGGTAGCACTTTATTTGGAAGCCCGGAAAAACACGAAGGGGTGAAAAGTCATGCCAGCCTCCTTTTTTTTCATATGACAATACCTTAATTGTATACAGAAAAGGACAAAGGTGTCCATAACCCCTTAGAGTCACATTTATTCATGCAAGCCCAGTCCATACAAGGGGCGAGGCTGATGGATTCACTTAGATTCAGCATGCAAGCAATTGTGCATAGGTCCCCTGGGGCCCAGTCAGTACTGTATGTGGCCCTGATGGTTAGGACTAGGGACCCATGATCAGAAGGTCACCAGGTCACATTCCATTGAGCCCTCGAGCAAAGCCCTTAACCCCAATTGCTCCAGGGACTGGCTGACCCTGCTCTCTCAATTTGTACGTTGCTCTGGATGAAAGTGTCTGCTAGATAAATAATTGTAAATGTAACGGCAGCAGAATCATGAAAGGCACATTAGGCTGGGTTACCTTTACGGGGGTTGTGATGGGAGTGCACCAGGCCGGCGTCCAGACTCAATATTAAAATGGTGAAACCCAGTCTGGGATGATTAGGGGGTGCATGTTTTAATGAAAGCTACAATAATAGGTTCTGGTCACGGCCCTGCGCTCCAGCGACCCCATTCCCCCAGCTCGGGTTCAGGAACTTGCCAGATCAAGGACCTACCTGCTGGCGGGCCTCACCTGTACAAGGCAGCCAACGCATTGGGATAATTAATTAACAGCTCGTTAATTAAGTCCAAAAAAACTACTAACATGATCACTCATGGAAAAGAAATGGCATCAATGTGTAAGTGATAATACTCTCTGATTGCATGGATGGATGGTATATTTTGTTAATTCCAAATTTAATTGCAGATACTGAAATACGTAGATATATAAAGAGATACAGAGACAGAGTGCCATGCAGACAGATGATTAGATAGATAGATAGATAGATAGATAGATAGATAGATAGATAGATAGATAGATAGATAGATAACCTAAAAACATTTAAACTGATGAAAACGTGGAGATACAGTAACTGTGACGTTCTGCTGATGAACTTGTGTACTGTTCCGCGTGTTTGTTTCCATATGTGAAAAGAGCATGACAGCTTAGTCATTTTACGGAAACACCGACGACATCCCACCACAAACAGGAAATGGAATAACAAAGTGCGAATGAGTTAATGCTACGTGGAGAGCTACTAGAAAAGAAAGATCGCTATGAGGATAAAGCTACTTAAAGTTTCTATAGCAACAGTGTCTAGGAGGCTGTTGCCCAGGGAGATTGTTTCTTGTTACATCTCTATAGTAACATTTCAGACAGGACATGTAACATTTCAGACAGGGCATGTAACATTTCAGACAGGGCATGTAACATTTTCAAAGGGCAGATAATAAAATTGTAATTTAATTATGAATATGTTGTGGTATTATATTTAATTTATTTGCTGTTTAATTCTTGTAGTGTTATACTTAAGAATAAAACATGATAATACAGAATACAAGACATTCTTTAATAATGTGAATCATAACAAAACTGGGGAAGTTTTAAAGTTCAGAAAGGCATATAGTTCATGTTTAAAAATAATTCTTTAATGCTGTAATGTTTGAGATAATTACCCCTCTTACATCGTAATCCCAAATTAGTTGTTTAAGGTGAGAATTACATTTATTAGTATTTTTTTTTCATTATTAGTAACGTAACAGATAGTGGTTAGTAGTGTAATTATAATAACATGGAAAAATACATAATTAAAATTAAATACATAATTTGCTACATAATTACTTCTCTGATGTTTTTCTTTCAGATTATCAGACTGTGTTTTTTTCCAGTAATGGTGACAGTGGCTTCATTCATTCCTTTGGCGACTCACGAAATGCTTCCAGGAAATAAGAATGATTCCCTATGTGACTGAATCACATTTATTTTTCTGTCTCGCTCCTTTGAAAAAGATACACGATAAAACTTCTCCTAAAATGTCCGACTCAGAGATACCCTCCGGAGTAGCCATGAACTCTTTATCATTATATTGTACAAAGAAGTATAAAGAAAGAATTAAGCACAAAAAAAAACGTAAAAAATGTCCTTCCTATATTCTGTGATTATTTTTTAATCTGTACATGGAAATATATTTTTGAAATATAATTTATATAATTTGATTCTATCAGTATCCTTCAGTTAGATAGCTGGTTTCACGTGATAACACCATTACAGTGGGGTTCGGAGTCTTTAAATTTACAAAGCTTCACTCTAATCCTTTTCTGAACAAAGCGCTAAGCAAGCAAAGCAAAGCGATATTCATTAAGAGATTCTGCGTGCAAAGCCAGATATTTACACAAATTTATGATGCACATATGGCTGGATTGAGTCGACTGCTTACATTTTAATTCCTCACATTCAGCAGATAATTGGCGCCATTAATTTTTGCGCCTGAATGCGAGGAACCCAAACTACAGGAGCCCACCCTGAAATATCGTTACCCTCAGGGACAGGTTTGCTGTTTCAGGGGCGACACTCACAAAGTAAGTTCAGGGCCCCTTACCCCTCACATACGTTTTAAATGCTAAATTAGTAGCTACAACGTCAGGGGCCCCACACAAAGGCAAGGTTTAAGTAGCTGCAAAACACTGCCAATGGTCATCCTACTCAGGTAATGATGTTCCCAGGAACCGATGTTCTTGTTTAAAACTGTGACCCTTCTTTGATCTCCCGAGCACAGACGCCATTGACAATCAGGTCGCCGTGATCTGAGGTCACCGACCAGCAGTGAAAAGCATACGGAATGTGCGCCGATTCCGTGGCCCAAGCCGGCTTCGCTAACTAACTGCCATCCGAGTCCCGTCACGTCTGTACGCATCTCTGAACTCGTGCAATCCTTTGAATGCTCAAAACGCATAATTACAGGTTATTTATAATCATGCATAGCTTAATTAAGACACACTAAACAGCCTTTAATCAAAGGTTTAATGCATCGTGGCAGGGTTTTCTTTAATTGAAATGGTTGAAGTACCACAAAAATAACAATTAAGGGACATCAGAGAGGGGAGGATGCCATCATAACTTAATTGTACCCTTCGTTTCCGATGCCGGGGATTACTTGTTGGCACACACTCGGAAGATTTAAAAATATCCAAGCAATAACCCACTCTCACCCCCCCCCCCCAACATTTGACCCAACTAATACTTTGCCTCTGTTGAACAGCACACAAAATGTACAGCTGCTTTTAAGTCCCAGTTCACCACAGCAGTGAACGATCAAGAATAATACAGTGAAGCTAGTTCATATATGTATACTATGTGTATATTTTTATTACAAAGTCACAGTGCCGCATCACTGTACTCTGTATGGGACAGTTTTTTTTCTGATTGGGGCGACGGGACACACAGAGAGGCAGCAGGGAGATGGGGGTCAGAACAGAAGCATTACTCTTCTTTTTGCTGCTAACGTCAGAGCTGCCATTAACAAGCCCATTAGTGAGGCAAAAAGGGGCTTAAAGTGGGATGAAATGCAGTTGGAGTGAGGAATTCTGGGATTCCTGCAAATCGGCATGCCAAGTATCACTGTCGTATGCGGAGCACCGTCCCTGGTGGGACTGGGAAGAAAGCGACAACCATGTACCAGGGCTATAATCATTAACATAAACTAAAAGAGATCATTTTTGATAACTAAAATAAAATGCGATATGAAAATAAACTACAACCTTCAACTAAACAAAAACTATAAATATTGCCTCTGAAACCAAATAACAATAAATAAGATAAAAATAAACATCACATACCTTCCAAAAATGATTTGTTTATCCTTAATGACCATTAATAAAACCTTATTAATAAATCATAATGTGCATGTAAGATTCTATAAAGGTCCGACACATAAAATAGTAAACTTTCAGTTTATCCCAGAAATAAATTTACTAAAACCTAAAGTGAAACTAAAATATTTAAAAACTTAATAAAATGGATTTGTAAAATAAAATAATAAAAGTGAATAAATCCAAACTAACTAAACTGTATTTTACATGTACATTTAAAACAATACAAAAATTAAGAATGTAATTAATGTAATTGAAACTCAGGAATATAATAACACAGGTCTGAGCACAGAAACTGGCAACAAACACGAATATGGATACAGCAGACACAGGCCAAGCTGATGGCTGCTGGGTGTTCAAAGCATCGCAGGACACAGGTCAACGAAGGGTGTCCAGATCAGTCAGCAAAATAACAAAACACACCCCCCAATTATCTAGGCAGGATTGCAGTAGGGGACAATGTGTAACTCGGCTGATTAGGACTCTGTGCTTGTGATCAGGTCACTAGGGGGCAGTGTGTGACTCGGCTGATTAGGACTCTGTGCTTGTGATCAGAAGGTCACTGGTTTAATTGAGAGCACAGGGTCACTCAAGGTCCTCAGAGCAATTGGGGTTAAAGGCCTTTGCTCAAGGGCCCAACAGTGAAATCACTCTGCTGACCACTGGATTTGAACTGGTAACCTTTCAATCAGACATACAGCATCCTAACCGGCTGGACCACACACTGCAAGAGATCCAAGCACTGTAAACATAGGCACTTTCTTTTCACATAACATATTCTCGGGCAATTTCATTATAGGGTGTCTGTCAACTGAGAATTTAGGGTTTGTTTTATAGTTCCCAAATCAGCCTGCTTGAATTGTAGCCCAGACTGACAATTATGAGGCTATATATTGAGACTGAGGACCAGCTAAAAGTAACATGGCAGTAAGGGCTGTAACAGTACAAGTATTCACAGTGTAGCATTTGGTACATCATTTTGTTTTCACTATGCACAATGAAATGAATGGATACATTTATTGAAATGGGCAGAATATATATTTACAAGTAGACGTTTAATGTGTAAAACAATATGCTGATGGTGGCTGTGAGTTAGCTATGACTAATGCTGGTTATAGACAGTCACTATTGGTGGTTTGGGAACATTGTGGTTTCCCAATAAGTTACACAAGCACTGGAAAGAGAGCAGTTAATAAGTCCAACTCGGCTCTTTTATGCTGAACTCGGATACATTGTTGGAAACGCATGCTACATGCTAACTAATTTTGAGACTGCGTCATCTGAATGTGGGTACAACCAGAATATGGCAGAAACAACCTCTGCAAGTTAGTTTCCCAGCGGCATTGAGGTCCTTTTGTCAGGAAATTCAGACTAGGCTTAAAAAAAAATAACTATAGCTATGGAGTTATTACTACAGATATACAACAGTCCATATTCGGTAGTAAAGAAAATGGGATTTAGATGGGTAAAGTTCAATACGATTGTCAGAACGTTATCTTTTTGATTTGTAAAATTTATTTTAAATATTTATTTTTTCAATGTGCAAATAAGTGTCTCTTAGATTGAGTTATTCATACGTCAGCAGACACATTGCTTTTGGTTTACAACTGTTTCTAAGTGTGTTTGCAGTTTTAATTATAAACGGATATATTTTTTGTCACGTCCAGCCCCGCCCTGCGTGTCTGATCCCTGTGTTTCCCTCGGGTCCAGCTCCAAACCAGCCACAGCTGAGTCTTGTTAGTCTTACCGCTTGTTTACCTCAATAAACACCCCTACATGGGTTTTGTCCGAAAGTAGCCCGCGTTTGCCATGTTTAACATCATGACAGTTCTTTAAATTCTGTTTTTCCTGCTGTACCAAAATTGCACCGAATTTTGAGCCCCAAACCAGATTTGTACTGAACTGTGAATTTTGTGTGCCGTTACACCCCTAATGATGGTGCTTTGGCAGTTCAATTAATATTTGTTTGCTTGTGATTCAGAATTGTAGGCTGCCTACTTCTGTGGTTAGTTTCTGCATCATCTTTTGCATGCAGCCAATAATTGTGCAGCAAGGCACCAGCAGTTTGCTAAGAAGCAGCCAGGCTTCCCTCATCCTACCCATAAAAAAGCATTTTTACTTCACTTAAGTAGAGCTTGTCTACCTGTCGAACCAGAACAAACCACAAAAATAGGCCAAACAGAATATTCTAGCAACACAAAAAGTTCGGCTAAATAAAATTGGTTGATTTTTTTTTTTTTTCCAAAAATTGCCTGTCCGACCATTTTTGGGATGTATTGAGTGTTTTTTTCCTTTCCCCTGTAGCGGCATACAGGAAGTAGGTAAATAGAGAAATGTTCTGACATTTCGGTGCCTGTATGTCTCACACTGGACCTTTCACAGCAGACCTTTAGAGAGTTAAAAGGCCCACAGCGCTTCCTATTTGATAAATCCCAACTTTATAGTGAGAGTGAGCCGGACACCATGCTGCTAGCTGCGTTAGCGCCCCGTGAAATAGGCAGGCATGGCCTTTCGATAACACGCGCAGTGGACATGTGTTACATTCCACATGTACAGGCCGTAATTCAGCAGTGGTGCACCACTTGGTGAGATGACCGCCACCATGGGCTGCCGGTACAAAGGGAGAGTTGGCGTTACTGTTGCACTGTAAACTTTAAGTCTGTCTCTGTGGAGGGACTTGCCCACCTAATCGCAAGCCTAGCCCACCAGCCCTCTCTTCATTAAACTTATGACATCTGGTCCACTGATTGATCCTCTCGTGGCCCCCCACCCCCCAAGCTTTACCGAAGACACACCNNNGCCCCCCAGCAAGCTTTAACCCTGGCTCCTGTAGCTAATCCTGTGTCCCTGCCAATAATTCAAACTTGGAGAGGGACCTTGGTAACAGATCCAATATTCCTTACAAAAACCTGCTTCACTACAACACATAACAGGTTTGTTTTTCCTCTATAACATTTTTACAGAGGCTATATCCATACTGCACCCTGATCCTGCCTGTTCTTATGCTCTGGTGTTGATTCGAAATTACGTCAAGCTGCAAAGCACCTTTTGTCTCCCTGAAGGTCATGGAAAGCACTGAAAAACACCCAACCAGCCCGAAGAGTCCAAGATCCATTCAGCCATCGATCGTACATCCATCCATCTTCTCCTGGTGAGGGTCAGGGCACACGGAGCAGGTCAGGTGAGACCTCTCTCCAAGGCCACAGATTGTAGGTCGTACAGCACCATGTGGGTGTCAAGCATGAGTTGCCAGATTCTCATATTTATAATAGTGCATGCATGGTGTCTGCTATGCAAAAAACTAGGGACCGTGTCAGAGTTAATTAAGCGTTACAGGCAGCTCAGTGGTTGGCACTGTGGCCTCACACCTCCGGGTTGAGGGTTGGAGTGCTGTCTCTATATAGTTTGGAGATTTTGCATATTCTTCCCATGTTCAGTGTGTTTCCTCCCACAGTCCAAATGCATGAGGTTAATTGAATTGGTGCTTCTAAGCTGTGCAGTGTCCCCTGCCCTGTGCATTCTGGGATTGTTTTCACGCTCATTGTGACACTGTACAGAATAAGCAGTTACAGTATTGGAGATGGATGGATTATTTAGAATACATCGGAAAAACTTAACTTTAGAGCACAAATTTAACATGTTAATTTGGGATGTTGAACATTTCATACCACAAACACATTATTTAACATTCCTCTGAACTAATTTATATAGGTGAGGTATTTCATGAGAATGCTAGCATGATCCAGCTGCTCAGCAAAAGGCGATGCCTCTCCCCAGAGTCGTCCAGGTCATGGTACAGCCCGGTCCTACCGTGCTGCATCAGTGGTGCAGTGACAGTTTTTGACTTAAGAAGTGCTATTGATGTGGTGTCTCAGTGGGTAGCAACAGTGGTGTACCTCCATGGTTGTGGGTTCAAATCCCACCTCCCTGTGTTATATAAGTCTTCTACTACTCCAGTTTCATGCAGCTGGGTGAACTGCCATTTCTAGACTGGTGCCCTGTGCTTTCTGGGATTGGCTCCCAATGACCCCCTACCACCCAGCACTGAATAAGCCAATGTACAATCCAGAAATAGTCATGGCATATTAACAGCGTGTGATTTTTATTTATTTGGAATATTTGATGACTAAAACAGTGCATACAGTCTCATCTGTCTCCTTCTTAAAAGTAGAAATCACATCTGTGATTGTTTGTTACACTTAAAGAACCTGTCCGGTGTCACATTTCACACCAGCTAGTCCTGGCTTCTGATGAGCCACACGTGTTCTTGATATTTACCTGAGAACAGCTGTGGATCATCAGAAGCCAGGTAGGATAGAAAACCTACTGGACCGTAGCCCTCTGGGACCGGAGTTGGAGAGTCCTGCCCTACATGTATCAGTCCCCAGGCATCAAATATTCAAACAAATGGGTGTTACGTTCCACCAAATCCTCAGTTTTCACCCCAGTACCGTCCGTTCGTGTTATATTCAAAAGTGCAGAACTTTTACAGTATTACTGGAACATGGGAGAGTTATGCAAAACAGGATGCGGAACAATCCACCTTATAGGCTACTAGATCCTGAATGGAGGTGAGCTTAAATCACAGCTGTCTGGCAGACGATCCTATTCAAAGAGTTTAGACTTCGTATACCCAACAGATTTTAAGTACTTTGTTACCATTTTGCACTGTTTCACAAATATTGTACGCACAGTACAGAAGTCGGCGCAAAAGTCTTAGGCAGTCAAAGAAAATGATGTTTGAATGTTGGTGTAGAACTTTATTATTACATCTGTGTGAGCTTGGCGACTCAAAAACGTCTCCTGAAGCCACCCCAGTGTTTGCAGCTGCCATCCAATACACCAGTGCATTTTTTTATTCCACCATTACTCCATCTTCTTTGGTTAATCAATACCTCATTGAGCCATTTAACTAATTAAGTTAATTAATTGAGTGAATGAATGTCTGTGGTGCCCCTGAGGAGTAGTTTGGGAACCAAAGCGGTGTTCATCTAGCCATCCAGCAAGATATTCTCTTTTTGGAGAACAGAGGAAATTCTTGTTTATTTTTTATTGTGTTACTCTTGCTTTCATTATGTTCTAATGATAAATTGTGTTTTTTTCTGTACACTAACTACCCAGATAAACAGCTTTAAACATTTTCTTCGACTGCCGTAAGACTTTCGCGCAAGACTGTATATTTCTGGTGTCTGTATTTCTCTTTCTATCCACGTTTGCCCCTATATTTATTGTCCTTGTCTATCATATTGTATATGCCTGGCATGCTGGACTTTTTGTCTGCAAAGTAAAGCACAATGCTATGTACACTGTGGGCTTTAACAGTTAACAGCAACACTTCAGCTTCAGAAAATCCCCATAGTGAAAATAAAGACGTTCCTCTACTTATGAACGAGTTATGTTCCGAACGGTCGTTCGTAACCTGAAATGTTCGTAAGTCATTATTCAACATCATTTAAAGGTATACGCAAGTACAAAGAACTAGGATGCTGGGAGTACGCAGGTTATGCTGCTGCGCGGCGGGAGTAGCGACCAGAAGATGTAATAGGTGGAACTGGGGCGCAGAAAAAAAAAAATATGTCGCGAACAGGAAACAAGAACTTAACAAACACAATTTGGACTTACAGTCCTCTTTGTTCGTATGTCTGAAAGTTCATAAGTTGAAAGTTCGTACAGTAAGCAGAGGAGCCTCTGTACTGCAGTATGTGACCGTGACGTGGCTGTCCTAACCCTAAAGAAAAACAGGAAATATCCTACAGGATAGCATATTAAAAGTAAAATAAAAAATACTGGTGCATTATGAAAAAATAATGGCGTATTTTAATTGAAATACACAGTATGTGAGAAGCCAAGGGACCCATCTCTGTCTTATTAAATGTCCATTAAAAAGAAAAATGGTTCATTTTCTCTCTCTCTTTATTTTGCATTTGCTAATTTTTTGGTGCTTTGGATTTATTTTGCACTGCTGGACTCTCATGCGTTTGTAATGTGTCGTTTTTAAGCTCCATACCCCTCTAAGCCACCACACATCACCTGTGTCATCGTGCCAAAGGACCAGTAACTGTAACTGTAAGCATGTTAGTCCAAATACATGTGCTGTAGACCACAGTACAAGTGACGTAGCTGCAGGTCAGAATCACAAAACCAACCTTGATTTCTTGAATTAGAAATTGACCTTTTAAAAAAATCATAAAAAGCAAAACAAGAATCTGACGGCTATTTGGGACCGATCGGACCCCACCCATGCTGCTTCTCCAGCGCATATTAACAGGATGATTGATATGGTGCTCATGTCACCTCCCTCGCCGTTCTCCGGAGATTGCCAAAGGCCAGACCCCAACTGGTTTGCGAGCAAACAGTGCCCCCTTCCCCCCACCTCTTTCTGGGAAATTCCACGGACGGCCTGTTTCGAGGGAAAACCACGGAAGGAAAAATCAATGGGATTGTCACCGAGGCCTCTGTGTCGCCCACCCGCATGCACTTCCTGTGGCCAACATGCACATTACCCCCCCCACCGACTCCGCCTCTATACACCTATACATATATACATTATTGGTGTCCTTTCGACCCCAATAATTCGCAGGATTTTCACACCTCTGGTACACGGTAGCTACGGCCCGGCCAGTTCCCAGCTGCCCTCGTTAGAACTCATAAACTAATTAAACGACTCAATTACACAACGTCCGGTACAATCGGAGGTCCGGACGCAACGGTGCGTGGCGCAGGTCTCTGAGGAGGAATCCAGGGCCCATGGATGGAGAGATTTCATCTTTTTATTCCAGTGGAGAACCCCATGGAGACACAGATTTCACAAACAGGGCCTGACGATGAGGGATTTTTGGTCATAAGCGGCCCGCTTACCCTGCATCGCTGGCGTTCCCACATATCAAAGCGTCGCTGCTTCCCTCCAGCTTGTAGTAATTGTCTGGGTAGTAAAGAAAAACAGAGAGTGAATCAGGGGTGCTGACAGGATTTGACCCTTAGGGGGGACTCAGCCCCCTGGAGCAATATGGGACGTACCCTTTCCCTCAAGTCACACATGATAAAATTTGCCAAACAGGTGGTACAAAATGTATACAAAATACAGGGATCACTAAATGGTTTCATAATTATTGTTTTATGGACGGCCTATGGTGTGAATCGATATAGCATCACAGAACAACTTGTAGAACGATGGTTAACATGCTTGAAAGATAATCATACTGGGTCCAGGAAAATCACATCGTTCGTGTCTCTAGGGAGGATAGCATTGATTTCTCAAAGACACCTGTCATCATGTTATGTGGGATATGTGTTAGATATAAACAAATATATATATATGTATGGTTTAACTATATGCGTAATCAAGTACTGTCACTTTCATCCTATATTTTTAAGAAAGTCCCGAGATTGTTTCACACCCTTTATGAAAATCACCTATACTCAGGAGCACAGTAGGGGCATATTACAGGGCCCCTGAAATATGTATATTTATATACTTATATAATGGGGGGGGGGGGGCAAGGTGGCATTTTGTC
>JAODJX010000001.1:22957654-22976674 GCA_026776945.1 Isichthys henryi
CCGGTTTCCCCCCACAGTCCAAAGACATGCTGAGGCTAATTGGAGTTGCTAAATTGCCCGTAGGTGTGCATGTGTGAATGAATGGTGTGTTAATGTGCCCTGCGATGAGCTGGCCCCCCATCCTGGGTTGTTCCCTGCGCCTATTGCTTCCGGGATTGGCTCCGGACCCCCCGCGACCCAGTAGGATATGCGGTTTGGAAAATGGATGGATGGAATATGGTTCTAGATTTTATACCAGAAGAGTTTCTAGCTACTGAAAAGATCCAGGGCTTAAGTCAAGTTTACCTGGGGCTTGACTTTTTGTTTTTTAAGGAGGATAATTGGCATGGGGGCTAAGATACTTGGCACTATAGGCTTAAAATACTCAGGGCTATTACCCTGAGTAATCCGACCTTAGGACATTGTGTTCCATGCCCTTACTTAGCATTCTTTTAGTGTAACAGTTCACTTGCCTTCTTTACCACTAATGCATTGGACAAGTCAGAGATGCCGTCTGGGTCCCCTTTAACCGCCCAGTGGCAGGCTCACTCAGTCCAGGGCACATTCTGACTGATGCAGTCCCGTTGCTGAACAGTCGTGTGAGAGTAAAACATAACTTTTCCAAACGAACGGGAAGAGATGCGTGGCCAAAACTGTATTCTGTAGATTTAAAGAAAACAATGGGATAAAGTAGACAGCAAAGATTCAGCTCACAACTAGCGGTGCGTCTGCCTCCCAATCAGAATCACACCATCATTTCCCACCTGTCGTAAAACTCAGTCTGACGTTGAATGTCACTGTTTAATATCCCAGTATTTTAATGAAGTTCAGGACATTCCGTAGGGTGTTCGGCTACATGGTGATATTAGGATGAATCACCTCTGCATTTAAGAGACAGGATTCCACTCCCATCATGAAGGTTCATAGCAAATAATAACAAATATTACACGTCATATATGTCAGAGCTTGAGTAAATATTACTAAATTAAAGGTTTAGGTTAAACTGAAAGCTAGAGATAACAAAAAATGAGGATGTTAGCTTCTACTAAACAGATTAATACACTGACATGCAAGGAAATATGGAGAGAAGTGCGGTTTAAAATATAAATTCTGATACAATACCTACAGGGACCAATCAATGCCCCATATTTTGCCATATTTTGCTGTTAAAAGACAAAATTATGCATTGAAAAAGTTTTTCTTCACTCTAATCTACATGACCTTCTCAACAGTTTGACGACTTGCAAGCTAAATAAATAAAATGTTTTTGCTAGATAAGTATGAAACCCCCTGACTCGATATGCAACAAAAAATATCTCTAAGCAGTGACACCACCCAAGATACTACAATAAGAAAACCACCCACAAGCTCAGTGGGACCCACATGGCCGCTGGAGCCTCTGAATTCATGTAGATCTTTCTACAAACTTCTGAAAAGTCACTTAAACTTCAAACGAAGCAAAATTAAATCTGACTCCAACTTATTTTAATTTGGGGATAATTTTACAACAGTTTAGCTATGGTCTCTAGGTAGTTGAGGGTTATTCCGATTACTCCCGTCCTTCAATAGCTTTTAACTAAGTTCACCCATCCCACACTGTTATGTTGCTTTTGGCCGATTGAGCAAGTTCAGCTCAGGGATTGTAGGACAGACACAAGCTATCACAATATCATCTCGTTTGGTCAATCTAGGCCGGAGTGTACTTTAATACCTCATTGATTCAGCTCAGAGGCTAGAAGGTTACTGTCAACACGTCTGATCATCTCAGCTCAGGGACTGATACAATTTCGGTATATCTGATAGACCCAACTAGGAGGCTAAATAGTTTATCACTCATCTGCAAGCGAATAGTCAGAAAGCTATTGCCCTTGGATTGCAATGTGCCATACCCTGTTGTGTACTAATCCTGGTAAGGAATTGCAAGAATACCACTACTTTTGAGTTTCCTAGAGCTTGCAATTTTAGACAACCATGAAGTAATCAAAATATGATTCATTTGTTGGGTAGGAATGACACAGATCAGTTCAAATTCGATCAAAATGTCACCAATCAATTTATGTGGCCACCAAGCTTTATATTATGACAGTACAATGCAATACAAAACAGTACAGAGTCAAAGGACTGCATAGCAGAAGATAGATACAGCAAATGTGAGACAAATTTTATTGCTAGTCATGCATGTGGGACAGTTTTCCCAGCTAATCTGTGCACTCTTCATTAAACCTCAGAGCAGGTCATAGGTATTCCCATTGAAATAACCACATGTTATTTTCTCGAAGGAATGATCAATAAACAAGCAGGCACCAAGACTAATAGCCAGCAGGAATTTTAACTTTCAACATCTTTATAAATATACTGGTTTAAGACGGCGACCAATCAAATAAAAACAAACATGATCATGTACGACACCTACTTTCCCAGTTTTCTTCAATGTGGACCTAGTCAGGATGGGTTTATGAGTAGAAGGTATGTGAGAGCATGTTGGTGGGGGTCTTCTTGCTTTATGGGGGCTACAGGTACGCCAGAGCGAGTGTGTGAGCCCAGTCTTGTCAGGGCCAATTTGACAGCCCCCCTGGGACAAAAAAGCAATGCTGACCCAGCGGAGGCCAGAGTTGCAGATTCCTGTGGTGTAGTCTTACACTGAACTGTTAACCAAATAGAACCAAATAAAACAGATTCACTGCATCACCTACAACTTAATGAGAGTCCCGGTGTCTACAAAAGACCGGCAATACAAATGGTTAATTCAAGGCCACCGCAAGGCTTATTTCCAAACAAGAATAATAACTATTGTTTTAAATGAACTGAATAATGTTAAGTTCTATGTAATGTTTAAGATGTCAGAGCACAAGGTTCCTGGAAGCATAAACATGATTCTCTTGGGTTGTCTTAGTTTCTTAAGAATCATTTTCAGATTTTAATTCTGAAATTTTTATTCTTTCAAAAGAAAGTGATAAAGATAGATTTGTAAATAAAATACAAACTGGCAGTATACAGGTGATATGTAACTATGTCAACCGCTGTGGTCTGTTTTGGGCATTTTTAGAGCTATACGCTGCCCTTTATATGTTGTGGGGGAAATGGGGGATTATACCTGCCAGCAGGCTTGGGAACACCTGGGGATCCCCAGAGAGAGATGGAGGGTCTGAGCTGTTCTGCATGCTGCTACGGCAACCCTCACCCAGGATGCAGGCCTAGGCCACTTCCAAAACAGGAAATGGCCTAGGGTTCCCAAATGACCCGTGTTGCAGTGGAAGTGAAATGGTCATCAGTTTTCTTGGTGCTGGGGGGCAGGGCACTCAAGCTTTGTCTGGGGACCCTGAAAAGGCAAAACTGACCCTGGATGGATGGATGGATGGAAGGATGGACGGACTGAAGGGTGGATGGATGAATGAATGTACACTACACGTAACATTTTTGGCATTACACTTTATAAATTCTTGCACGAATATTGCCGGTAATATTTATAAGCAATTAAAAAATGTTACAAGTATCATGCACTGGACAATTAAATCAGGAACCGCAGTTGAATGAAGTTCTGCGATCTCTAAAAATCATTAGCGTTTCCACAATTTTGGCCACTAGTTTAGTGAAGATGGGGCAATAATCATAGTTGCTCTTGTTAGAACTAAGGCATGAGAGCACTATTTAAGAGAAAGCCTTCTAAAGGTTACCAAGGAAATGATGAATTCCAGCTGAAGCTGTCCAAGCTCCAAAACTGAAGCTTAAGACATGGTGCCGAGCTTCACAGAAACAAACAGCAATGATTTCAGTAAAAGTTTGGGATATTTAATTTCATGTACATTAAGGATGCAGAAATGTATTACATTATTGAAATGTTATTATATTTCTGATAGTTATTACATTATTGGCTGCCACAAGTAAAAAAATTAAAATAAGAAATTATTTGCTTGCTTAAGCTCAATCCGTATGCACCAAGTGTGCTGATTCTACACAAAAACGTGAAATGGGTTACAGTCATGTAATAATTATTAAGCTTATTATACTGTAGTGCTACTTCTCACTGGGACACAGTGACAAATGTCACAGACGAAAAGCAGGAAATGCACACCATGTTCACAGCTTCTGATTAAGACCATTTTGCTTCCGGGGGGGGGGGGTGCTGAGGGAAAAGCAGTAACTTCTACAGAAAAAGTCTGAATTAAAATCACCACACAGATTTTCTCCCATGGCTGACGAGTTACTGGCTTTGGAAATCCATGGACGAGCTTACGATTACCCACAGTTCCCGGCCTCACATGTTTTAACTTTCAGGGAGCTCATATTAATAGACACGGCGGTCACTGTTAAAGTGCCTAGCTTTTATCATCACTTATCTTAAATAAGGAAGGTGGGGGGCGTCAAAAACACGCTGAAAGTAGCATTTAAAGCTTACACTGAAAGATATAAATAATCCGGATAACACAACATCTTGAAAGCATAGCTGTCAGTGATTCTCCTTCAACACGTGGCAAAGGATGGTGAGAGCAACAACTACAAACGATTCGGCTTAAATTATCACGGCTTTTTGGCATGAAGGAAACAAGCAATCACCACAAAATACCAGGATACTGTATGATGCAACATAAGAAACTGGACCCCTTTTTAATAACAGACACCTGTAGGTAATTCTGTAAGTAAACAGCACTTGGTATTACTTTTATCCAAATTTTGTCATACATCATGCCATCCCAATTTATTCTCTGCCATTTATTTAGTCAAAAACCTGTATTTATTCATTTGTAATTGATCACTTTCTCCTTCTCATTTAATAAACCAGAAAAGTGCAAGTTTAGAAAAAAAAACCTACTTAAAAAACAGGAATTGGGACCACATCATTGTTTTTTCAGTAGTATTTTTGCTTTAAAGCGAGTACTTTTCATACAGTTATGCAGACAAACCGAATGGTCAAACTAAACCTACAATCCCAGGTTCATCCTAACGGGTTTGCCTGACAGCAAACAAAACACTGGGCTTTAATAAGCTGCACTGAGGGGCAAACCTGCAGTAGGTAGGGAGGTTGGCCTCTTTTGGGAATTGACACTATGCCATCCTGGGGGAGAATGTGTTTTTCTTTCCACTATCCCTAAAGGCTTCTTAGTTTCAAACTATGATCCGGTCCTCATCTTTGTTACACTCATACATCAGTACATTTCATAATTCCACTTTGCACTGTTCTGTCTGTTAGTACTATTTCAATGCACTGTATCTGCATACAATCACTTCTTTCTTAATCATAAGCAATTCGTGAAATGATATGCAGATTGTAGCATTATCATTTACAACATTTCACATCAGCTTGCACTAGCACGTTCTTTCGCATTTAAGATTTTTAAGCAAATCACAAACCATAATATACCCCAAATAACAAAAATTATTCCAGTAGTACCTTTATTTTTATAAGCATTTTTCATATTTTTCTGTCATCATTGCGGGGCGTCCTATTTGTGCAAGATTGACATTCTTAGTTAATTTCAAAAGCAAGCAGTTAAATATCACAGAATATTAAGCACTTAAAAGATGCCTGTTTGTTCACAGTGATAGTGTAACTGGTTACTGGAAGATCGCTATGCTGAATTCAAGCAAAGCATTCAGCATGAGACGATGATGACCAAGGTAGATGCCGTTAAAATAGATGCCTCTGACTTGAAGGAGCATCTCCGAAATGGGTAACTGCACGTTTGGTGCTGGCTTCAACAACGGGCACCATGGCATTATCGATGCATCAGCAATCTAAGGTTCAAAGGAACCAGGACAGAGTGCCAGCCAAGAAGCAACAAAAGGCAGACCTGCTACCATCCAAAGGTATAACGAGATGCCCAAGTTGGCTTTGCCTGTAACCTGAAAGAATAGAACTTTAAAAGAGGGATTCTTGGCAGTGATGAGCCTGGGTTGTATCCTCTATCCCAGATAACAATCGGAAGAGGACTTATATAGCACAGGAAGTAGTTAGCGGCTTGTCATGTGAAAACCGCAGGTACAATGGTCTGTGGAATGCAACAAAAACACAGTAATAATGCATGCTTCTCTGTACCAGAGGACCAATGCCTCTTGGTAACTTTCACCCTAAGACGGCCATTGCAATCTACCCCCCCTCATGCCCATAGCATTCCACATTGTGGGGGCCATGCCAAATTTTTTATACTACTGGAGGAGCAATTTGCTTAGCAACTGGACATGAGGTCAGACGGTGCCTATTAAATTGAATATTATAGGGTGGAGGTGCTGAGCTACCCTGGAGTTACGTACTTAATCTACTTATTATATATTACTGTATTGTACTACTGTCTATTTTGTTAAAACTCTTGAACCCGTAATGTCACTGCCGTCTCTTTTGATGGTAATTCTCTTGTACCCATATTGCCCTGAGCATTTCCTGTAGACCCAGCCACTTACAGGTATTTTCTACTCTGTGTGTGCAGGTGTTTGTGTTCTGTTTACCCCTCAGGACTCTCGGTCACTTTCCGCTCAGAGGCTTTCTGTTTTCCATGCCGTTCTACAGTCTCACACAGCGTATGAGAGGTTCCCCTGATAACTTGCAAAGGTGAGTGTTCCTCTGGCCTCTTGTTCCCAAACACCTGCAAGAGATTCAGCAGGTGCCAAAGCAAGTCCATTTGGGGTACTTCAGCGTAACTGAATGGTGCAACTTGGAAACTAAAACCTTTATTGTTTTTAAATCTCCAAAAATGAAGCTCTTCGTATAACTCGGAGTCTAACTATACCACTTCTCAGTCTCCTGAATCCAGTACAGCTGTTTCATACTAGCTATTTGCCCTGCCAATACATGCATGTTAGATGACCTACTCTTGCGGTTCCATCCGCTTTCTGTTACTAACGCTACACTTTCTCTTAAACACTTAGCATCTTCCTACTACTTCATTGTAGGATGTGATGTCAGGCAACATAGTTGACCTCAAGAGTCATTAGAGCACAGGACAACCCCTTAGGTGTAAATGCCCCATTAGGTTAACTTTGGAAAAAGCGTGCATGTTTAAGCAAACTTGCAGAGATTCTAATCCTTAAAACCACAATGACACTGTAATCACTCCATGGAGGTCTTAGCAGCTTCCATAACCAGAGACACCAAGACTTGCTGAAATGGAGGTAGCATTACCATGAGAATGACACAGGCCTGTCTCATCTTAACCTCACCTAGTGGCCTTTTTACACTGGACCTCAGCTGGTCCATAGTGGCCTGCAGAACAGCTTAAAACAGGCTGTGAGCATTTGCTCTGTAACCCTTCCCAACAACGCTGGCATTTTTATTCACGGTCTTTCCCAAATGGTATTGGCACTGTTTCTTGGAACAGGCACGGAGACTGGAACATTCTGCGGCATTGGAGAGGCGAGTAACGACAGGGATACCAGGCATCATTATTATTCTAGGTCATCTCCGTGACTAATAGGTATCATCACAGCTTATGGGCGAGTGAGTATGAATCAGTCTCTGTCTCAGACAGGATACGAGGGGATGCCATACGCAAGAGGTATGCAGATTGGTCAGTGCTGTGGAGTAAGATGGAGTCATGAAAATTATCCAAAAATCATAGCTGTTTAACCTTAGTAATTCAAATGCAAAATAAGCACTTTTTTCGCATTTGAAGTGAAATATTTTTTTTCAATTTCATTGCATAGTAGCTCTTCTTTTTGCGTTTGTGATTTTCCTTTCAAACAACAAAATGAAATAAATGATAGTTAGTCATACTTTACATAAAGAAGCTACCACAATGGATAAATAAAATAACTGCTGGCAGGGCGAGCTCACAAATTTAAGGACGGCCATGTGTTTTATGAACTTTCTTAGAACCAACGCAAGATACAGGACAAAAGTTGTGTGCGTCTCTTTAATAAGCAGTGAAGAATATGTGTCCTTTGTGTGGGAGCTTCAGGTCAGACAACTGCATGTCCAAGCTATAAAAAGCAACAGCGAAGCACACAGGAAACAAACACGTTTCTTAAACCCTGGACAGCCTTCAGCGAAAACTTTACCATTTCTCACTAATGTCACTGTCCCAGTATAGGCTGAACATGCAACAAAAAGCACTGCGAAAGTAGCGGGAATCACAGTGGCTCAGGTGCAGCCACGCTGCAGTGGTGTTTACTTTTGGTATGTCCCCATACCTAGAGTGCTTGTGTACATACAGAAGAAATGGTATTTACAGTAACTAAACAAAGAAGACGACATAATAAAACGTATGCATGTCTACCATAGAGAAAAACCTTCAGTTTTCACCCAAACACTCCCCTTCACTTCTTTATGGAGAAGCTATTTATAGGTTTATACCCAAGCCCAACCCCCTGGAACATACTAACTTTTGCTATGATATCTGGCCATATTACCAAACCAAAGAAAATAGACTATTAACATATACACATTTAACCGAAAATTAATATACTTTACAAAACGTCATTTCATTGATCTCATATGATCATTTCTCCCTCGATACCCCCCTGGTAAAAATGGACTGCCCCAACCAGTAAGAGACTGCACACGCATGGGTCAAAACTGGCACTACAAAGCCAGCCCAAACAAGAAAACTCAGATTTGGGTTCTCCACTCAAGTTACAGTACATGCAGTAACAGTAAACAAGTAACTGTAAACAAGTATTTAATTCCGCCTTCTTACATAAAAGGAAACATTGAAAAAACATAAGTATTCTAAAATAATCAATAATCTGTTGCATGTGTACTTTAAAAATGACATGCTTCTGAACGACTTTCAATGTGAACCTACAAAGTATATAAATATTGGCTATATGGCATGTGTGTTTGAATTATGTTGGTTCAGATAGCATTCACAGGATTAGTGGTAGTTTGTGAGATTACAACCATGCCGTCTACAGTCAGTTACAGGGCCCTCTGCCAGATCAGTGTCTGTTAATGAACTGGTAAGGTTTCACAGCCAGATACCACCAATATTATGATCTTTTATTGTCTGACTCCATGTAAGAATCCTGTGATCAGTCTGTGATGTTCACTTTATGACACAGCAATCTTTTTCTATTGCAAACTTGGTTTCCAATGGAAACAGTTCACAGCTCGCAGCATAAACAGAACAAGATTCTCTGGTCCTATGTCTCCTTCTGTTACCACTATTCTGTTGTCCAAGGTAGCGATATACACCTGGTCCAAGAACCTTCTGCTAATGTCCAGGCTCCACACAACGGGGTATGAGCAATGAACACCGTTTCAAAGGTCTCATTACATGCATTAGTTCATACCATTGGGTTTTGCCCAGTATTTGTGGTCAACTCAATTAATGATAGTGTAATCATGGCAATGTCTAGGATAAATCTCCTGTATGATCCCACAAGTCTTAGGAAAGAACTTACCTCTTTCTAGGTCCCCGCGACCCCGGTTGAGATTAAACGGTTATAGTGATGGATGGTAGGATGGATGTATTTTCTCCGGAATATTCTCTGATTAAAATGGACTAGCCCAAGCAGGTAGGACACGTGCATATACAGCAGCAATGCTACACTATAAAATCAACTCAAATGCTATAACTCAAATCTGGGTCCTTCAGTCATGCTACAGGCAGAAATGGAAACCTTGGTAAATAAGTATTTTATAGGATATATAAGTTTGGATTTTATATTTTATCCTCCTTATTACATAGAAGGAAACATTGACCAATATAAGTCTTCTAAAATTGTCAAGGCTCTCGTGTTGGGTTTCAGGCGCATCCTAAAATCACATAACCATTAATTGGTTTTAAGAGTGTTTACGAACACCTTTGTCTGTGCACCCACAAAGCATATATATATATTGCCTGTGTGCGGTATGCATTTTATGATGGCTCAAATATGGTCCTGGTGGTTTGCAGAGACTTGTGAGATTAATACTTGACTATCCACAGTCAGTTACAGAGCCCTCCACCACATTACCTCCCTTATCTTCCCTATTACCCCTGTGTGGTGATTTGGACAGGTAATCTGCAGCCATATTTTTTTTAATCAGCCCTGTATCTGAAAATGGACCAGTAAGGATGCAGATCCAGGTACCACCATGTGATCTGGGAATTATGATCTTCCATGGTCTGAATCCATGTGTGGGACCTGTGTTGAGTCTCTTGACTGAATCCTCTTCTCCTGAGATTATGACACGCCTTTCCTAATCTATTGCTCCATGAGGCAATGATGCTGGTGCCCCATGCAACCCAAAAGGCATTACAGTGAACTGGAATAACCAGAATGGGCTATTGAGAGCAGGAAAGGCTCTGAAATTTGCATCAAACAGAACCAGCTAATACCTAACACGGAGATCTAGGACCCGATGCTTTTCAGCAAGATATCATTGGCCAACAATCGTTAGACGATCCCCTTTTCTTCTGTAATCAAAACAGAGGCATACAAGTTCTTCTTAACATTGTTCAGTAGTCTCCTTACAGGCCACCCATACCAGAGCGCAGAAGAACCTCACCGATGTTTGTGGAACTTTTCAAAGGACAAAAAGAAGGGAACCATCTACTCCAGACATTACCCTTGTCCATGAAAAATTTCCTCAATGTGTTTTTCAGGGTTTGATGGAACCTCTCAACTAGATCATCCTTCTAAGGATTGTAAGGGCCGGTTTTAACTGTTGTGAGTCCTAGCTGCTGATGCAGCTGTCCCATCAACTGTGAGGTGAATTTGGCATCATATTCTGTCAGGATCTCCTCCGCAAAGCCTATTCTGACAAATAGTTGGACCAGCGCCCTTATAATACTATATGCTAATACTACATAACAGGAAACCCTCTAGATATTTGGTTATATAATCACAAATCACCAAGATACACCGAAAACCTCCACTGCTGTTCTCCAACGGACGCGCAATATACGCCGCAATATGTTGCAGTGTTGTGCAGATCACTGGTAATGACTGCAGAAGGAACCTTTCAGACTTGCAGACAGCACTATTTTTTGGCAGATGGGGCAGGTGGCACAGCATGCTTGAACATCCTTGTGTAAAACTGGAGACTAATGTGCATGTGCTGTATATGTTCTTTTCACCTAATGTCCTGTCCATAGAATGGTATGCAGTACAGATGTATGGATGATCTACAACAATGGTCTCCAACCTTTTTCACAGTGGGAGGTACCACAAAGAATTTAAATGCTGGCTCCACGTGGTGCGTGTTATTATTTCTGCTGGAGTTTGTGGGGTTACTGGTGATTCGTGAGATTAGTACATGGCCATCCACGGACAGCTACCACACCTCTGCCCCATATCTCATATTTTAAATGTTAAATGGAATTGATATTTTCATTTGTATATTTACTTCCAGTCAGCTGTTGAAAATAAAACTTAACTGCTCTGTGTCTCTAGACTGATTATACAAAAAAAGAGACGTGAAGTAATGCTAACGTTTTGTGGTTCTTTTGAAAATAACTATTTGTTTAGTTTAATTACCACATCAGGTTCCTTAGTTTATCATTCGCTGCTTAGTTATAATACAATGTCTTCAAAACACTTTGAGCATGCAGGTTTCAAACCAAAAACCGACCAATCATAATTTTGCATGCAGGTTTCAAACAAAAACTGACCAATCAGAAGTTAAAGAAAGTGGCCACAACGGCAGGACAAGTAAAGGAAAATGACATACAGTACAATGTACAAGTAGGATAGCTACAGTATCAGTTAGTGCAGCCCCTTTACTCTGCTCTCCTTGGCATGCTGCTGCTAGCCAGAGTGATGCATGGAGCAAAAATAAAAAGCACCTGGAATTCTCAGGATGAGGAGGGGTGAACATCAGGGAAATCGTGTTAACGGGATTCGGGGCTTGAGAACAAATTGGGAATATAAAAGACACATGTTGGGTGATGGTGGAACAGAAGCGACACGTCAGCGCGGAGACACACTGGGACGACGGTGAGGACCAAAGCGGAGGGCGAAGCCCCATGAGATGAGCCAGCAGAATGATACAGGGATTAACACGTAACGCGTAGGGGAGCATAAAGTCAACATCGAGAAATACGGCAAGTCAAAAGGGGGGAGGGAAAGAAGCCTGCATGTCCCTGTTATGAACTGGCATCCCATACAGAGTGTCTGTACCCTTGTCTGTGCCCCCTGCCCCCATAACCCTGTCCAGGACAGAGGACAAAGTATGTTCAAATCACACCTTCCCAGAGTGCAGCTCCACTTCTTTCATAATGTCCCAAAATGCAGTAAAAGACTCAAAGTGAATGGTTTAATAAAAATTCAGTTTTACGCTAAGAATATTTTACATGTTAATTTTCATTAGTAGCTCTGATCAAACATTCATGTCTCTAGTTGATGAGATATTCCTACATGATGCCTTGATTTTTTTGTCCAGTGTTTCTGTAGTTTGACTTACTTCTCTTACTGTACCGCTGCCAAAGTTTCACTCACTAGCTAGACCCTGCAAGGGGTAAGACGTGTATAAGAAGGTATCCATGAATAACTTGAGATTTTTATCAATTTTCATGGGGACATTACAAATGAACAAGCAAAGCTATTACTTGCAGTGTTAAGCCATTTTGATGCATTTTTAAGTTTCATGTGCATGTTATGTTTGAAAAAATTCAAGTATTGTTTAACCAATAACCATATCAAATAATCACTTTTTTAATTTCGTATTGCAGTAAAGTTGTAACAAAATATCATGACTAATTAATTTACAGCATCTTTAAGATTGTGATCATTAAAAATATCATAACTAATAAACTAATATACAGAGCAGCTTGTTCAAGGCCACCCACACACATTCTGTACCTGACAGGGCTGCCCTTCTCTCTCAATCTGATTGCACCCCTGCAGGTCTGACAGGAGCACTCGTCAATAAATAAATCAGTTATTATTATCATTTATGCAATACAACATGACATACTAACAATTATTTTTTTATTTCAGTTGTTTTGAAGCCTTCTCTGATTTACGAAGAAACCAGCGTAACCAGAAACTAAAGTTAGACCAGAAAGTTAGACGTTAATTATTCTTAGTAAGACTAATAAACAGATGTAAGGTTCATTCTTCATGAACCATTTGCACCTTTATTATAGGGCTAAGTGTCCCGATGCAGAAGGGCTCACCATAGCTACCTTCACTTTCCAAATAAAGAAATAGGACAGGGCAATGCCCTGGAAATGCATGGGCATGAGACTGCAAGAAGAGATGTACGTACCATGTGGAACAAGACCACTGACTGCACTGGCACTGCTCCAAAGTATTATGATTGTAATTATAATATTAACTATCAGAGGATTGCTAAGACAACCAATTCACTTTGTTTCCTTTTTTAAAACATACACATAAAACAATTATGGTTTGGTATCTAACTACTGTTCTTCAGCAGGAAGGAACTACAAAGAAAACATGAAATATTCTGTGTGATTCCAAACTTCTGAACTCTAGTGTATGTAGTACTTTTATTATTTCATATTACTTTCATTTGGGGAAGCACACACAGGGTGACATCCTGGGTAACCTAGAAGAGGAACAAAAGCCCAGAACTGTTCATGAACTAGACTATGCTGGCTACATCTGACAACAAAACACCAGACTCTAGGTATACATATCTTCACATCTGCTCTGGCACCAACATAGATCTACACCTTTCTAGCCAAAACACTTAATCCACAGGAAAAAATCAAAAGCTCTTATAAGAATAACTAACCCTTTGTATTATATTCAAGAATTCTTACAGAAAGCTGTACACGCATCGCAGCATGGTGGTGCAGTGGTTAGCACTGTTGCCTCACACCTCTGAGAACAGGTGTTGAGTCTCTGCCAGGGTTCTGTGTATGTAGTGTTTGCATGTTCTCCCCGTGTCAACGTAGGTACTCCGGTTTCCCCCACAGTCCAAAAAACGTGCTGATGTTAATTGGAGTTACCAAACTCCCCTTGGATGTGAATGGTGTGTGTGGGAGACGCCAGAAGGCCTGCGTTTAAAACGCGGCTGTAGCAGGGGAGGCGTGGCCTCGTCCAGCGCGTGTCACCGATGTATTATGTGCAGCAAACAAATAAGTCCAAGGTCATTCCTCTCTGTCACCCGTGACCTGCTTCAGCTAGGCGGCAGCCGGTCGGGCCGAAATCGCGCTGGCCCTGTGCCTTTGCAGATCAGAACCAGGAAGTGGATTCCCGCACTATTACTCGGAATTACGGGAAATCCAATCAATCCCAAATCCCAGCTAAGAAAATCCGGACAAAGCAATCTTCAGGGCGTGGGCTTCATCTACATGGTGTCAAAAGATTAACTTCAGTTTACATCGCAAGGTCATTAATCAGATAAATGTATCTCTTGAATATATAATGAAGCATAATAAAATCATCAAATATAATGAATTGTAAGATAGAGAGCGAGTGAGAGAGAGAGAGAGAGCAGAGTATGCATGGGCAAACGCCCCCCACGCAGAGATACACACGTATCTGTTTTTCTGGATATGTGAACGGATATATCTATATTCAGAGGTCGAATTGAAAGATATTTCTGGGGGATGGGGAGGTTCATATCTAATGTATAGTTGAGTGGCTCAGTGGGTGGTACTTTGCCTGTTGTTGCACTATTGGGAGAAAGTCCTCTTGAAACCTTTCGCCGTCGTCTAGGTTCACTCTGGGTGCTCGGGTTTCCTCCCGCAGTCCGAAGACAAGCAGTTACGCTAACTGGCGTCTCTAAATTGGGATAAGCCCCACCCCCCACCCCCTCGCCCACCTAACCAGGATTAGCAGTCAGAAAATGAATGGGTGGATGCATATTTATACACACACGCCACTTCCAGCGACAGTTTTATTAAACAAACTTGCTGCCAAATATAAAGTCATCAGTCATGGTTCTGCCTAAAAATACAACCAAGAAAATGTCTTGTTTGTTTCTATTATTTTAATGAAGTAAATCAAACCACCAAACCCTGTAATACACTCTTACAGTTCTTAAAATTATGTTTACAATGTAGTAAACTGCAAGAGCTGTCTGTGATGTATTTTCTTTTAATTACATTTTAAAATGAATGCAGCTGCATAAATGGCTATTACGTAAACTTTACACAGCGAACAAAACTAGCTTTATTCAAAGGTACTTGTTAATTCGTGCAATTATGTCCTGAGCTATAAATCCTTTCCAAATAACTTCATCACCATCTTGAGGTTTTAACAGTTTTATTCCAACGCAAAAGGTCTTTAACCAAGCCGTGACATGTGGCATGGAGAAGTCTGTCAAGTCATTTGGTAAAGCATATTTAAAAGCGGGCCAGTTAAAGAAATCTATTTAACACGTTCACTATTTCCTGCCTACTGTTGGCCGAGACATACAAGCAGATGACCCGCACCCGTGAGCAACACCAAAAACGCACCAAGCAGAACAGCGTGCACGATCTGCTTCTGCACTCCACATTTTTCATGTCGGCGTGAATCTCTTATTATGCCAAGTCCCAACCCCCCGGGTCGTGCAAGACGTCTTTTTAGAAACATTATTTTTAACGGACCCTAGTGATATGCATAACGTAACAGCGTAACCTCTGATGGATTGATGGATTTGGGTTACAGCGCAATACATTTGCTGATTCACTTCTTAATAACTGCAATTCCAACTTCCATTTGGAATTTTACGGATCCGTTTATATTAATTTACTGGTGAGATATAATTTGACTTAATAGCTTCCAAACATCATCACCATTATTATTATTATTATTATTACTATTATTACTATTATCGTTGTTGTTGATGTTGTTATTGTTGTTGTCGTCCTCAAGGTTGCAGTTGCATTTTACTGTTATTCATATCTTTGTTACAAATAATTCTTAAGGTACTTATTGATAATAAACGTAGTTTATGCGATGCCTGAACTTAGCCGAGATTTTCCTGATTTTAATAATATATGAAGTAGGCTGCCGGGTCATGATTTAAAAAATGTGCTCAGAACAAAATTTTACTCGCAACCGTCGAACTTTCAGCACCTTAGACTGAAGGACAGCGATCCGTAACTACTTAAAGGCAGATTTCTGTAAACAGGGTGTTTTTTTGCTTCCGCGCTGGGTTTGCCCTGCATTCGTTGCTTGGGCAGTCAGTCCCTAACTCTGCTGTCGGCTGATACACAACGTTTCTGGACTCTAAAGTCCAAATGCAATGCAGCCAGAAAACACCTGTTGTTGTTTGTTTAAGCGCAACGTGATGTAAACTACACTGCATTGTACAAAATGTCGTTTTATATTTCAGTATTTAAACAGATGTGGCTTTTGTTTTCAGAGAATTTGACTCTGTAATGTCTATTAATACGGGCAAATACCGTGCATTTAACGTAAAACCGAAGTGGCAGCACGCAGGCAAGTATGCAGAAGCGCGCGCGAGCTCACGCAACCAGGTGAGCTGTTTTCCCCCCCATCACATTTATACTAGGGCAATATTTGCACGCGACACTAAAATCGTCTCATGTTTTACACCGAGCAAAGACCAGCGTTTCCAAAACGGACGGACACGGATTGTTCGAAACGAGTATAAATAAGGTTTTAAATTATGAAACTTTTTTAGCAAACGTAATCAAGAAAAGCGCGGCACTAACCAAAATTAGGGAAAGGAGAGAGCACGACCGTGATTTCCACGATACGTATAAGGAGGGAGTAGTGTAGGGGGCATCAGCGTAGGGTTGAATTACAATTTCGAGACCCTTATTAAAATTAATATCATTAATTAAATCATTTCATATCCCGAAATGTATTAATAGGCCTATATCATCAATATAAAATAATATGTAGCCATATCGCGTAAAAATGCGCATCTAAAAACTAGATGAATTAACTTGACTTAGTTTGGCGTTACAATTTACTCATTATATACATATTATATAATCAATAGTCTTACTTGTTGGAGAAAATTCATTTATGAAGCTAATCTGATATTTTATATCCAGTGTCTATAATATTGATGGATTAAATGCATAAAGGCAGTACGCTTTGATTCTATAAAATCGCACACACATAAACCTATAAGTGTTTTAAATTTAAATCCAGCAATAGAAACATCTTCCATCAAACTCCAGTTGATGTTGCCTAAATGACGTCTTCGAAAGTACTAACGTAACAAAACTTTAAAAACCAACAAATTAAACAGCATTGAAGTTGTAAGTAGCACACAAGCGCAGCGCTACAGACGTAAGAAAATATCGCACTTACATGTGAAACTCCTGTTTTTACAGCGTTGCATCCAGAGTGAACGTCGTATTTAATTTTTTAAATGTCCATTAAGAGACATGGAACACCCACGTTAATGCCATGACCAGGTATTATTTCTTCATTCTTCATTCTGAAAACTTTCCCGACAAAAAATACAATTAAAAACGTTCTCTTTTCTCTCAGCTACATCGAGAAGCAGATTTGTTGAAACGCAGCAGCAATGATTAAATCCCGTTTTCTTGGGAACGTAGGAAAATGGGTCTCTTCCAGCGAGGACTTATGTTAATATTCTGTCACCGGTTTCCTATACATGTGTCTAAGTATATTGTTTCGCAAATCATGCGTCCTCTGCGCAGATTTCTCCCAGTTTTTTTTTTATTTCTTAAGGTAGTCCGAGGGGAAACGCATTTATTGTCCTGCTGTATTGCATACGCGGCTTAGAAAGTGCGTCTGAAAGCCTATACGAAAATGCATCCAAACATTTTGATTGCCCTTGAGCCGCCAAAGTGAGGAAGTCAGATGTCCCGGGGTGACGCCTACTCGGCATGGGAGAACCGACGATCGCATGTGTGTGTGTGTGTGAGTGTGTGCGTGTGTGTGTTTCATCCCAAGACCCAACAACAATGACTTAAGTAACACCTCTGGAAATACGGAGTCTGTGCATAGCGTTTCCAAGTGATTATTTTCTTATCATTGTTACAATATCTAAGTATAATTGTAGCCAATTAGTAACGCGCAAAAAGCGCAAAGTAAATCGCTCGTTCTGATCCACTTAGTATTTAAAAGATCTTTTATTCTGAAAGCGCTCTAATCCGCGCAGTCTTTCGGTGGTTGTCACAGTGACAGCTGCTTTTGGGAGATGTGTTGCAATCAGCCGTCGTGTTTCATTTAATGTTTTATACACAGTAGGGTTATGAAAAGCTGGTATTTGGATGCAGGTTATCGTTATGACACGTTTTAGCATTTAGCGGTAAGCAGACTGCTATACTTTAAGGCTGATTAAGGTCTCTGCAATGTAAACTGTAGGAAATTTTCAACATCGAAATTTTTAATATTTATGTGAAATCATTTGTTTAAAGTAGCACACGTAATCTGTTAATGTGGCAGGTATCTATTTCCTGTTTATTGCTGTTTATTTATACCAAAGCATGACAGTAATTATAGAGCTCATTCTGATTTGTGTCCGCCTTTTAAAAACACAAGCCACAAGTTTAAATAAACGGAGGGGATACCTTGACTCCCAATTAGAGGTCGGACAAACCTGAGCTTACGTTGCCCTCTAGCGGCGGACATAATTCATTGTTACGTTAGTCAGTTAGATGGAAAATAAGCACGCTAACATCGAGATAATGCCACCCATAAGCATTGTTAACATAGTCACAAACTCTTTCAGTGTGGGAACATTAACTAAAATAGCATAAAATATCGAAATATATTAGGATTTAAACTAAGTGTTTAATGTGTGTGTGTGGATTTCAAAAGTACTGCATGCCAAACCACCACAGATTACAGCATTTGATATCACCACACCTCTTCAGCTTTTAATTTACTTTCTGGCATCTTATCCTTCATCTCTGCTGTCCTTTTCAATAAGCACTTATCCAGTGCACAGTCACAGGGGCCTGAAGCTCATTCCAGTTAGCACAGGGCACAAGGCTGGGGGACACCCTGGATGGCATGCCAGTCTTCAAAGAATACTTATGGGCGATACTTTACGTACTGGTATGTAGTCTATTTAGGGAGACACAATGGATAAATCAAATGGTTTTTCAATCAATTAATTAATGAAATCAATTAATTATTAAAAATGAAATGTATGTTGACGGTATATAGCAGTGGTTCTCAAACTCGGTCCTCGGGCCCCACTGCCATGCTTGTTTTCCAGCTATCCCTGCCCCACACACTGCTGATTACCTGGATCAGGTGTGTTCAGTC
>JAODJX010000001.1:23043403-23053721 GCA_026776945.1 Isichthys henryi
TGGACAATGCTCGCTACGTGCTTGCCCAGTACGGGTGGTACATCCTTTACCCCCCTTGGGGGGAAAGGGGTGTATTAATTTAAAAAAATTGGTATACAACTTTTGTCAAACCCCCCCCCCCCCCCCCCCCCCGAAATGCACGAGTCTCTGGCAGCCAGAACAAACATTCCCCTTTTTTCATGACTCCAAAAGCACAAGATGGTTGTAAAATCATTACCGAACATCTACCCTTTTACTGGCCTCGGGGGTTTAAATCTCTTTCTCAAACACCCCACCTCTTCCTCCTTTCCCTCCCCTATGCCTTGCCAGGGTCTCTGCTGCTGCGGATTCCATCTGAATCTATACTCAGTCACAACGACGGGGCTTCATTAACATACTGGTTGCTTGACCTCAGGGTCAGCCAGAACAAAGTCTAAAGGTCACAACATACAAAAAAAAATCACAGGGGAAGACGCCACATGCAGAGAGACGCAGAGACGTTATTTTCGAGATGCACATGTGCATCGAGCTGGAAAAAGAAAACGGAAGCTGCTGATCCCGCCTTGGCTTTTAATTTATTTTTCCGTTAACTGTGCCGCTAACTCTTCCAGCGCTTCATCCCAGGCTGCCCTTCGCAGGTTCATCCATCCATCCAACCATCCATCTTCCATAACTGCTTATCCAGTCCGAGGCCTTCGGGGGCCTGGAACATTTCCATGGAAGCACAGGGCTTATGGCCGGGGACAGCCTGGATGGGATGACAGTCCATCACAGGGCCTATACTCACTTGGATGCATACATGGGCAATTTATTAATGCCGGTTCATCTAACTGTGTGTTTTCTGGACTGCAGGAAGAAAATCAGAGTACCTGCAAGAAATCTTGCAGCAAAAATACGTAGCGCCATCTTTTAAAAAAAAAAAAGCACAAAAATTATATAGCGCCATGCTGACCCCGGGTGCATTGGCATGCTCGGGCCTTTAACAGAAGTGTGGAAGTCAGGAGTGGGATGCCCTGTAAGGCATACAAGCGGGATGTCGTTCCATCAGAGCACCCCAAGGTGGCTGCCATGTGCAGACCCCAGGGAGCACTGAGTCATGTGACCTCCCATACAGCAGAGCGACACCTGTAGGAACGTAATCCAGTGTGCTAACTGGTGTGCCTGGGTATCGAAGGTTGCAGTCTGGCAGCAGTCGACTTGCATGTCGGTTATCTTTGCTAAGTGTTGAATAACAGTCGTCTATGCACAAGTTAGACTGCGAATTCTGGAATTGGAGTCCACGTACTTCCAAATACCAACAATAACTATAGTTAACAGGCTAATGATAGCTATCCCTTCGCATAAGGGGCAAACTGTTTTCGTCAACAGGCCGATATGAATGACTCAGATTTTCTCCCTGATGCTGGGTGCCTGGTTTTCCCTCCGTAACCACGTGAAGAGAACAAATTTCTGCAGGGGACACTGAAGCGAAATAAAGCAGGAATACTGACACGGAGTCGCCACAATTGTTCGGCTTCTTTCTCACAGGCGAAGCAGCCCTGCAGGGGACCGTTAACGTGTTGCCAAAGCCATTGAATCCGACCTGAATACATTATAGAGCCTCCCTTTAAAACAGTGCCAAGGACTTTGCTTTGCGAGACATCTCGTAATATGTGAAATAATAGTCCCGAATGTTTTCCATTTGCGAAAGGCATCAGTGTCCAGGCGAGCCGAGGCGAAAGGGCTAATTTATGGTCGACCAAAATGAAAATGGGTCCTGCTCGCATACACCACCAAAGCTATTGTGAAAACACGAAAACAGCATCAATTAAGTAGCCTTATGGCAAAATATTTATTAATTAATGCTAGGTGAAATATCTCTACTTCGTGGGCCGCTTCAGATGTGGATGGTTGTTTATTTATTTTTGTAGCATGCCGACGTTGCTTTGGAAACGTGGTGTACTGCGAGGTGGCATGGAATTCTGGGTAGGAGTATATTGTTTGCGGCATTAAGTTCCTGGAGTGGGAACAGAAAATACTCACAGCCAGTGACTGTCAGTTGTAATAGTGATAAATAAAAGTTCATAAAAGTTTTGCAAAGGGCTGATGGGAAAAAAACTTCCCAATGAAAGTATTTTCTTTTTTGTTTTTGTTTTTTTAGGAAAATAAAATGTCCTGTGGTGGACTGGCCTCCCATCCAGGGTGTCCCCCCGCCTTGCGCTCCGAACTGCCTGGCATAGGCTCTGACTGACCCTTGTATTGGATAAACAGTTAAAATATGGATGGAAATAAACTGTAAATACCCACTCCAAGGGCTGCCATGATCGGCCACTTAATGTGGCGCTGAGGAGATCAAGGTATCTGTCTGGCTCTGTGAATGTGTCAGCCGATTGTTGAAAGCGGAAAAGAAAATTCAGATCCTCCGTTTTCCAAAGGGGACGATGGCCCTGGGGAGGCTGAGGATTGTCGCCCCGTTAATCAAAGCTGAGATCAGTGCATGTGTGCGACTTTACATCTTCAGCCTGCTGTTTAAAAGGAGCCGGCTTTGGTCTGGGGGCTTTTCTGTGCTGAGTTGCTAAAAAGTACCGTTTATTGGATTTGCAGCCACATGGCACCGGTGACTTAATACTTTGTTGCCGTGTGATTGCTAAAAACAACACATGAGGATTGGCTCAATGACATCACTTATCAGTTTTCAATAAATCCTTTTTATTTTAGTTTTATTTCGGAATTGCAGATTATTTTGGGATAAATTTGGTTGTAAGCTTAAAAATACATACACATTAATAAACATGCACATAATATTAAGTATCAAGCTATGGTATAAAACCAAAAATAAGCCAAATTCTCTGGTGAAATTCACATGGTATACATGGCATGACACTTATTAGATGTTATAAGTAGATGTTATATGTAGTTATAAGATGCTCAGTGCTATAAGTCAAGTAGATCTTGGATCAGTTTGTTGTGATTTCAATTTAGATTAATATGAGCCGGACCATAGAGTCTGCAATTAAGGTAGAAGTTCAAATCTGGGAATGTAGAATTAATGCTTCTGTTACAGTTGAAAACTAGGAACTGGACCAAGTTGGTCTGAACACCAGCTGGAGGGCTGCTGAACATTCAGTGAAGGGCTGGCAACTGGGCTGCTTCAGTATGTTTCAGGAGAATAAGCGGTTCTGTGGTACTGATGGTTTTAATCACGTCATTGGTTTCTTGGGGATGTGAAAGACCAGCGGGGATGAAAGAAGTCCAGTAAACCCTTAAACCATGACTGACATTCATGTCCTCAAGTCACTTCTGAAAAAAGTGACCTGTTTTCTATTTATTTTAGAAGATACTTTTATACAAAGCAAAATACATTTTTTGAGTAAGCAGACAGTCAGACTGGAATTTTTTTCAGTCAGACAGTCCCTGAAGCAAATGTGGATTAATGGCCTTGCTCTTTATCTATTTTTTATACATTTTTTTAATTCAATATTTTTCATTCAAACTAACAAGTGAGCAATCAACACACAGACAATAAAAGGGAAAGAACTATGAAACTATGAAAGATACAAACAGTCACTGCCCGCTCAGCTCTTGACCCTGGGATTTGACCCAGCAACCTTCTGATCACAGATGTCCTGACCCACTGAGCCACATACTATGAAATTTGCAGTGTGGATCTGCATTTTTGTTATTCGGTTGGTATCTGTTGATGCTGCCAAGTCCATGTCTTCCCTGCCATTCCCCTTTCCCCCTCCCTCCCCCAGAATATGAAAATACGAGTCTGCAAGACACCGGCACGGGAAAGAAAAACTACAGAATGAGATTAAATGAAAAAACAAGCCTGGACAACATCAGCTTCTCACCACTAATTAGGGTTTTAATTGTAGCTGAGCCATACCGTAAACAAAGACTAGCTTTGTGTCACTCCAACTTCCTTATTCCTGCCCGGTTCAAGAGCCCAGTTAACCAGTAATTCTCTTGCTTGTTGGTAATTGAAATACATACAATTACATGCAAGCGTGCCCGTGTATAACCGTGTGTCAGGGTTAGAATAGGGTTGAACAGACCTTGAGGACTGTTGATTTATTATTAAGTGCCGAAGTGTTCGGCTGTAAACACAGAGGTAACGCGGTGTAAAATTGTATGCCCCTCCAGGGAGAAAATTTAAATAATAATCACAAAAAAAAAACATTTCTTGTTTTATTTATTTTTCAGCATTTTCCATGAAGTGGATAAAGAGGTTAATGGCTTTCAAATGTACTCTTTCCCAGGACATCTTCCTACAGTTAAAATCTCAGCAGAAATTAAATTAGACTCAATTACACCCCATACAGTCAGGCCGAAGCACAGTACCGCCTAGATTTTTGCAGGAACCACACCCCCCACCCCAAAAAAAACAAAAAAAAAACAAAAGAACAAGCGTATTGTATAAAGCTGCCTGTTGCAAACAGCAGTAACAGAAACCCCACTGACAGTCAGGCTACATCCCTTTCCAGGAAAACGAGCCATGTGACCGGCCGGCCTGTTTTCCATTAGCTGCCGTACTTCCTTATTTCTCAGTTTATACGCGTCTGCGTCTGTAGCCTAAAATAGAACTGGTGAGTACACGGCCAGCCGGTGATTCAACACGCTGCAGCCCGTGACGCAGCTTTCTGAGCCAGACGGGGGCCAGACGTAAGGTCCGGTGTGACGCCTTCCTGTCCCGCATTCCTACGCCGGACGCTAGTAACCCACCGTGGATTCCAGCGTGCTGTTAAGTTAGTCAGCCAGGACTTGACATAAATAGCACAGAATGGTGCTGGTGCATGCTGGGAAGGGATGCTGTGTTACTGACGATGCATTTCTGCTTCACCTACATAAAGCATGACTTCCTGTGCCCCCCCGCCTCCAAAAAAAAAAATTAACCTGAAGATGCTAAAAAAGAACAATAAGGACGTATTGTCCAAGCACAGTTGGTGTGTCTTTGCTTTCAGTGGTGTGCAGCTACTCAGCAACTATTACTGTCACCCCCGCATCGCATCCCGGTAATCCCACTGCTCCCCCCCTCCCACCCCATGCCCCCTTTCAAAAATCTTGGCCCTGGCCATCAGATGTTCTGAGGCCAAGTCTCTCTGTAACAGAGGCCAAGAATTTGGATGAGTTGAGCACATGGTGACCGTAGACCAGCCAGTGGAATCAATTTTGGGACACACACCCATACAATGAACTGCTTAATGGTCTTGACAGTGGGGAGATGATGAAATCCAGCCTCTCAACTGTGTTTGGTTAATGGAACATTTCTGCTGCTATTCAGGATTTACACAGGGCTGCCTACAAAAGGCAATGGACCAGATGAGTTAAAATAAAATAAAATAAAATAAAAACTTTGGGTATTCCCCCACCACTATTGCAACACCCCCTTCTGTGCCCCGAGCAATCACATTGCGCTTATTAAATCGCATTGATAGGAGTGACCTATCAATTCTCAAGCTGACGCTGACCCTTAGCCTCCCAGGTATGGTTTTCTCAGCACGAGAGTCTCGACATGAATTGAAGAAGAACAGCTGTTGATTGCACGCGGTTGCTGTCACTGCTCTGCGCCCTGTGGTATTTTAAGAGGGGACATCAGACTCCCAGTTGAAGATGCAGCATACAGAGCTTTAAATGGGACATGATGTGCGTTACTGAGCACCTAGATAGCCCAAAGGTAGACAGTCCATGTATCCAGTTTCCATAACCACTTATCCAGTCATGGTCACATTGAGCCTGGAGCCTATCTCAGAATGCACAGGGTGCAAGGACACACAGCTAGTTCATCACAGGCCATACCCTCACTAAAGGGAATTCTGGGACACCGGTACATCGATTCACCAACCTGCTCGTTTCTTGTCTACGGAAGGAAGCCAGAGGACCTGAAAGAAACCCACACACAGGGGTGCTATAAATTAGGACATCATTGGATTGATCTAGGTTGGGGGCCCAGTATGATATGCTTTTTGGGGCCCGTAATCTTTAGCCACACCTCTCCCCACACAACCCGGGATTGTGAATTGAACCCACAGCCTTGGAGGACTGATGATGCGATGCTGCCCATTCCTAATTAATTTTTCCACGCAGTCACCAATGATAAAATATGCCTCATAATTTAAAAAAGCCCAAGTTAGCAATAGAATCCACACAGATTCCACTGAAAACAGGTTGTGTCTCTCTGAAGCTCATTAGAACTCTAACATTAGAACATACAATAATACAGAATGACAAGCAGAGTTTCCCAGGGTTAACACAGAGAGGAAATAGTGTTTGGCGAAGCCTGGGGCCCTTTCATCATAAAATCGCTGTTGTTTGGGGAAGGGTGGGGGGGTAAAAATCTACGCAGGCACAGAGCAAAGGTAGCAGATCCCCTTAAGGGTACAGACCATGTGCTATTGGAGAAAAAGACACAATATTTCCCCATGGCAACAGCCTTACCATCACATTTCACCTTGACAACAATACCAGAGAACCTGAAGGAGAGCTACAGAGTTAATGTGAGCAGAAAGGGAGAGACATCCCTCTTTTCATTTATTATTACTATTATTATTATTTTCCTTGCTGTGTGGCAGAATTGCCCAGCAGACTGGAGGCTTAAGCCAGCCATTGTGGCCTCATTAATTACTCAGGCGACCGAAAGTGGAAGAGGAACGGGAATGGCAGAGAGGACGCCTGCAGCGAGAGCTGGTCCGCAAGGTTTCGCTGATGCGAGGTGGGGCGTCACACTTGAAGAACTTTGCATGCGAGGTCGTGTTTTCTGTGGAAAGGGAGTAAAACACATCCACGGCCTTCTGGCATGGTGCCATCGCTCAGAGTGCGATTAATTAGGTCTGGTGGTTCTCTGTCAGAAACTCGCATCCATCCATCCATCTTCTATACCTGCTTGTCCAGTGCAGGGTCACATTGAGCCTGCGGCCTTTCCCAGGCAACACAGGACACCTGGTATGGGACATGCTGCACAGGATGCAAGTACATTGCAGGGCACACGCACACACACACTCATACACGCGTCACACACTATGGGCAGCTTAGAGACACCAACTGCATGTTTTTGGTCTGTGGGAGGAAACAGGCACAAACTCCACACACACAGGGGGCAGGGGTGGGATTTGAACCCCCAACCCTGGAGAGAGGGACCGCAACTGTGTCTCTGGGGATAATGTGTTTGAGGTGGAGGTGGGGATGAGGCTGGCAGTGTAATTGCTCTTGTTTCCTCTCTATTTGTCTCCTATCTAACTGTAAAACACCAAATATCAGCGATTATTCACTATTGGAGGCTGCGCTGGTCACAACAAACCTTTCTAATGAGTTAGTCTGTGTGTGCGAGGGTGCATATATGCATAGGGCTGTTTTTCGTATTTGTGTGACCCTATAAAAGTATATGTGTGTGTCTGTTCGTCCATGTGCATCTGTGTGCTTGTGTGTTCGTGTGTGTGTGCGTGCATGCATTTGTCTTGTGTGTCTGTTTATTTTTGTGCATCTGTGTGTCTGCCTGTATGTGTGTGACGAAGGTCAGAAAGCTTTCGGATGGCAGTATGCTCCATCATGTTCAGCCCGCGGGACGAATCCTTGAGCCCGTTTGCCCCTGGGTGGGACCACAACAAAAAACTATATAAACCAAATGACTGATGCCAAAGCCTCCCTGCGATTATTCCGCGGATAGAACCGGAACTTGAACCGGATAGAACCGGAACCTCAGGTCTCATCTACAAACAAACAATGGCTGTCGTGCACTGGCCCCAGGGTGCTACGGGAACCTGCAATCTCTCTTTTTTTTTAATTTGTGCTTGTTAACATGTGTAGCAATTTAACAGCAGACTCCTCAAGTGAAAGAAAAATCAATATATTACTGACTATGAGCAGGATTTAGTCCATGCCTTAGCTTTGACCCACATCGCAGAGATAATTGTGTCTAATGAATTAATAAACCGTGAATATTCATTAGGAAGTGGATTAAGGCTCGCGACACTGAATTTGTGATTAGCTAGCTGGCAATAAACATTTTAATGTTGTTTGTAGTGGGGGGGTCATAGCCACTGGCATATCAAGGGCTAACAAGTTGGGCCCTTTTCTTCAGCACCTGCGTGTGTGTGCGCATACACACACACGCACACATATCAGTGTTAAGATCTATAATCACCCTTTGATGTACATCACACTTATTTAGCAGACAACATACATCAGAGAAAGCAAGGTCTGCCAGTCGCTGGAGCAATTTAAAGACCACCCCATGAATTCATTCTGCCAGGATTTGAACCAGCACCCTCCTGATCAGAGACATCACATCCTAACCCACGGATCCTTTTCACCATCTCATTCTCCCGAAAGCACCACAACTGATTATTTTTTTTCCCCATCAACCTTGAATTTTGGTCCCATCTAAACCTGTCCCAAACCCCCGCCATCAGGGTCGTCAGTGCAGTCTTTGCACCTCGGCATAAAAATGACAGCCTTAGCATAACGCTCACCGTCAGCCGCTGTGAAAATGCACCCGTCGCAGGAAACAAAAATGTTGGTGCTAAATTATGATAAAAAAAAAAAAAAACAGGGGTCAGAAGCATGTTGGGAAGTCCTTCACAGCTTAGGCTAAACAGAGAAAAACAGAACTTTTAATCATGGAAGAAAGTAAGAGTGATGCTTTCCTGTTCGACGTAAGCATAGAGCACCTTCCTGCACACTGTTGGCAGAGACTCTCTTGTTCAGTTCCTAATGGCACGATCTGAACGTGAACACCAGCTGTAGGGTGACTGGAACACCATGGATTACATTACAAACAGATTAATGCTGATGCAAGAGCAACAGCTGAACAGTAACTGTGATTATAGTATCGCCGTTTTGTTTACATAGTGTTACTTATAATTGATTTCGGGCCACAAATATTTTGTCTCATGTACTCTTACTTATTAACATGCTGAGCCCAGGATTAGCATACAGTTGCTAATATTTGATTATCCATCGCATTAATATAAATATTTAATATATTATCATTTATTTTCAATACAAAAGGACCAAGGGGCAAAGGCGTTTGGGGTGGTTAGGTGGCTCGGTGGGTAGCACTATTGCATCACATCAGGGGTTCGGATCCTGTCCTCACTGTGTGTGTTTGTGGTGCTTGCATGCTCTCCATGTATTTCCTTTGGCTGGTATTAATAGCTACACTAAAAGTATTTATCCAGCTCTGGTGAAAAATACACCACTGGAGACAGATATCTATGAATTATTTATGTGTGTGCCACCTCACAAATATGCAGCTCTGTATCTTTCCTTCCTCACTTCAGGATTAACCCATTTCTGTCCAGACAGGACCTTCTTTCATATCTATCCTTTCTCCAAGGATGACATGAGACCTGTGATGATATAACAGGGGGTACAAGAGAAGGACAGGATTTGAACCCTCAAACCAGAAGCTAAGAGGTTATAGCGCTGCCCGCTGAGCCACAATAACAGCCACCTCATTTTTTTGACAGCATAAATGCTTTGTTTACATAGCTTGAACACACCCCTGCAGAGACTACCCTTTTATTGGTTAGCTCCATGCGATATTCAAAATCACCATTTCTGCCGTGCTTTTATGCTTAACTGTGTAATATGTACTTTTCATCCATGCCAAGATATTCCATAAACTCCGATTCAGCACAGGGTTGCAGTGAGCCGGGAGCAGATCCCAGAATGCACAGGGAACAAGGAGGCCGTGGAGGGACTACTAATGGCAATGGGTTCGATGGCAGGCTTCACGCTGCTTGTCATTGTACTGTTTTTGTTTATTTGTTTTTTTTGTTTGTTTGTTTGTTTTGGGGGACTCCTTCAGTGCCTGGGGATTCTGTGTACCCACCTTTTGCTATCTTGCTCTCCCATAAGTGACTGAAATGTCCTTTCACTTCCAAGGTCTCCTGGAAAGCACCTTACCGACCCCAGATGAGGTAGGTAACCAGTGGTGTGACCATGCAAGCTGCACTTTACTGTGACTCCTCTACGCCGGTGTCGCCTCGCTTAATGGGTTGACCGGCACTGGTTGCACAACATTATGAAAAAGTGTAAAAACCAGCTGAAGCATTTTCATAGTTTTTTTTTTTTTTTTTTACCACAGACACAATCTTGGTACAGACACATTTGTCCATGTTGAGGAGCCTTGCTGGATCCCCAAGGTTGGGCTAAATCAGGTGATGAACCTCTGCTTTCACCTGAAGCCAGAAACTAATCGTAACTTAGCTACCTTCCTGTTGTCCTCTCATGCTAACAAGCCAGTTAAACCTGACTCTGGTTTGTTTCCTCTGGTCTGTCATCTAACTCACTTTGCTAAACCCTAAACAACTGATTTTTGCCCCCCCCCCCCCCCCAGATAAAAAACCAGAACATTACA
>JAODJX010000001.1:23086158-23104495 GCA_026776945.1 Isichthys henryi
TCAGGCCCTGCCAGGGATCCTCTCCAATGTTGGCATACTGGTCAGGCCCTGCCAGGGATCCTCTCCCATGTCGGCATGCTGGTCAGGCCCTGCCAGGGATCCTCTCCAATGTTGGCATACTGGTCAGGCCCTGCCAGGGATCCTCTCCAATGTTGGCATGCTGGTCAGGGGGCATTAGCATCATCTACCCTTCTGCACCATTAAATGTACTCATACAAAAAAACAAAAATGCTTGCTAGCTTGTAGGAGGTATTAATTCATATTTGATAGACCTTTGCACTGAGGTGATTTTATGGTAAAACAAGACCGGTAAGGGGTTAACGGTGTTTTTGTCAATTATGGCCCAGTTTACCCCGAAGGGAACTAACTAAGCAACCAAAGGCAATGCTGCTCCTGCCCTATCCTGTACTCACAGACCCCACTTCTCTCACCAGTAATGGAATAACTTCACCTTCAGCGGAGACTCTTCGGAAGCTTACCCTGCAGCTCGCTTCAAGGATAAGAGCCAATTAAGGCTCTAGCAGAGCTGTAAGAAAAATAATGTAATACAGACTCATAATAGCGGGTATTTATACCGAGAACCGTGAGCTTCTAAATGCGGCGTGATCCTACCACGCTCAGAAAACCAGCCGGTTCCTCCCACACAAACCATCTGTAGGTAAGTCACACTGAGAAGCTCCTCAGTCTCCTAACCCAATCCTCAGATGCTCCCAGGACACGCACTTGGAAAGCCGTCCACATGCATACGTTTACTAATAAACGTAAAAACAGTCACCAAAGTCCAAGAACCCCGCGGCCTTCTGCAGCCTACAAGACTTTTATTTGCATGCATTCCCAGTAAGGTGTGCATCTAGACAGTTTGTATGTGAGTGACACATACAAAACCAGCCCCAAGAAGCAGAACAGGCAGTTTCTGCATCAAATCAGAAAGAAACAAATCAGAAAATAACAAGAAATCAAGCTCAGCATCAGGCCACATTAAGGCTATAGACAGCTACTGGGCTCAATCTTACAACCCCTGATAATACACTGAATGAATCTCCATTCACCAGACCAATTATGCAGATTCCTCAATCAATCAACTGATCGATCGATCAGCAGATCGACGTGGTTAGTGCCAATTCCATTTTCCCAATCAGTGAATGAATGACAATTTGGTTTCATGTAACCCTGCTTAAATTACACACCCATATACCCTTTGCTTTCAGATGAGATATATGTCCTAAGTCTGCAGCGTGAAAAATCAGTCAAAGTTTTGACACTGTTATACTCAGCACAATGTCTGACAGTCAAACCCCAAAACTGTGTTAACAGGAAACATACATATAAAAGAAGGCACTAAACATTAAACATAGACAATAATCATGAATAACTACGTGATGGGAGAAGGAGGGGTTACAGACCTAGAAGCCCCTCCATCATCTGCCATGAACGATCATACTGGAAGCTGCCATGTCAATTTGTGGCCTAGCAGATGAGAGCAGCAAGTTGTGAGGCAAGGTCACCTTAGTGACACCAGGGAGTCGCTAGTGTGTCTACGTGTCAAAGAGCCCCACCATGCATGAGCGAATCCCGTCGTTTCCCAAGGGCCATTTCTGATTGCTTGTTTACATTCCGGACCCATCTCCGTAGCTACGTGCGATTCGTGTTGTCATTAGCAACAATGGAGAAGCAGGGCTAACAATGGTGGGGAGGAATACATGAGCAGAGCATGCTGAATGTCATCATCACTTACCGAATAATGACAACATTGTAGCGGTTGTTTTTGTAGTCCCCAATAAATGGAAAAATTAAGCCTGTGTTCTATCCTGCTTTTGAAAAACAGAATTATTCCAGAACTATGTTCTAACCGCAAGTGTAGCGCTGGCAGATGTTTCCAGCTGTTACAGTTTTGCGGTGATTGCTATTCCACTGCAGAGAATCAATGATCACACCGCAAATGTACTTAATGGTAATAGATTATCCGGGAACCCTGATCCAAACCAGTTCAAAACAATAAGTAGTCGATCCCGTTCTCTTACCAATACGTCCACGAAATTTCCACAAAGCCATTTCCTCATATTCTGGGCTACATGTAAGATGTTTCTGTGGTCATGGATAAGACCGGAACAAAGTTCAAAGACTTCATGGACCCCCACCCTCCCAAAATAACCATCTTACAAGATTTAGTGTCAACACTACCCCCCACCCCAATTTAAATCTTGTTATATCAAACACGTAACTCTTCACAATATTATTTGCAGAAGTAGTTGTCACTGTGAATAAGGTAGGCGACCACTGTCTTTTATTGACATTTTTTTGACCCATGACCTCTGATACAATTGGAACAGTTTACACAAGACAAGACACTGCCATCACATATATTGCACTCAAGTGTATTGGCAATGCACTACACCAGCTAATTGCTCAATTAATTGTTTCCTGCAAGAAAATAAATTTCTGAAACTGCCATTCATAGACCTTCCCAATCCCATGTGAGGGTTGGGCCTCGTTCCACCAGCAAGTGTACACCAGGTTCTGATTGGCCCAAAGAAACAATATATGCAAATAAACCGCTTAAAAGAGGCTTGGATGGAGACGGCAAAGAGTTGCAGCAGCCGGCCACGTCCCGAGGCCGTGACCTATGTTTTTGTTCTGCTGTTCTTTGGTGCTCGCATTCAGAGGAGCTGAAGGGGGGATGGTAGACCTAATGAATGGTGTCGTTGTGATGAGGTCGGTCCTTGTGCCCCTAGGCGGAACCACGGATCCACAGGCAGGAAATGTCAGAGGAACGCGTCTCAAGGATAAAACCCACGGGTCTCTGTGCGGTCAACCACAGAGACTGGCGGAACCCAAAGAAACCACAAACAATGCAAGCAGCTAACGTTGCTCTGCCTTCTAGAATCCTGGAATGAAAAAGCAGGTTCCGGAGCCTTCGACTTTACTTCCCCATGGCTATGCCTTTGTTAAGAACAGTCAGGAAGTTTCTAAGCATTGTGTGTGGTTCAGCGAGATAGGATGGTGTGCTTTTGAGCATAAACTTGCTGGTTCATATCCCATGGTTGGGAGAATGATGTCACTATTGGGCCCTTGAGCAAGGCTCTTAACTGTCAGTTGCTCCAGGGGCTGTCTCACTTTGCTTTCTCAAAACATATGTCACTTAGCATTAAAGTGCTTGCTAAATGAATAAAATGCAAAGGAATGAATAATATTACAGTGTATGTGTTACCTACCCTGTGCTATAAACCTCTTCCATGCCATGTGAAGACATTTAACACAATCACCATCTCTTGCTAAAACACTTTTACTCCTTAAAGACCTCTAAGTAAAGCTTGAAATGAACACTCGTTCCTGAATTAAGAATACGAGACGAGTGTCATCCATACATTTCCCATACACTGTCTGCCAAATGACAGTGAATGAATGGTTCATTCCATTCAATAGAATGGTTCGATCCACTCATGTTCCCTTGCTGGCAGGTAGAATTGCAGAGACAAGAGGTGCCAGATGAGGTCTTTAATTAACACATCATTTAATCAGACAGGGTCTGTTAAGGGGCTTACGATAAGAGCAGCAGTCCCATTCTTGGCTCCAGATAAAGCAGGCCACGGCAGCACTAGGGACTCAGAGCAGCAGCAATCGATTTGCACAAGACGTCGACATCCTGCCGAACTCTCGCCAGTGCAATTCCCTGTCGATGGCATCTGGATGTCCTTGTGAGCTGATTTCCAAGTTCATAGAAAGGGAATCTTATCTACGGGCAATTTTTTTTCTTCTTTAAAAAAGGTGGATTCGATAAAAGGATATAATAAAGTCAGTTGTTTCCCCGTTCGTTTTTAGAGTGTCGAAAATAACGACAAGTGACTCAGGGACATTGGCGGTGACCCTTGTTGCCATGGTGAAGTGGACGACTCACAGAAATGCTCCGGAATGTGCTTTGTTGGTTTGGAACTCAGAGGAATGTAGAAGAAATGCTGGTCGGGCTGGAAACACTGGAGGAGGCCCGACAGCCGAGGGAGTGTGGGTGTTTTTATGGGATACGCCTTGTCTACATCCATCCATTTTTCCATACTGCTTATGCAGTACAGGGTCATGGTGAACCTGGACCCTATCCCAGAATGCACAAGGAACAAAACGGGGAGCACACTGCACAAAATGTCAGCCCATCATAAGTTATGAACACACAGTGACAATGACCAAATGAAGAATAAATTCCCAAACCTCTGTTCACAGGATGCATTTTTCATGTGCTTCAAATAAGTTGAAGAAATTAAATAAATATTCTTCATTGGATTACATGAGGACGTTTGGGTTCCCCATACTGTAACATATGATGAGGAAGTCTGACTTAAGGTCATTGGCAGTTTCATCTCAACAACAACAAATTCAGCGAGATTTAAAAATTTGCACTTCAATTTGGAAGCACCAATTCACCTCATTCACATTTTTGGCCTGTGGGAGGAAATCACCTAGAGACAGGAATCCTTTACATAATTTTTTCAATTTCGGATTAACACCTGATAAACTTTAATGATGCTGATCAGATTTTTTTTTTTTTTAAATTAAATTAAATATGTTATATTTTGATTTCAATGCACTCTCCATTCAGCCCCAGCACCCAGTCCTCAAGGGTATATCTAATTGCAGCTCTTCACGGATGATCGATACAATTCCAAATAGTAGTGTCACGATCACGGGCCGAAGCGGGCGTGCGGAGCGGCGATCGTGCGGGCAAGTGAACAGGCAGACAGGCGAAGATCAGGGTAAACGGGGGGTTTATTAGGGGGTTCAGGACCGGGAAGCATCTAACCACACAGAATCCACAATGACGGACAGGGGAAACAAGTCAGACCAGGACTTCAACAACAGGACAGAGCAAACTAATCAGACACAGCTGGAGACAATCGGGGAATCACACGTGGATAACCAGGGGGCGTGGCACACAGGAGGATCGGACGAGCGGGGCATGACAAGTAGCATACCCAATATTATTCACTGACCCTAACCACGAGTTGTATTTACTGTGGATCATTTAAATAAATGCTGAACATACTCACGTATTTGTCAAAGTGTCGTTCGTGCGCCCTGTGAGTTATTCTGCTTAAAACTGTCTACGCTGGCATTCTTCCAGCTCCCCTCCTATCACGCTTTACACAGTCTTTTATTTGAACATTAAGTCAGCTGACGGCTAATTCAGTTTGATGACCCAGGTCATAAAGCTATTTAACAGCGCGTGTGGATTGTATGAGGAAGCTGGGACTGCTCGCAAAAACACGCTCAGCCAGGCTCAGCCAGCATACAGCGCCCCTGGAACTGTGGGTTAAGGGCCTGCCTCAAGGGCCTAATGGCAACTTTGGCCAATGGCAACCTTCCGATCACAGGCACAGAACCCTAACTTCGCTAACCAACACACTACCCCTTTTGACTTTGAATGTGCTCTATAAAGATGTCAATTCTCATTACATGTGACGGCCTAAGGCAACAGTATGTGGTAAATCGTAACTGTGGTCCAAGCTAAAGGAGGCTGTTAGGCACAATGTTCAACACAGCAGTATATTACACTTAGACCTGAAATGACCCCCTACTGTGTCTCCATTTGAGTATATGTAGGGGCAGAAGTGCCCGTGCTGTCCAATCAGCAGGCTTCACTGCCCTGTCCTTTTCTAATAGCCAATAAAAATGAGACAAACGATCTTATCACAGTTAGTAAAAATAACATGTAGCAGTTTCATGACATTCTCAAGTGCAGACCTCTATAAAAACCATAAAAGCAGTCAAACGCAGACATATAAAACAAAGGTTTAAAGCTGTTCAATATGTCTTGTTACAATGGTTTCCAACAGGGAATTACAGAGCCAGATTCATGCAACATTGAGAAAATGGACTGCTGATACATGATATAGCAAAATAATTGAAAAATATGTAGCATGTTTTTCCATCAGCACACACAAAACAGTATCCAGGGCTACAAGAGTAGAAGTGTACATTATTCTTCCAATAACCCCTAAACAGAGTAGAAAACATCAAACCATAAAATACAGAAGAAAATAAAATTGCAAAAAAAGAATCAAAAAACTCTCGCGTTTTACAGCGTATATTATTACCAAAATGACGAGGCACTCCAATTGAATACCAGTAGCCAGATCAGCTATGGCACACAAACAGTGATTAATTATATTAATGCACTGTGGAGCATCGTACATGCTTATCAATGTACTGCTGAAGTGTAACGACGTAGCCAAGACTATATGTCGAAATATACAGGCTCGTGGTTTGATAACTTGCCAGTGGGACTCATGAAATAACAGCTTGCTCGTGAGGTGCACGAACACACTTGGCATTCTGTTAAATGGCCTACGAGGTGTTCTAGGATGTGCCCGTATCCCTGGCAACAGCACTACAGAGTGTACAAATAGGGCAACAGGACAAAATTGGCCCCATGCTTCACCCTACGAAGTTTGGCCGAGTCTGTCGAATGTCATGGAAAAGGAAAGAGGGGAGCAGGTAGTGCCCCAAAACTATTCAAACAGAGGTTCTGTGATGTGGTCTAATGAGTAGAACACATCACAGCAGAAATCAAATCTAGCAGGGCACCTACTTAATTTGTGACCTCTGATTCTGCTGTTTACGCCTGGTTCATTTTTTTCCGACTGAAGCGAATAATCCCCAGAGTTGCCGCGTTATGGAGCACGCCTCACGCTTAACGTACCCAATATGAGGTCAATTTCTTAACAGGTACAAAGCAGTAGGCCTGGACAGTGCATCTGAAAAGCAGAAATGATCATGAAAATATGAAATAACTTGCCGAACACATCTACATGCACAATACGACTAACTTAGAGATGCGAGTTAAGTGCGTGTCTTCAGCCTACGCGAGGAAACCTGGGCATACGATTTTCATTAACTAACGCGCGTGCACCGTTAAATTAGAATATTTGACCAAAGGTGAAGTAACATATGCAGAGACTGGCTGTACCATGTGAGACAGGAAGTATAAAAATAACTATTTGCATGATTAACCTACGGGACGAAGCACACAACTTCAGCCCCCAGGATACCCGTGACACACCACGCAGCTCGGCTAATGCTGTTGCGCATGCGTTTTCGTCAGTATCCTTACGGAGGGTCACATGTCGGGTGTCTCACCAGCTGACCGGCGTCGCGAGGTCATAAATCCACAGAGCGGCGGGTGCATGTGATAGTGGAGATGCATGCGACACTCACCGGAGCGAGGTGCGTAGTAGAAGTGGCTGTTCAGTCCGTGATAATATTTTAACATGTCGTCAACAAGTCCACTTCTGTTCTTTGTCTGCTTATGTCGCCAGCCGTATCCTGGTGCTACAGGAGACATGCAGATGCCGCCTGCATTTTACGTGGTGTTTAGTTACTTATTTACCTGAGGTATCTTTTGGTTTGAAACACGTGAGCGGTTCTTATACCAAGAGTAGAAGTATGCATTAGGTCTGTTAGCCACTTCCTAACATTATTTAGGATCAGAAAATGTTCTTGTGGTTTCCCGTTATATTCGTTTTAACCCACATTTAAAATAACATGCGGACATCTGACGTCAAAGAGCACATTGCAACCAGTTAGGAAACAGTTTTCAGATGAATTCCATATAAAAACCATATAAAGAATGCAACAAAATGCAATCAATATTTGTGTGGGATAGAGGTAGGGTATGTTGGGAAAGGAGCCAAAAATACTATGCAGTGTATTTAATACATCAAGCCATCTTCTGTATTACTTATCCAGTATGTAAGCCTTTATTTCTGAACATACAAATATAAGAGGTTTTTTTTTTCAGGTTGAGCAGGGTAAGTTCTATTAGAATGTACGGTTAGATTGCTTATTCTGTCCATTCACCTGGTCCACCATATGCAGTGCAGGTCACAGTGTGCTTCAGTTGGTTCTGTCCATTCACCTGGTCCACCATATGCAGTGCAGGTCACAGTGTGCTTCAGTTGGTTCTGTCCATTCACCCATAACCCCATGTCCAGTGCAGATCATGGTGTGCTTCATACTGTTACCATTTTCTCTGGTTATTATTCATGTGGCCTTGTGCCACTAAACTGCTTTGAGGGATCATGACTTGGCGTGTAATATTTTGGCTATTTTTACACCTCCTCAGTTAATGTAATGTGGCCGTTTTATTTAACTTAACTATATTAATATACACCCTGCCCTATTCAGAGGCCAAAATGCAGGCTTCAGGAAATTAACATGGATAAATGCAGTTTACAGTTGCTTTATGTAAATCCCAAAAGCTATATAGTGCAAATTAGCAGTCAGTTTCCATTTCTTTTGGAAAGTTTATCCCGCTGCCCTGTCTTCTGTAAAACTGCAGTTTTTAAGAAGGTCAGTAGCACTGCTGGTATGATCAGAGAATACTCGAAAACAAAATTCTTTGCATCTTTAAAAAAAATCATGTAGTGACGCTATATTAAAAATGAATGCAGCTGTAATATAATAATTAGAAGCAGAAAAAGTACTTAGCTAAAATCATAGAAGACTGACTTAAACTGGTTTAAAAATAAATAAATATCTGTAGGTTAAAGCAGTAAGGTGTCCTGTGGCCGTCAGCAAAGCAGTCAACCAGTGTAACAAATTTCACCTCAAATTCGGTGGAACTAACCTGAGACTCCGTAAAACCGCTGAACGGTTGCAACTTTTAGCTATTTTAAATGATACATTTTAACCCTCAGAATCACAAAATGATCATTTATTTCTCATAGTTTTGGTGATCTGAAATATGGACAATGATTTTCTGGATTGTGGATTTCAGTAATATCATACACAAACACAGCAGAATTTGCCGTCTCAGTTGCAGTATTGGTGAGGCTGGGACATTTGTTGCTAAATTTGCACTCTGTGCTATTTAAAGCACTTGTTTTCACTGGACAGTTATAGGATAATGAACAAAAGATAGGGCTGTTATGCAAGGCTAATCCACCCACCTTGGTCTTTCAGGAAGCTGGTAGGAAGCACTTTGGAGCCATGAATCCTACGGACTGTTTTCCAAACCACTGGGCTAATTAACGGTCCAAGCAGCGTTAGCTACTGCATCCCTATTGTTTCTGTCTTTGGTTTTCCAGCTTATGTGATTGCTGCGCTGTTTATGCTGCAGACGTTGCCCTCTGTTGGAGAATTTTTCTTGGTAGCAGTCTATCCATCTCAAGTACCTATCATGTTTTAAGAAGACAAAAAGAAAACAACCAGGCATTGCTTTTCAAAATTGATTTGTTTGTGGTAAAATGTTTAATCTGGAGAGAATAATAAAATACCACAACTTCTTTTCTTTGGACTTGACTGTAGAAGGTTTCCGGAATATAGCAGCTGACCATGGTTTACTAGAAGTCTTCTAAAACTGGAAATCAGACCATGTTTTCTTTCAGGACTTTCTTTAGCACGAGGCCATGTGGTTTTACAAATAACCAATAGATGCATTAAATTGCAGCCAGTGTTACTGAATGGAGTTCATACCTTCAGGTGTGCTGTTATGTCTTTGTGTTTCATCACTTTAGGGACCTTTGGGAGAATTTACGAGAAATTTCTAACATTATGTACATTCTATAAAGAGCCTGGTGAGGTTTTTGGCATAGTAAGATTACTTCTCAGATGTCTCGCTCCTCCTCGGAAATGTTTCCGAACACAAGCCACAAATAAACAGGACTGTTTGTCCAGTGGAAAGCATACAGTCTTTTATGACCGCAGTGAGATGAAAACATATTCTCTCAGCGTGGCATGAATGCATACGGATTACCGGCCCTGGATACTGTCTTTCATTCTCCACAGCTGTGCAGCTTCAAGGTCACTATTTATCTATTACTTTATTTAGAATGCAGAATTATTCAGGGGCACATGAGGTCTGGAAGATGAAAAAAAAAAAACGCACCAGGAAACCAACCAAGTCTGCAGTTATTTGCAGGGATGCAGCCAATTATTTTTGCTGCAGTATTTAAATGTGAGGATTTGAAATGTTCATATGTTTTTACATTGATGACAGTAATATGACAGACATTGTCTCATTTTTTCTCAATGAGGCAACATGACGAGCACCTTTACTGCCCCCCAAATGGTTGAACAAGCTGAAACCTCCACACTTTAAAAGCTGATTAGCATTTTCTCCCCATATATGTCTATTTAAATATGTAACTCCAGATGAAAGCTGGGTCATGTGACAAATGTCCTACCAAGGGTGAATATGAAATCACTGAACACAAGGGTAAAAGTTTCCAGTTGATAGTGGGAGACTGCTAGCAAACTCATGAACAGCTGTAGCCATGATGTACGTTGTACACTGTTTGAAATGGCTGTATATTTTAGACAGCCATGGACTGTGTTTTTATAATCATTTAATGTGATATGATGTCATCAAACTTCTCTATTACAGATCTACTCAAGAGTTAGACGGCTTCTTAAATAATAGCGGCATAAATAACGATGACAAGACAGCATCTACTGGCAATTTGCATGAGTCACGCATTCTACAAGAACAAACACCCCACTCAGTGGGTGACCTCATTCTGAGTCACAGTTGATCCTGACATAATCTCTCATAATCTCAAAATGATACATATTTACAGGGTGGAAAATGGCAAAGGTAATTGAATATCCCGATGTTTGTGGCTGCTGCTTCCAAGTGGGTACCTTGCGTTAAGCATCACCCACGCGAGAGGTTGACTACAGCACTGCAGGCACAACAGGCCCAACAGGATGCACATAACTACAGTTCCGTTCCAACAGCCAGGTCGTTAAGCGAAATGGTCGCTAAGTGAAAATCACGGTAGCCTGAGCGTGAGCGCGACTGCACTTCAGTCTTCCATACTCAGTTTCTTTAATCCTTCATGGAGTGGACATTTTTAACAGGATTTTGTACATTCTGTTTCAGAGACCTCTCTGACTCCAGCACAAGTTATCAATCGTACCAAATATTGTAACAAATGCGCATTGTTTGGAAAATGAATGTTTTGTTTTTTGTTACCGTTGTATTGGCAAATGGTCGCTAACCAAGGTTTTTGCTAAACGTGAAGTGGGTGCACCAATAAATATGAGTGGAGTGTACGTACTACACTGATAATGAAGAATGTAAGTAGAGGATCTTATTCTTCATTACCATTAACTTAAATTTAACTTTGATAAAAATGACTATGAATACCTTATTATACTTTGACAAACCTCATGAGATTGTTAAATGTCCTCATGTCAGAAGAACAGGACCTAATGGAGTGGTCTGTATTGAATGAGAGATGTCCTCTGCAGAAAACAAAAGTGAATTGCTGAACCTCAGCAGCATATAAACATACTGTAAATAACACTGACATTTAGACGTGAAGAATGAGTAAAGGAAGGAGTAGGCTGATGAGAATACACAGAACCCTGCTTTGGGAGGTGGACCATCACCGTACTGCTTACATCACGTCTTAAGACAGTTCTCTGCATACTGCAGCCTGTCAACAGAGTGACATCATAAGTTTGTGTCCCAATTCTGACATGTAGTAACAATTAATCGCCCCATATTTAGAACCTTGCTCTAACATAGGGAATTTTGTTCAGACATGAAGGTAAACAAACGCAGATACAATAAATACTCACATTTGGACACTGTGGTTAAATGAGGGCTGGTATTCATATATGTGGCTCAGTGGGTTGGGATGCTAAGCCTGTTATTGGAAGGTTGTGGGTTTGAATCCCAGGGGTGATAAGGTCATTTTACTGTTAGCCTCCTGAGCAAGGTCCTCGACCCCCAAATGCCCCATGGACTGACTGACCCAGCTTTCTCAAAAATGTGTGTCGCTTAGAATAAAAGCATCTGCTAGGGTCACAAAAAAAAAATTCGGTAGACAGGCTTGCAATGGCTTTTGTTGGAGTCTTCGGGGAAATACCAGCCATTCAACTCCCCCCTCCCCTCCCTGTAATGCTTACTGGGTACACCATGGCTTTCCACTACTCTCATTTTACATTTGGGATATTAACAAGGTGACATCTCATGTGAAACCCTACACATAAAAATAAAAACATAGAAACAGCAGGAGGTTTGCCTTAGCCAGCTTCAGTTTATATATGAGTAAAATCCCATGGCCAGATTTAGAGCATATCATCAAAGAGGAGAATCAGTAACCATTACAGACACAGTAGAGATACTTTATCTAATCTGACTTATATATTTCTTTGTGTGGCTCATTTGCATAATTTACAGTATTTATTCTGTTAACAGCGACCTAGATGCTCATGCATCTAGAAAGTAGGCTATTCATTCGTCAACCTTAAATAGATGCTGGTAAAATTACTGCCACAATAACACCCTGCGACCACGACCAGAATAAGCTCTCAGAAGGATGGATGGATGGATGGATGGATGGATGAGACAGCTTACTGGAGGTCCACCTTGGCAGTGATGTCATCTTCATGAGTCAAAGCCAAAGAACTAATCGGCTCCAGTAGCTGAAACCCCATGTGGGACGTTGCCACAGATCTGATCCTCAAACTATGTGGTGCCTCATATACACTGGAGTCGCTGGTTGCTGCTACAGTCTGTAAACAATAAACCACTGAATCCTTCTTGTTAACAGCAAAAATAATAACAAGGAATGACTAACTAGGATTTAATTAAACAAACAGTATCTGTTCCCCAAAATATACTTAATGATGAGACAGTTGCTTATAAGCGTGATAGTGCAGTGGTTAGCAGTGTGGCCTCACACCTCAGGAGACCGCAGTTTGAGTGTCTTCCCACTTGTGTGGAATTTGCATGTTCTCTGAGTTCTCTGGTATCCCCACCACGCTCCAAAAACATACTCAGGTGGATTAGCGTACTACATTGCACAGGGGCTACTTGAGATGGGCCCAATGAAAGCATAGTAATTTAGCATCCAACCAAGACCGATCGAATTATATCCCAATTTTTTTAGAGCCCTTTTAATTATCCTGACTTGGCCCTTTATAGCGCCCCCGTGTGAGTGGGCCCTGCGATGGCACCCTGTCCTGGGTTCTCCATGGGACTCCGGACTCCCATGACCTTGCATTGGACAAGAGGGTATGGAAATTGATTGGATGGGATAATTGTGTACAGAGAGATTTCATTTATAATTTATATGTCCTCTGAGCATCTTTTGTACATTTCCCACCCCAAGAAGCCGTTGCAAGCCTGCCTGAAAGGTGTCACACCTCCACATAACCATTTTATGCACATCCAATAGAGAGTGGTGGTAGCTGAGAAGTAGCTTCATATTTCATGGAGTTATGAGAACGTAGATGAAGCTTCCTGCTTGGCTGGGAAATGACAAAGGAGTTGAGGAGGTTCTGTGTAGGTCCAGTTTTGACCTTATACACGGGTGAAGTGCGATGTCTGTGAGCTATATGAACACAGGTGTCCTTGATGTGAGTATTTAATCTGTATGACTATTTAAGAAAAGCACGCTTAGAAGATTTCTAAATAACATAACATATAAATGAGGCTAACAGCAGATTACACTTCGGATTGCTGAGGCATGTATCAAAACGTGTATGTAGTCATGCAATTCCATCAAAATGTGGACTGCGAGGGCTGCGGTTCTGCGGTTTCACAGAATAAATTAAGGTACGAAGACAAAATATCTCATATTGCGAGACATTCTAAGAAGTCCCTTTCTCAAATAATATAATCAGTCCTGTTTTCTGAAGTCTAGGTTACATTGTAGTACTATGAGCCTTCAAAGCATCACATGGCCTTGCACCCCCTACCGCAGTGACGTTCTGCCCTCTTGAACTCTCCCCCTCACGCTCCCTCCAGTCATCTAGCAGTAATCCAGTTTGCCGCTCACACCAGGCTTCTCAGCAGGCACGTCCTTTAGTGTTTATTATTATTATTATTTTAGGACTGACATGGAGTCAATACGGCACTTTGTGTTGCCAAAGCCAGAGTGATACATGCTCAGAGTGATACATGCTTTTTCCACGTTGCGTCCTGGTGCATTCTATGAAGTAGTGGGCTGACTGAAGGCACACCCACCATCTCAAAAAAATCAGACTGGGTTTCTGTAGGAAGTGAGAGAGCTCCCCCCAACCCTACTTTACTGAGGACATTGCCATCTGACGTTGCATCAAAATGGTCCACTAGGTGGCATAGTGGTTAAGGAATTGAACCTGAATCCCTGCAGTGACTAAACAGGCTTCACTTTAGATGTTTCCTGGCAAAAACTGAATTAACAAAATCTAAAAAAAGGAGAGAATTTGAACTCTTATATTTAAAGTGACATTTATAGAGCAGCAGACCTCATTTTTAGTTCTAAGCAAACAGAGACTTGGCAGACCATGTGAGCAGAAGGAACAGCAGATGATTTTAAAGATGTGGTGAAATCCATACTGCGAGACGGAGCTCGCTTTCTCGGCCACAAGTGAGGAACATCATGCCGTCTGCCATGCTATTCCCATGGTGACGGGCAGGTGAGCGGCGAGCGTGAGAGAGAGAGAGAGAGAGAGGGTGACAGTGTCCACACACCCGCCATCCCGCTGCGAGACGTGAAACCTCGGCAACCGCCCGCGTTGCAAGTCTGCCTGCCAGGAACAGCGTGTACCGCTCAGCCGAGTCCATTCTCCGTGGTGGGAGGTCTGAGGGGATGGAGTGGGGAGAGGAGGGGGGGGGGAATGGCATCTCACCAGGCCATCAGTTCATTTTCAGCCCCTCTAAACTCCAACCAAACAGGATCCACAGAATGCCGCAGACGACTATACGGAAGCGGACAGGAGGCTGACCCCAGCCACCATGGGCACCGCAAGCATCTCCAACCATGGTTTCATTTTTCCTTCATCCGGCCCAAAACCTTGTAATTTAGCATAGGCTAATTTTGTACCCTTATAATTATAAAAATGGTAAATGGATATTCATTCAAGAGCTGCGCCTTGTAGTCAATCTGGAGCAGGATGCACTGTATTGCAGTAGGTAGAAAGACCTGAACGTAATGAAACTGAATACAGGGCTCTGCAGGATGCTTTTCCAGAGTCTAATAAGGGTCAGGTGACATGCCCATGGAACTGAACAGACCACTGTCAGCGTCTGACATTACATGCATGCGTATCTTCAAACAGGTACAGCACATCAGAATTTCAAAATACTAATCCTTTGTGCATCCTTAAACCATGCCAAAATCAATAGATGATTTATTTTGGATGGTGTACAGTGTGTTGTGTAATCCCTTCCAGCTGCAGTAACAGCATCGGCAAGGCATTAATCAAAATTAGCTGTGATGGCAGGAAATGGCACCTCCAGAAATCACCCGCAGACCCGAGGTTGCGACTAACTTATCAGTGATTTATGGTTTATGAAGACTTGTACTGTATTTATTTATATCCTCTGTTGTGCCTCACTGCAATGAAATTGAAGGCCTCATTTGCTACTAACCCATCTGAAAGCACACAAAGTCACCGACCAGATTTAGTCTCCTTGATAAGATAAAGAATTTTTTTAAATGCCAACCGGCCTCAGACACAAAGACTCGTACGCAGGAAATCCCAGGGGGATTTGTGACGGACTTGATTAAGAATTCCCTTGCACATGTTCACCCTTAAGGGATGAGTCTTTTTTTTTTTTTTATTCAAGAAGAAAAAACATGTACATATAGCATAATTCATATTTTTATACATCTATACATCATCCATAACTGCTTATACAAGCAAGGGCATGGTGAACACGCAAGCTGTCCCAGGAGGCGCAGAGAACAAGGGACAGAACATTCTGGATGGGATTCCAGTCTATCACTGGGTGAACACTCACTCACACAATCACAATGTCTTTTCATAGCTGCAGTAGTTTTCCAAAGGTATAAATACATTTCTGCAGCAAAACATTGCTTTCAGATATAATGTCTTAATTTCTGCATATATTTTAAAAAATGTTACCGGCATGAAATTAAATCATCTGCTCTGGTTAATTAGCCCAAATACAAGCTAAGGAGTAAGATGTGCAATTAGCTGACAAAATCGCCTTCGGTTGCCGTAGCGCCTCTTAGCATCATTGTTATCTGTAATCAACTGGCTATTAAAATGCCATATGATTTGAAGAACGAACGCCTCATTCTCAGCCTTCTCCAACTGCACAATATCCCTCGCAGTCGTCCCACACTGCTGATTTTGCTGAACGTCTAGTCGAGTGTTTGTTTTATTATGTAGCGTATGGCATTCATCTTAATTGTAAACAAAACTAATTTAGGGGTGCTTGGTTACAGACGAGAGCGATCATTTCAAATATCGGTGTGATCATTGCCTCAGTCAGCTGTCAACCAGCAGAGAAATGTGTTTTTTTTCCCAGCCTTCTCCGTTTACAATGTTGTAGCCACTACTGTGAGCGACACCGTCAGAAATAATGGAAACCGTATTGCCACGCAGCCGTGTCTGCCTATAACGCTAAAAATAGCCACTTTTCAGGTATTTTAATTCTCCTTCTGAGCGCGCTCAGTGGTGCGTGTTATTGTCTGTGCGACTGAGGTGTCGGGCAGGCACCTGGTTCAGGAATCTAGTGCCTCGTGCCCTTTCATCCTCCCCCCGTGGCTGCCTCTCCTCTAGAAACACGTCCCTATTGTTTCATGTGATGTCAGCAGTGCCCCATACCTCCCTTAAAATGTAACGATGCTTTGCCACGTGCACAAATACAGGTACATTGTAACGCTTTTTTACTTATACCCCTTATATCTTGCCCTCCTTTGAGACACACACAAACTCACATACACACGGTCGAGAGTGAAGCCTGGGGTCTGAGCACAGGGTCAGCCATTTATCTTGGGCCCCTGGAGCAGCTTGAGGGAGGATTAAGGGCCTTGTTCAAGGGCCCGACAGATATGTGATTAATCTGCCGTGCGACCGTCTGATCACAAGCAGTAACTCTCAGAGCCACACGCCAACCCCAGGTCGGTCACAAAGTACTAGGTAACACACACCAACATCTGCAGTTCCTGGAGTACAGTCACCCCCCCTCCCCCCATTTAACATCATCCTGAATACTATTGTATTGACAGACACAGGCAGTATATGTACAGGCACAACAATGTCAGGAAGAGCTATACCTTTATGTCCTAATGAATGCTGAACTGCCCCATATCACAAGAACCTCAGGCCTCACTGTAACATTTTAGACTTTAACATTGCGAAACGTTAACTAACATGGACAGCCAAACCACAACTAAATACATTTATTTATAAGAAATTCAATGGATTTAGATTTATACATATCCAGTTTCTCTAAAATTAACTTTTACTTTAGATTTTTTTCTTTGAGGTACAGTAGGGTCAGCATTGAATAAATATAAAGAAAAAGATTATCTATGGCAGAAAAGTTTGCCCATAGGAAACTTTGTTTAGTCACATATGAATTTAATGCTGATTGGGGGCTTGAGAGGAAAGATTCTGCTAATAGACGAGGGTGTGAAGAAAACACGGCGGGGCCGGAATCCGTTAAAACAGGAAAAGCCCCCACGAAACGCTTTGTTTGTCAGGGCTTTCATTTAAAAACCAATATCTCCCCGGTCACTCTGCAGTAATTATTCTCGGCTTCTCCTCAACACAGACCAGACCAAAAGAGAAGAAAATAGAAAGCACTCCAGACAATTAAACAATTCTCCAAGTTCAGAGAGAGCGTCGCTGAGCCTTTATGTTCTCGGTTTGTTTTGATGGACTCGCTGCCCCCGTTGCTTAAATAATGTTCCAGAAACAATGAATTATCACAGTCTAAACTCATGCTGCCCCCCACCCTTTACGGCTTCCATCACCCCTCTACGTCTGCACTGTCTGAATTATAATTATTTGATATCCCCACTAGCGATGTTAACCTAGAATGGAGAATCAGCCTGGGATTCTGAGGTGGATTCAGGACTAGGAGATGTTAGCAATTGCTCTGGGCTTGGAGTCGTACTGGGATGCCCGCTCGCTGCACCTCTCCAGACAAGCAGAACCACACACTAATTTGCACTACAGCTTCGAATGTGAGCACACGGGCTAGAATTTTGGGGGGTCTTTGGAGGCTTAGAAGATTCGCATCATAACATCAAAATGCAATTTCATATTAGTTTCACAAAAATGTTAATAATTAAAAAGAAAGGTTCCTCTTGTGCATAACTAATCATGCTAGTGTGAGATTTGCCTCTGATTTAGAGTCTAACATCCATCCATCCATTTTCCAAACCGCTTATCCTACTGGGTGGCGGGGGGTCCGAAGCCTATCCCGGAAGCAATGGGCACGAGGCAGGTGACAACCCAGGATGGGGGGTCAGCCCATCGCAGAGCACATGCACACACCATTCACTCACACATGTACACCTACGGGCAATGTAGCAACTCCAATTAGCCTCAGCATGTTTTTGGACTGTGGGGGGAAACCGGAGTACCCGGA
>JAODJX010000001.1:23110538-23136674 GCA_026776945.1 Isichthys henryi
ACATGTGACCCAGGCGGGGATTTGAACCCGGGTCCCAGAGGTGTGAGGCGACAGTGCTAACCACTGCACCACCATGCTGCCCTCTCAACCAATTCAGATAACTGAATACAACTTTAGCGGGTTAAGTACGCATGATCTGACGGAGTATATGACGGCAGCGGGGCAGCCGAGGACCGGGCGTCCTTCCACTCATCCGCACATCCACAGCAGAGAAAGGAAGTGTACGTGATGCCGATGTGACCTCCGCCGCGGCGTACCGTGACGGCACACCGTTATGGAACAGTGGCAAGGACGCCGCCTATCAGTCGAGGATCTGACTGCCAGAGGAGGCTGGAGATCGAGGTAAAAACCAGAGTGGGGGGGCGGTGACTCAACAGGCTAACTCACTGCTACTCCCTTGGTTACAAAACAGCGCCATGTCCAGTTCAGGTGCTGTTGTCAGCTTTCTGAAACAATCATATGGAGCCCATCAGACTTCTCCATACTAGACAAAAAGCTTTCTTTGGGTAACAATAATGAATACCCCCCTAGATAGTTACACCTCTAGAAAGTCCATGCTCATCCCCCCCCTCACACACACACGCTGAGCTCATAATAGATGTTCCTGGTGCCCCCATAGTACCCTCCCATGATCTTCACACCTTCTCACTTTAACGAGGGCAGTTAACCTCCCTTCACTAAGTGTGACCCTGCCAGTGAGCTGGTGGATTATGGGAAATGTGTTTAATCACATAATCTAATGCACGGGTGTAAACTGAGTGTGTTTGTGTGTGTGTGTGTGTGTGTGTGTGTGGCCAAAAGCGTCCAGGTTCAAATTCCATATAGGTAACTGTGCACCAGACTGCTTAGGTAAATATTCTCTTTTAAAAACATACTAAAGGCTGTTTAAGAGGTGGTCTAAGCTTTAAGATCTTTTCATTTTTCTCCCAGTCCGGTTCAGCCACCTCAGCTGAACAAACAAACATCTTTTACTACCTGCTGGCCAAGCTGTCCACCCCACCCTGACGAGAAGGGCTTTTCCTGGAGTCCTCCCTCTGCCCACACACACATGCTTCACAGAGCTGGCCATGGCCCCAACATAAAACAGTCTGTTCATGTGGCACTGGAAGAGGGAAAGCTGAAGATGACATTGTACTTACCCACAGCTAGGGGGCACTATCAAAACCTGCTATTGATTTACAGGAGGATTGTATTGTTCCAGCATATCCCGCTAGTTAGGAGATGTGCTTGTCTGACATGGTTTTTCACCACCCCCGTAGGATGAATAACAGCCTTTGGGACTGAGGACGACACCCCAGGTGTCCTCTCTCTCCAGCCAGGATGAGGTGAGTCATGATGGTGTGTCTCTTCATGGTAGCATGATGCCAGACCCCCCCTTTCCCCGAATCGTTGGGGCGTCCTCACCACGGGAACCATTACTCATCCTGCCCCACAACTCCAAGGCACGGGGTCTGTATTGCTCCAGCCGGGGTTGCCGCGGTGATGCCGTGCAGCTCTCCATCGCCACCTGGGGGCCCGCTGTGGAACGGTGGGTGGAGTTGGCTGCGATGGGAGGCTCGCGGCGCCGACGGTGCCAGAGAGTCCGGGGCCCATTCAGCGAGAGACAGCTGTGCTTCAGGGAGACAATGATGCCATTTAGCCCACAGTCATGGGTACAGCAGATTATTCAACATATAGTTATTATTTCTGTGCCATTGAAGTCATTCTACATACACTCAGCTGGTTACTCATGTGGCATTGTAGGTGTATAGACATTAAATAAGAAATATTCACCATAGCTTAAAAACAGAATGATCCAAAAGTTTCACAATACTGTGGATCAATCAATTAACAAATCAATCAATTAATCAATCAACCAACCCATCCATCCATCCATCTTCCCATAGCTTATGTAGCACTGGGTAGTGATGAGTCTGCACAGACTCAGGATGCGCAGCAGGGGGTGCCAGTGTTTCACAGGACATGCATGTCACACACACACACACGTTTGTATTCATATCTTTGTGGGGACTCTCCATTAATTTCTATGGGGAAAACCCTAATCCCAGCAATGACAACCTTAAGCCCTACCCAGCCCAAAGCTCAACTGTAAAGGCTTTTCTCATTTTTAGTTGTTTTATAGCAGTCACACAGCTTTATGAAACTGAGTCTCCCACAATGCCAAAATAACAGGTTTTTATCACCTCACCCCCCCCCCCCCCAACACAGGCACACACAGTGGAATATTTAGAGACCACCGAAAATATGTTTTTGAGAAACCAAAGTACCCAGGGAAACCTGACACAAACACAGGGAGAAACGCCTGTACAGAAAGAGAGAGCACAGGACTGGGAAATGGAATGTAGCCCCCAAACCCTGATTTGAGGCTATAGGGACGGTCACTGAGCCACCGTGTGAATTATTAATCATTTTAATCTTCCAAAAACAGATTCTGCACAGGGCTAAGATCAGATCTCACCTAATGATAACACCATCTCTATGGGCACTACACAGTCTGAAGAAGACTGTATTATAGCATCGGTAGGTGGAAAATAGGTGCCCTCTGCTGGTCAATGACTGCTGTCGCACTCGGCACAAAAAAAGTACACTTTAAATAAGGCTGCAATGCTGAACAAAGCATCAGACGAGCCCCGGTGTTTGTACTACTCAGCGTTGACATCTTGACAATGATCAAACACCCTCTTAGATCAACAAACAGCAAACAAACATAATTAAATAAAACCATAAGTATTTCATCAAAGAACCAAGAATATGCTCATAAATATTGATAATACTAACACACAGTAATGCAGTGAAGAGTAATTATTGTTTTGATTTAGTGATTAAATTATAGAAATATTCTCAACACATGAAATGCAACAAAGACAAATTAATTTCAGTTGATTTGTGCCGGTAATAAGTAATCTGTGATCAGTAATTACTTAAATAATTTCTATTTATAATCGGAGGCAGCAAAACCAAAGTGGGGGTTTTCACATTAGATGTCTAAGCAGAGGCACAGAGGCGGCTGGTTATGAGCGCAGCGTGTGTGGGCTTTGGGGGTGCGGGCTGGTGGCTTGCCGCCAGTCAGAGACATCACAGACACCAGTGCGGGGGCGGGTGGGAGTCGGCCGTGTGGGCCAACGGGCAAACCCACAGCCGGGAGAGAACACGGCATCTCCGGAAGATGCTAGGAGGCGAGATCCATACTGGGCGTCGAGCCACTGGGGTAAAAATACCCCCGACACTCCAGCATGTGAACTGCCCTGACTGGCTCCTGCTTTCTGGAATCCTGGCTCGCTCTCTCGCTATCCTTTACAGAATGCCAGTGATTCCTGCAATGAGCAGCAAGTCCCACGTAAAAGTCGAACCGACACCCACTTAGTATCATGTTTGAGTTTAAAGGAAGGCACACCAGAATATCACTCGCTACAGGAGAAGCTGTAAAAATTACCTAGACAATGAAATATAAAATGTTCCTGAATATTCTATGAATCCAGACTGGGTGTGATATTATTCGCTCCCCTTGGAATGAGCTGTGTCTCCCCCATAGCTCCTCAAAAGTAATAAAGCGGTACTGGATCTGCGAGACCCCCTATGATGTCACAGCAGCAGGTAAGCCAAGGTGGAAAACCAATGGGATCGCACAACATTTCACACAAAAAAAGGACGACTTCAGTCATGGGATGCAGATGCAAGAGCCGTAGCACCTTGTGATTTGGATCTTCAGGGTCTTCAGCTAACTGGCCCAGATTATCATGGTTTTGATGAAATCGTTATTTTCAAGCAAGCCATTCAGCTAGGCCTAATTAAAGAGACAGACAAACAGCAGGCATGGTCCACCTCCAGGATATCCAACCCCTATGCCCCCCCCCCTTCAATGTCAGCTTACCTCTGGTGCCCTTCACTACATTCCTTTCAGGAGCCCCCCCACCACCTTACTTTCACTCCCTTACACACATACCTCTAAGCTCATAATCACTTCAGCTGTAGGGACGGGATCCTGCACTCAGGGACAGCCAAGCCTGGGGTCAAAGGTCACTCATTACACATTCCCTTTTATCTTCTCAGTAGTTTGAGGAACCCAGGAAGAATTTCGGGGGGGGGGAAGCCAGGACAAGGAAACTTTCTAGACAGTATTTCTTTCTTCCATAAATGCCTGCCACAGATTGTATATAAATGAGGTTTAGTCGACAGGGAGGAAAAAAAATCTGTTTCCTTAGGCTCCTGCCAAAGCTTTCGCATGATTGCAACATGGCCTAGTCATCCTCAATCAGCCTGTGCGCGTTTCTCTGGGTGCTGCTGAAGGCATGCATTAGTGCTGTTAACCTGGTTTTGTCACGGTGCGACGTCTCAAATTCTATACTCATTTAAAGCTAGTGCCATTGACAACCTCCGGCTGCTGAACAGACTTTATTTATTCTTATATGTTATTCTGTATTGTATAAATAAAGATATAAAATATGTAAGAACACAGAATATAGCATTATGAAATTAATACACATAAATGTAGCAATTTCAATAATCGTATATGCATCCTCAAACAAAGAGCTATGTAAAATGAGTCACCATTAGATTTAACCATTGCTTTGTATTCAATACAGATTTTGTTTATTATGTTTCGTTCAAGGATGCAAAACAGTGACAAAAACGGTAGACCCACTAGGGGGTGATATTGTTAAATTTGAATTAGTCATCCACTTTGCGACCGCGTGCACGGGACTAGGGGGCGCCTGGAGACCAGGAAGCTCTGGGTATATAGGCCGAGCCATTTTGGAGGAACGTCCTGTTATGTAAAAAGGCGAACGCTGACTGATGCTTTAGCTGTGCACGTCTGCTTTTATTATGTTAAAAGTAAGTTTAATTGATAACATTCGAGTACAAGTAGACCTATTAAAATAAAACATTCATCTGTTTAATGCCCGTCTACTTTATATCTCTTAAACCGTAAATTGCGCAACTTAAAGAATTTTTCACAAACGTGACACCCCTAAATTAACGCCTTTACCTCTTTCGCCTTACATTTCCAGGGAGAGAATGACCAACCCACAGAGTCATAAACAGTTATTAAAGGAGCTGGGGTTATAACCATTCGCCGTATGATACACGTTGCAATTTCCTTGTCCTAACAGCGCAAATGATTACATATGCGTTGTTATGACAAGAAATTACCGTGCATTTTAACCTTTATACAGCGAATATGTATTTCATCAAACGGTAGGAGACACCCGGCGGTACCACATACTACTATCTTTCGGTACTTTAACACTGTACCGTACTTTTGCTTTCTTTCATTTCCGGGAGAGTTTCAATACCTAAAAGTGCCAATCCAACGGAAATATATTTTTTGATACTTAGGTACTTTAGTTTGGGACTCGAAACGCTTTCGTTTTCGATTTGGTTATGTAAATAGCCTGCCTCTGAAACAGAATACACCGGTGGCCTGTACTATGAAGCGGGGTTACTGGCTTAATTATCGGGGTGACTTTTCGGATTTAAGGTACCACAACTTAAATGGACTTCATATTCGCTCACTTACATTTCACCCAGACTACCTTAAATCCGACAAGTTACCCAGATAAGCTAGTAATCCTGTTTCGTAGTATAGGTCACGGATGTCTTAAAAAAAAAAAAAAAAAACAGTTGCGAATTCAGAAAACAGCAATAAACGAGGTTAAAAAGGTAAAAGTAATAGTAATGGATGTCTGGTTAATAATAATGGATCCAAGATTAAATTGGTCCGAAGAATAGATACAACACGACCTGGATGGAATGACAACAAATAAAGTATTTATATAAAGGAGGACAGTAACGTGTTCTCCATTTATACAGATACAAATATATGTGTGGGTCACCTCCCACAGCCCAGAGTGTTTCTGATGCAACAGTAACTGGCAGAAAAGTAAGGAAAGTCACTCTGATATGTATGCAAAAGGCACATAATAAAAAGGTCCTTAAAAGAAAGCTACTTTTAATGGCCATATACATCGTGATGCAGAAGGTCAGCTAAATCTATATTCCAAAGTAAAAGAGGAACATGGCAAACCTTGGTCATTTATAAAAATCAATTTTCTTTCTTATGTATCACCTTGAAAGATCATTTTATGATATGCTATAAACCTTCCATGGAGTTTTGGAAGAACATTAAAGTAACTAATGAAAGCCTAGATCCTATATCCACAGCCCTAACCCTCTCTTGCTAGGGGGTGAATACGTTTCCACTGTCATTGCATTACAAAAACAACCTGAGAAACATATTAGAAAAACAGCCAGAATTTAATACCTTCTCGAACTGCTGGATACTGAACCCTCTTCGAACTGATACACGTCAAGTCATATTTTATTCCACAAGATGTCATTTCCAGCCTAGGACTGCTGCGCCACAGTACTTATGATCATAACCACCTACGTGACACTGATAACACGAGGTAAATCGAATCACAGTGTAATCACGATATTCTATAAGCAGCTCGGATCTAAGGAAAACACCCAATATACCTTGTAGCTCCAGACGTGAGGAGTCAGTGACCGCTTGTCAGTGCTTCTGTAGATACTGGTATTTCAGGAGATCATGCTGAAGCCTTAAGCCTTTCCAGACCTGCCAGATAATTTCTCACCATCTAGCATCTGCCACACACACGTTTTCAGCAGCCATGTATGTTAAAGTCACCGATCTCCTGGGGAGGGCTTGTTGTTTCTGGGTCCCCACTTAAAAAGTCACTTGCCCCCCTCCCCTAGTGAGTGACTTGTAATCAACAGGAGGCCCCTGCAAATGCAGGGTTTTGAATGGTGCTACAACATGGCTGCCTATCTCCCTGAGGCCCATCTGACCATACAGAACCTTCCAATGAAAATGACTACAGTTCCACACAGAGATGAAGGTATTTTCCTAATCTGCTGCGCAGAAGAGTTCATTTCCAGCTTATTCCAGAAACTTCTCACCAGCAACATTCCGCGGATTCGGCCACTTCCTGTAGCTTGTAAGTGCCAGTCAACTCATTAGGCGACGTGTCGTGGACGGGGAACACCAGTGGAGAAGCTTGATTCTCTCAAACGAGAATCGCGACGGCAAGTTAAATTGCTTTTATGAACATGATCGTTTAGATACTGAGTCAGTCAGCAGCTGTAGATCTGCCACCACCTGCAGTTTCCTTATAGGCCCGGGAAACCATAAAGTGAGAACTTTGCCCGCTCTCAAATGTGGGGCCGCCGACAACTTCTGTAAGCTGGATGGTGCATTTCTTCTGATCACAGCGGGTGGTGCAAGGAGCCAGGCTACACTCAGGTATTTCGTTCATTTTCTTCATTTCATTTAATTTTTTATTTTCATCACTGAAAAGGTTCAATGCTGCTGTCGCAAGGTGCTTATAATTCAGCCATCTTTTTTTCTCTGTAGGAAAATGATCAAAGACTCAAACTTTTAGCTATAATGCAATGGTCCTCCTGTGAATATGCAGATTATAGTTAATATAAGATGTCTTTAAAAATGATAGTTCATTCATCGAAGTGGCTTTAATAAAATATTTTTTTAAATCTAAAAAGTATAAAAAACAATGTTTGTAAAAATATTTGTCAAAATTCAAGCTGTCACCATGTTTTATTCATAAATTTACTATATTTTATGTAAACATTATTAGAAATTGTTCATGATTTTTCATTGTGGGAATCAGTATGACAATCCAAAAACCTATATGTGACCAAATGGTGTAAGGAAACGTTATCATTTCTGGCAACACTTGAATGTCACGGGGTAGTACTGTGGCAGGGAAACATACACCTAGTTAAACAGCAGCTTATCTCAGTAAACGCTGCAACAGGACAGGCACAGATAGGGCTGTCTGCCTAACACTGGCTGTCAGAAATAACGAATAAAACTCGGTTCCTTTATTACAATTAAACAGGCAAACAAAACATCAACCTTCTGAAGTTGTGTCACCTCTGATTTTGTTTGAATTGTTCTTTGCTCCCCAGCAAAAAAGCAAATTTCCAAAACTCACTCGATATGTATTTGGGAAAAAAAATCTGTGGTTCGTTAGGCAGTTTTGGAAATTTCACTAAAGGTCTTTGTTGGATTACATGAGGTGAGTGTAGGATCCCAGTACTGTAACATATGAGGAGGAAACCTGACCAAAAAAATGCTTTTCAAGTGGGAAAATTTCACTATTCTCCCCTTTTGTATGTCCCATCAAGGGAGGTTTTTCATCCAGGGTTTTGATCAGAGAAGGAAGGCCTGAGATGGAAGTAAAGGGCATCTTGCGGAAAACCCAGTCCTTGAGAAGCATCTCCTCCTCAGGACTTGCCACATCCTGGGCTGACGAGGTGCTTCTGGAGAGGAAGAAGTCTGTCTCTCAGCTCGTGGCCCAGTGAGCATCTGAATGGGCAGGGCGACTTTCTTGTACAAAGATACATTGGGGAGTCCCTTAATCTCTCTTGCAGTTACGAAAATGTGTCTTATTGTTCCTAAACCACATTTCTGTTTTAAAAGGTATCAAATCGGAGGAGTTCTACAGTCCACAGAAGCAGTGGAGGCTAACAAAAAGGTTTTAGTGGCATATTATCCATTCATTAAATACATATATTTTATTTTACATATAATTTTTTTAAGTAAATCCATAGCTGAAATAATAAATATAGCAACTTTTAACCCATTTAAAAAATGTTTTATGAATAAGTGCATGTGTGATTTATGGGTGTGAGTGTACCCTGCGATGGGTTGGCGCCCCGTCCTGGCTTGTTCTCTGCCTTGCGCCCGTAGCCTCTGGGACAGGAACCCCCATAACCCTCAATAAGACTAGCAGATTCAGAAAATGGATGGATGGATTATGAATAATTCAAATACCATTTAAAACTAAATTAATTTAGTTCTTTATCATAGCTAGCTAGACTAATGGAATTTGTTAAGCTCTTCATCCTGGCTAGCTGTACAAAGTATGACTCCAACTCCATTACGGCTACATAGCTTCTCCTATGCGACTTCTCCAAAAGCGCGGTGACAGTGTGTGACACTAGCTTCCACTTTCATTTTCCCCACTGCATGTCTGTCTGTCACATCTCGGGACATTGCAGGTTTCTGGGTCGAAACATGAACCGGAGAGCAGACTGGACTCAGTCCTGAAAAAGACCAAGGCTCAAGCGCCGACAAAGGGCTCCAACCTCTCTCGCTGCCGATCGCTGGGGCACATTCCACAGAGCGAGGTCGCTGGGATCAACGCTCTCAGAGCCCTCTTCGAGTTAAAGAAGGAGCCGCAGAAACAGCCAATGAACAGCAAGGACAAGAAGATCATCATCAAGAGCACAATGACCAAGACTGTCACCAAACACATGGAAACAGCACCCCTGAAAACAAAACTTGAGAGCCAAAATACTCTTAACACTACAGCCAATGAGGATGAGTCCAGTGAGAAAGTAAACAAGGTTAACATATCACATATTGTTCTAGATATAGACCATCACAGAAAAAAAATGATTGTTTGAACTATTCTTGCTAGTACAAAAGAGGTACTACCACTTGGAGATATTTATTCTAAAAGCATCTTAAACAGAAAGGTGACGTCATTCTTGACCATGACTCTTTGTCTTACAGGAGATGAAAGACATTCCCTCAGAGAGAAGGAAGACAGTCAGTGGAATAGATCTTGCAAAGAAAGAGAAGGATGAGCTGGGTGAGTGTTTTGCTAGCTATGCAATTGTAGGAATTTCACAGAAGCTTAATGCGTATTTAAAGGCTAGCTACCCTTAAATAAGGCAGCTAATTCTTAGCTAACGATACTAGCAATTAGTTTGATTTGAAAAAAAATCGCCCTAATGTCCCTGACAGTGGCACATGTCCCCTGGGCACCAGTTGATCAATGAGATTTTCTTTCTTCTCCATTCCCTACTGACCTGACCTATGTCTGAGAAAAAAATTGACTGATTGCATCCTCAAAGGATCAGGTTGGCAGGGGGGTTGGAGCTACCTATCATCATATGGTCTGTTTACTGAAAATCCTTATTCATGCGATCATACGAGCAAACATGCTACATATATAAAAAGTATATGTAATGTAATATAATACAATAAAAATAATATAATGCAGTAAATATACCTTGCATTGGGCAGACACCCCATCCCGGGTGCCTCCGTGGTGTCTAGGATGGACACCGGACCCCCCAGGACACTGCAACAGATAAACGAGTATGGAAAATGAATGAGAGACTGAAGGAATGAGCAATATACTATAATATTATAATATAATGGATTTTAAAAATGATCGAAAACTTTATGAAGATTAAAGCTTCACCTTTGAAAGTATCAAGCCCCTTCAAAGTTTCATTTCATAATCCACTTGAAGCTGGTCATTCTTGAGAATTGGCACAATGCTTTTTTTTTGTTGGATTCTGTAAATCAGTTCATTCGAGAAGCTCTTCAGCTCTCTGAGCTGCTCATTACTTGGAGTATGGGAGAAGATTGAGGATGAGAGAAACCATAAAGAAATGGAGAGACAAATATTCTCATAGGGAGACATTTTGCCCACTTTAACAGGGTCGTAAAATACCGGCAGATATAAATGAGTGTAATATTAAAGCCATTATTCATACAGAATGTTTAAAATGAGCTTAATGCTATGATAGATACTGCGTGGATAAGGGGAGGTAATCTACCTGTTTAAAATGATGTCATACAATGTAAATGGCCGTAATGTCCATAAGAGTGCAGACGCGGAAATCGACAGTATTGTGTGCGGAGCCAATCTGGCTGAACTTAAGCAGAGGTTTTTGACCCATCATGACATCACAAAGGGGCTAATGTTGCTATTTAGAGGCAGGGGAGTTCCCAAATCCCAGTGGCTCACTTTGCGATCAGTGACAGTCCTCTCAGAACAGCCGGTATGTCTCATTTGATTGGCTTTTTAAAGTAAAAGTCAACAGTTGCACCGCAGGAGACTGTGGAAAGGCAGAGAATCAGAACTAGACTGCAAGGCTGTGTCAGCCTGTGAGATTTCCCTGCAGACACCGACCAGGAACTGCAGGAATTTAGTCCAATTTTGCAAGGAGGTGAAGTGGACATTCTAGAGAACAAGCACCACAAGTCGTTGCTTTCTGTGAGTATATAATGTTACAGATTATAATGTGACCAACGCTGAGACAGGAAGCTGGAACCGCTGAGAGGATTAATGGGGAAGTCCTGTTGAAGTGTTGAAGTGGTGATGCTTCACAGACCAGAGCATGATGTGTTCTGGCATGAAGAATACTGATGGAAACTTACATCCCATATAACTCGGTATTTTTAATAATTCAGCATGTAATGTCACTTTGGATATTTTGGATATTTTTAAAAATGTAGTCAAAAAATTTATCGCGTTTATTGTTATTGCAGCAATTAGAAATGCATGTACACACATTTAATGTAATCATATATGCATATATAATTACATTTAATATATAATTTTTTAAATAAAAAATATATTTACTATTAACAATGAAAAATAGTTTGCCGAATACATTTACTAAATTCTGCTTCCTTACTTCACAAAAGCTAAAGGGTGATTTTCAGATCCTTTATTATTATAATTCTTAGATTATTCTTATAATTCTGCTGGCATGTTTATGGTGACAGGTCGCATGTCAGCCCTGCCCATGGCGGCATGACTTCTCTGCCCTGTAGACTTGCATTACCCCACTCAGGAGTCACGGAGCTGGCAGACAGCTGTAGTAGTAAACATTACAGTCAGTGTAAAGCTTCACCTGTCCAGCTTCCAGGACTGCTCATTTGATCGGGGGTCATGATGATCTTGGGCTTTAGACAGAGTCAAGAGACAGGGCATGTGTTACATGGGATGCCAGTCAATCACAGGGCACACATACAAAATCACAACAATGATAATAATGACAGAAAGACAGAAAGGCAGTTTGAATATGGGTGGATCATAGCCATGAGATAGTAATAGTATTGCTATTATTATTACAGCTGAAAAATACACTGTATGATTAAGATTAACTTAATAATCATTTATAATAATAATTTAATTAAGTTTATTCACTTATAAAGATTTACTTTATTGATTTCTCTGACTACTGTGCTTTTTAGCATTATTATATGCATTTAAAGGTGACATTGAAAGTTAGATACATTCTAAAATGAGTCGAAATAAGAATAGTTTTGAGTAACGGTTGAAAACCAAACGTCTCCGGCAGCTGAGGATCTGACCTCCAGCTGTAGGGATCATTCATACGGGCAGTTGTCGCTGTGCAAAGCCCTTTACATAGCTCAGCTGGTAACAGCAATCTCTCATTCCACTGCATCAGATGGATCCTCTTTCATCAGAGGTTTATTTTCATATGTTCTGAGCTGGAGTAGGTTTGCATGGTAGGGTGTTGCATTGCACATTCCATACGCAGCAGAATACTAAACACGTTGGCTAATTTCCGAAGGGTTCATTACGGACTCGTTAAGCGTTGTCTTAGTCAGCCGAGTTGATTGAAACTAAATTGCTATGAAACATTACAATGAATTAAATTGAACGTTTATTTTAATAAATCACAGCCATTAAGTGGTTATAAGTAATGAAAGAAAGGTGACAACTGTCAAATGATGCAGGGGAGAGATAAGACTTCATGGTAGTGTGGGGGGGGGTGGGGATTGGGGCTAGATTGAAGGAGTCCAGCACTTCATAAAGGCTCTTAAATATCTAGAATTGTGCATGTGTGGGGGAGTCAAGGTGACACCTGTTGCAATTTTTTGCCTTGGTAAATGGACTGCATTTGTATAGCGCTTTTTCCAAAGCGCTTTACATATTATGCCTCACATTCACCCATTCACACACCGGTGGCGGAGGCTGCCATGCAAGGTACCAACCTGCTCACCAGGAGCAATTTGGGGTTCAGTGTCTTGCTCAAGGACACTTTGATGGGGTTAGGAGGAACCAGGGCTTAAACCTGCAACCCTCTGGTTGTTGAACAGTAGCACTACCTCCTGCGCCACCATCTTCCCCAACTTAAAACTCAGGCATTTAAAACTCAAGTGCAAGTATATGTAGAAAGCGTCTTGTATAATCTGAATGTACTGAGAGAATTACTGAGAGAATCGTTAGCACCCCAAACAACATTATGTTTAAGGCAATTTAACTGGGCAGTATATGCATATTTGTTCAGAAAAGCTAAAATTAACATTACAATGCATACATATAAACAGTAATGGATTTAAAAATTTACAAAAGTTTCTTTATGGATAGCTAGAAGAATTCCGACATTCCATATATTTCTTAAATCACCAGCAGATTATTTAATACATGAACTTAACTTAGCTAACCACAAATTCTATGGTCAGTTGAGAAGACAGACTGAAACAGACATAAAATCAGTTTTACACCAATATAAAAATAATTTAAGCATCACTGTTTCTGGCAGCCTGAAATCTTGGCACCGTACCCCACATCCGGTAGTTTAGAGTTTTACATTTCCCCCGGCTTTCCTGTCGCAAGGTAATTTACCTGTCACAGGCCTATAGGCAGGATTCCCTGGGGATTTAACTAGAGCGGGGCCTTATCCTGCTACAAAACCAGCTGCCAGACAGTCTTGTTTGGCATCCACAACTGCAGCTCCAATACACTGAGAATGCACTTGTTTACCAAATCGGAGCTTTATTCAACTTTAAAGTAATACTGGAAATTAGGGGGAGAAAAACTGAGAGGTATAAATAACATGGAAGTTCCTTAGAATAATGTTTCCACAGATTTGCAGTAAAGTGACAGGTGGTATTCAGTTATCTCGATGCACTACTACCTGTCACACAATCGCACACAATTCATGGATATTTCTGATTATTTCTGATTACTGTATAATGTTTATTGTTTAGCATTTTATCTCTTTATACTTTTTGTCCCCTGTTTCAAAGTCAGTCAAAATAGAATTTCACTGCAAATCTTACTGAGTATTAAGGCTTTTATACAGTTTTATACTGTGGGTCAAGCCAACGCTGTGACCTACACGGCATTTAAACTTGTGCTCTGGTGTGTCTGTGTTGCTTAGCAATTACACCACCAAAACATTAGGCGATAGGATTTGGATGTCGTATTTCCCACCTTGCAATATATTCAACCATTGGATCACTCAGTTAAAACTGAAAAAAAACAAACATTTAACAAAGTATCCATTCATCATCCATTTATCAAGTCCTGGTTACATTTGTGTTGCCGTAGACAAATTTGGAAAAATCTCATGCCACTACAAAATCACTTTTTCAGTTTTTTTCCTTCTAAAGTTATTGTCTATTCTACTTTTTAGTCTTGTAAAGTTCAAGTAAACTTAATGGAGGTAAATGAAATTGCTGCTGTCTTCCTGAGCGTTTTGTAGACCTGTCGCTACGATGCATAGGGTGGGTTATGCTGCATATACTGTAAATAGCGCTTCAATTTCAATCAGCAATAGAAGTACACCTGGGATATACGCTTTCTTTGCTCCCATAAAAAAAAAAAAAAATGCTACTAAGCGGACCAATGACAGTTATTGCGGTTTGCCTCGCTGTGACGTGTGGTTACATTTCTGGGGAAATGTATGCAGGCTATGGTGTAGGCTACAGCGGACGGTCTCAGGTTACGGTATACTTACGGTGTCGATTCAGCGCCAAAGTATAAATCAGCCTCACTGTGTATGTGACAAATGAAGCCTTGATTGTTCGATGCTGAATAATACTCAAGAATCCTAAGAACCCAAACACATTTTATTGTGAGCCCCTTCTAAATCATCATCATTTCTTCCAGCACCCTCTCCGTTACTGTAACTTTAAAAACCGTACTTTATCACACCTCTCTGTTTCGTTGCAGATGACAAGTGGAGATCCCTGATCGACCTCAGAGAAACTCCCTCCACTGAGGAGCTAAAGAAGTCCGTTTCTGTGAGAGACATTTCTGCGCTCTATTTGTCGAGAGTGGCAGCGGCAAACACTGGGAAAAACCCCACCAGAGAGGCGAGTCACTGCCGGCACCACAGCAAGGCTGAAACACTAAAGAAAAGTTAGTTAATTTGTCCTAATCTCCAACATCATTTTCAGTGTTTTTTTATCCCCATAAATAGCTCAATGTAAAAATAAACCAACACATGTGCATCTGACTAGCAGACTGTGGTAGGCTTTACCACCACTCAAACCATGAATTTGCATGGGCCCCCTGAGGTTTGGGGCCCCCTCTTGGCCAGCAACATTCACTACACTGTGGGAGGAGTTAGGTATTATTATGTATTAAAGAACAGCAATACTCATGACATTCTGAAACCTCAGTAGATTCTAACGCCCACCCCCACCACCTGTGTGTTTGCTTTCTAAGTTTGCTTTTATTCAGTTACGCTCCAGAGAACTGTTAATTTGCACCTTGCTAATCAAATTGAATTAAACCCACTGATGGCTTAATATATTCTCAGATTCTATTAAACGTGGAGAAATACGGTGACACTTAGGAGATGTGGAGAATGTATACTCGTTTTATTTTTACCAGCTGATATATTAATGGCCTCACTGCTTTTTGTCCATAAATGATTAGTCAGAAATTCTTGAACAATTAAGTATAAAGGGTCGCCTCAATTACACAAAAACACCATATTATTGGATTGTAAATGTTTCATACAGGATTCAATAAAAGCTTTTTTCCCCCTTCACTAGGTTAGTGTGGCTGAAAAAAACACTACTGCCTCAGGAAACAGAATTAACTTGAAAAAGGTAAGATAAAGGTCCCAAGATCATTTATTATGTGTCCATTTGTCAACTAACCATGAACCACAGTGAGGGGGTGTATTTGATATTCAAAAGATGCATGTACAATACAATATGCTGTAATGCGCTTACGCATATTATGTAGGAATTCTGAAACTGCAGAATTCCTATTGTTTTTACATAGTTTGGGAGTGATTTTTGAAGAAATAGTGCATAGTACATAGAAATAGTACATAATTTTAATACACTTTTGGATTAGGCAATTATTTATGTGTATTTATTGCATGTAAAACTGAAATGAACTATTTACTAGCATGGTACATTGCATGGTTCTCAGTGAACAGTCAGTGGAAAAAGGATTCAATACATACAGCACTGTGCAAAAGTCTTAGGCACTCAAGAAACATTTAACACTGTTTATCTGGGTAGTAAGTGCACATTTTCTTAGAACAAAAAAATATAATTTAACATAAGAACATATGAAAATTATGAGTAACACAATAAAATATTGAATAGATATATGAGGTGGGCTAGTGGTCAGGTCAAAATATACACGGGTGTATTGTATAGGTATGGTTGCTGGAAATAATAGGGTTATTTTAGCAGAGGTTTTGAAATGGCTAAGCTGACAGACTTTGCCAGGCGTAACAGCACAGATTTACACCAACATGACAGTTATTTTAACATAATAATTTTTTTGGCTGCCTAAGACTTTTGCACAGTACTGTGTATTATTGTATCAATCAATACGTAAAATTGATATTAGCATAGCTGGTATGCTGCTTCAACATACATGAGAAACAACTATTTCTGTCCTTGAAATGAGAAGTTTAAGTTCCGGACATCATCGCCACTTCTGTAGAATTCCCAGTGAACAGTTGATCATTAATACTTTACCTTTTTATTGGGAGTAAGATCTCGTGGGATGGGAGACTGGGAAAGAGAAGATGACACGTGTTTGGTACTAGGGAACCAGGAAAGAGACCAGGAAAGTGCATTTGGTCCTGAAACCAGAGAAACCATGGACAAGTTTCTTTGTGGATTCCCAAATAATTAATATGATGAATGAAACTGAGTTAAATTAATGTTTGAGGGTCTCGGCATACAGGTGAGGATGATCTGCTGTGATGTGTATGTTATATTCTGTACTCACATGAAGACACAGCATCGTCTAACCTGCATGACCTCTTCACTAACATCATCACATTTACAACTGAAAATGTATCAAATCATTTACAAATGAAAAATAAATTTACAGATATAAATGCTTCCCTTCTGTTCCCAAACAAGATGTCGGAAAACGCCCAAAAAATTGAGAGCTCCAAAGTATCCAGTGGAGTTCATCTGAATGCCAACAATGTCCCATCTGAACCAAGCAGAACTCAAATAGAGCACTTAAATTTGATAAGTGATCAAAATCAGGCGTTTCCTGAAGTGACTGTACGTCAGGAACCGATTTCCCTGCAGAGACAGAAATGTGAGTTAGAGAATCTTTCTCCACACCTTCACCCAGAGTTGAAGACTGTGGACAATGTCATAGATGGAGAGGTAATGAAGGAGACAGCTTCAGAATGCAAGGAAAATGTCGGCATCTCTAAGTATGAGGGTGGGGTACAAATATTGCGATGGATATTTGAGAACTGGACACTACTAGAGAAAACAGGTGATATGCAAGAGGTCAGGAAATGGCTTGAGGAGAAGGCTCTTTGTGACATGGATTTCAGATGCACCTCTCACACGGCTGATCTTACTGAACCCAGTGGCACTGAATGTTTCCCGACAGCAGCAAGTTCAGAAGGCAGTGACATCAAAGGAGATACTTGGAAGACCATGGAGTTGTTTGAGATGCAATCACTTGACTTCCATGAAAAATTACCCTTTGATGGAAGAAAGTTCATGATGGCAGAGTCTGTCAGCTGTGGAGACGTGAAAGGAACATGCCAGCTATTTGAGGCCAAGCCTTTGGATGAACCTGGTCTCTGCACTTCTGTGAGGGTTGAACACCACCATGACCCTGAACAAGCAACTCAGGAGACAAAAGTGGATGTCAAGAAGACTGTTAGACTGTTAGAAATGGAGCCTTGCTGTGCACTCAAAAGTGGTGATGTGAACGTCAATGAGATCAAGCCCGACTGTAGAGGCGGAAACCCCAGCAGCACTGTCAAAAAGACATGCTGGCTATTTGAGACTCAGCCTCTGGATATCCTGAACAAAGATCTGACAGAGGTACAGGTAATTCCAGGGATATCTTTAGCAGAAACCCAGAGAGGTAAGGTTGAGAGAAGAGAATTACAAACCTCTAATGACACGGTTAACAGTCCGCAGGAGCACAGATGCCTTTGTATTGAGGAAATGAATGTTGGGTCACTGAATAGAAAATCTATCAATGTTACTTTAGATAAGCAGGATATTGCTGTGGGAGACAGTCATTCCTTGCTGTGGTTCCTTGAAAATCATCCCACGGAAACTTCAGCAGACAGCTATGAAGTTAACCACCTTGAGACAGTAAACATCCCGGAAGATAAAAGAGGAACTGTCCTGGAGATAAAGCGCCTATTTGAAACTTGCGCACTAGATAGCATCAACAAAGAAATGGCTGTGGGAGTAACCAAAACTGAGCCCTGCGAGATAGAAAAATCTGCTGTTAGATCTCACAAGCAGCATTTCGAAGCCCTTTCCCTCAACAGTGTATCTCAGTTTAGTAAAGAGCACACAGAAATTAAAGATGTCGCAAGTGGTGCTGTAAGAAATAACATGACATTTTTTGAGAACATACCACTGTTTGCTATTAGAGATCGTTCAGGAAATTTCCATGAGGTCACGTCAATAAGCAAAGGGCAAGCAGTGGAAATAAATGGCATCGTTCAAAACTACAAATGGATGTTTGAAACAATTCCACTGGACAAATTTAAGCATCGAGAACAACAGGAGGAGGTCATATGTATAACAAGTGAAGATGATTACAATGATACTGTTAAAATGGCAGATTTTGAAAATCCTCCAGTGGCCAGTGATAATGTTAACGCAAAACCCTCTGAGGCAAATATTTCAAGGTCAATGTCTGAAACAGATGGTGTCAAGACTTGCAGAAGGCAATTTGAGACACACATGTTAGAAAACACTGGCAGTGACCTTGGCTTAACAATGGACAACGTCTCTCAGAATGAAATGGACATGGTTCATGATCATTCAACAGAGGCTTCGGAGAGCATCACAAGGGAGACAGCCATGCAAAGAGGTATCTTACCTAATAATAATGTTAAAGCACAAGTCAGTGACATTTTTGAATCAAAACTAATTGTTAAAAAAGATGCAAGGCTCTCAAATGATTCAAGAACCCACAGCAGAGGTGAACATTTTGAAAATGACCTGGAGGATGGTCAAATTGACATGATTAATGGTAAAAACAAAGGCAAAGTAAATACCAGTATTATAAGTGACGTAAAAGAGGGTATTTGCAACATTGAATTTACATCTAAAACTTTATCTTTGGAAAATACCCGTGACAAACACAAATATCCTGAACACCAATCAGCGAGGGCTCTCAGGGATGCAACAGATGTCATGTCCTCCATTGGTCAACCTGACAGCCATGATTCAGCAACATGTAGTGAGAAAAGTGAAAAGGTTCATGAAGTCATCAGAGAGGAAATTATGAGTAGATATATGGGAGGGAGTCAGCTCATATCTGAACCGAAGCCACTGGAAAACAGTAAATCCCAGGGAGAAATTAATGTTGAGAACAAAGAGGTCCAGGAGGAATGTGATGTGACATCCTCAATATGGCATGAAACATCGTCAGGAAATTATATAACTAACAAGCAACAGAAAATGGTAACAAATATTGAGAAAAACAATTTGCAGATGAAAAATCAGCCCTTAGAGTTACAACAGATCAGCAGTGAAGGGAATTCCAGCAAGATGAACAGAAGTGTAGATCAGAGAGACGTCAGATCATCCCTCTCACTGTTCAAAAATAAACCTTTTGACTCCCTCAAAGGAGCAGCTCAAAATCAAACCTCTCTAAAGACAGTATACAATGAGTACAGCCTGAACATGGATGCAAGATATTGCAGTTCGCTCTCTGGAACTCAAGTTTCCGACACAGCTGATGTTGACATGACTAACAGGAGGTTTCGAGATGAGAAAATAAATACAGATGTAAAGGAGCTGCACTGGATTTTTGAATCAGTAGCAGCTGATGGGATCTCTTTTAGAAACTGGACAGAATCAGATGTTATGATGGAGAGTCTCAGAGACACTGTAAGGCATCTTTATCATTTTAATGCTATTCATTCACCTGGAATTGTATTGGAAGACAGTGATCACGGGGGTGTGAAAATTGCCAGGTACCTCATAAATAATGAAGGGCCACAAATCCAGAAAGCAGGAGCTGCTGAGGGAGGTATACAGGAGATCGTGCAGCGCCTCCTGCATATGGAAGGGTTGGGCTCCAGGATAGCTCTGCTAAGGCAGGATGAACATGGACTCCAAGTTACCAATCTGGAATTAAGATTTCAACAGATTCCATCTACACAAACCTGGGATAATGAATTAAAAACCATATATTATTATATAATTGAGGGCTTCCTAAGTCAAGCTAAGGCTTTGAGAAAAGGAATTTTACTGCAGGAACAAGAGCAGAAGTATATTGGGATGACTGTTTATTTAGTTAATATTTGCAAAAAGAAAACGGAAAGTGAAGAAATTATCGTAACGAAGGAAATCCCATTAGTCACCAATCCTTCTGAAGTTCCTCAAGGTCACAGACCTTTGATATTCTCACTTGAAGAAAAGGCAACTGCCATGCAAACAGAGAAGGCTGATCCAGAATGCCTCAGAAACTTTCATCCCTCTTCAGAAGAGGACTGTGTATGTAAAGAACCAATAGAACAAGAGACAGAAGTATGGGAACAAACAGTCCAAGATCCTTCACATTCAGACGCAAAGAACCTTAGAAACCTGCCATTCTCTGTATGCTCCACTCACCATAGTTCAGTAGAAAATGATAATTTCTCCTTTGATAAGTATGGCCTTGCACAAAGAAGTGACCAAGTCATTTCGGCAAAGAGAGCGGAAGTAGTGCCAAGTAATGAAGAACCACAGTCTCTGGATCCTAGAGTAGAGCCAAGTGTGTCAATAACAAAGAATGTTACCTTTGCAGGTGTATTGTGTGACCTTGGAGATGAAAACAAGTCCTCTTGTTCAAGTAAAGAGACAAGTCAACATATAAAATCTAAGGTGAACCATTCAAAAGTGAGAGAGGAAAAGGTCATGTTAGATAATGAAATCTTTATAAATCAAAGGGCAAGATGTCAAAATACCTCCGCAGATGTGGTCATCTTAAGAAAACTCTGCTCTTCAAATATCACACTAGAGGAGCCATCACCTTCTGAGCAAAGTGAAGGTAGCTCAAGAGCAGATGTCCATGAAGAAAAAATTAAAGGTGAGACCGACAACTGTGGGAATGCGCAGGAGAAGGAATTGGACAGACAAAACTCTGAACTAGCAGCCGCCATGAAAAGTCTCCTTCTGGCGACGGCTGAAGCGAAGAGCATTCAGCGTGTGGTCCAGGCAAAACTGAAACATGTCCAACTAAGACAAATGAAGCTGCAGAATGAGACTGCTGAGCTGGAGAGTGATACTGAGCATGAAATCATGCAACTAGGGCAAAAAGTCACCTCAAAAGACAAAGAAAGGTCGTTATGTGTGGCAACAGTGAGGCAACCTTTCGAGTATCCCACAAAAGAACAGACTGGACCAGAACATCAAAGCAGTCATTCTTCTAAAAAGGACCAAGAGACCAATGAAATATTTCACCCTGGTCAAAAATGTGAACTTCCTGGTGTAGACACAACCGAGGAGCACTCGATACTTGCTGTTCAAAATTCTCCATCAAAGTCAGACCAAGAAGTTCAAGATTCAAAAGAACGGACCGAAGCGGAAGTTGATTTGAGAGGAGATGTCAGAAAAGCCATAACATCGTTACAGACTGCTGCAGGACAGCAACAACAACGAGCAGAAAAAGAAATTGTAAGAGGTGGTCTACAGGCTGCTCTTCAGTCTTTGGAGAAATCGAACATGAATGTTTCCAGAGGTGACTACAAAGCTGCAATGATATACAGGAGGGGGAGATTGTCCTACAAAGAAGGTAAATGCAACATTATTTTGGACAATGCTGATAAGCAAGCTGTTACACAATCTGTACATATGGGCTTATTTCCTTCAGCAACAACTATGAAAGAACAATCAACCACCAAAGTAGCTAATGTACTATCTGCTGCAGACGACAGACCAGAAGAAACCGCAAAGGATCGACTTCATATATCTGTTTCTAAAACTAACCCCCAGAGTCCAACTCCACTCCCACCCAAGGCTTGTCAAAAGCCTTCCACACAAAAACCTGCTCTTCCACCCAAGCCAGAAGGACTTGGCAAAGTACCTGCTCGTGTGGCATGGAGAACACTTGTTAAAAAACAATGAACGACTCTGAGATGGACACCAACCACCAATAACTCTCCTGAAGGCCCAGAAGTTTCTTTAAACTTGTTAATCGTGAGGCCCATCCAGATGATGAAACATGCATTTAACAGACGTTTTTGTCCAAGGTGATGAACAAGTGAGGCAAATAGCAGATGAAACAACAAGGCATGAGTGCAGATACAAATTCAAGTAGTTCTGGAACAGGAGCTATTCAACATCTAACGAACCAAGAACCTAATCACACCATAAGCACTTAGTACCACCTCAATAAGTACAATTCATACCAAAACAGTCAACAAAATATAAGGATCACGAATACAATTGAAAAATGATTGTGTAACCAGATACCGGTAAATAAAATACTAAAAATATTTTCCTCATTAGTGAACTGGGAGAAAAAAAATCAGTTATCCCTAGTAAAAGTAGCAGTTCCTCACAGGATAAATGTGTATGTTGTAAGAAGACAGAATAAGATATTAAATGAATTTTGACTTCAGAGCTCCTCAAAATTTTATAAATGGGAAACAAAGTGTTATTGCAACCTTTCCACTCCTTAGTGAGAAGCTAAAATCCAAAGGAAAAACACAGACCTGAGGCTGAAATATTCATTACAAGGCATCTCCTCACTTGCAGAAGCTCATTTGTCAAGCAAGATGTATTGGACAGATTCGGTAGGAAATAGGTTGTTAAATGGGAAAGAAGAAACGGAAAGTAGGCCATTGAGAGGTGCTGTTTCAAAGCGAAGTGTGATGACAGAAATGACTGTGAAAAAGAAAGGAAAGCAGAGAATGCAGAAGAAATAATGCGGGTGCTTTCAGAAGGAGAAGGAGAAAAGAAAGATAGGAATCACCCAAAGGAGAATGGGTCACTGCTGATGGAGGAGCTGGATTCTTCAGCAGGATCTGTGTCTTTCATTGTGTATCCCCTTTGGGATTTATGATGCCTGTTCTAATTTATTAATTTATAAATCATTAATAATAAAATGAGGTTTTGTTTTTTGAGTTGACTCTGTTCATAACTGCTGGACATTAAAAACATCTTGAGATTGTCTTAGAATCACCGCAGACGTATGTCAGTGGAAAACAGATTTTCCACACACTCGGTTGTAGATGAATATCATAAAGACCTTTATTGTTACAAAACAGCTACACTGCAGCCACATTGTACAGCCATAACAGAATTACAATCTGCAATTTTTGGTATTCATGTCAGTGACTTATAATGACACTCAAACTCCCTTAAAAGAAGATGCAATAGCTCATCTAAATGTTCCCAGGTGTTCAATGCTTCATTTCTAACAGCATCCAAGTTATGTATAATTAGTCAATAAAAAAAATCTGATTTAAACATCAAACTGTTTCCCAGTTCATAAGTTCACTATTTTATTTTTTCCACAAAAATAGTGGAAATAAATTATATGTCTGGGTGAAATCTTCTTGAATATTTTCTGGAATTGTAGTTTCTTTCACCTGCGAGGGAGATCTGCTCTGCTTGTTCCAAGCCAGTATATCCAATGGAGAAAATCGGGGCAGATAAATTTATCTTCCATCGCAACTGCTTCTGCTGCAAGCACTGCAAGAAGAAGCTGAGGTGAGACATCCAGGTCCAAATGAAAAAATGGGGAGTGTTAATTAATAAAGGTGGCGGGCTGCTCCCCCCCAGAATGAAACTCACCTTATAAAGTAATCACGAGGCAGACAGTTATTGTGGGTGGATGGATGCTACTGGTTTATTACAATACATGAATATATTAATTATAACACAGCAGTGGGTGAGGATGCTGTACCTGGGATCTGAAGGTCACCAGTTCAGATCCCAGTGATATCATTGTTGGGACCCTGAGCAAGGCCCTCGACCCCTAATTGCTCCATAAATTGTCTGACTCTGTTTTCACAAAAAAGTTACATTTTAGATAATGATGTGTGCTATGAAGATGTGCTATTCTTTTCAGATTGCAAATTACTAGAATTATTGGTTATTTTGTTAACTTAAAAGTCAATATAATTTATTAATTGAGTTTAATTAAGCAATTGTCATCATATCACAGATTTAAGAGGGCATGATAACTGTCTGTTACAAGTGATCCAGAATTAACCTATATTCCTCTAGAAATTCTTTTCAGTTCCAGAGAACTTTAACGAAAATCTATGTCCTTTGTTCTACTCTAGTATTCAAAACTACGCTGCTCTGTATGGGGAGTTTTACTGCATTTTCCATTATCAGCAACTGTTCAGAGCGAAAGGGAATTACGATGAAGGATTTGGGTATAAGCAGCACAAAGATCGCTGGATTCAGAAGCGTGCAGACAGTAATCCCACAAAAGTGCAGCCTCGGAGAGATGCTAAAGAGAAATTAACCGACTCCGATGACAACTCTGACTCTTCATTTGGTAAGTTTACGGCACAGATTAAAATAAACTAAAACAAACAAAAATAAACAGAGAGAACTGAATCTTAAAAATAACTTTACCTAAATAGAAATGTTTAAAGAGGATTCTTCAGTTTGCAAATAGAAGAATTGTTTGTGAGGATACTGGGAAAACAACAACCTGTTTTTATCCAAGAAAGTAAAGAATTACAAATTGCAAATATTTTCTCATGCCAATTATTTACGTCTTGTGTTTTTCCCAGATTGTTAATCTCAGTGCCTGATTGACTGCATCGTCATAATTCCACATTCAAGAGACGTAAATCACCCTGGTCATCTTATTATTTTATATTTATACCAGCTGATCAAACTATGTCAGATCTTTTAGGTAGCATATTGCATAATTACAATAAATAAAAAATACATACGTTTTGTTATTCAACAGATGAAAATCAGCCATATTACCCATACAGTAAAAATGCACAAGAAAATCCTTTATGTATTCGCAGTTTCATTAATTTAAGGGATACTTCTGGCATGTGCCTTGTCCAGTGTGTCATACTCATAATTAAAGTGTAATTAAAGATGGACAACTACAAAAGGAAATATTACATATGATTTTGAAAGTGATGTAAGGCCAAATATGGACAAAGTAAACTGCTACTTTGGAAGACCTGTGAGATCCTGACAGGAAGGGCGGGATGACTGACTGTAATGTGGGATTCACTGCAGGAACGAAAGCTTTCTCCTGTATATTCTTTAGTATTAAACTGCAATGGTCATTGTAAAGTTTTTAATTAATCATTCATTTTCACATCTTCAGTTACTACCCTTGACATATCCCCAGTTTGTCCCGCATCTCAAATAAAACCTTTTTGTTTCATGTTTTGCATGTTCCTTGCCTTTGAATTCACCACTTCATTTCCATCAAATACTTAAATATGTATTTATATATGAGATCTATCCATCTTGCAAATTATTCTCAAATCTGGAGTTAAGGGGAGTGACCAGGAGTGTATCCCAGGAAGCACTAGGCAGGAGAACACCAGAGTCAATTGTAGGAGACACACACACACACTCATACATACTGTACATGCATACATACACGCATGTGCAGACACATACCAGAGAGCCTGGAATGCAGTATACCAGGGGTGCCCAATATACATCGATCGCTATCTACTGGTCAATCGCAAACTTCCATACGGAATAGGAGGAGCAGTTTTTTTTTCAGTTTCATATTTGAAGTGCGTTTCCCTCATCTGTCAGTCTACCATTGCTGTTCCGAAGACGGGAAATGTGGAGCGGCATTTTCGGACTGTTCATAAAAACTACGACATTAACTTCCCACCGAAAAGCGAGCTGAGAAAGAAAAAGGTGAAGGAACTAAAATCCCAGTTCAATTCAAAAATACTTTATTTATCCCAAAGAGAAATCAATAATAATAATAAGAAGAATAATAAAGAATAATAATGCTGAAGAGAGAAAACAACCAACATCTGTATGAGTCACAATGAACATGTTATGAAGCAACAGCTGATCAAGACAGTGTGTGTCTGTGAGTACCTGTTTGTACGCCTGTGTGTGTCTGTGAGTACCTGTTTGTACGCCTGTGTGTGTCTGTG
>JAODJX010000001.1:23172218-23186655 GCA_026776945.1 Isichthys henryi
GGGAGGTAAAGAGTTGAGTGGAGGAGGGACAGGGCGGGGCTTGATATTGTGGTCTCATTCGTTCGACGCTAAGCTGTAGGGAATGCTGATTAAAACCTGTCGCATTCTGGGTATTCAGAGAAAGGGCCGGCACACCATTGGTCTAATCTGCAGGGGTCTGCATCACATGCCATACATGGCCGTGCACCTCCAGCACAACACCCCTGGATTCCACACATAGCACGTACAACCTGAAGGGTGTGCAGCAGAAGTAACACTTTACTGAATAAACAAAAACAAATTTTCACCCATTCGATATACTGCCACCTCAGTATTTAAAAAGAGGGGGGGAAATGGTCCAAAAAAATAGCTTCCAGAAACTTCATGTCGGTGCATTAATGGATCACATTTTCTCCAGACATCACTGATGTCAGAACAGCAAATATTCCTGGATCTACCAGCACACCTGGCCCACAAATCAGACTCGCCTGGACATTGAGGTCAACCAGGTTACTCTTACAATATACACTGCATTTAAAAATCATAACACATTCCAGGCAAGATTCATTTGAAATAAATGCTGAAATAAAGTATAAAGTCATGAGATGCTGGAAGGGATCTTGGCAGTGAAGGATCTAACCCAAAAGTGTCCAAATACTATACTACAAGTAGCAGAGCATGGGTAGAAAAGGACTGACAGCTTCAAATCATCCCCCTCAACTAAGAAATTCAATCCACTCACACATTCCATGTATTTATAGGAATAAGTCACTTACGAGACATTTTCTCAACTTTAACTTTGAGTAAAGGCTTCGGTTGTTGATTTTACATGACCTGACATCGATAATGTAGGTCTGCAATATAAACGTCACAAATAAATGTCACCGCGTGGACCACAGTGCCAAACATTTATCTGGAAGACACAACTCATCTATCAAAATGGCCTCGAAACTTCATTTTGTAATCAGGCCAAGTCATCCGAGGGCTGTTAACGTCAATGGCAAACCACCGTGCATCTCCTGCGTCAGACCGCAACATAAATCCCACTCTCTGCTCCCGTTCTCTCTCTCTCTCTCTCTGTCACTCCCTCTCCACTTAAAGGTCAGAATCCCTGAACCAGCAGGGAAACGGCAAGGCACAGTGAACCAGAAGACAAAGAAACATTTCAGAGTGCGAGAACGCGCACAAATGAATGAACGAATGAATGAACGAACGAAGCCAGAGCTCATACTGGCAACCACCCAGAAGGCATCACTGCCCACCTCCCCATATTTAAACATCCCTGCCCCCACCCCCGGTAGAATTCATCATGTTGGACCCCAAAGTCCAGAGTCCATTACATAAACATGTAACCTGACATAAATGATAGTGCCAGATTATATTTTAGCCGTATCATTATGATCATCATATGCGTTACTCACTGATATTTGTATTTTGGCATGAGACTGGCTGGGCAGTTTGTCCCATTGCATCTTATCCACACATCTCACTTAGCTTACTTGTCTATACTTTGTCTTGTTGGTTGGTTATCACTCGATGTTAATTCTATTTTATGACATTTTTGTAATGTATTGTACGTTAATGTGACCAATCACGACAAAACAGATCCCTTGAACTCCTTTGCTCTATGGCGAATAAAGTTGATTTCATAGCACTTTATTGTTAAATGTTATATAAATCGTTGAATCTCAACTAATAAGCTGTTGAACAGTTACAAATACTCTACATACCCTCTGTATGCAGACTATCCAAATAAACTGTTACTGTCGGTTCTGATTACTAAACATGTGTGTGATAATCATATCTGTACGAACCAGACCAAAAGAAAATGGTTAGTATTGTTACCTGACCCTTGATCGGGGGGACGGGGGGGACGGGGGGGACGGACGTGGACAAGAAGCTTATTTTGTTTTCTATTGTCCATGTGCTGCAGGATTTTTCATTTCCTCTCCCCATCGCTCGGTTGCTGTCCCCCAACACCCCATAATAATAACTTTCAAAACATCACCACAGAAACCTCTGCTGTGCAGGGAAAGCTGTCCTTAATTTACCCCAAATCAGCCTGTAATACTTCCATTACATCATCAGTCAGCGTCGGCTCGGCTGGGAGAGACACAACATACAAATAACCTGGTGAAACTCAACAAAGGAAGCAGTTACATGATTTGGGGGTGGCTCCCCTCCCCAGTGAACGTCACATGGCCAAGCATGATTGGATTCTGAGGCACGATCTTTTTTTTTTTTTTTTTTAAAGTCACCTAATCTAAGATAAATTAAAAAAGCATCATACTTAAATGGAAAAAAAAATCCATATTTTATTTACCTCCAACATAGAAAGTAAAAAGTACAAACGGAGATGGTTACTCTGTCCATGATGAGCTAACATAACGAATAAATCACCCTAAATGCCACGTCAAAAAGCTCATAAATGAGAAGGAATGAAGAGCAGACTGATATGCAACCTATTCACAAACCTCTGCTGGGCTCTGAATTTATAGGGATACATCTCTAATGTATTTGGTGATTCTGACAAAGGACACATCCTACAGACATAGAAAACTGCACTGAAGGATAGGACAACAAGACGAGAAACGTCTATAACAAATCAAGAATTTGTTCTTCATTTCTCAGGAAAAAAACGCTGATAAATTATACCTTTGGGCTTTACTAAATTTATTCATGACAGATGGTTTAATGATCTTTTCTATATTATGCCAGTATTTCTATCAGCCCGGGAGAAAAAAAGTTGTAGATGTCTTAACAGACCCTTTAACTGCTAAAAGAATGAGTTTCAGCTATTAAGTGCAGACATTCTGCCTGAATTGTGCCTCACATTAGCAATTTACTTACATGCAGGTAAATGACTGTAAAATAAGACTCAGTAAGAGCAAAGCAACAATGGGGGAAGTACAATTCAATCCAGACTGCGGCAGTGGCACAGTGACATCGCAAACATTTTCACTTGACGAGTGAAAAGCCACAGCGCACTTCACTCAAAAAGGGCAAACAGGGAATTTATCCCAACATAATACCTGCAATTTGCACCGATCCGTCTTCCCCAAGCAGAATGTTCCCAGCCTTCACGTCCCTGCCAAGACAAAAACAAATATATCCAGCTCACTTACTATTTATTTACAAAACAGATACTTAAGAATTCAGTAAGTACTTCAGTAAAAAGCAGCAATTACCATGGATTTTCAGCCCCCCAAGACTTCAGAGTGGAGTAAGTAAACTTTCTCAAAGCTCAATAAACACTCTCTTCTCCACTTCCTGTTAGGATGCTGTGTGTAGTGACCAGCTCTGGAATAGAGCTTGAAAGTGCTAGAACATCCCAAGTCTGAATTTGCTAAAGCAGTGTATCCCATCCTTGGGGACCCCCAGACAGTGTCCATGTTTGCTCCCTCCTATGTACCAACACACCTGTACCAGGATTCGATGTTCTTGACTGCTTGGAAGCTGAGAGGGAGCAGAAATGTGGAGTTATCTGAGGCTGACTGAGGACTGGGTGGAGAAACACTGCAGACCAAAGCCTGGCCTTAACCTCGACCTAGAAGGTTTCGCCAAAGTGCGTCCTTCTAGTCTGGAACTCAATAGCGGCAATATTGAGGTTAGACCTTTCCTTCAGGAATTTAGGAACTGATTTGCAAATAGTGATGTCTGGTGCCATGTTGTGGGTAACCTCAGTTAGGCAGGGAATGACACCAACCTAGCCGGTTACTTCTGCTGATAGGTGGGACGACGTGACAGTTTTACTGTATTTCTCTCTGCTGTCTGGGGGTCTCTGAGGACTGGGTTGAGAAATAGTGTGCTGCAGTGCGAGCAGTGATGGCTCTCATTTTTCATTTCAACAGTATTTCACTGCATGCATGCAAGTGTGAGGCAAGATGTCGCCCTGCCTCTTAGCCTGTGCTTCCAGGGATAGGATCCATATTGACAGTGACCCTGTGCGTGTGTATAGTTAACAGCTCAGCGGATTATGATGCTGAGCCTGTGACTGGAAGATTGCTGGTTCAAATCCCAGGCTCGACAGAACGATTGCACCAATAGGCCCCTGGCCAACAGCCTTAGCCCCAATTGTTCCAGGAATTGCGCGACCCTGCTTTCTTAAAAAAATGCATGTTGCTAAATAAAAAAATAATGTGAATTTATTAAGCTTTTCTCCAGGAAGAATAGCAAACGGGAACCTCATAGGGATGTGGATACCTTTACGGATGGCTTTGGAGGTAGGTTCAAAGAAAAAGCAGAGAGAAGCAAGAAAAAGGGACAGATGTTTCTGCTTCAGCAAAAAGGGCCAAAAAGGGAAACTATGTGGGATTCAGGTCAAAGGAAGGAACAGAAGTGGGTTAGGGAGCAGGCAATGAAGCCTGAACGGGAGTTCAAGGAAGACGGTGGGGGGGACAAACAAAAAGCCCCCAAATAATGGGTATCAGGATGCCCTGCTTTGCAATAATTAAACCTTCAGAAACACAAAGTTTAATTAAAAAACAAAACTATCTCCAGCATTCATATGTGAACAAATGAACTGTATGCGTAATTGAATGAAAAGATTAACTAAGCTCTGAAATTATGTGAATTTTAATTGCAGCAGAATGAAATCTGTCAGACGAGAATGACAACGCGAGAAAGTTTTCAGGATGAAATTACACCCAAATTTAGCGCGACTTCCCGCCTTTGATTTTCTCCCTTATCAATCCGGTCACAGACGCATTGCCTTGGCGAGTCGAAACCTCATGGATTTCTCCGTCAAATCATGGCAGAGACTGCATCTGCGTTTGGTGCATTATAATTAGCTGTCTTTGTGACGTCCGACAACGAGAGGCTGCTGGTGAAATTGCTTATTATGAGGTCCTGCCGATGGGACCCCCCTTGTGATAATAAGCTGTCTCACGGGTTTTCGGCACATGGGTGTTTGGGCCCAGCTATTGTCCAGCCCGTGGTTGCCATGGTGACAGACTCTGCAAAGAAGAACTTGGAATAGTTTTCTGTATCACAAGAGCTAAACTTCCCTATATACTGCACTCATATTTTAGACACACACACACACACACACACATATATATATATACACACACACACATATATATATACACATATATATATATATAAAATATACACATATATATATATATATAAAATATACACATATATATATATATATATAAAATATACACATATATATATACACATATATATAAAATATACACATATATATATACACATATATATATATATATATATAAAATATACATACACACACACATATTTTCTCCGGTTTACTGTAAGCAGTATTACTGCAAAGTGGAAATGTTTAGGCACCCCAGCATAAAAACTGTGCACTGAGAGCTTCATGGAATGGGCTTCCATGGACGAGCAGCTGCATGCAAACCTCACATCACCAAGCGCAATGCCAAGCGTAAGGTGGAGTGGTGTAAAGCACACTGTCACTAGACACTGGAGTGACGAATCCCGCTGGCAGTCTGATGAATGAGTCTGGCTTTGGAGAATGCCAGGAGAACGTTACCAGTCTAATTGCATTCTACCAACTGTAAAGTTTGATGGGGGTAAGGATAGTGGTTTGGGGTTGTTTTTCCAGGGATTGGGCTAGGTCCATTAGTTCCAGTGAAGAGAACTCTCTGTTCCAGCATGACTGTACCCCAGTGCACAAAGCAAGGTCCATAAAGACATTTTTGGGTGAGTTTGGTGTGGAAGAACTTGAATGGCCCACACAGAACCCTGACCTCAACCTCCTCGAACACCTTTGGGAGGAACTAGAATGTAGATTGTGAGTCAGGCCTTCATGTCCAACATCAGTGCCTGACCTCACAAATGTTCTTCTGGCTGAATGGGCAAAAATTCCCCACAGACACACTCCATAAACTTGTGGAAAGTCTTCCCAGAAGCCTTTGGATTTAGAATGGATTGTCATAAAATTTCCTGTAAGTGTAATGGCCAGGTGTTCCAATACTTTTGTCCATATTGTGTGCATTTGTGCGTTTCTGTGATGCATTATATTGTAGGGACCATATGTCTCCAGAGTGTGATAAAAACCTGTTATTTTGACGTTATGGGGACCATTGTTTAAGTCCGCAAAAGAGGAAATTTCATTTTATAAAAATCTGTGACTACAATCAAAAAACTAAAAATACCAAAAGCCTATTTTGTTTGGTTACTCATGGTTAAGGTTAGGGCTGTCATTGTTGTTAAAGTTGTCATTGTTCGGAAAAGGGTTTTTCCCATATAGATGAATGGATGGCCTCCATAAACGTGTGTGTGTGTGTGTGTGTGTGTGTGTATTTGTGTGTGTGTGTTTATATATATATATATATATATATACACACACACACACACTCTGTGTCTCATGTTATGTATGATGGATGATGGATGTACGATATATCACAGTTTATTTAAATAAAACATTTGCAGCTCAGTGCCAGGTCAGTGCACATAGTACAGTGGCAGGTGTAAACCTAGGTGATTGAACACCACTAATGCACTGATTACATACAGATAGCTGAGTATTTCAAAAACTGATACAGATACTGATTGTTTGGGAGTTTCTGCTTAAAAAAAATTTAAAGGGACACTCAGGGCCAAATAAATAAAAAAAAAAAACGAATTACATTAAAAAAATATGAAAAAGTATTTTTTTGGTAAGGAACACCAACTCTGGCAAAAAACAACATTCCCAGAGCATTTCATTATATAACTCTAATCATCTGGTATATTTGAGAGCATTTATAACAGAGAAGTTTGAAAAACTCCATAATTTTCTGAATAATATCTTTTGATTTTGCGCTGTCTGCAATGAATATTATTTTGCTATCAAACACGTTACTGAAAGACTGAGGTTATTTGGCAGTACTGCAGCCATCTTTACTTGAACGCATTTGCTTTTCAGGCATCTTCTTCACTTAAGGTGAGTAACCAAATTTGTTATGTTGAAATGTTTATTAGTAGATCCATCCATCTATCCATCCATTTTCTAAATCGCTTATCCTTCTGGGTCATGGGTGGTCCGGAGCCTATCCCGGAAGCAATAGGCATGAGACAGGGGAAAAACCCAGGACGAGGGGGCCAGCCCATCGCAGGGCACACTCACACACCATTCACTTACACATGCACTCTTATGGGCAATTTAGTAACTCCAGTTAGCCTCTGCATGCCTTTGGACCATGGGGGGAAACCGGAGGAAGCCCCACGACGACATGGAGAGAACATGCAAACTCCACACACATGTGACCCAGGCGGAGACTCAAACCCAGGTCCCAGAGGTGTGAGGCAACAGTCCTCCTCGTGAAATTTTATCAACATTCGCAAAAAAGCATTTCTAATGTTAAAATACCACACAGCAGATATTTTTCTAACTGTTAAGTACGCGGGTTTGCAAAGCAACATGGGTTCCCATTTTAAAAGGAATTATTGACGGTAAATGTCGGCTCATTGTTAACCATTGGCTGACAGCAAAATGTTGCTGTATCAGCCAATACTGATAGTTGGATTGGTACATTCGGAGCATCTCTAATGCACGTGGTCTGTTTTGATTGCAAGACCAAGGCATTCAAATGAGGTACAAGCCTGTCAGTCCAGTCAACAGACTGGAGGGCAGCTCCACGGTTTAATCTGCAGGTTTTGTTGCTAATTGTAAAATTCTAAAACTCTTAATATACTGGCATGCTAAAAAACAACCAGAAAAGTATTCTTGTATGTACACACACATATTTTTCTCCACAATGATAAACTGCTTTGGTACTTTTAATGCACACATTCTGTAAACAACACAAACTATCAGCATAGAGATTACTGGATATTAAATGGGTAGGGGCGGAGCTGTGGGCCAGCAGGGCATCACACCGACAGGGCTGCACGTTTCTCTCAGTTATGGCACCACCCAGGTGAAGCTTTTGTTTTCTCCCACCTGTTACTATTTCTACAGGTTCTCCCGGTTCCTTCATGTCGTACAAATACTACGCGTGCCCAGTGAACCGGTGACTGTAAACTGACCTTAGTGCCAGGCTGTCTAATACAATATAGCTTCACGCACCATGTAAGGGACACATTTAATGTCCGTTCCTTACTCTTCAAATAGGAGGCATCAAATTCAACCATTTTCTTGCATGAAACAAACATCATCTGTCTGGGCACAGTAATGACCTGAGCCACACATGTTACTCGAGCCACAAATCATTATCAGTCATATCGCGTCATGCTAAGCCTTCCCTGTATCCCTGAAAACAGGCACTAATTCCATTTTGAGCCCGCCAAACCCAGCCTTTATTAGCGCACACATTCCAGGCAGCGTTCACCTTCCTGTGGAATTTCTTATTAATCTCACAATCTGTGATGCAATGCCTGCAAATGACACTGACTTCAAACTGCACACACAACAAGCAGGTTTTGTGTGCAAGGTTATTTCTATTTCATTAGGTTTTTATTTCTATTGTTTATTATTTCTATTATTGTGTTTGTCTTTTTAAATATGTTTAAATATTCATTATAGTTTAATTGTAAAGGATAGTATTTTTGCTATTTTATTTGGAGATAATTTCTGTTTAGTTTTAGTATTCATTTTAATTGTAGCAGTTCACAGTGATCCACACACAAAAGTGGTATCTATGAAACATCAGGACTCATTTTTAAGCCAGTTTTACTCATTCACAAAAGGTCTATTTTCTGTGTTTCGTGATCTTCTTCTAGCTCATGTTAAGGAAAGGCTGTGTTTATCACATTGTTTGTTAACCTTTGGATTGAACCCCTAGGTTTCTCAGTTCCCCATGCAGTAGCAGTTCACGGCCACCGGGGGCAGCTTTGCAGTAAACACAGAGCAGCTCGGAGACTGCGACATGCGACCAAGGCTATTACAACTGCATCTTTCAGCTCTCACTGGGTGTCTCCATGTGGTGATCTTTCAGGGAAGACAGGGGAAGGTGATAGGAGGCAGTGTGTAGCTCAGCGCGTGTCTGTAATTGAAAGGTCACTGGTTCAGATATCAGGGTCAGCAGAATGATTTCATCGTTGGGATCTTTACAAGGCTCTCAACTCAAAACTGCTTGAGGGAACGGCTGACCCTACTTTTTTGGAAAAAAAAAGGTCAGGGTAAATGAATGAAATGTAAAGGATAGGGCAGGTAGACCACACAGAGCAGGGCAGCGCACTCTGACACTAAAAGCAGGCAGAGATGACCTTTCCCAGTGGTTCTAGCTAAGATATAATGCACATCAATAAGTAAGCCATGTATGGTGGTAGCAGTGAAGTCCCCCCACCCCGGGTAATCCACCGTTAGAATGCCGTAAACGAGGTCTGCTGCAAGGAGGGCCACCACCCAGCCAAGAAGCGGTGTGATCTGGCCAAAATAAGAGAGAAGTGTATCTTGGTATCTACCATGACTTAGAACTTAGATTACTTATTATTTGAGGAACCAGTCTGAAGTCCATTGTATACAGAATGAATACTGCTGTATGCTTAATACACTTAAGTAATGGCATTATTTTGATAGTTATCACTGACGGAGAAAGATTTGGTTTAGGAAGACCGAGTACTCCGGGAAATTATTTTTCTCGAAGTGTTAAACACTAACTTTTAAAATTAAATTTTATTGGTGGAATTAATTTCAATAAAGTGTTATTTTTCATTTAGAAACTATGGTTCAGAACCCAGGTGATATATCAAAATTTAAATAAATTAAATGCATTATGCAACGACATTGCCGAATTTCCGAATCTGATCAGAAGGATGTTTATTAATTTTCTCTGACTGCACATGTAGTGCCAACGAGGTGAATCACAGCAGTAAATCAATGTGCAATTATGATCTTTAATTCTAACTAATATTACTTAAAATTCCAGATGTAGAATACAACTTAAAATTAATTGAAACTAAAAGGAAACGTTTAATAACTGCTGGAAGAAAGTGGCACGATGATGAATCCTTTATTTTCCATTTGCATAAGTACATCGGAACACTTCACTTCACTTATCCTGTCTTGCTCTCCATAGCGTGGGGGTCCCAGTGCAGCATCAGCCATCATGCAGTGCCCCTGGAGCTGGGGGCTAAGGGCCTTGCTCAAGGGCCCACAGACATGAGACCGTTCTCCTAAGGCCGGGGCTTGAACTGGTGATCCTCTGAACATGGACAGACAGAGACTTAGCCAGCCGAAATACTAACTAATATGTGTAGTAAAAAAAAAAAAAAAGTGTAATAGATGGCTGTTTTGCTTTATTTCTTACTAATGGATAGTTAGTATTCTTTATTGACTAGTGCTGCACAGGCCTCTGCACACACTAGCACCCAGAGTAGGGTCCTCTACAAACACTCTGCCCTGCCACAGGCCATATCTAAAGCCATCATAAGTAAGCAATGCTCACTGATTCCTATCCTGAGGCCTCATTGGTTACGCTCATCCTGTGACCAGGGGCAGGACAACTGCAGGAGGCGCTAGGCCCAGAAGCAAACCCAAGTGCAGTCCAAAAGACACTCAGGTGCTTTCATAGTCTCCCCTAACAATAAAGTGTGAAATAAAGTAGCTAAACCAACTTCCAAATGAACTCCTTTCACTGTGTATGACACCTAGAGAAAAGCATCATGGGATAAACCATCCATCTACAGAAACCCTGACAATATATGCAGTGATGTGGGAATAGACAAGCAGGAGTAACTGCTGGGGAATGAATCAAATAGGGACAGTCTATAAACCAGCACATCTGGGGGGGGGGTGTTCCCTCGCCCAACTCTCTCACCATCATGTCAAAGAGGAGGTGGAGAAAGTCACAGGTTCGTGACAAATATTTCATAACAAATGTATTTGGAGAAGATCCAGCCATTATTGGCCCGGGAAAGTACCGAATCACACTGCCGCTGCTCACAGGATCCGGGTTAGTGTCGGAGAAGCGGGCCGCACCACTACACACCAGGCGAAATATGGAGTGGAGGAGGACAGGGAGGAAGAACTGGCAGCAAAACAGAAATTCAGACTCATCCGGCACTACCATGGCACAATGAGATTGCCGTGATAAGTGCCTGGAGAGCAGAATTTAAAGGGGAAGGCACTTTGATACGTATCCCTAAGTCTACGTTCCGCTTCTACTTAGCGTTTTGATAAGTTCTGTAGCTACGGGAAGGCAGGAGGTGGACAGTATCCACCCAAACGGATTGTCTACTTACCTACTGTAACAGGGACAAACCAAATTTAACCAATCCTTAGTGATTCAATAGAATCGCCGCTGCCCCCACGCATCGGTCGATAACTTTTACTGTCGCCACGCTGCCTTCGTCAACAACTATTACCCACCGGGAGACCCTTCATTCAAACATACAAAAATACACACCCCAGACTAGCCACTGTCAAGAACTTAAAAGCATGGTGATTTCTCTCAGCCCACAAAACAGCCCTGCCTTGGGCGTTCCCATCCCCGCCATCCAATCTTAGGATAATGCATGTATGCAGATCGGTGGCTGATTTACACGGACATCCAGACAGGGACTGTGCCAGAGGGTGGAGGTATCCTTATTGAGATTCTGCACCTTCCTGCAGACCACTGCAGCAAGCTAAAGGGCAATGCATTATTTACGCCTCCATGTCCCCCGGGGCAGACAGGTGGGTGGGCTAAGCAGGAAGAAAAAGCTATGTAATGAGAGGCTCTTAATACCCGGGTCATGAATATTCAAGGATAACCAAAATGTCAAGAACAACCGAAAACCATCAACAAGTTCAAGGTAGCCAGAGAGACAAAGAGGTAGAGTTGTGGAAAGAGTGATTTCTGCTGTTGATTTTAACTTGAGGGAATGCAGCACTGAACTCCATCACGGCAGTTGGCTGTTATGGTTACCATATGACCATACATCTCTCTGGTCTTGACACTTTCCACAATGCCAATGATGTACATTGAGATTCCCTATGCAGAAATCAAGGAAGACTTCTGTGCTGAACAAGGGGGTGTCCAAATGTGAAAATGATTCAAGAGGGTAGTTAGCGACCTAGCAGGCTGGGCCATGATGTCTGAGGTTGGAAGGTCGATGGAAGCCGATGTAGTGTTTCAATAAACTGAGCGTTGAAAGGTCTTCTGGGTGAGTAAAAAAGGCAGTGAGGACAACCTCAGTCGAGATCAAATTCCCAGAACGTCAATCCTCAACTCCCCCACAGAATTAGAGTCTGAGGAACCGGATTCTTTCAGCTGAGCGAATAATTAGCCAGATGCTTTAGGGACAATCTGGCATCAGCTGCTCCGGCAGGGTAGGGCGGCCGCAGCGAGGAAACGATGACGGAACTGACATTCACAAAAGAAATCCTTCATTTCCAAAAGTTTCACTTTTAAAAGTGCTCAGTCACATCCTAACAGAAAATGACATTGTTAGGTTAGGGGAAAACAAAATAAATTAAATTTAAAAATCCACAAATTCCTTCCGCTCTTTGAACCCTCAGCTGTAGGTACAGCCTCACGTCAAGCGAAGCTGAATGCTCCCATTTTGGGGGCACAAAAAAAAGGTTCTTGTCAGTTTTTAACATTAGAGGGGATGACAGACTAAAATAGAATTGAGTTATGCAGCTTCCGCCGTAAAATAAATAGATAAATAAGCAGTAAAACTGAATCATGTCAGGAAAGTTACTGTTAATCTACCCACTGCTTGTATAGCGTTTTTTTTTTTTTTTATCTTCCACGACCTGCCATGGATTCTCGGAAGTCCATCAGGAATGTTTACAGACCTGCTAAATCGGTTGACGACTCAGAAATTGTGGAATTAAGTATCACAAAAAGGGCACATTAATGGGCGACTTAACCTTCCAGAGTAAGACTCATCCTTTAAGGTTTCTGCTCAATGCCCCACACATGGGGTGGTACAGTGGTACTTGGGGTGCTGCTTTCTCTGCCTGGATTTAGGGTCGTGATTTTCGATGACCCCCGATCCCCATTGGGGTCATGGTGACATTGAGCACCACTGATACTGAAGACCTATCAGCTGAGTTGCTAACCAAGCAAGCAACGGCACAGAAAGACTGATGAAGAGCTTCTATTCTCAATACAAATCAGATCCTTAATAAAGACAGTGCTTAAAAGTGTTCTACTATCCAGTCCTATGTTCTATTATCCAAAGCAAGATTTTTTTTTTTTTTTTGAGAATGCAAGGACAGTCAATCCCAAAACAACCGGGGTTAAGGGTCTTGCTCAAGTGCCCAACAGTGACATTACCTTGCTGATCCTGGGATTCAAAGCGGACAAATTCACATCACAGTCCCAGTGTCCCAACCCACTAAGCTTGCACTACCACCTGACACTTTAGCGCTAATTGCACACTATTCGACCATTTAAGATTGTTGTTGGCTTACATCTATTGTTTAATGGTTTGCCGTTATTGTCTGCTAGGGAATCATGCTGGGACTGGAAGGTTAAAGGAGGAGCAAAGCCTTGTTAACACCCACCTGTGAATCTGTCCATTCTTATGGAGGTACTCCAACCCCTCCAAGACCTCCTTAAGGATGGTAGCTATGCTCGGTTCATCCAGGACTCCGGACTTGTGCTCCCCCCTCGAAATGATGTGCTTGATGATGTCGAGCACCGAGCCTGGGGGAAGACGGAAGGTGAGAATGAGGGCAGTCATAGAAAGGTACGGTCAGAACACGGCCAGCTGTGCCCATTGCGGTCACCAGCCGCTAGATTTGAATTTTATCATTAGGGGGAAAGGGTTACACATTGATGGTTTTGCCTTTTTTCAGACAAGACTCAGTCATCACTCAGCTCTGTCAGCTCTGGACTGTTAAATAAATCAGTAACTAAGAATATAAGAAATTTACAAACGAGAGGAGGCCATTCCGCCCATCAAGCTCGTTTGGGGAAAGTTAAGTCTTCTTTAAACCTTTAAACACAGTATTAAACAACAGTAAATTCTAATATTTCATGTACTAAAATGAAATCAAAGCATCCACACACAAAAAATTGGTATAGAACAAAAGAAAAATTTTAAAAGCACTTCACAAAAATGTAATTCTCTAGACTTTAATAAACTGATATAAAACCATATAAAAGAGATTACCAATTCTATATTTCAAGAAATCTACTTTATGAATACAGCTACACTTTTTGGTGATGAACTTGACTGACAGTATATCCTGGTATTGTATGTTTCAAGCTTTGCCAAGTATCCTCAGCGGATTCTGAGAACTCACAAAAACAGCATGTATTTACTCATATAATGACGATATACAGGGGTTGGACAAGGAAAGACCAGATTTTAGACCACAACAATTTATTAGCATGGTGTAGGGCCTTAATTTCCAGACAATACAGCATCAATTCATATTGTGAATGACAGATACAAGTCCTGCACAGCGGCCAGAGGGATTCTGAACCATTCCTCTTGCAGAACAGTGGCCAGGTCACTATGTGATGCTAGTGGAGGAAAATGTTTCCTTGCTCACTCCTCCAAAACACCCCAAAATGACTCAATATTCAGATCTGGTAACTGTGCA
>JAODJX010000001.1:23222533-23257492 GCA_026776945.1 Isichthys henryi
CAAAGTACACTTGCTACCCAGATAAACAGCTTTAAACATTTCTTTGGACTGCCTAAGACTTTTGCACAGTACTGTAGATGTTAGACTCAAATCCTTAGTAGTGAAGGTACTGTATGAAACTACAGTGTCACTGAGCCTCCCTGCCACATGGCTGTTTGTGGAAACCCCAAATAGCTCTTCAAGGATGTTCACTACAGCTTTCCTTTTTTGAGATTATATTACATTACAGGTAAAGTAACTTGTCTGGGATTAATAAAAACTATTTTCCAGGAACATCAAAATTCACACGTGCACCAATAATGTAGCCATGAAAATGGGTAAAATGAGAAATATAAAATACAAACTAATTAATATAATGTTAAAAAGCAGATTACACAGTACAGACTCAGCAATTTTTTTTGAAAAAAAAGCTAAACAATGAAGACAGGCTTGCTGTGTGAAAAACTACAACCTAGAATACATTAGCTGGCTAGTCGTCTGTCACCAAACAAAGACTCAGCATGTACGCCGTTTGCGAAGTACTGATTTAACATAAATTTGGCACAGTCGTCTTGGTCACCTGTAGGTTCTTCTCTGATCCATGTTCCAGCAGTTCCTCCAGCTTTTCCAGTCCACCGAAAGGCATCTCAGCTCTGTGTATGACATTTAATGAGCTGCTATATTTCCTGTACTGTCCCGGACAGGCTGCTCCTCGCAGTAATACTAAGAAACTTTTGAAACTCAATACATTTTTTACAGCGATTGCCAACTGAAATTACGTCGCTACACAAAATGTGAAAATTTAATTTAGATTTAAATTAATTATTTAATTTAAATTAATTAATTTCTTTAGGGCTCTCATTCAGAAATGCTTAATGAACCATAATTTATTTATAACAACACTACATTTAAGCATGATGACTTCATATAAAATTGGACCGGGGTGGATTTTTTAAACCAGCCCATTCAGGGAGTTCCTCTGCTTGGTGTCCTGGGCTGCCTGGGATAGAAGCTATTTTGCACGAGGTCAGGGTGAGTTTGGAGTCCATCCTTCAGATACTACAGACAATGAAGGATTACACAGTTTTTATGAATATTTTACTTTTGATTCCGTTTTGCTTCCTAAATGACTTGGATTGATACTGTGTATCACTACTACTGCTCACTATCATTGCTGTATATGAATCAATGAAGCATTCCTTTATTAATCAGCTCCTTTTATGAAACCTTACTTTCAGAAGATTAATAATAATAATTATATTATTATTATTATTAAGAGAAAGCCAAGTCTTTACAATGCGGGCCTGATTTTAACGTAAGGAAAATGCAGTATTTAAATTAATTAGTTTATATATGTTGTCCCACCACCTCCCAAAAAAACTGCTTACTTTTACAGATTTTTTTTTATTGAATCCACTATAAGCTCAGTCTGTCCAAATTTAATCCCTGACTCAAAAGGTTTGCTTTTCCTCTCCTGATTCACCAAGAAAAGGGAACAGAATTAGCAGGTCACCATCACAGACTTTCATTTTTTCATAATAAGAGCCAGCATTGTGAAATTTTGCATTTATTAAAAAAAAAAAAAACACTTCATTTACAATTAAGGCACTACGAAGAATGGCTCAATCTTCTAAGCCTATGCTGTGCTGAATCCAACACAAAAAGAAAACAATGGTAGTAATGAAAATGCACAAACAGTAATCAACCATTATCTTGAAAACTGTTATAAATTGTCTCCTTCATTAATCTTGAAGTTGTGCCAACATTATACTACACAGAATGCAGGAGAGAGGAAGCAATCTACCAATTTACCATGTTGCATTGTTGTAATAAAAATATAATCTAGACAGGCAGTCTCATCAAAACAATCAAATCATCCTCAAATCAAAAAAGCACAAAACAGAACTGCAACGAAACACAGAGATCACAAAATTAAACAGAACATACACAAAATTTCAACACTCTTTCAAGTTCAACTCCAAAGCGCTCAGATTTCACTTCAGAAGATTGCTTTACCCAGTGACCTGTGACTGCAGTATATTTATTCACTAAATTAGTTTTTGACTTAATGTATATGTTTCTTGGATTGTCAAGTTAATTTGTCCTGGTACACCAGGTAATAACTGAAACAATTAGTATACTAAATAAATATTAGTTTGGCCTCTTCTCACGAGATACTGACATTCTGAATTCTGAACTTTATAGGAAAAAACATTGTACATTATACCTGCACTGAAAAATAGGTCATAAGTCATATGAAATATTGCAAAATCTGTCACTGAAGTGGTAGATATGCAACCATAAGGAAAAGTCCTTTTTTTCTGACTTCTGAGGAACTACACAAAAAAACTGCAAACTACAACCAGAGGGTGAAAGTGAAAACGTCTGGTCCTATTTCAAACACCACTTCTTAATTTGTGCATGTCGATTTGCACAAATTTTAGGAAATGCAACCAAATTGCAATGAGAACTGATATTGCGTTTCACAGTTTCAATTGAAGGCACACTATGGTAAACGTTTAGTTTTACTATGAACAGATACGGCATGTATCGTATAACTGACGAACACTTAAAAAGGTTAATGTCAAAGAGTAACTTGTTAATTTTATTATTTTTTTTAAATCTTATATCTAGCTCTGATTTAAAGGAACTTAAAATCTTAAATCAGACTTAAATCAGGCTTGCGCTACACTAACAGGAAGACTATTCCATACTATAACTACATGCTGTGTAAAGAAGTGCTTCCTCAAATTCATTTTAAAATGTTGTCCCACTAATTTCCACCTGTGGCCACAAGTTCTAGTATTTAAACTAAAAGTGAAGAAGCCATTTGGCTGAACAGCATCCAAACACATTAGAATCTTATATAGTATATCTGGATTACGTCCCCCCTTAGTCTCCTTTGCTCGAGGCAAATTTACAAATTTACAAACGAGAGGAGGCCATTTGGCTCATCAAGCTCGTTTGGGGAGAACTTAACTAATAATTCGGAGTTGTTGTAAACAATTCAGCAATCAATGTTCGAACCAGCAAGCCAAACTGAATGTAATTCACAAATGTAATGAATGGCTGTGCTACATTCTTTCTGTATTTGGTTTGCAAAGGATGCTGGGAAGGTCTTCTGTGTAAAGTCACGTGACTTGAAATGGAACAACTACCTTGGGCCACAGGAGCCAATAGTATCTTCATTTTCGCCGCTATGACATTACGGCAGCGACAGAGCTTTGGCCAGACGGACCCAGAACCAGGCTTGAGTGCACGGCCTGGTGTAGTCACACAGGGTCAGGAACCGCAGGATGCTTGGGAAGGGCTTCTTCATGGGTTTGTACACAACCGGGATCAGCCGCTTGCTCCGTGCTCCTGTAGGAGGCGACAGAGAGAGTGAACAGAGTATCGCGTTCTTTTTATCGGAACCAATGAGCTGCCAGGGAACCTGTATCTAAGTAAGTTCCAGTTGTTATTATTATTATTGCAATAATAATAATTGATACTTTCAAATTCTCTTTATGCCTCCTTCAACTAGCTCTTTGGAGAGTAAGGGCAGCTACCTGTTGGGGTGCCCAGGGAGCTGGGGGTTAAGAGCCTTGCTCAAGGACCTGCAGATGTACTAAGGCTGGGTTTGAACCGGCAACCTTCTGATTACAGACACACAGGCTTAGCCCACTAAGCCACACAATGTCCTTTTATACGTTGCTCCTGTTGAAAATAACTACTATGGACTAAATGAAAGTATTCACTTATTTACTGTCAATATACTATGTCATTAACATGTAATTCCTGATGGACGAAGTGTAACAATAGCGCTATATTTCATGACCTTATGTCGAATTATCAGTGTTTACGCCAATAAACTGTAGATTCTGCAGATTCTCTGGAATACAACTGTGTAAGCCAACGGACATGGGCTTCAAGGGGATGGGACATTTACAAACTCTCCCTGATTTACAACCTATGCGACTTATGACAACTCACACATACGGCCGAAGTCTTTTCTAAAAAATAAAATCTCGGGTGGCTGTTCGCACAGCATCGCTACCCTGCCTAGTGCGCACCGCATGGCATACGATAGTGAAAGTGATTATTATTTTTTTTATCTATTCTTTAGTGGGCCGTGCTTTTAAGCTTCATAAAGTGTGAAAATGTTTTCTTCTTGCTCACTGTGGCACATCACCTGGAGAGAGGCTCAGAGCAAACTTGGTTTGGAAGTCACAGGCATCGCTTTCCAGATAATCGTCTGAGATCACCACCACCATCCTCTTACACCTGTACATAGGCAGAACACAGCACACTGACAAAGGCCTCAAAGGTACGCATACATGCCCAAACTAAAGCTACATACTAAATCTAAGACAAAAGAACACAGAAAATTCTCAGCGTCATACAGAGAGCTGGGGGCGGCATGGTGGTGCAGTGGTTAGCACTGTTGCCTCACACTACTGGGACCCGGGATCAAGTCTCCTTCTGGGTCACATGTGTGTGGAGTTCTCCCCATGTCGTTGTGGGGTTTCCTCCGGGTACTCTGGTTTCCCCCCACAGTCCAAAAACACGCTGAGGCTAATTGGAGTTGCTAAACTGCCCGTAGGTGTGCATGTGTGCCTGAATGGTGTGTGAGTGTGCCCTGCGATGGGCTGGCCCCCCATCCTGGGTTTTTCCCTGCCTCGTGCCCATTGCTTCCAGGATAGGCTCCAGACCCCCCACGATCCAGTAGGATAAGCGGTTTGGAAAATGGATGGATGGATATAGAGAGCTGACAAACTGCAAACGGTCAAGAGAGCATCTCAGAACACCAAAATAAGCACTTCACAGCAGGGGAGTACAAAGGGGTGGGGCCAAATGAGCACTTGCCCCAGTTAAAAGCTAATTGGTTCACATAGTGTCCGCTGCCCTGTCATTCATCAATTCAAAGCATATCATTGGCTAATGATAAGGTTGGCCAATCTGTATGAATTATGCTCCCTGGTATGTCCCCCACCTAAAAAAAATCTAGAATCACTGTGTCATCCTCTACAACAATGTTTCTCAACCCAGTCCTCTGGGACCCCCAGACAGTCCACATTTTTGCTCCCTCCCGGCTCACAGTCAATCAAGAACGGCAAATATCTGGTGTAGGTGTGCAGGGAGCTGGGAGGGAGCAAAAATGTGGACCGTCTGGGGTCCCCTGAGGACTGGGTTGAGGAACACTGAACTACAGGTCACTAACCCAGCACAGATGTGCGACTCACCTCTTCTCTATGAGCTCGCTGGTAATGGTCCAGACGCAGGTGCCAGGCAGGACGTCGCGGTCAAACACACACAGCTTCAGCTTGTATTCTGTATGCTCCAGCTGGTTTATCATCTCACAGACAAAACTGAAGTCACTCTGGCAGTAGCAGATGAAGGCATCAAACATCTCGGGCGAGACGCCTGCAGCAAGAGATGCAGGCCGTGAGCAAGAAAAGGAACCAAAAAACAAAAGCCAAATGTCATTAATCTATTCAGACCAACAAACAGAGAAGATGTATGTGTCGATCAAACCACTCTGCTATACGGACCCTGCGGATCATCTCGTATGGTGATGCCCCTTTTCTCCGCCGTGCGGGGTTCACAGCTGTCCACCTCCGGTACTTGTACTGGGGCCTCACTTGCCTTCTTCAGGTACTCTAAACAATCCTTTTCTATGGGAAAATACACAGGTATTGATCAAACAAGACACCGCCGCATTACACGGAAATGAAGCTGATCTAAGTAATTTAACGTTAAATCACAGACTTTAAACAAAGAGAAATCAATAGCGAAGTATTAAATCAGTCTTGCCTAAATAACCACGTTTACTGACCCAAATCTATTACTATTTTTTTTAGTTGTTGCAACACACCACACATTGCAGCTTCACCTGTATAACGCTGCAGTTTATATGCATGAAAGTGACTGTTTTCGGTCTTGCGTTTTAACTCACCGATCGCGGAAAAAAGGTCTGTAATAACGTCTTTTCTCTCCGCTTCTTCCACTATCGACAGCAGCCTCCCAACGCTGGCCTCCGATCCCTTGGCCTGCCAGTGCTCCAGAACACTCAGGGTGGGGTTCTCGCACTTCTCGTAGTTTTTAATCTCCAGGTAGCTGAAGCCCATAGCCTCGGCCAGGGCCGTCCAGTCCGCAGCCACGGGGTTTCTGGGATTTAAGTAAAGCCCGAGCCTTTTCCTTACGCCGAAATTCAGGGCGATCAGAGGGATACTACAAAAATCAACGCTGGACTTGCACTGAGCCGACATGTTACCGATCAGACTTATTGTAAAATTTATTTAAGAAATCCAGCTCGTGCGGATCCGAAAAGTCGCTACAAGTTGCCGATGCCTACTGCTTCGTTATTTCTCAGCAATGTCGGAATAAATGCGGATAAAGAGAAACAAAGTACCGAAGTCTCACCCATCCATTTTTAATTTAAGGGACCGTACTACAATACAAGAAAACTTCGGTGATGTTGCTGATTAGTGGGATGTTTCCATCTAAAACAACAACAACAGTAATAACACCCCGTGTTTTCTAGTCGAATCCCCCCCCCAAACTAGCAATGTAAGTGTCAGCCGCGTTTCCTCGTTTTTTAGCGGTAGAAAAAAAAACGCAGCTCACGTCACAGGAAGGAACAGCTGGCCCAAGATCCACTTTTGCAACACCTACAGACTGTTATCAGCCTGTTGTTTATGAGCAGCTCCAAGAACCTCCACAGTAGACCAACGAGTTACTGTGAAGAGTAAATTATGATCAATTCAAATGCAGCGCATTATTCCCAAGTGGAAGAAAACACAACATTCATGCAGTTGGAGCTGGGAAGCATCTGCTGATCTTCGCCAGCTGTTGTTTCTGGATTAAGATCTTGGCATCCTGTAGATTGACCTGAAGGTTGTTATCCATGTGAATTTCCAGCAGGGGGAGGTGTATTTAGACCTCACCAAAAATGCAGAAAGGTCAGAAGAAACACCCGAGTACAAACCTTTCTGAACTGTGTTCTGCTGAGACCTTGAATATACAAGGGTAAAACAATGTCACTCTCAGTAGTAGTCTACTTCTTTTGTCATTTTTTAACAATGCTTAAAATTATAGATGGAGCATAAATTAGGCCTATAGGCAAGAAAATGTCTGGAAATTTCTTAACGGTAAAACTGAAGTAGACATTCACTCACAAATTGTGGTTAAATGAAGTAGTCTTGGTCTTCACAGATCAAATTTCTCTTCCTTTTTCACATAAAGCCCTAAAAAAGCCCACAGCTTGTTCCGCTTCCTTCCTGCATGCTCGCACACTAAGCACCAGCGTGCCACACACCTGCTATGCCTCTCAGCTCCCATTTATGCTAGATATTCAGAGGCAGGAAAACCAACCACTTTCAAACAGCCACAGTGTGTCGACTCTGCTGTTGGGTTCACAAGGGATAAGGACGATTTAAGCAGCGTAAATACACAAAACACAATTTGATAAAAGGATGAATTCAGGCACTGCATTCAGCTGCGTGTCAGGTAACATTACACTGATAGTTAGAGTTTTCAAGTAAGTATTAGAGCCAGAGTAGGACCAGACACTCATGTTTATGGGAACATGCAATATAATGAACAAATATACAATATGTTTCTCAGAAGAACACTGGTTTATTCGAAACAATAGTTAGACTGCAGACTTGCACCTACTGCTAGGGTGTCCCCTTCCTCATACGTTGGGATTGCTGCATCAAACCCCAACTCACCGTGGCCCAGTGCTGGGCGAGTGGTTTGGAGTTGGAAGAATGGAGGCTTGAAACTGAACGGGTGACATTTATTATTTATTTGTTTTGTTTTTTTTAAATGTCAAACCATGCATCTATTAACCTTCACACCTCAAACATCAATTAACTCAGATATTTTAGACACAGATTGTGCATTGGAAGTAGAACATTACCAACAGGTCAAAGCATGCAGCAGGCAGCTCCTTGGTTATACCTGATAAGTTGAAATGTTTTCCTAGAAACTGTGTTTAAGCCACACGATTTCCAGTGCAACGTCCGAAACAAAACCCTGCATCAAACAGCAGTGTGTTTAACTCACCGGAAAATTATTTCCAAGTGGAGAGTGAAGCCGTTTAACCCTTCGTGGTGCAGAATGAAAGAGTGGGTTTCATGCTCAACAGGTTGCAGCATGCAGACATTTGATTGCGGAAATTTCAAAATAAATTTTAGTGAAGATGTTAAACCTGTAGCTTGTAGGTTCTAGTTCCCCTAAGCAGTCATGATGTGGTCCATATGCAAAATAAATAACTTGAATGCTAGCTGTAATACCCTGATGTACAAACAGGTAAAAAAGAAAAGTGTCAGCTATAGAAGGAAATGAGCACTTTCAAAAATGTGAAAATACATTGTTTCATTTATTACACAGTGAACAATGCCTTCATTTTATTTGTTACTTGGAAGCACTGCACAAAAGACTAGGAAACCTGATCCAAGAAAATCCAGCCAACTGTCAGTAACAACTTAATTCTCTTTAATGAATAGAAGTATTAGGGGGCTCATTTGGCTGTTTGTGTCTCCATACCTGCTCTTCTGCCCGCACTGTAATCATAATGGGCCCTTTATTTGGTGATATTAACCTCCCTCCTCCCTCATGGGTCATTTCCAGCACTGGCGCAGAGTACCACCAGTTGCCGTAGTGACACCGCACCCGAAAGTCCATCTGAAAGGGAGATTATTATACTAAATAAACAGAATTTTATTGGTTTATAAAAGGGAGCCAAAATGAAAGCACTGGGGGTGAAGAAGCAGGAAGAGCTGAATTTAAACAACAAATATTCTCCTGCTTGAAATTTGATTGACTTAGGAATTAACCGAAAAAGGGGCAGTTCTGGGAAGTAAAGATTGTAAGGGAGAGGACTCTGGTCCACTGTATGGTGGCCAGAAACACACACAAACACACAAGCTCCAGCATTCAGGAGGGGAAATTCAGTATCCTGAACAGTATTTCATTGGATTGTGACAGAAATGTTAAACCTTGAAGCAAATGCACGCAAATAAAATGAGAACATAAGAAAATCCAATGTGGTACCGATTCAAACTTCACAGCCATCAGGGGTGCGAAGTAACAGCAACTACCCTGAAAACACTGGGGCTAAAACAACAGGAAGCGTCAAAACTGCTAATCAAGTTACACGTTCTGATAACACAAGAAGGCTTAAGGAATAAAAATAGTCTGATCTGCTGATCTTATCAGATACAACATAATGAATAGGTGATGGCCGATAACCAAACAAGCCAACAGCATAACAGGGACCAGGAGTCCGATGAGAAATCGCAAAAATATCATGGGTTATGTTTCAAAGACTGCAAGGCCTGGTATCATCACAAGCAGGGAGATAACAGTAATACCTTACTTGATGAGGTACTAATATATTATTATACTATTACCTATTTATTAATTAACCACAAACTGAGTCTTAGTTACATACTGATCTCATGTTAATTCGTCATTAATGAATCATGATGTATCTTTCATCCCAAGCAGTTAGTGTATTTGTTACTATACCTGTTAATTCTGTAAACCCTTGTGAACCACTGAAGGAACTGCTAAGGAACAAGTAATGCATAACACAGGTGAAATACTGCTCTCGTGTTCGTGACGCGAATGCGTACTTGCATATCAGTTATGTCAATCCCCGACCATAAGTGAATCTCCCTCCTATTGACCTAACGGAGGAGTGTCTCTAGCTAATGTGAATAGGTGCCTAGACAGACTAGAATAATATTCTGGTATGCTATTTGTTGCTTGATTGGTTGAAATTTTGTTTCATTCAAGCGTAATAATAGTGGTATGTATGGTGACTCATTATGTTCATCTGAACCCTTCAAATAATCTTAGACGAGCAACAGAAAACAGGCTGTAGGCAAAATTATTCATTTTGATATGCAATGGGCTGCTAAATCCAATAACTTTTTGGAAATGAGTACATTTTCTGCAGTATATGTAAGCGCAGTGCAACCACTAGGGGGCAATAACTATATGACTCAAGCTTCATGCTAGCAGCATGGCTTGTATGATGCTTGGGTACAGTGTTTAACAGGATTTAAGTTAGAATTTTCAAGGATTGTTACATACTTGTCAAGTAAGGCAGAATAATTGTTGTATTGGAAACTGGTCATACAAACTATTAAGACCTCAGTACGCAAAACATAATCATACAGAAATGTTAATCTCACGTAAGCGGTTTCAGATTAATAGACTGCAAATCAATCACAAGGCCATGAAACCTTTTTTTTTTTAATTGAAGAACAGAACCTTTTTATTGCCTATGGTTAATCAGCCTTTTTAAATAATTGAATGTGAAATATAACAAAAATTTAACATTGTACAAATACTTTTCCATATGCGATTTTATACCTTATAATCTGAAGTACAGATTGTTGTCTGGGGCAAAGCTTTGCATTTTATGCACAGCAAACCTCCAGTTAAATAGTTAACATGTCAGAGGTTCTTGTGGCTTAATGAAACCCAACTGGATATAATTTTAAATCTTTTTTTATGCTGGGGTTTCGTTTTTCTGAATTGACTTGAACCAGTAACATGCACTAGATAAAACAGCTTTGGATATAGATCTGCCCAAATGAATTCCATATAATGCTAAATATTTTACGAACGCTAACGACAAAAACTGATCTGAAACTCTGTCCGAAAAGCAACATTGGGGTCCATCAAGACCTCAAGACCTGCAGATGGCACTCGCAGGACTGGGGGTCAGTCAGCACGTCTGCGATGAAGGGGAAGGATTCCTTGAAGGGCAAGCGTTTTTTTGGATGTCACAAATATTTGTGGCAAACACGGAGCTCTCGTTTCCTGCAGTCAAGTGCTGGAAGAAAACAAAAGGTATTTACCGAGTACGAACAATGACAGAGGAATTTCTAGAGAAATTTGTGTTATGTATATAAATCTCAAAGGTCTTCGTGACGTTTCGCTAGTAAATATAGCCATACATTTGCGCAGTAAGTGTGGAGATGAGTTGGTGATGGGACATATTCTTGCTTATGTGATGAACATAATCTTTTAGTTCATTTGTTCACGATACAAGACGCGGTGTTGTTTTAATTCTGCTCCAAAAAGACACCCAAACCCTTATGCCCAACTCCAGATGCCATTCCTGATTTTTTCCCCCGTGTGTCTTTTCTCACCGTGCAACACTTCTCCACTCTCCTTTACACTTCCTTCCTTCCTCCCTTCCCCCTGTCGCGTGGTTCTATTCACTGGAACACACCTCAATGCACTTTATTGATACTAGATTTATCTTTACAGCTCATACAGTAACTACTGTGAACGTCCTACTGGTCATTCATTGAAAGCTCAGCCTATCAGCACCAAAGTTGACTTCTTCACACCTGTATGCTTGTTATGTATTACTTGCTTCATTTGTAAGTCGCTCTGGACGAAAACACCTGCTAAATGTTGGATATACAGGTTAACTACCCTGCACATGAGCAGTGGCCCTTTAATGCACAGGTTTACAGAGGCTGAAGCTCAGGGGGCGCCTCTAAAAAGGGGCCTCTGCTAACCTTGTTTAATATACCCCTTTTATCTTTTAACTTTTATTCTTATTCTTCCTCCTGGTCGAAAGCTAAACCAACGTAGAAGAAAGCAGGGAACCTTCTGACAACTTACACAGCCCAGCTGCAGGGACTTCAGACCATGTTAATGTGATTCTGCTCATGGGTACAGACCAAAACTCATCCTGGAACTTGAAGCAATAACTGTGTCTTTAGATACTTTGACACCAGCTACCCTGGATGCTGAAGATACGGCTGGATATGTGGACCTCAGGAAAAGCCTTATATGGCAAATCCACCCACAGTTGAACTTGAACAAGCCCACATCTGCCAGTCTCACCTGAAAACGTCACTGCGAAGGCATCCACTCCGTGGTAGAATTTGGAAACTCACCAGGTGTGCATTTTGACCTTCTCCACAGCACCTGGCTCCTCACGGGTCACCTTCAGCCGGTCCAGGAATGATGACTGGATGAGTGAGATGACTCAGCCGTGGAGCTCAGCCGCAGTTACTCTGCTCCTCGTGAAACATGACTGCGCTGACCCAGCTCAGCTACTCGATGACACCAGCGGCTGCAAGAGCGACCACACATGCTGAACGAGGGAGCAGCAGCTCCTGGCTCCGACATCCCAGGAGCAAATGGGGTTGGGGGCCTTCTGGGGTTTGCCTGTTCTCACTGTTATATAGGTTTCCTGCAGGCTCCTCAATCGACCTGAAAACATGATGTCACACTAATTACAGTCTCTAAATTACCCATAGTGTGTGTGTCTGCAGTGCTGCAGACTGACATCCCACCCAGGGTCTGCCCCAGCCTTGTGCTCTGTGCTGTCTGGGATAGGATCCAACACCCCCCCCCCCCCCCCACCATATATGACCTTGCCAGGATAAGCAGTTGGAAGATGGGTGGATTATGGAAAATGTGTAGTTCCCTCCAATACTGGAACAAATAACACGCTCAATCAGGCTGTGTCTGTGATTCATTATACTCCTAGTCATATTTTTCTCAAAAATATAGTAGCATGCTGTTCAGGTTATAGGTAAACATTTAAACTACTTACGCAGTGCTATGTTTCATTTTGGCAGTGCACGGAGTTTAATTTCCAGCAGTTGGTTATCGATTACAGTGAAAATATACTGCGTATTGTCCAAGAGCACTCTTCCAGCTGATTACGCTCATTTCAATGCCAGCACAGCTAGGGGGCAGGTGAGGGAACGTGGAAGGAATATGGTTCCCACAAACCTAAGATGTTAGGTATTTCATTTTTAAATGTATTTACATTGCTATGTCACATGATGCCGGGGGCGTCAATTTATCCCAGATTAAAAGGAAATACCAAGAAATGTACTACGATTATGTCAAAGGAACTATGTTTAGGTGATCTACAGTCAACACACAAGCGTGCACCTTGGAATACATCAGTAAGACTAACACGTTTGTATTAGTTCCCTACATTCCTGATGATTTAAAATTTTGCTTACCAGAAAACCTAGTGATCCTCCTACGAACAAAAACAAAACTCCTTCCCTGTTAATAGTCGTTAGCATTACGGTTCTGGGCTGGGGCGGGTTGCTGCTAAATCTATCTTCCTGATACAGAAACGCTCGTCTGTGCATCTCTAACAAATGCAGTCGTGTCGTTTAATCTTCGGCTTTCTCATTATATTCACTAGAGACATAAAAAAATCATCTCACAGCATGCCAATATGCATGTCCCGATCAATTTGTATGCAGAAAGAAAACGGTGTAATTTCACTTATAATCACGGAGACAGAAGCAATTTCAAATGGAACAGATAAAGATACTGGCTGCAGACGCATAAATGGGCGATATCACGGAAACGCTTAGACTGTGACGGGAAACCGCAGGAGACATGAGCAAAGCGGAGACCGTTCGGTCAACTTTCACAAAATACGGACCCAGTAATGCGTGTAACAACCCAGAAACACCAGGCTAATTTAACCATACCTTAAAAGTTTCTTACATGAAAATCGCTTGAATTTTGATTAATGAACTCACTTCAATAAAGGGGCTGCACGCTGTTTGTTATTCCTTGATAGTGAAACCACTGGACACCTTGCAAGGCACCATCTGCTGATGCACCTTTTGCCATCTGCAAGTGTCAAACACATTTTTCCCAAATTTTCCCATATTTTGTGCATGAGTTTGCCTGTCACTAAGTAACGGCGCCCTTGTTGTCACTGATCTAAACCATATGCAGAACTTTAAGGCGATTATTTGAGCGAGAAATACAAAGTAAGGCAGTGGACACTCCGGCGGCCTTAAAAAAATCAGTTTATTTCCTTGTTCATTTAAACATATATAAGAATCAGTCATAAACAACGTCTTTTGGCTGCCTCGTTAAGGTCCTTTTCCTGGGTACAGTCAAAAACCTTCAGGTGGAGATAATTTCATGCTGCTCCTCCAGAAAACGGTGTCATCCGGGCACGCGATCATGTTTCCAAAAACGTAACTGCAAAGTTCGCAGCAGCGCGGATAAACACCTTCACTTGACACGTTGTAGGAAATAGTGCGCAAGGCACGGGGTGATACACCTATTTTACCCTTTAAGGGTGTTTTCAGAAGGCACTGGCTGGATGTTGTCACCTGTAACCTTTTCCATCACTATTTGTGCTCTGCCTTCGGTTTCAATGAAGAAAAGGTTTAATTTTTTGGCACTCAGTACATATATCTCTAGGTACTGTAAGGTATATCTGACTCCAGTATAGTCAGACAGGGGGCTGTCAATCTATCTTCAGGATGTGCCTGAAATTGAAGTTCAATGCAGTGTGATGTTGCTCAGTGTCCCGTTTACAGAGGTACTTAAGAAAAAGTGCTGACCAGTGTCACTCCTCCAGGGCTTTTTGTGTGTGTGTATGTGATTCCATTGTGAGGACATTTGGTTCCCACAATGTGATAGAAACCCAATACTGAGACATTATGGGGTGCATTTTTTTCAGTCCCCACAAAAGAAAATTCAATTTTATAAAAATGTCTGACTGCAATCAAAAAAACTAATAATGCCAAAAGTTAACTTGTATTTTGTTTGGTTACTTATGGCTAATGTTAGGGCTGGGTAGGGATTAGGGTTTTTCCCATAGAAATGGATGGTCCCCACAAAGCTATGAATTGAAGTGTGTTTAAGTGTGTGTGTGTGTGTATGTGTGTGTGTGTGTGTGTGTGAGAGAGAGAGAGAGAGAGCCCTGCAATGGTACTCGAATCTCAACCGGGGGGGGGGGGTCACCCTGCTTTGTGCCATGTCCCTCCTGGGATGGCAGCTAGCCTGTCCCGTGGGTTATGATGTAATGCTTTGGTCTCAGAGATCCAAATCTAAGCAAACGTAATACACTGTCTATTTGCTGATTGGCCAGTGTTTGTATATGGGGCCTTGGACAGGGGACAGCTGCACACACCCAGATTTCTGGATCATTCTTCAGTTTTCACAACTGGAGATCAACAGAGAACCTGCTGAGCAACTGCAGGAACGTGAGACTAGTGAAGAAGTGTGACAGCAACAACTAGTACGGTGACACACATCGGCTGAAACGAGGAACTGGGTTTAGAATAGGGGGATTGGCCCTCCCCCTTAAGTCACTTAAAGCATGTGCTCACACTCTCTCTCTGTGAAACTACATAATAATGTATTAAAAACTTCAGCATGATCTGTTTTAAACACCTTAAAACACCTTTTAAAAAAACCTCTAAAAACACCACAACTGCTCTCCATCACGACCTGTTCTCGTTCCACGTAAATGCAAGTCTTATCATGAAATGAGGAGCAGACTGGCCATCTGGAATACTGGGAGATTTCCCAGTAGGCCTATGGGCATGCAGGCTGCCAAAATTGATTGTGAGGGACCCCCTTGGTCAGCAAAAGTTATCATGGGTTACCCCCTCCCCTCTCAGGAAAATTTACCATCGGGGGAAATTCCAGGGGCGATTCTTGATATTAATCCAGCCTTGCATGTAAATTGTCATTTTTGTCAGAAGTGTAAATACTCCTAGAAGCCAGCCTGGAGGCAAGATCGAAATGGGCACCTCAGATTCCCTTAGTGCCTTTAAGTGCGTTTCATTACTTACCCATAGTTGCAGTATTTATAGATTCTGCATTACAACATTTCTGGTCTATATTCAATAGAGGGGTACCAGAGTGAAGTAAATCTTTCATCCATTTGCTTGGCAACTAAAACGTAACTCAAAAAAATATTTTTGATTTGAAATACAACAGTGTGGACATTTAACCAGACGCAAATTCATATGGGCACCATTTGCTATCAGCACTGTTGTGTTACTTGTTCATGGCTTACACCGTCACTCATAACAGCGCATTAGTTTGATCTTTCTGTAAACATTATTACAGACCAAAAAAAGACTTCTTACTCGTAATATACACCTACAAAAATGTCATATGCATTATCAAAAATATGACCTCCATTTCAACTGGATTATTCCCTATTAAAATGTTATATGAAAAGTGCAAGAATAATCACAATAGTGTAGGTTGGCAGAAATTAGCAGGTTAAAAATTTTTTGAGTCATAACTGCTTCAACAGTTTCTCATAACGCGGTAAAAGTGTCCGATACTATTAAGACAAAGTAAATTTGAACTTTGGATTTATAAAATGTTTTCCGCTGACACGTTCAGTACTTTATGTACATATTATTGTCACTTTCTTCATCCGTTGGCTTCTTCCAAGCCAGTAGTCGGAGTGAGTCACGTGGAGGAGGTTATGGGATGAAAATCAATCTATCCTTCTGTTGGTTACAGGAAAACACCCTCAGAGTGTTGGGAAAAATACATTAGTAGTCTGACAAAGATGCAGCCCAAATGGGATCCACAGAAGATGGCAAGTTATGGATTTAGCAACCATTGTACATCTGTGCCTGTGGGTCTGATACAGAAGTTCCAAATATGGTTCCCAGCACCAATGACAGATGTCAAAAAACTTGCTCTGCTAAAGCTTCGGCCTCCGGGTGATAGATGCGCCAGGGGTGGAAAGCCAAGTAGGAAGGTCAGGTTTTGCCCGACAAGGGAAGTTCGGGTGACCCCAGCAGGCAGTACGAGGCAGGCACTGAAGGGGGCGCTATTGGGGTGCGAATGCTGGGTGACTTAAAAGCTACTCTGTACAAACAGGTGTTTGAGCAGCATCTCAGCAGTGGGTCTCCTCCTCTCCTCCACAAAAACCTGCCAGAGGAAGTCTCGACAGGCGTCAGTCACGCCCTCGGGCAGCACCGGCCTGGTGGGCTGTGTGGCGATCTTGAAGATGGCAGCCATGGCCTCGAACTCTGACCATGGTGGTTTCTGGGTCAGCATCTCCACCACTGTGCACGCTACACTCCTAAGACAGACACGAGAACCGTCAATGTACACCAAGAGGGAACAGCCTTTAGGTGGATAGATGGACGAATAGATGGATGGATGGATGGATGGATACAGTCAGTCCTGCTACAACGGAACTAATGTGTTCCTGAAAATCCTTGCATTCACTAAAACCATATACTAAATATTCAATGGAAGAAACGCGAAGAGAATGCGACTCCAAAACTTATACCAAACAAAATAAATTAAATGGCAAAAACAGTTATACCAGTGGCTAATAATGTAATTATGTGCATTTTAAATGAGAAATAATAATAATACATTATATCATAAACATCTCCTATGAGTCATAACTCTCAGTAGAATTGCCTAGTAACTGAATGTGCCAAAGTCACTAACTTGTTCATTGTTGATACTCAGGAGTCATGATGTTAAATATGACACTTCATGAACCATTTGCTGTATTTTCTGATCCCACTAGATGGTGCTCTTGCTTTACCTTGGGGCATGCGCTGAGCACTTATTTGAACAAACAGTACCATCTAGTGGGGTCAGAAAATACAGCAAATGGTTCATAAAGCATTGTTTTGGCCGTTATCAATCAGGAGTAGTGAGCCACAATGCAGCCGGGCATGCACACAGCACAAATACAACAGATTACAGTATGGGGAGGGGTACTGAAGGCAACGTGGCTACATACAGACTACGAAAAGCAAATGCAAGTAATTTAAAAAATGTTGCTGTGTTTTTATATGGCAATTTATCAAATAAACATTTTTTAGAATCTTAGCCTTTGACCCGTGAATGGTTGTACAAAGAGTTGCACTATTTTAGACTGGAAAACCAGTTTGACCAATTCACTGAAAAGAGCTTTAAAAGAACAATTAGTTTGCAAATTGAACATCTGTCTAGGATAGCTGTTTTTGCCTGCAAGTAGTGTTTCCTGTGAAGACCATATCATATTGTGGTTCACATAGTGTTCTTCTCTCTGACTGAAAATCGCACAAATACAAATGCGAATCCACATTTGTGTACTAATATATTGATTGCGTTAGAGGAGATTTGCAGTGTGATATCACGCACTGTAGCAGGACTGACTGTACTTTGTAATTCAGAAGGAAACTGCAGCTTCAGAGTAGCTCAATACACATTTAGACAGGAAAAAGACATTTACACATTAAAAAAAACAGAAACAATAAATAACATAATAAATAGTAACCGTGCAAAGAATGCTGGGGAAGGTATTGAACACAGTTTCCATAGCAACAGATTTCCATCTCAGGAAGAGTAATGGAAGGATATCAGTAATTACAAGGTGCTAACACATGTGGCTCAGCGGGGTAGGTCTCTGTCCTTCTGAGTGGAAGGCTGTGGGTTTGAATCCCATCCTCAGCAGAAAAATTACATTCAATGGCCCCTAGAGTGAGGCCTTTAACCCCTCCCAAAATGCTCTGGGGTGTGGCTGCCCTGGTGCTCGGACCCCAGACTAAAACATTAGCTACATATTCAAGTGTGTATTAGTAATTTTTTATAAATTGCTAAAATGTATGAGGGAGAATCTTTAATTAGTGTTTTCCCTGGAAACCAATTTCAACATGACAGGTCGGAAAAGGTGGCATGTTCCCCTACCAAATGTCTGCCTTCCTCCCGTATCCCTCCCCACTGATAACTTCCGGACTCATCCAGTAGGGGGTGCCGGTCACCGTTTTGATCCCGGTGCCGGACATGCAGATTGTCTGGATGCGTTTGCTGGCGCCGAAGTCCCCCAGCTTCACATTCCCAGACAAGTCCCTAAGGATGTTGGCACCTGAAACGGGACATATATATGGTATTAGAAAATGTTGCATGAACCCAAATGATGGGCGATTTTATGATTTTTAAAAAAAAAATTTTTTTTTAAGGTGGAAGGCATGAGGACCCATAGTTAATACAGAAGGGCCAAACTTATAATTAGCCAATGACATCTTTTGAATCACGGGAGAAGGCACTGTGGGGGCCAATCAGCTTTTAGCTAGGGAAAAGTGCTCCTGTGGCCCTGCCCCTGCCAAAAGGGATCATGACTGCCCGCGTCAAGCCACTCTTGTTTCCACTGTCAGTACAGGGAATGAAATGTCAGCTGGGCTAACCCTCCCTGGTGGCCTCAGACTTGAGCTTTACACATATAAAGCTTCACATATAAAGGTGTTTCTCAGAAGTCTGGAGTCTTCAAAAAGTATTTTAAATAAATTCTCTACTTCAATGGGCCCCCCTGAAATTTTTGGCCCACTAAAAAATATCACCTTGGGTCAAGATCAATCTGATAAATATATTATGCCATATGTTTGGCAAAATGTACACAGAGTTGGGGGTACGAAATGTGCATAAAAATCGCACCCCATATCCTATAATCCCTTAAAACATTGGATTGAAGGGCTCCTTGTAAAGTATTGCCAGTGTATCTGTGCCCCTATGGTGACACCCTGGTCCAAGTTCCAAGGTTCAGAAGGAAGGCACAGATAACACAGGCTAATTGCGCCCTAATGCCCGGACAGCCAGTGGCTCCCTGCTCCAGACATTACCTCCGCCCAAACCCAGGGCGGGACGGTGGGCGGCGATTTTCAAAATGGTTGGCAGTATAAGAAAAGTCCTTTTTTTCTTATTTTATTGGATCACCTACTTATATGTAAATTCTACTCTCCTTTCTTTTTGTAAGAAATGATCTATAATCCTGTCAAACCAGCATGACTCCTTCTCAAGCCATTTGAACATAGCTTGCTAACTAAGCTGTCTGTAACTACAAAATGAGTCTACTAAAAAAATCACTGAATTTTCACAGAAAATTAAACGATCAAACTCAAAAATGCAATGATAACGATTTTATTTATAATATCCACAAATGCCATTGGAAAAAGATGATACACAAAATGATAAACTGGCACCCTGGATTGCAACAAAATGTTTTTCTGCCGCTGCATGGGACATAATCGATAAATACTGCAAGCCAACACCTAAGCTTGTCAGTCGTGAACAAGAACCTTATTGGTAGCTTATTCTGTCTTGTTGAGGTGTCTCCCAATTACTATGCAGAGAAACCTGGTTTCCAGGCGCGACTAAAATATCTGACTGCAAGTCTGTCTGTTCCGTCAACATTGCCTCAGTGAAAACTATGTATGAAGAGCTCATAGAGTCCTAGTAAAGTATGGAATCTGTATGGGCTCCGAAAAACATGTAATTGAAGCATATTCAGCAGTAAGCTTTAGTCTATTCTCCACGTAGACAAAGCGTATAAGAATCTTCCATAGACTCCCAGTGAGACACGGCATCAGCGGGTCTCTATGGGCTGAATTTGTCCTGATTTCAAAGGGAAAATTTTGTGCCTGCATTTGAAAACAACTCCAGTGAAACAATCAGTGGCGTGGTTCAATTAGTGCAAAATACAATGCAATTATATTTATACAATCAATGAATTCAATTCTTTTGGCAATTTTCTGGGGGAAGCCCTCCTTCCCGTGTGGTTTTAGAGCAATCGCTTATGCCAGGGAACACAAACAGACCCAGTTACGGACAGGACATCCATGAAGACCTGCTGTTTCTACATAGTCCCTCTGTGTCCGCAGAACAGTGCGTTCGGTTAGCTGCCTACCCACATACGTTTTGCAATGTAGGTCAAGCGCATCAAACAAATTTAAAACAAAACAAATAAGTTCAGGAACGTCACTAGATATTTATGGAAATGGGGGCTAAGCCTTAGCTGGGGGTGTGACTTTAATAAAAATGAATGAGAACATACTATTTAAACTAACTAGTCTACATTCATTAAATTCACCCCTGAATGAATTTAAGTATTTGCATGCAAACAAATAATACATAATACAAATAAATAAAATGTAATAAATAGGTTATTAAATTGGCTCCTTTTTAGTGATTTTGTCTTCTGTGCAATTCAATGCACTCGTGTGGCACACAGATTGCTTAGTGTGAAAGAAAAAGGCTGTTTCCAGGCCTTTAATTTCGTAGACATGAGCTGGTGTCTGCACATGCAGAGGCAGACGTATGTTACGACAGTGCAGAGGAGCTGTAAAATACTCAGGACGCATAAAAACATCAGCAATGGCAGGACACAGCAGCCATGGAAGAAGGTCCACCTCTTTGAAAACAACCAGAGAAGAATCAGGTCTAACTCGTGTTCGAATGAGCTTTGGTGGTTCCCGAAAAGCAGCGAGTGACACGTGCATGTTCTTTGAGCCGGACGCTGACTTGAGGAAGACGGGTGTGGTGTGACTGGAAGGGGACAGGCACGTTACCTTTGATGTCCCGGTGTACGATCATGTTGCTATGGAGATAGTACACCCCCTGCAGGATCTGCTTGGTGTATTTGCGCGTCAGTTTCTCTGGCAAGGCCCCATACGCTTTCAGCTGGTCCTTTATGGAGCTCTGAGGGAGGATGAAGAGAGCCGGGGGTGTGAGAAAGGCTATTCTGCCACAACATGCATGAATAATTAAATAAATAAATATAAGGATCTGTCTCCACACAGATTTCCTACTGCTATTTTCTCCTGTCCGGTTCAGGCAGAGTAGGAGCCCATCCGTAGCAGCTCCGTTACTGACCATCAGGCCATGCCGTTTACCCCCAAAACACCATACTTCCTGCCACTTCCTCTTTTAGCCTCATGGCCCAGTGCCAAAATCCAGCTAACTGTCGGTAAACTGGTCTGTTTCTGACATCCTTTTACTGAAATTCAAGCTTTTTCGTTTTCCCTATATTTTCAACCCCCCCCCCCAGCTGGGGATTATTATCAGCGCATCTCAACACACATGGGGCCCTGTGAGGCCTTTGGTCAACAGAGAGAAAAGTGATGAGGTCAAGGCCCCACCGGTTTGCCAGCAGCTATCCCTGGGACACAAACATCCCTCCTTTCGCAAACTATGCCTCAAAACCCTTAGTGGCTTCTCAACACAACACCTTAAATTTTATTATTATTGTGTTTTTTTTTTTTCCTTTTTAATCTCACGCCCTGACGTCAGCTTCTGTTAGCCCAGAATGTCACTGCGATGAGTAGCAACCGAAAATAAACAAGCTCGTAAAAGCGTGTTAACTACCCTCAGAGGATAACTGGCGCTCACGATTTCCGCGGCCCGCTGTCTTGTTAAATCCCATGGTGCCTGACATTTGAGTGCAGACAGTGGATGCCTGGAGTAGGATGCATCTGCAGTCCATAGCTCAGGATCCACCCTCCTCAGCTTAGACTTCATCCTCCTCAGCACAGACTCTGCCCTCATTTACCCAGACCCCACCCTACTCAGCTCAGTCTCTACCCTCCTCAACTCAGACTTAGCCCTCACTGACCCAAACTCCACCCTCCTCAGCTAAGAGTCCACCTTCCTTAGCTCAGTCTCCACCCTCATTGGCTCAGACTCCAGCCTCCACACATCTCTGCATCCTCCCCAAACAGGCTCGACCCACCACCACACCTACCCCAGCCATGTACTCCACGAAGATGGAGATCTTGCGCTTATCGGGGTCCCTCAGGCAGCCGTAGTACTGTACAATGCGCTCATGCCTCAGATTCTTCAGCAGCTGGATTTCACACTCCAAGGCATTTACCTCCTGCATGGGGCAGATACGGTGAGACAGCTGAGCCTCAGTCCCGTTTAACCACTATACCCTCTACAGGCAGCTGCTAGAATTACATTTCCTTCACCAGCACTAATACCCAGTGTATTGGATGACTTCCAGTACATAGCCTAGTGAACTCCCAATATATTTTCTGATCACTCATCATGATTGAAAAAAAACTCAAAGTATCAAACAACACTGTTAAAAGGTACACAGTACGAAGTCCACTACAGTGGATGATTTTTTTTTCCTGGAACGAGCAGTGTAACTAAAAAATCTGTGCCCTTAGATAAAATGTCACCTCCGCCCCGCCTCCCTGCCACATATAAATTTACATATTCCATGCCCCAACTGTGCACCTACATGTAAGTACTGCTATTGTGGGGATGTTTTCCTAAAATTTATCACAAAACAACCACAGACATGAATATAAACAGGACTCATACATTAGGTGCTAATGAGCGTCATGCCACACCATGACACAGGTGGGCGCTCTAAGCTGTGTTTCTCTCAGGAGAGCGCCACACTGCTCTCAGCTCACCTTGCTTGTCTCCTGGCACTCGGGGTCGAAGGGCACCTGCTTGACAGCCAGCTCGCGACCCGTGTCGGCATCGTAGCACAAGTACACCTCTCCAAATCCTCCTCGTCCCAGCAACTTCCCCAACCTCCAGTTTGCTGGAGCGCGAGGAGCTACAATGAAAAGAAAAACTGCTCAACACTCCTGCCTTGCCTACCCACCCGAGACGCAGAGTCATAGAGTCATCGCTGTCAGTGAGGTTTCTGGATAAAGGATTTACTGGAAGTTCATTCAAGCGTTTACAGGTTCTAAAAAAAATAAATGTAAAAAAGACAAAAAATTAAAAATAAGTACATTCACGCCATAATCAATCATCCACTTCAATTAACATAATAAATCAGTGAATGTTAAACAATTAAAATCCATCATAGGGTGTGTAAAGGCCACACTCATTGCTGAAGTCACTGTTATTGAAGTCGCTTACATTTGAGCCGTGGGCTGTCATCTGGAGTCCGGACTGCCGTGCAGCGGTCTGCGTACGGCAGGGTGGGGGGCACCGGCTGGAACAGGCTCTCCTGAGGCATGAAGCTACGAGGGAAGGTCCGGCGACCTGCAGGCAGACACACGCATACCCCCGGTCGGTAAACACGCACAAGAAAGCAGGAAGGCGTATCCATAAACGAAGAGAGCAAGAAATGCCAGTAGAGGTAGTGGGGGGCGGGGGCACAGAGTGGACACACAGAGATGACCACGGACAGACAGACATACACACACAAAAAGAGAGATTAAAACTGCTGTTAGCTCTGATTCCCAGCCAAGGATGAAAGCCCACTACGACATCGTGCTTTCCACTACATGCGCCTCACTTCCTGTCAGACAGGAAGCCATTCCAAGGGCTTTTGTATAAGTTGTGTGAGGGAGACCAGGGTCATTGTGATCCCACATTAGGTTTCAGTAACTGCCACTAAAAACCAACTTCATCTGCCCCCTAGGTTTGACCCCTCCACACCCCATCCCAATCAGTTTCAGCAGCCTTCCTTGACCCCTGAAAATGAACACATCCCTGACTGACGCTCCGTGGAAAAAATCCAAACCATAGGCAGGGCTGCTTACCGTCGTTGTAGTCCTTGCTGCGCCGGGACAGGTGAAACTGCCGGGGGAAGGTGCCGCCCTTCCCATGCCGACCTGCAGGGGGAGCCATACAGGCCACAGCATTAAAAGGACAACCATCATGGAGAGGCCTGCAGAAGCTTTTCTTGTTTCTTGCACGGCCCAGAGAGGGCCTCTCGACCAGCCACAATTTTTAAAGTCACAACCTGCTATATTGTCACTGATTTCCAATAGCCAGTGAACTGAAGCAACTATGCAATTTCCATGTGATCCAATGTACATAATGTAATTTTCTGGGCATAATCTATATGTTTATATACAGTACCAGTCAAAAATTTGAACACACCTATCCACTGAAAGGTTCATTTATACTTTTTTAGATTTTAGAATAATTATATAGACATGAAAACTAGAAATTAACACATAAGGAATTATATACTGACCATAAGCAACCAACCAAAATACAAAACTTTTGGCACTTTTACTTTTTTAGTTGCATTCACAGATTTTTATAAACCTGAGGTTATCAAAATGGGGACCTGAAGACGACATTTTGGTCCCCAAATGTGATCTATGCAACCCCCCCCCACACACACACGCACGCACACACACGCACACACACACGCAGGCTTGTCCAATTCATGGTGGAAAGGGAACTGGAGCCTATCCAGGAAGCTACGGGTACAAGGCAGGGAATGACCCAGGATGGACAGCATATTTGTGAGCTGTGGAAGGATCCTGGAGAACCTGAAGGAAACCACATAACGAGACGGGGAGGACATGTGCACATACAGCCACGGTGGAGAGTCAAATCCTGGTTCCAGAGATGTGAGACAGCAGTGCTAACCATGGTCAAAACTATTATTTATTGGTAGTTAGAACTCTTTATATGATAACATGAAAAGGCAACCATATTATTAGGAATGTTTATGACAAAAACGATGTATTCCCTGTTCGCCATGGCTGTTCTCACCCATGTGCTGAAGTTAGTGCTGTCCTCTGGTCGGACATTGAGCCAGAGTCCACCAGAGGCATAGAAAATGAGGAGCAGATGTGTCTGCTAATGACATGCCTTCTCTCCACTGTTTACATTACTGGCACCAAGGGGGACATCATTTGCTTAATGTCAGTGTTTTGCGTACCAGAGGACTGAGAGAGCAAAGCAGGCAAACTGTGATGGAAAGATAGAAAAAATGAATAACAACTGTTAAGCGGAACGACGACAGGGTCGAGGATGGAGATTTAGAATAGAGCGTCTGAGAGAACGCATGGGAGCGTGAACCCTGGTTTCTGCATTATCGGTGTAGTGGAAAAGATCCATTCCCCAAGGCCAACATTTGAGTGGATAAACTCCTTAACGGGCCTCACGGGGACGCCATCGGCGGCAGAGAAGTTATCTGCTCAGCTTTCGAAACTGAAACACCTTCGGGCAGCGAGCTAGAAGCAGGTGTGAGGCAGCAGCGGCTGCCTTCCTCTGATTGGCTCAGTCCGAGAATTCTGGGAAATCTGGAGCCACAGCGCATCACTACAATAATGCCACAGCTGCTAAGAACCGGTACACTTTCACAGTCTATCTGCGATATTACCCAAGATGTGACGACTGGGCCTTAAAAATGTACAGTACATAGGATACAGCAAGGGCTGGAACTAGCAGCAGATCAGCAAAAGAATCTCTTACCTTTGTAATCATAGTTGAAGTTCAGGTAGTTATTGTCCCTGTTTAGCTGGGAGAATGAGGGGCTAAAATACAACAAAAAAACAATCATAATAAATAGATAAGCAAATGAATAAATAAGCAAAATGTCCAATTTGTTATTCTGTTGCTTCTAGGCAATTGTGTTGTTATTCCCTAAATGCACTGGGCCTTGTTGGCATGCGAAGACTTCAACGCTGCAGCTTATTGTGATCGGAGGATTTAATTGGCTGTTAGTGAATACAGGATACCCGAGGAATTCACCCTGCACACGGGAAACTTCCCAGAGCACTGAAATTCCTCTCTTCTAGTAAAGGTTTTTGTTCTACGCTCTCCTCAAACCCGCATGAGCGACGTTGCTTTTTCAGAATAGGGATGGCACGTGGTCGCAAATCCCCAGGACGCACGGTGTTCCGTGCCAGGGGCAAGAATTTCCATGCAGTCATTTCCTACAATTGTTTGCAGGACCCAGATAAGGGTCCCGGCCAGCTAGCAGGACTCTCGGCTGCCTCCAGGGGGCGCTGAGAGTAGCAGAATCTGGGATGCAGATAATGCGGCTCTGGTGCTTAGCAACGAAGGCTCTGAAGCATGTTGCTCCTGCGCCGTTTCTCTATATTCAGGGACACCGGCCTTGTCAAGATGGTTATGTTTACATTTATTCTTAAAGGGGCGGCCGAGCATAGCTTGCGATAGCTTCTCTAATTTTGCAGCCCCCCCCAGAAAAAAAAAAATCTAAAACCCTTATTTTTGTATATCTTTCATACCCCCTGAGCTAAAGGGGGGGGGGGGGGCATGGCTTCCCGTATTTTCTTTAGGGGGCTGAGCTCCCCTGAGGGTGAAATCCTTGAATTGCTCCTAGGGCAATTCACTATTAATACCACAACAACAAAAATAATAATAATAATAATAATAATAAAAATAATACATATTCATTATGCAATGGGCATCCCAACCAAGGATGTCTTGTCTCAATCTCAATGCACCACGGGGGCTTCAGACTCACCTATATAAGCTGAATAAGAGGTTGTGGGAATAATAATAATTTAATAGCACATAGGTCAGCTCCCCAAGCCCAAATGTCTCACCTGTCCAGTGAGTGGTCCAGGGACTGACAGCTCCCGGAGAGGGAGTCCTCAGCACTGCCAAAGGGCTGGAAGCAGAACGAGGGGGTTTGGTCACATCCATGTTGACCCGACACCGCCAACGGGGCAACAGCAGTGACATGGCAATCTCAGCTATAAAGGAGCGGTCAAACTAGCTTGAAAAAAAATTTGCGTCTCATTCACTTCCGCTATAACTGTGCCATGCAAAAATCAGATTCTTCACTTCCGGTAGCAGAGGGATTTCACACCATCTTACTTGAAGTTTGACCTGTGAATTCACCAAACCAGGCGTGGTGTGCATGTGAATGGCCTTTCTGCTTCACAGACCGTGGGCTGTGGAACAACCAACTCTTTTTAATTGTTGACTGCCAGAATATAAATTAATAAACAGACGAAAAGCTGCATGACCGTCAGTGAGCATTCAAACGGCTCTCGAAGGTATAAACCATATTACAGTCGCTAGTTAGTATGCTTCACACTAAGCTAGAAGGCTATTATTGCAATATGCATTTATTACACTGTGAGCTACTAATTTAACCAATACTGGCTGGCGAGGTATGAGAAAAAAAAATTAATAAGTAGTTTTCAAATATACATTTTAAAAGCAATGTATGTGACTTATTCCTGATTAACATTACTCCTTATTAACGTTACTCCTTATAAATATTACTCTTTATTAACATTATCCCTGATTAACATTACTCCTTATTAACATTACTCAACATTACTCCAGATAAACATCACTGCACCAACACTAATTGAGATGAAACATCACATCCTTTATGACGCACACTTTCACTCGGAGCTGTAAAGACGATGCAAAATTTTTTGCCCCAGTGTTGACCGCACCCTTAGAAGTGGTCACGGGAGAGCAGCAAACAAGAGGGCCAGGGCCTTGTTAAAGGACAGTCGCCATGGCGAGGACACAGATGCCCACAGAGGGCAGCCTGCTTGAGGTCATACTTAGTGGGGGGTGGAACAAACCCAGGGAAATAAATCATTACTGTTTAATATAGTCTTCATTTATCTAGCTGATGCTTTTCTGCAAACCATCCTTGTGGCTAGATTTCTTGCAGAAGTGTCTTAACTGAAGAAGTATGTCAAGTGTGACTCAGGGATACAACGGTAGTAGCTTGCTGGGAAAGGACCTGCAACCCATTTCATCATAGGTCCATCCAGTGGCAGTGTGTACCACGACTGAAACCCTGCATTTGCACTAGGCCCCCTGTTGGTCACAAACAGTTACTGCACTAAATATCAAATACAAGCTTTCCTTACGAGATGCTGAAAAAGCATGTTCTTCTATCCAGCCAGCTAGGTATGATCCTCTGGCTAACTGTTTATTTAGCTTTTGAAACATCTGGGGGGAAGGGCGACTTTTTGATGCTGCCCCATAACTCGCCTCTAAGCTCCATCTCCCACTAGGTTTCCCGGACAGACGGGGGAACCTACATTCTGGTCCAGGGCCTCGGGAATGAACTCTCCTTCGCTGTTGATGCTGGTGTAGGAGCCTTGGCGTGCGATCTGCTGCTGCTCCTCAGGAACACTGCCCGGGGGGGGGGAGGTGCGCCCAGGGTGCAGGGAGCCTGGGTGACCGGAGGCAAGCAAAAGGCAGGTGAAATGGCGCGACGGGACGAGGGCTCCACGTCATGTCATGTCCTGCACACCTTTACACCAGACTCACACTGTCAATAATACGGCGTTCAGAAATGTGACCTTTGTGACCCGCAGGTCAAGTCAGCGGTTTGACAGGACAACGGGGCGCCACGGAGGAGCCCGCAAGGACTGCCCTCAGTCGCAGGAAGAACCCCTAGTGGACGCCCCCTGTCTGTTGGGCTGAGCTATTGCGACTGATGGGTCACCTCTGCCACCTGATCATCTCACCGGGGCCGCAAGGAGGTGGATAAAATGTGATTGGGGGATTCGAGATCACAGTAACCTCCATCGTTTATATTAAACACAAGGGAGGGGGGATGCCTGAAAGGCCACCTGGCCACCTAGGCTCATTAAATGTAATATAGGAAAATTTTAGACTGGCAGAAGTGTGTGAGAATCTCCTTGTTGAGACGGGCTGTGAATGATCTGCATGATCCTCACCCAGCTGGAGTTCATTACCTCATTACTACTGTGCAACAGCGTGAAATTTTATGAGCTTTAATTAAGAGTCACTTAGTACATTGTGTAAGAAACCAGAAATTAGCCATGAGAAAAAGCACTTTGTGGTCTTCAGGATCCTATGGACCCCTCCGCAGTGGCGAATCTAGGATTTTTGTTTATCCTTATTAACCAATGAAATGTTTTGAATCGGTGAGTGACAGGAGAGGCCAATCAGCTGCTATCCTGGGCCAGTGTCCATCTGGCACCGCCCCTGCTCCTCTGCCTTAAAGACGGAATCTCACATCCTTATGCTCTTCATCAAGAGATAAGATGACGGTTTATATTTACATTACAGTACTCAGAAATAGAAGAAATGACAATGAATGAATTTAGACTGAAGAGAGCGAGAGAACTAGCACTTTTGGATGAAACTGAACCTGCGCGTGGTGCAGTTCACCCAGACTCACCGGTGGAGTGTTTGCGGACTCTCTCTGAACCCTTGAATAAGGACCCCTTCAAGTCTCCCAGGGACTTAGATGGTTTCATCTCACTTTGTTTATCTGCTCTGCTGTTGACCTCCAAGAACTGCGTCATGCAGGAATGAGACAACAGCCATTGTATAAACAGTCCAATAAATAAAGTTACAAGTCAGTCTGGTACAGTCACCGTTCTCCTTATTTACCGAATAACACTCTCAGTCAGAGAGGAATTAGCACTTAGAAATTAAAGATGGAAGCTTCCAGAATCTCACTGCTTCACCAAAGGCTTTTTGGTTCTATGGCAGAATACCATCACTTGCCCACAAGTACTCTGTCAAACTGGTTTGCCAAGGCTTTTGGATCTAATCCAGTTCCATCTAACTTTCGGAAAAGGCTCTTAGCATGTTCATAAGCTAAATCCAGCCATTTTCAATAAGTGTTTGTACATTCAGGTTTATCATAACCTGGAATTTGCAGTTACTGAATAAGTTTTTAGCTTACTGACTCAAAAACACCATTCCGACAACAACAGGCTTGTTTTCAAACATCCAGAATAACTCCATTTAAATATTAGTTTCCTGGACGAACATGGCACACTTCGGAAATGTGACTTGTTATGTTCTTGAGGAGGAAGGCGGAGAAACATTGAGCCAAACTCAGCGTTTGCCGAACAATGGGACTGACTGCGGTACCGCGAGGCAGACCCAAACAATCATCATGCCCCAGCGCTCCGTCAGAAGGTAAATAAACAGAGAACAGGTGGTGGATGGCATCCTGTTTTGGAAGAACGTTCTTCACCCTTGTACTAGACTTAAGTTTAGGACAGCGTCGAATTCCTTCCTTACAGAGGTGATGCTGAGGACTGTATGCTGAGCAGATATGGAACACTCACATGGTTGTTCTTTGGGGTCTTCAGCAGCACCCTGAGCAGACTACTTATGCCGTTGCTGCGGTCCAGGCTCAACATAGCCTTATCCACATCCTCCTGGCACTTCAGTGAATACAGCAGCTGAAGAAACACGAAAGCTGCTAAGATACCAAGTCAACCTCCCTAATGGCCTTCCCTCCAGGGGATGCAGAAGGTTTACAGGCATGAAGGAAACCATGCTGATCAATGGGGCCTAGGAAGCAGGTATGCAATCCTCAGTAGGGGTCTCCCCTCTCATTTTGCCCAGCATTACCTCTTTATCCGCGTAGAAGAGGTCCATCTGCTGTCCGAAGGCGTCAGTAGCTTTCTGGAGAAGCTCTTTGAATTTTAAGGGCCTCTGGAAGAGAATGATCCTGCGGGCAGAGCCAGAGCGTTCAGGTCAGTATGTCAGCAAGCAGCAACATTTAAGGTCAGGCTGCTATAAATGGACTCGTCTGTAGACTATTGAAGAATATTCTCTTGACCACTGTGGCTTCAGCCTTGCAGCAAAAGCCTGAGAAATAAGGGTAGTTAATAACTAATTACAGTATGTTAAACTTCAGTTCTATTGAGAGCCATCGGGTATCTGGTAATGTGAGAAATAATTCTGCGTTTTTTAACCTCCCAGAGTTCCCAGAGGAGCCAACATCACACTCTAGCATCTTTAATATTATTAATACTACTGTTCTTTTTAATTGTATGAATAGCCTCACAACATACAGTATTGGTGTACATGGTCAGGAGCTGCTGCTTCTGTTGTCAGTGTGGTAGCAGGACTAACAGGACTAACAAAGCACAGATCAGCTGGGGCGACGGGGGGAGGGATAAAGGCCAACTGCGACCAATAAAAATAAAACGTTGGACCCAGGGAGCAATTCTATTGGTCCTCAGCACCACTCTGGGGTTGAAATGAACCGTCTTGCCATGCCAAGAGCAACAGGACCTGCTTCAAGGCCGGACCGATGGCAGTGAGGCCAATTTCCCTGGGAGAAAAGTGAAAGAACCGGAAAGCGAAAGAGGAAACAGGACACTGCTCTCCAGTAACACTTGGCTTCACTCAAACCGGGAAAAAAAAAAACCCAGCTGAATATTCGGGTCTTATTCAACTGGAAACCCACTGCTCTAATAGTGGCAGTGGTGGCCTAATTGTTAGTGATGTGCTCTTCTTATAGAGAGTGCTGGTTTGAATCCCTGACCAGCAAAGTATCACTGAGATACCCTGAGCAAGGTAACTGCTCCCTAGGCACTGAATTTGCTGCCCCTTGCTATGTTACATGGGTAAAATGCCGAGAACACATTTAGTTGTGTACTTTTTTTTTTTTTTTTGCATTTACCATATATCCATTTAATAATCCTTGGCACTCAATATGATTTTATTAATTTTGACAGTGTCAACATTTGCGCTGCAGATTACTGGATGATCTTATTGGATGCATGCCTTAGCTGTCGTTTTCACAGCCTTGAGGTGCTTCACTGACCCAAAGGCACAAGGTCTAGCGATCAGACAGGACACCCCCACCATAGTCCATGGTCAACCGGGGGGGGGGGGTTTCCAGAGGAGCACCAGGAGAAGGAGGAGATAAGACATGCCTTTCCTTCCTCCACATGGCCGAACTGCAGATAACCAGTCTGTTTATGGCCTTTTCCCCCACGGACATGGCGGCAGCACAATCTCCCTCATGCTCATATCTTTTCACAGGCTTGGGCATGCTGCCGGTTTTCAAACCGGCTTAAATAGAGAGACAGTCACTGTAAAATGCTGACTGTTCTCAATCAATCACTTGATTTGGCGAGTCTAGTCATATTATTATCGTTTTCCAAGATGAACCTGCAGCCAAACTGCAGCCTGATGGCTCTCTGGGATTTCCCAAAAGTCTGGCCTTCCCTCCAGGTTCATGATCATGGTCCCGTGTGTTTTAACAAGTCTAGGCACCAGAGCATGAACCCTCAAGCCTTAGGTTTTCACCCAATAATGTTTCGTCTCTGTGGTCCATGACACAGTTCTCACAACAAATCGCACTGCTGTTCGGGGGATGCCGTGATTCAGCGTCTCAGTGCTTCTACTCTTACTCGCATAGTCAGTGTTCCAGTTCCAAGAAAATCTGCAACCTTACATCAACACTCAAGCATCTGCTTTTTCTAGTATGAGTAGATGTCAGTGTACAGATTTGGTTTTTCGCTGCTGAATCTATTGCTTATAAAAAGAAGACAGACTGATCCCATTTGTTAAGTGAGACCCTGAAGTAAGAGTTATGCACGGCAAGCCGTGGATTATACGATTTTTTACACACGGTTGTGGAAGTGAAGAACATGCACAGCCAGGAGTGCAGTATCCACCACGGTCACCTCACATTTGGCTTACACATTTATAACTAAATACATTGTTTTCAAGTTCACGTGAAACACAAATTCACATTTTTAAATCCTGTTTTTTTTTTCCTGTTTCTGCGGGCAGAAGGATGAGCTGAGCAGCAGGTTGCTTCCAAGTTCAAAAATTCTAAGACAGCAGTAAACAAGAACAAGGTGAAGCAGGAGACACTGGGATCGACCAAAAAAGGCAGGTAAAGGGTAGGAGCGACTTTGTAATGCCAGAGATGACTGTTAACTTATCCAGCAGTTTCTCATGAATCGTAGGATGACATCAAGTGACCTTCAAAAGGAATGGGAAGCACTGAGTGCAGGTGTGAAGTGCACTGCTAGGACAGGATCGTATCAGGCTCCTAGAAGCAGGACTGAAGTGCTCACAGACACATACCCATAAACTGAGAAATGAGTGAAACAAATAATTGTGCTGTAGTCTCAATTTTTTCTGCAATAAAAGTAATTTTCTCCATTACTTTGCATTAATTTTAAATGGTGTTCCAGGTTTGGAATTTTAAGTAATGTTAGTTAGAAATAGAATTTATTACTCATATATCTCATTATTATCTCACCCTCTGAGATAAACACACAGAAGGGAGAGTGCATCTTGGGCTCAGCCATTTACCTGGGTCCCCTGAAGCAGTGTTCACGCATTTAACAGTGACATGATGGCTCTACCGTATATAGGCACGGCAAGCTTCTGTTCATGGGCGGAGAGCCACAAACTGCCCCAAAAAATTCAATGCCCCCCATACACCACCCCAAACAGCTTCTAAACACCAGCTTCCGGTCAGAAGCCAGGCTTTTTGCAGAGGCCTAAACTCTATAAAACGAGGTACACAGCAGTGGTATTCAAACTTTCTTTGATCCACTAGGGCTGATACACATGTCCTGACTTTACCCCCCCACCCCACACACACATAAACACACACAAAAACACACACACACTGACCTCAAATAAACTTTGCTAAATAAAATAAAATCATTTAAAATTGTCATTTGTCATGTACAGGCATATAATGTGTCCACATCATTTTTAGTATTTCTAAAGCAAAGCCCCCCTTCACCAAGTAAGGCATCACTGCCTATATGGCATTGGGGTACAGAAGCAACGGATGTGATTCTGTGTCCGGGGTTTAAGACCCTTGGCATAATTTCCTTAGCTGTCCGGAGACATTCCAGGAGTGCCACAAAAATAGAGAATGCCAGCCACTAATGCGCAAAACCCTGCTAGAGAATATCTGTTAATTGAACAGGGGTAAAACAATCATTTTTCAGGGAAGCTTGTGCAGAAATGAATTTTCTGATTTAAAAAAAAAAAAAAACAGTAATCCGAGGAACTGGCATCCTCTCCTTCGAGATTTCATACCCCACTGAACGGCCTGGACGTTACTTTAAAATATGATCAATTTAGTGCACAGTGGCGGGATTCGAAAGCTTGTACTTTAGCCATTAATTAACTTCCAGCAGGTCCGCTCTGCATAATTTGTAAGCAAACTGAAATGTCTCACAGTCTGCTTCCATGCTGCTTCCATGGCCGACAAACCCGACTGAAGGTGAAGCGGACACAGAGTAAAGAAAGGAATAAAACACAAAAGGTAACAAGTAACGACTTTACCTTTTCTCTCGCTCATGCTCCAACTTAACACGCAGATCCTGGAGGAGAAAAGACAAAGAAAAAAACAGTAACTGAGAGCAATGTGCCTATTTGTGAATTATAATGGTGGATGTGAGGTATGTAACTGGAGATGAAAAGTTAGCAAAGCCAAGTACTGCAGAAAAGACCTTCTGACCTTTAGAAAAATCTGCTGCCGAATGATCATCACCCGCAGGCATTAATGAATAAGAAAATTCCAGAGGGCACCCATATATAAGAGGTTAGCATTTAAAAATCATGATCCAGAAAAATTAAGGGCAAGATATCATTATTATTGATCTATACTTGATTTCTGCCTGAATGTTTGACCAAATGCACCGATCAGCTGTAACATTAAAACCACCTGCTTAATATTGAGTAGGTCCTCCTCATGCCACTTACACAACTCTGACTTGTCAAAGCATGGACTCCATAAGACCTCTGAAGGTGTCCTGTGGTCCATAAGACCATAGCAGCAGATTCTTTACTGTAAGTCGTGAGGTGGAGCCTCCAAGGGTCGGACTTGTTTGTCCAGCACGTCCCATAGATGCTCGATTGGATTAAGGCAGGGGTGGGCAATCTTATCCGCAAAGGGCCGGTGTGTGTGCTGGTTTTCGCTGCAACTCACTAATTAGGTCACTA
>JAODJX010000001.1:23262097-23273011 GCA_026776945.1 Isichthys henryi
GTGTGCGTGTGTGGGAGGTGTCAGCACGCGTGTCTGTGTGTGCGTGTGTGGGAGGTGTCAGCACGCGTGTCTGTGTGTGCGTGTGTGGGAGGTGTCAGCACGCGTGTCTGTGTGTGCGTGTGTGGGAGGTGTCAGCACGCGTGTCTGTGTGTGCGTGTGTGGGAGGTGTCAGCACGCGTGTCTGTGTGGGAGTGGGAATTGTCACGTGTGTGTGTGTGTGTGGGAGTGGGAATTGTCACGTGTGTGTGTGTGTGGGAGTGGGAATTGTCACGTGTGTGTGTGTGTGTGGGAGGGAGGTGTCAGCATGCATGTCTGTGTGTGAGTGGGAGGTGTCAGCATGCATGTCTGTGTGTGAGTGGGAGGTGTCAGCGTGCACGTGAGAGTGTGTGTGTGTGTGTGTGTGTGTGTTCTCAACTTATTCACTGCACTCATGTCAACTTTGGGTTCTTGCTTGGGAAAAAACAGAATGAAAAAGGTGTCAGAAAATGTGTTAAATTAAACATTAAAGATGAACCTGTCTGCTGTTTTGCAGCATTATGGTAATTCCGTTCACACCTTTAGCGACGGGATTACAGACAATACCGCCACCATTTCATACAATGGGCAGCGGGTCAGCATCCGCTCTCGTCGCAATTACATTTAATAAAAAAAAAAAACGTCGACTAAAACTGAGTTAAATTGATGTTCTCTCACCAGGGGTCTCCTAAAGGGCACCTAGTGGTAGTCGGAGCCCATGTGGCTCCCTAGGCAAGCTTCAGAGACTGCGGCTTGCTGAGTCAACGTCCCTTCAGAGGACGGCGCCCTTGGCAGCTGAGTCTCTCACCTAATGGGATAACGGGCACGATAGCACCCAGTGCAGTGTCACAGGGAGCCTGGCGCCCACCTCAGACACCACAGGGCACGAGGCAGGGGACACCCTGGATGGGATGCCAGTCCATCACAGGACACGAGGCAGGGGACACCCTGGATGGGATGCCAGTCCATCACAGGACACGAGGCAGGGGACACCCTGGATGGGATGCCAGTCCATCATAGGACACGAGGCAGGGGACACCCTGGATGGGATGCCAGTCCGTCACAGGACACGAGGCAGGGGACACCCTGGATGGGATGCCAGTCCGTCACTGGGCAGACATGCCACAATTTAAAAACACAAATTAGCTTAGCTGGACTATTTTTTGTAGGACATTGGGAGAATATGCAAATACAACACACACACACACACACACACACACACACACAGAGAGAGAGAGAGATAAATCAGGCTGTCCAGAGAACAAGAGAAGAGTATATCATATAAACTATTGAGCAGAATCATCCAGTTCCACCTTGCTCTACAGGCTGCACTCCTGCATATTTTCCAGATTACATCATCGCTCGGCCTTTTCACGAACAAACGTGACATCTGACTCTGAGCTCTAGAACCAAAAGCTGTGAAAGATGTTACTCTTTTTTGGGGGAGGGGGTGATGTGATATATTCTCGCAATCATCCATTTTCCATAACCATGTACATGTATCCAGTTCAGCATAGTCGGGGGTCCTGGAATCTATCCCAGAAACGTACATATTTGACAATTTAGCTGGAACTGCACATGCGATATGAGTTACGGAAATTTAATGAATACAAATAAATTACTGCTGCCTCATACAAAGATGTATAACTTCTAATTAAAATCAAATCTTTTTGTGACAGAAAACTAATAAACTACTTTTTGTCCTCCATCACACTAAACTGAGCATAAATAAATCAGTAATTGCAATGTGGGGAACAAATCTAAATGAGGCTATACTGATAAATGTCTATTCTGCTAATTTCAGACAGTCTGATGAGGAGTTACAGAAATACAGAAAAAGATACAGTACAAGTCAAAAATCTGGACACACCTACTGAAAATCATTTGTTTTTCAACAAGATAATGACCCTAAGCACACCTTGTGGTTATGTAATAAATATTATCTTGCGAATAAGGAAAGAGATGTAGTGCTGTGACAGATGACCCGGCCCCCACAATTCCGTGATGTAAACCCTATGGAGCTGACTTGGGATGGGTTGGATTGGAGAGTAAGAGCAGGGTAGCCAACGTGTGCCCAGAACTTTTGAAAATTTGAGATGGTGAACATCGCTCTTGATTGCAATATTTGATCTGTGTTACTTCCCTGCCTCATGGTAAAGAACAGAGCTTTAAATTCAGGTGTGTCCAGACTTTTGACTGAAACAGTATATACAGCATAATGTCAGGCTCCAAGTCTCATCTCTGACTGCCTGTCCTGTTAAATGGAAGCAATCAAGGTGACAAGCGAGTCATAAATTAACATACAGTATTGTGAGTCAACGGGCTCTAAATGAGCCAATTAGTTGTATCAGGTAATTACTTCATAACTGGGGAAAACTATTCAGGCCATCCAGAACGCAACAAGAGGCTTGCAAAGATACATGACAAAGAGAGGCACCCACCCCGCTATAGCAAATTTAGAAATCTTCCGGAAGAGCGCTTCTCTCGTGCTGCCCGGGACAGAGTCAAAGCAGTAACTGACAGCAACGAAGGAGTATAAGGAGACACAATGGTGCCATTTTTATTCACATAGACTACCGCAAACGGCAAGGCAAGAAGGGCGGTGTGGGGGGGGGGGGGGGGTGTCATTTACTGGCTCGTGTTTAGCGCACAGATCTCACAAACAGCTGGCTCTCGTCCTGTCCTCCACCTACAGATCTAACCTGCTAGCTAATCAGCAAAACTTGATATCAGATATTGCATGTGTGAGATCAAGCGATATTCAGCCAACATCAGTTTCCTCAGCTGCTGGGATCGGCCAATCATAGCCCAGCTATACCATTTCAGAAATGCAGGCTTACAGGTTGAAATCTGGCCATAGATCTCTGTGCCCCAGTTTCTCAGTCCTGGCTCTGCCTCACCACAACTTATCACCTGCGTACTATGAAACAACAGGTCCTGGCTGCTCCTCCTACGCCAGGTCACCACCCGTGCCACAAGCAGGTCCCCGTCAGATTGGTCCCATGTTCCTCCCCACAGCAACACTCAGCATCTCTTTTTTAGCGCATCTCATCCCTCCGTTCGCTCTTCACAGCAATGAAAGATCTCCTCCAAGGATCGACTCATCATTCTGAATCAAAAAGACAGCTCTGTTTTCATTTTATCCCACCGAAATATTTTTATGAGTCAGATGCAGGTGTTCTTTTACATGGCTGGACCAGACTCCGCCCACCCCTCTGCTACCCTTTTTCTTATTGGTTAATAGTCTTCTGCAGCCCAGAGAAGTGATGGCATTTTTTCACAGGGCCTACATAATAAAAAAAAAAGGAGAGCATGAATCCGATATGATACATTTATTGTATCCTGCATACAAACCCCACATTTTGAGTGTCAGCAAAAGCTAATTAAATTAGTGCCAAACACTGATAACAAGGTTAAAAAAAATGTGAAATGTATAGTATAAAATGCCAGCTCTCATTTACTCCACATCGAGAACGCATGTCACGTAAGATGCGTGAAAAGCATAGAGCCTCCGCGTGAAATGTAAATTGGCCCCCCGCCGGCTCTCGATTTATACGAATAGGAGCGAAACGAGCTTGAAAATGCGACCTTAACAACAGGCCATGAGGCGTAGCTGAAAGGGTTCTTAAAGCGGTGAGGAGTTGTTAACATGCTTCGGAGATAAGGCGCACCACGTAGCTAATGTGGTATGAAGACACGCCGAGAAGAAAGCAGCTAAATGACAGCAAATGCTACACGCAGGAAGAGTTTCTGTGGAATTTAGCAGAGCTGAATGCATCAGTAGACAAATCCTGCCCACTGCTCCTCCCACAATCTACCTCCAACCAATACTGTGCCTGCATCCCCACAAACACAATGTTGCACATGGACTTCTGCAGACTTTGCACAACAACCTAGTCACTTGCACACACTTCTCCGTATTGCACTAAAACATGGCACATTTTTAGTAACCAGTTACCTAACTTGTATATACAGACTCTTTTGCAATACTCACAATATTTAAATTGCACTATACATTTAAATACACATTTATGTATTTATTGCCATAATTGGAATCATACTTGTCTGACTGTAAGCTTAAGTATCTGTGATTTGTAATTTTATGTTTAATTTCTGTTTCCAGCTGCCTAGAAAGATATGCAGTGTATGACTTTCACTGCATAGTGAAACTGACTGTTTACTCTGCATATGACAACAAACTCTTTAACCTCTACAACAACTTCTCCATTGACCACCAATCCATAGCTCCTAGAAGGGCATGATTTAGGGACCAGCGAGGCAAAGAAGCATGGGAGACAGACCACAGAGTTACGGAAAGGTTCTGCTGGTAGGTCTGGGCACCTTCCAATTAATTATACCTCTCTGGTTATTCAACATCTCTCTTTCACCATTAAAATCAGGCCTGGTGATTAAGGCACTTGTTCAAAGACAACAGTATTCACTGTACATCATACCGACATCCCCAGAACTAGGTAAACAATTTTAATATCACTCTGAAAACCTGTGCAACCGTTTGTGTCACTAATATACCACAGAGAATCAAAGGCTTTAATGCAGAATTCCCGCTGATGTGGACGGTGTTGGGGGTCGTGTTCTGAATTTATGGCATAAAGGATTTCCAGTTATTTCCAAGGACATCTGTAGACGAGCGGTTTAATCAATCCCTGTGAGAATTTATTCAGGTAACTCCAGCTTGGAAAGACGTTTAACAAATATCTGCGATCTTCTCATGCTCTTCGTCCAGCATCCACAATGATTCAGAAGTGACTGCAGGGCTCTTTTGCTGTTAAAGAGCACCGAAAATTAAAAAAAAAAAAAAAACACAACTTGGTAAGTTGCGACACAATTCTGTCAACAAACCTCGATGTTCCTTTGAGGACCTCCAGGTTGGCATTTCCGGTAATGCTGAATCACACTGAATAGACCAGCCGAACAGGAGCTGTACAGTGGGGGCTGGAATCTGACACCAAGTAGCACCTCCATGTTTGGCTATGACTCCCACCCCCACCCCACCAAGCACTCCCTCTATTGCATGGGTTTATGCTGGTACTCCAGGTCCCCTCCATAGTCCAGAGACTATTAGGCTAATATGGCGTCTTCAGGGCATGTCGATCCTCTGGCCCGTGCCCGATGCTGCCGGGGATAGCAGATGACCCAAGGGGTGCTTGGGAGGAGTGAGATCAATCAGAACTGTGAATCACTTGTCCAGTGGTCAAAATACACAATAGCAAATGGTATAGAGAAGATCTGAATCGAAAAAAAAAGCTTCTGATCTGAATCTGAGGGTAAAAAAAAAAAAAATCTTCTGTCTGTTTGGCTCAGTGAGTGTGAAATCGAGGAATCCAAGAGAGCGAGAACTTCGATAAGACTGATGCAGTGGAGGCACTATGCTGTACCGGCAGCTATGGTCGATGACAAAGGCTGATAACAGAATCCAGAAGTTTATCATCAGATTAAAAGATAAATAAAGTAAATAGAAGACAGAATGGTTTAAATGTCTTAACTTATCACATTTCTGGAAAATAAAAGTGACTCCAAACTTGGAATGACAACCAAACCCAGTTTTTTTGGTTCTTTAATACTCTGTGTTTGTTATTGGACATCCATCCATCTATCTTCCGCAACTGTTTATCCAGTATGGAGTCACAGGGAGCCTGAAGCCTATCCCAGAATGCACAGCACAGGGGGCACGCTGGGTAGGATGCTAGTGCATCACAGGATTGGTGCACACACACACACACACACAAACACACACACACCATGGGAATTGTAGAGATACACCTACTGCATGTCTTTGGACTGCAAGAGGAAATCCATGAAATGCTGGAAGAACATACAAACTTCACTGACACGCAGTGGAGGAATCAAAACCCAAACCCTGAAGGTGAAGTGACACCACCACTCACTGAGCCACTGCCCCCCCCCCCCACAGGTAGGTAGGTAGGTAGGTAGGTAGGGTGTGAGAAAAAAATAAGGGCAGGGTGTTCTGATGGATCCGAACCTGCAGCCTTGGGGTCACTAGATGTTAAACTAGCTACAGCATCACAGAAGCCAGCCGTGCTCTTCATGATTATCGTCTCAAAACCTAAAATCGAACTGACACCAGAACCACAGCTTAGAGACAGGACAGACAAAACAGGTGCTGAACAGAAAATTTTATTCTAGGCCCTTTCATGAAGACTGGAACCTGTTTGATTCGTATAGTGTCCCAGTTTGGGGAAAACCGATGATGCCAGGGAGCCTGATCCAACACAAACAGGTGGCGTCCAGAGAAAACGTTCCTTCTCCTCTCCATGGAAAAAATGGGAAGTGAGTTCAGCAGTCCGTTTCTCCCACTTCTCGGAGACGTCCCGCCGCCCACACTCCCGCCGCCAAGGTTACAAAACAAACAGCCATGGGGCCCCAGTGTGGGAAAAGGGTGGAAGGTTTCTGCAGCGTGTCTTTTACCTCATTAGCCAATCCCGGGCTGGGGACCACGCATTAGACCAATCAGCCGACATTAATGCCCACGACTGGCTTAGCCACAGTCACAGATTGTTCCGACTTCCTCGTTTTCAAGAAACATCAAGTCAACTGTGCAAATTCCAAACTCAAACTATGCGACACGCAATCCTGCGGCATTCTTTCAGCGGCAGCGATTGCAATGCAAATCTCACACTGCCAGTTTACCCTCACCCTCCCGTACATCACTGATAACCATTTTCCCTGGGTGAGACTTCCCTGACATAGAAGGTAACACCTTTTTTTTTCCTATTTTACTACAGGTTTTACAAAGCCACAGCCAAGATAATTCTCAGGTCAGTCGGGAGCAAGGATCAGATGGAAACGGAGGGGGGGGGGATCTCCTCTCTCAAGTGGGTTTGGAAGTCAGCGACCAGACTATAAACAGACAGAGAGAGAAAGGAGCTATTGAGGGCTGCTGGTGGCCGGTGACACATGGCAAAGGCATTCGGATAAATGAATCCAGTGAAAGTCGTCCCGGCTGCGTCGTTTTCAATGGCGCCCAAGTTCCATGGAATGACGGTCACACCAATTAAAAAGCCTGAGAAAGTTTTCGCCGTACGTGACAATGGGTCACCAAGAAACCCAAGAAAGTCTCTCTGCCGAATCCAACAGGTAGTGTGGGGGAGGGCGCACCGTGGCTACCGAACATCAGTCAGAACCGCAGATAAAAGGACACCCTGCCCAGGCCGTACGGGGGCTACCGTAATTCACAGTATTTTACTTTGTCCTGTAGTTCTTATTCAGCTTGCTGTAACCGTGATGGGTTTTCCGTTTCATTTTATGTCACGTTTTATTGTTGTGCTCTCTCCCGTCCTTCCTGCATCCACGCAGGAATCTATCCAGCACAGCTAAGGGTAGCTAAGGCGTCCTGAAGAAGGTGTGGTTCAGTGATTCTGCTGTACCTGTAGCTTGTGCCTGCATCGTTTTGAAATTTCTGAAAGACCGGAAAGAAATACATAGCTGGCCCCTTATATGCTTTAAATCTAAAAAGATTACTTATAATATCTTGTGCAAAGTAAATGCCGTTTAAATAGTTGTTATACTGTTTTGTTTAGGGAATAACAACAAGAAAAAAAGTTCAGTACAGGCAACCATAGTAATACGTATAGGAAATTGTAATTACAAATTATATTGATTATCCATCCATCCATCCATCCATTTTCCAAACCGCTTATTCTACTGGGTCGCAGGGGGCCCGGAGCCTATCCCGGAAGCAATGGGCACGAGGCAGGGAACAACCCAGGATGGGGGGCCAGCCCATCGCAGGACACTATATTGATTATAAATACAGAAAATATACATTCATTCTCTCTGTTTTCAATCTGTGGTTGGCTGAATCTGTGGATGTGGAATAGGCGGACATGGGGCGCAGACCGTATATATTTTCAAAGTCATACACCCCTGGTGGTATTCTATTTTTACCCATGTAATAATGTTTGGGAGAAACATAACTACAGCACAAAGCTCGGCAGCCCAGCTCAGACAGAAAGTAGCTAAACATGTCAAAGAAAAGTCGCCAAGACAACAGAAGCCAGGGAAAGGCGGAACACTGAAGCTCGCCGTTGTCCCCTTGAGACGAGTTACCTTATTACCCCTACCGCTCCAGTAATATCATTCACAGCAGAGTTGGAAAACGGTGAACTGGACAAACTTAAGCGGCTGAACGTCAACTGGAAAACGACTTTTTCCAGTATGTGGACATGAGGAGCAGGAAGCTTAATCCTCAGTCCGTCTCCTGATTACCAGGCTTGAGTCAAATAGGAGGCTCTTGTGATGAAGTTGTCCCTCATTCCATACAAGCGGTGGACCAAGTCCTTATGGGAAAAACAGTGGATACTTCCCAGGACAAACTCAGCAGTTCAGCACTTGTTGGCGCTTTCTTCCCACCTGATGCAACAGTGCAGGGGTGAATTGTGGCTCAGTGGGTCAGGCTGCTGAGCCTGTGATCAGAAGGTCACCAGTTCAAATCCTTGTGCGAGACCCTTAACCCCCAATTTCTCCAGGGATGGCCTGAGCCTGTTTTCTCAATTACATGTCACTGAATAAAAGCATCTGGTGAACAAACATGTAACAGCATGAGCATAGGTAGCTTTAGCTGCAGAATGACTTTTCTCCTCACTGGAGTAGACGTTCTGGATTCAACACCAAATAACATTATTTAATAAGAAAAAGATCAGTCTGGTCTTATGAATGAAGGTGTGAACTGCCCTCAGTTTCTCAGTGAGGTGGCTGTTGAGGTTTGAGAGGCATCATGGGTGACCGTCAGCTTACCTTTCAAGTTCCTGTGAAGTCCAGGTCCAGCGGGAAAACCGTCAGCTGTGGAATAAAGGGGACACGCTGTCAGACTCGGTAGGAGACCGCTGTGTTATGCTTTCACTCCTCATTTTTAGTCATTCATCTCACAGGAACTGTGTTGATGGGCATCCCTGCCTTGTATAAAGCATGCGTTAGGAGTAATCTCAAAATCAGTCAGAAAACCTCAGTTTTAACTAGATTTTCATCTCAAAAGTGCAGCTTGACCCGTAGCCTGAACTTCTGAACCTGAATCAGTCATACTTTCTACAGCTTCCTTTTAATTACGACACCGGAATCATTGCATCACTAACTGGAAACTACTTACATAGCTCAGAAGGCAATATCTTAAAGCATGAGCTGCTCAGTGAACTCGATCTATATTTTCTGTTTGAGTACCCACTTCCCCTTTTGTGAACAATAGCTATTCACTGCAGATGGTGGCAGATGCAGTCAGCCTTTAGCACCTAATGAATTTCATGCTTCAGTTCATGTTTTGAGGACATACATGCTCGAAAGTCTCTGGATGTCTATGTATTGTAAAATTCAAACGTGCATTGCGTTATGCTTTACATATAATCAGCTCTGGTGGGTAGCATTGTAGCTTCACACCTTTGTAGGTGAAGGTTTGATTCCCGCTTTAAGTGTGTGATTTCTGTGCCTCTGGAGATAGGCTCCAAATTGACCATAAACCCCGTACCAGATAAGCAGTACAAGGAATGGACACCCGAATGCAGGCAACAAAGAGCCATGATGGCTGGAGCCCCTTGAATGTATGGGAGTATAATTGTATCGCCACGCATGACAATCATGAACAACCTACGCAACCATAAGGTCCAGACACCAGATGAGCACAAAAGGGATGCAAACTGTACCTCTCAACCTTGCCTGTGATTTGGTGTTCTCATCCCGCAGCTTTGCTGGGGAACGCCATAGCAAGTGCGATAATCTTATTGCTTCCCAAACGTGTTCAATCCCCGATTGTTCAAATTGTTACATTCTGAGGAGGAAGTGAACATGCATCTCTGTCTGAGGAGTGTGGCGGGGGCTGTGTCTGGCCATGCGGGAAGTATGCGGTCGTTCACAGGGGCCGCTGCTCACCCATGTTTACAGTCATCATCAGGAGGCGGCTGCGTTGAACTCGGGCTCAGAGCTGGATCTCCGCCTCCTCGTCTGGATGTCCGCCTGGGAGCAAACCAAGCCATTTTTAAACATTTCTCAAAGCCAATCAGTGTGCGGTCATGACACATCAGCCACAATTCCCAGAATTCCCCAAACAAGATGCACTTGCATATCATCGAGGGTATTCATCCCCACCAATTAAAAGCCCAATAAAATGTGAATTTGCGATGCTAATGGAATCGCATTTACAAACAGCAACATCAATGAAGACTCGCCCTCAAGCCACCTGAAGAATTGCATTATGGGAATTACCATCGTTCTTCTGATGGAAATGTAGTCTTTTGCTGGTAGGGATACGATTTTACCTTTGGGATACGATTACCAGGAATGTGTGGGAATCAGACGCAGACGATGCCAAGCAAAACAAAAAATGCCTGGAAGCCAACCCCTCTTTTTTTGATTAAAGAACTGTCACCACCACAGATGAAAGGATCTGTAACTGAGCTCTACATTTCAACTTCTGAAGTGGGGGAAGGATTTTGTCTCCACAACAAAACAAGTGGCAGCCAAAGACATAGAAGAAAAAAATAAAAACCACACAAACTTCTGCAAAAATTCTCTACTTTTTGCCATCCTCCCCCACACAGTCATACCTGTAAGTAAATTTAAATCTCTGAAACTAAAAACCAACCACCATAACAGAATAAAAGCGAAAAAAAAAAAAAAAAAAAACTTACTGCACTTCAATTAATTCATACACCATATTAGTTATGCTTTAAACTGTTTAATGTCCCGTGAATGAATGACGTTGTAATTATTTAAATAATTGAATGGAAAAGTACTTTTATCATTTACAAAGACAAAAACTAATTTTGTTATATGTGCTTCCTGTATAACAGTAAATTATATCCATCCATTTTCCAAACCGCTTATCCTACTGGGTCGCGGGGGGTCCGGAGCCTATCCTGGAAGCAATGGGCA
>JAODJX010000001.1:23276471-23296086 GCA_026776945.1 Isichthys henryi
CCCCCCCCCCCCCCCCCCCCCCCCCCCCCCCCCCCCCCCCCCCCCCCCCCCCCCCCCCCCCCCCCCCCCAATAAACCATCTGTCAGACATCATACTCTGTGCAGGGGGCAAGCACCCGCCTCTCCCGCAGCCGGAGTGCCATCACCACGGACGGAATCCGATCTTATCACGTCACGCCAGCCGTATGCCAGCACCTGCCGTTTCCTGCAAGGAGGCTCCCGGCGGAGGCGGAGATCTTCCTGGATCGGGGAAGGGCCCCGAACAGGCCACAGCCAGGGACACCCACGTGTGATGTGTTAGCGATGCACGGCAAGCTAGCTGGGACGTAAATTACTACATCACCTGAACACGGGAACGGCTTAAAAATGCCAGAATGATCCCAACTCTAAACGCAACACTTTGCCGGCACCTGAGGGCGATGATGCATAGAAGTACAGGAAACAGTTCATCTATTTATTTTTGAGGTTAAATTATGCAACAGGTAGTTCTGAACCCGTAATTATGGTATTGTCATTCAAAAACAATTTCTCCCTTCTTAGGAAAAATTCAATATTGTTATATTGTGGAATGCATTATCTTCTTACCTCGATTTTTTTTTTTTAGCCACGAGCTACTACTAGCCGACACCCACATTGTTCCCCACATTACACCCCCCACCATGGGAGAAACTGATGACATCCAGAGGAATTGCGAACTCAGCGGCTGAAACATGGCCAGCGATTGCTGCCTGCCATAACTCTGTGGGTATGAAGCCCAACAGACTTCCACCTATAAGCTGAACTGCTCTGAGTTAGAGAGGACGAACCAATAATAATAATAAAAAAAAAAAAAACATTATGTGAGGAACCAGCATATGATATTAAACTAATAAGAAACATATTATGCAAACAAATGCCTTATGAACAGAGGAGGATTTCCAAGCTGGAGGGGTGAAAAGGCAGTAGGGACACTGAAAATTGCTTACTGCCCCACAAGGGAAAAACACAGTAACGATACTGACATTGAAACTGAGAAAAAGGGCTTCAGAGATCTTTGACTGTCCATCCATATGTGTAGTAGGCGGGTAAATGAACTTAAATGCAAAGTGACATGGGGCAGGGTGTGGCCCAGGGGGCTAAGCCTCTGTGCCAGCAACCAGAAAGTTGCCGGTTTGAGCCCAGTCTCGGCACATCTGTTGGCCCTTGAGCAAAGCCCTTAACCCCCATCTCCCTGGGCACTGCCCTTCACAGTCAGCTTGCTCTCACCTACGGAGAGCAAGATTGGGGAGGCAAAAAGAAAATTTCCCCACAGGGATCAATAAGGTATAATCATCATTAAATATGTATTTATGAAGTAACTAAGACAGATAAAAACAAAGCCTAAGAGAGCCAATTTCGACCTGAATTTTGAAATATACAGTTACGGTGATTTGCCTTTGTACAGCAGAGTAATCATCCCATACAAGTCAGATTCCCCAAAACACAGTAGGACAACTTTACTTTGAAAGGAAAAAATAATAATTTTTCTAAAATTGAAAATAGAACAAAAAAAGTCCAACAGATGTTCCTGGATTCCCCTGATATTTCAGTTTCATCTCCAATCCTTCGAAGCCACTATAGAATGGAGACACTGCAGCCATTCAGAAAGGTGCTTCTGCGGCCAGCTCTCACTGGCTTAACAAATACCAAACTGTTACTGCTCCATTCACGTGTTGCCTGTCTTTCCAAGAGCAGAGCAATGGGAGCGGGGAGGCAGGGACTGCGTAGGGCATGACGTCAGGGTCACCCTGGACCGTGGTGATGTCACTCCCCAATAGGAGGAGGGAGGGTGCGGAGCAGGGCAACCAAAACATTCTTCTGAAACCATGGAAACGGTATAAAGAGCAGTCTGGATTAGCAGGTGGCCATAACATAAGTATGACGTCATTCCCACTGTAAATCAACATCACATGTTTTTAATTATGGGCAGATTAGCTGAACAAACATATGACTTACATGTGAAGTAGATGTTATTCTGGGCTAAATATTTACGAAAAGAACTACAGTGAACTCCTGTCAGAGTACCGTCTCACACAGCCACGCTTGGAAATCTTTAAGTGCTATAGATGTTAGTTTGACACTGGTAACCCTAAGAATCATTCATGTGCGTTTGTCTTCAAGGATAGACCTTCATATTCATACAGCACTGTGCGGCTATGGACTGTGATGCTGTGCCTGTGATGAGAAGGTCACTGGTTCCAATCCCAGGGTTTGACAAGTGGTTTCAGTGTTGAGTCCTTTAGCAAGGCCCTTATCCCCTAGTCGTTCCAGGGGCTGTCTGACTCAGCTCTGTCAATTGTACATCACTTTAGATAAAAGAGATTGCTAAATAAAAGCAAATCTGTCAGTCGCTGACGTTCTGCGCTGAGGCAGACCTGGGGCGGCATTTAATTCTCGGCATCACTCACCTTCTCCTAATGTCACCTGGTCTCAATGGATTTACCTGAGAAAAATCTGCACAAACATTTTCGTTCTGTGTTGTCATTTTGTATCCTGAGCGTTCACCTCTGTCCCACTAATATTATTACTAACGATAAGAGCAACAGAAACCTGATTAGAGCTACTTCTTTGTTTGACACCAACCAGAGCATAATTTCTGGGACTGAATCGTGTTTCTGCTGCTCGCTGGTAAGTGCGCAAACCACAACTGGATTCCCCACCCCCCACTAAAGAGACATCGCTACCCATGAATTTGGCAGGGGCTACGGAATGATTCCATCACTCTTGAAAACTGAGCCTCTTTCTGAATAACCATAAAACCTTATGTTCCATGTCCTATTTTAAGATTTACCACTTTAACACTATTTAAGGTATCACCATTTTACACTTACAGGCTCAGAAGTAAAATCACTCTGGCAACCCTGGGATTTAAAAAGGCGCTATCCCACTCATGGACATAGTGTCCTAACCCGCTGAGCCACACACTGTGCTGCAATTGGCGGGGGGAATGATTAAGTGCCTCACTCTAGGGCCTAATGGGGAAATCTTTCTGCAGACCTTAGGATTTGATCCAGTGACCTTCCGATCATAAGCACTGCATCTCAACCCACCAAGTCACATGCCACACGTTCGTACGAAAGGGCGAAAACCTCCCCAGGCATAAACTATCAAGCTTCTCCTCCTTCATAGATATTCTTGCTCTTATGTCATGTTAACAGTTCACAACAATGTAAACCGCCGATCTGATTGGCTAAGTGCTCAAATAGGAATTAATGAAGAGATTCCCTCTTCAGAAACAAATTTTCTTTTGGCTCTGCATATCCCCTGTAGCCAAAATGAGAGAAACCCGGAAAACAGAGGGACGCTAAGCGCCACCGCAGATTGGCAGGAAATCCCGAACCGCACAGCGCCCCCCTGAAGGATCGGAGCAATCCGAACGGGGGAAACGGAGACAGCGGAGGAATGGACCCGACGTGTGTCCAGCCTCCTGGATCAGAGGCAGCATGAAGACGACGCTTCCGGAAGGAAGCTTTCAGTGATGCCAATCGGGAAGTGCAATTAGAAAGGCATGCCTGGCATGTCTGTGATTTAGGAGAGTATAGCTGAGCGTGTCCGACAGCTAAAGTAAACCGTACTCGAGGACCGATACAGAGCTATTCTGGTGTGTCCGTTTCAAGTGAATATCCAGATGACAACAGAACACATATGTTTTGACTTTAGTCAGACCAACGCTTCTCAACTCAGTCCTCTGGGACCCCCAGACAGTCCATGTTTTTGTTCCCTCCTTGTTCCCAGAACCTATACCAGGTATTAGGTGTTCCTGATTGGCTGGGAGGGAGCACCTTAAAAAGGTGCCTGGACTGGAATGAGAAGCACCGTTTTAGACAGTCCATGACACCCATTGCCTGTAATCATGAAGATATTGAATTCTCATCAGCACAGGCCCATTGGTGTCCTGCCTGTCTTTATATCCTATAAATTAAGCCCCCCTTAATTCCTTTTTGAGGGCCTTCTTCACTTTGAGACTGTGGCATATGAATTCCTAGGACCTTGGCCTAGGCTATCATTGGCATCCAAAGAGCAGCTTTTATCATCCTATGCTACAGAACCCTGCTATGCATTGAGGGGCAGAGGAAAAAAATGGCAGACAGCGATATGGCTGCAGACCAGACCACAGACAGCTGGAATCATGATTCTGTGGCGGTCAGAAGGCATGAGGACAGATCGGCCCATTAATGAAATCCCAGAGGGTAGGACAGGCACGGACTTCAGCGATGACAGGCTTTAGAGACAGGGCAAAAGCCAGTCAGCTTCAACCCAAAACTCACTGGTCGTAATCCTGATATTTTGTACTCCACTTTTCGAAGGCCGATAAGATATCCGAGCAAAGGGTACAGGAGTTGTTCGAATCGTAAAGAACTGAAATATCTAACCGGTGGCATCACACAGGCCAAATGGTAACTGCATGAAACATTAAAAACACAACCAACTGCAACATTTCCAGAACTTTAACACAACCCCCAAGACGTTTCAGTTACTATCAGCAATGGGAAAATGGTGCAACTAATGTGACAAACTTTAATTTCTTGGTCCCCTGCGTCACCTAAAAAAAGTGCCTGGAGTGGCAACAACAGAATTACTCAGAGAAATATGATCATGACTGAAACTAGAGCAAGAAACATTTCACATAAAAGAATGAAGCCTCTTTGAGCAATACTGACTTTATAGACTCTCTTCAAAATGTATCCTTTTTTTCTGTACAATTGAAAAGCAAGTTTCCAAAACTCACCCAGCCTACAGTACACATGGACAGGAAAAGTTCAAAAGAACCATTTCTGTGGTCAGTTTTTGAAATTTAACAAAAGTTCTTTGTTGGATTACATGTGGACTGAGAAAATTTTGATGCTCATGGGAGTTTTACTTACACAAAATTGTTCAGAGGGCAGAAGGAAAAAATAATTGGTTCAGAGAGTAGAGGCAGGACTTAGACATCTGAGCGGTTGGTCCCGCCTTCTAATTGCTTGGACCCACCTCCTCTGCAATCTGATTGGTTATCTCTCAGAACCAATCATTTTTCCTTCTACCCTCAGAAAACTCCCATGAATTACTGGAACATATAACGAGGAAGCCTTTAGGTTATTGGCAGGCTCATCTGAAAAACTACAAACAAAGATGGACTGAGTGGAGGTTGGAAATCTGGTCTGAAAGGAAATATTAACTTCATATTGACTTCTCATAAGGAGTACTATGATCTATCGTGATAAACCACTAAGGGGGTTAAATCTACTTATTGCATTTCCACAGTTCTGTACAGAAATCAAAATAGCATGAATTTCTACACAGCAGGACACCTTCTTTAGCCTATCAAGATTAAACAAAAGCTGCTTCTGCTATGTTATGGCACAGTCTCATAAAGCCTTGATCTTGCCCAGTGAATGGACACCTCATTTCCCATGGTGACTTATCAGAATCGGAAGTGCAGCACTAACAAGTCAGGCAGTGGAAAAGATGCTCACCACCAGTCCTGGAGTGCTACAGTCACCATGGAGACCAGCACCCAAACGTTCAGCCTTGTCACCCTCCAGTCATATGTACTCCAAGTCTGCAAGTCTGTCTTTATCTTGGTTATAGAAGGTGGCCCATATTAAAGATATTAAGGCAAATTTGCTTATCACTCAATAACGACCTCTGTATCCAAATCAAAAATCATGTGATCAAATATTTTATAACAACGTCCATCCTCATGACAGTTCTCAAGTTGAAACTGAAATCTACTAAACAAATCACTTTTTCTCTGGCATCTTTGTGGTTTTGGGAATAATTCAACTTTATGCCTTTATTGTCATATCTGGATAGTGAGATCAGGCCCACAACTCCAGCTGGTCTCTAACCCCGTAAATCCTTCATGCAACAGTAAGATGCAGAGTAAAATTCTCGGAAAGAGATTGGTCAATGGGAACAGATGCCATTAGCTATTGGCAGAGATCCGCACAACAGCAAAAAAATAAAAAAAAAGAGTGATAATTTTCTTACTGACTGAATTACTGGGAAAAATCTTATAAAAAAAGGTATTATCTGATCACATATTTCAGTATTCTACCCAATGGGGAAAACGAGTGTAGCATGGAATATAGCATTTTAAGCTTAAATTTAATTTTTTTTTTTATTGCATAGTAAAATTTGAGCTTGATAGTTTAATCGGACCCCAATGCGCCTGCATAGGACAAGTGGGTTTAGAAAATGAATGACTAGTCGCATCAGAAACAAGCCCTGTATTAGAATTTACTAGGTAACAGACACTGCATTCAAAACAATCTTAATTTATTTAATTAACTTTACTCCTCTTCTTGTGGATCTTACAGTATCTGTGGGAGCTCTGTCCTGGCAGTAATTTTGGTAACAATACTATATCTCCAACCTGAATTCTTGGGCACTAGTGAAAACGGTAATGCAGTGCCAATTGTTTGATGTAGATGTCCTGTAGTCATTAATGATCATGTACAGCGTCTTAGAGCTGGCCTGAACATGGAGGGGAAAGGTACAGTACAATGCAATCTCCCCAACACATTCTACAGCACCAGTATGAAACCTGAGTAACTGCAATAGAATCCCCAAATATCCACCCACCTTCCATAACCGGTTACCGCTACAGGTTCACAGTAAACCTGGAGTCAGTCTTACGAAGAACAAGACCTGAGGCAAAGGGATACCCGGGATGGGATGGCAGCCCACTGAAGGCCACACACCCCCACGCAAATTTAGAGTCACCAGTTAGCGAAGCTGGATGACTCTGGACTGCATAAGGCAACTGGAATTCATGCAAAACACCACCAACATGCCAAATATATCTGTTATAAAACTACTATAGTAAACCGTAACTTAAGACTAAAATCGAACTTTGCATATTCGATGTTATTTATAAGCCTTCCGCGCGCCTGATAAACTCCGGAAGGGTTGTTTCCTGTATGAAAAGCAAGTGTAAAAACGAAGTCTATCACTTACGGCTTGGAAAACATTAGTCACTGAAAGACTTTTCTTAGCCACCACATACGAAACACATTCACACGGCCAAGTCTTACCCGCCGATTAAACTGGCATCAAAGACGCCAACGCGCACACCTGAATACAGAAGGATGCGCAATCAGCGCTATCAGCAGATGAATCAAAATGAATAACTGAGAATTAGTTAATTTATATAAACACTTCAGCACATATTCATCTGTAATTGTATATATGCGTAACATCGCAGAAACATGTCACATTTAGTTAAGGTCCAACAAACTGACGCAAAGCTTGGCATACACACAAAAAATATTGCGATAGAAAAAAAAATTGTAAAGGCAGATATTGTGACAATGGACAGCGCAGTGACTGATTCGTGCATTTCACTATAATCCATGTTTTACAGGATAGGACCTAAACGAATAGTTTTGTCATTTCTGTTTATCAACGGAAGATGGTGTTTTAATGTAATGACTCATTTTATATTACGCACATACTTCTGCGTGTTACCGGTTCGGGAAGATACTACTCATTTCATAACGTGCAATTGTGCAAAACTCACCTGGTTACCTCTGCAACTCCATTGTCCAGAAATCGGCACGACGAGGTCTAATTGACTTGAAAAAGCATCGCCAAACCATAAAACTTAAGAAAGGTAACACCAACAACAAAAATGATGTATCTGAAATCCCACTGATGTGATCCTGCGTAGTTTTGCCAGCGGTACTAATATCCGGAAAGTGCGATAAGTGTATACGAAAGAAAAGCAATATTATAAGGAGTATTTTTGATTATTGAAAAACAGAATAAATCCCGCTTCGCAAAGGATTATAACGTAATGTCTTTCCACAGAGATCACTTATAATCCCGGCAATCGACGCACTCCGTGGGCTTCGGCTGGTAGCAGAAGGGGAAGCCGTACGTGCGCTCTCGAGTCCGGCTGAGAGCAAAGTTTTCCAGCCCCGGCAGTCGTTGCCTGGCTCCGGTAAACACTCGGCAAGTCCCCCCCGATGATGTCAGCTGTGACGTGCGCTCCGGGAAGCGGTGACGAGCCCCAGAGCCATTTTATGAGCTCTACTTTCCAGCCCGTCGTCTGCTGCCCTCTGTCGGCTCTTCACACCTCGAACGGACCAGAACACTGCACGTATACAGTACTTCGTATCAGGGACGGATTACGGACCGGGCCAGCGGGGCCGTTGCCCAGGGGCCCTTGGGGTGCAGGGGGCCCGTGGGGCCCCTAGCCCAAAACAATTTCCAACGCTTATCAACAATCTATTTTCGTTTGTCTATTTTAGAGGGCCTACATTCTTTGATCATCTGCCTACAAGGGCCCCTGACCCTATAGGGAGGGCGTTTGGCTGCCAGGGGCCCTTGAATTGTGGTGGGTGTGGTGGTGGTGCTGGTGGTGGGGGGGGACCCTCGCGAACGTTTTGCCCAGGGGCCCACACAACCCATAATCCGTCCCTGCTTCATATACATTGCTTTATAAAATCATGCTTCTGGGGATTATATACGATAGATTTTAGTCCCAATCAGCATCACTGGACCTTTAAATGAGACTCGCAAAGTAGAAATTCGATCAACCATATTCAGGTACAATACTGTTGAGAAGGAATATTTATGTTCTCTCGTCTTAAGTTAGTTAATTTATTCCTCAACAACGCTGCGTATAATTATAGAAATATTTCATCCATCTTCTAAACACTCTAGATACAGGGGGTGGCCTGGAGCATATTGCAGGCAGCACAGGGCAGGAAAGGATGCCAGGAGGAAACTGGAGTACCAGAAGGCTCCTACACAACACAGGAAGAGCATGCAATCTCTGTTCATACGGAGTGGGACTAAAACCTCTACCATAGAGGTGATAGGCAACACTAGTAACCAATAAGCCCCACCTCCCCACCACCGGAGTATGCGCAATCTTTCAGCTTAATCAAGATACATTTAAAACACACCATTATGCAATATATTATAGATAAATATGAATGTATGACACTTTAAATGTATTTGAAAAGAGGTACATTTCACGAAAGAGTGACTTTCTGGATTTAATATTCCTATTTAAAATGCTGACATGATGGTTTTATCTGTTCACAGATCAGTAATAGTTGTTTTGCTCATATATTATTGATAAGCCGTAGTACTATAACCTACTTAAAAGGTGCCTGGAAACCGCGAAGGTTCACTGATGTATGAGGCCTGTAAAACAGCCCTATGAACCGTATTTTCTAAACAACAGAAAAGAAAACCGGTATAGCGAATGCTAGCTGTTTAAGCAGTCAGTCTTCCCCAGCAGAAAGATCAGACATTGCCCCGTGCTGCTACATTTTCCTGTATTTTCAGTTTATTTCCAATTTTAAAGAGGGGGAATCACTGTGACCACTGTGCATTTCATGAAGGACTTGCGCAATCACTCTTTTCTTTGATAGATTTCCCTCAAGTTCCTGCAGAGGTGCCACTTTCACACACGTTTAAACATGTTGATCGCTGTCACAGAACAGAATTAACCACAGCTCCTAAAATAGCGAAGCGGCTTGCAGTTAAAAATGGGAAATCGTGCAACTAAAATTCCCTGTTAACTACAACAAAATATTTTCTCTTTCCTTAAAATTCATACATAAACACATAAAACACACACACACATATATATATGTATATATATGTATTTATATATATGTATATATATATGTATATGTATATGTATATATATTTCCCTCTCTCTTTCTTTTCCTTCATACAAAAAAATATTATACAAGTGATTTTGTTCTGCTTGGTGAGTGCAGGTCTGACCCGAACTCAGATTCCGACAGTACAGCATAGTGTTTTAGGAAAACGCGATTCAACCCGACTTTAATGACCCTCTTTACTTTCCGTATTCACGGTTGTGTGCCAGGACCTATAGAAGCCGTCAAAGGCCAGCTTGATCCGTGACAAGCAAACGCAACAACATTTATCGTTTACGACCCTACAAATTAATTTATTTTAACAGAAAGTCAGCCATTCCGTATACGCGGTGGGTGACCGCTGTCGATTCGCGTAACAGTAATTCGGCCGCTGTTTACTAGTGCAGGTCCTTAAAATGCATAGGCTAAGGGTCGTTTCTGGACACCTGTCACCCCAAAACCGGCTTGGACCGTACAGTCATGCCCAAATAGCCAGATCGGAGTGCAGCGCGTCGTTCCCAGTTGCTGCGGATGATGTCGTTGTGGTCCACGGGCTGAGGACAGCCATCGGAAAAGCTAAGAGAGGATCCTTCAAGGTAATGGCTCACTTTAAAGTATTAAAGTTATGTTAAAAGTTACATCTTGTTAATTGTACCGGATAATATCTTTCTCCAAACCTAGCTGCACCCAAACGTCGTTATGCGTGTCGTGACTATTGTTGCTCGGTTCCAAAACACTAAAGCAGATGTTTTGAAGACCAAGGTTGACGCGGATTACGAAACTCATAAACGCTTCCTGCCTCCTAGTTTGGCTGCTCAACTGAACGCGTGTGATTCCCCTGCAGGACACTACCCCGGATGAGCTGCTGTCTGCGGTGATGAGCGCCGTACTGCGGGACGTGGGCCTTTCCCCAGAAAAGCTGGGGGACGTCTGCGTGGGTGAGGAAGGCACAGTGTCGGCCTCCGTTGTCTGACTTGCGCCCTACGGTGTCTAGCTCAGCTTTTGTGATGGGCAGTCATAGTTTTCAAACTTTTATACAAACCTTTGTGGGCAGAGAGAGATTCTCTTACAAATGTACACTGCTAGGGTTCCGTAGGTGGCGTAAAGGTGTCCTATGGTTATATATAGTACATCTTTCTGCTCTTCTTCTGTAGGTAATGTTCTGCAGCCTGGTGCAGGTGCCCTCATGGCCAGAGTAGCTCAGTTTCTCAGGTAAGCCAGCTCCGCTCCAGTTGTGCTGCAGGATTACACCCAGTATCCTCTGGATATTTACACAAGGCTGCTTTCACTCTTATCAGTGGGTTCCCAGACTCCGTGCCCATCTACACTGTTAATAGAATGTGTTCTTCTGGCCTACAAGCTCTCTTCAATGTAGCAGGTAAAGTCCTTTTGTAATTGAAGCATGAAACATTTTGCTTCTCCCACAGTATATTGCTATTGTCTTAATAATCCTATTTAGTAAAGGTCCAAAGGTGAAACCACTCTGCTGACCTTGGGACTCGAACCATCAACCTACCGATCACAGGCACAGTACCGTAGTCCCATGAGCCGCGCAACACCCTCCATTTTTAAAAGGTTTTGAACTTTGATTCAGAGCACAATTTATTCATAACATACTAATATGGTTGATATGGGGCGCCACAGTGCCACAGCGGTTAGTGCTGCTGTCTCATAGCAAGAAGGTCTGGGGTTCGAGCCCGGGGTCGGCTGTAGGACTTTGTGGAGTTCGCATTCTCTCCCTGTGTTCGCGTGGGTTTCCTCCAGGGGTTCAGGTTTCCTCCCACATTCCAAAGGCACGCAGGGCAGATTGATTGGCAAGTCTAAATTGGCTCTGTAATTGTGTGTGTGCGCGCGCGCCCTGCAGTGGGTTGGCGACTACCCTGGGTTGGTTCCGCCTGCCTCTTGTTCCCGTGACCCTGGTTGGGATTAAGCGGTGGTGGATGGATGCTTGATATGTTGCATATCAAATATAATGGTTGGACCACCTTCATTTCCTTTGTCACTTGCATAAACAGTTATTAAAAGTAAACAGAAGGATGGTTATCCTTGTATGGATGTGTTTGCCTAATGCTGCTGCTCAATTACAATAATAGCTTCTTCATGTAAACTGCAAATGATTGTTTCCTGTCCAGGTGGCATCAGGAATGGATCATATGACCTTGGACTGGCATGTGGGTGAGCTTCTCGAGTGAACATGGACCTCACTCCTGCATCGTCTATGGCAACATAATTGGCAATTAATAAGTGCCGTGAGTTGGTCATTTGGCAGCAGGCCTGTAATTGCAGTCACAGTACCAGTAGGGGGCAGAGCAGGTGATGAGGGACACGTTTGACACTCCGTGCCCTCTGACCTGCTGCTGTGTCTCTGTGTGACCTTCAGAGTGGAGAGCATGAGCCTGCGCTCTGTGGGAAACCCGGGTGATGTCAGCTCCAGGTTAATGGACAACGCCAAGGCCCGGGACTGCCTCATCCCCATGGGGTAAGGATGACCCCGAATGACCCCCCCTCTGCTCTGCTTGAATCCCGATTACAGGCCTCACAAATGCTCTTCTGGATGAATGGACAAAAATTTCCACAGATACACTCCAAAATCTTGTGGAAAACCTTCCCAGAAAAGTGGTAGCTGCAACTCCATATTGATGCCTATAGATTTAGAATGGGGTGGTATAAAACTTCCCGTAGGTGTGATGGCCAGGTGCCGCAATACATCTGTCCATATATATATGCATACATACATACACACATTATTAATGATGTTAAGTCTGTACTGTTTATTTTATTTTAGAATGTTAAGTCATTAATTCGTCTGTACTAAGACTGCATAATCTTTAAGACCCAATCTATAACCACTGCAGAAAGGAGAGACAGGTGGGATTAATCAGTGCCCCAGACCTGGTCATGTGACTCCCAGGACTGCTTTGACCACCCCTCCCCCACCACAAATCAATATTTACAAGTAGAAACCCTGTAGATATTAACTTCCATAAATCAGGCTGAAAGCATCAGATTTTAGTGCAGCTTGAAATTCTTTGGGGAAAAGTCTTTCATTTTTGGTATCACTTTTGGAAAGCTAGATAAATTCGTTTTTAGTGGATAGTGCCTTCTTTTCTGAAACCACGCCCACCGCATCCTTCATACAAAATGATCTATTTGACCTTCAGCAATTGAGAGGCTCTACTTTACTTTTATGAAACCTCTCTTCCTCCGTCACACGTACCAAGATCAGCCCCCCTGCCAGCAGAGCTGTACAGGTTTAAAAAGCGTCCGTGCTCAGAGATCGACTCTGCAGACTCTCCAGCTCTCGTCTTGGGGTCCCTGTGGGAGAATCTGTAGCATCTACTGTCTCTCTCAATGACCGTCCATGTCCGTCACGCAGAATCACCTCGGAGAATGTGGCGGAGAGATTCGGGATCTCCAGGGAGAAGCAGGACGTTTTTGCGCTGAGCTCCCAACAAAAGTACGATTAGCGCCCCACAGAACGGTGGCTTATCCGCCATTGTAGCTATCATTATGCATTAGGTGGACGTCATTGACCATTAATCGTTATTTAAGCTTCTGTCGGGCGTTTCTTTGACCTGTAAAAGGATTGTCACTGTGTTAAAGAGCTAGCAAGGCGCAGGAGCGAGGCGTGTTCCAGCAAGAGATTACGCCGGTCACCACAAGATTTGTGGATGAGGACGGCAAGGAGCGGACCATATTGGTCTCCAAGGATGACGGGATCCGGCCGGGAACTACCGTGGAGGGGCTGGCCAAGCTCAAGCCGGCATTCAAACCAGACGGCAGTACCACCGCAGGCTAGTAAAGAGTCTGTGTACAGACTTTGCCTTTTGGGGATGTTTGAGAAAAAGTATCCACTAAGAGTTAAAAAAATTCTCTCTGAACAACTGTATAAATGTGATGAAGGACACATAAAAAGATGCACACAGTTCTATCGGGTGCATAATAATATTTAGTATATAATAACATTAAGTAATCATAAAGATGTCTTAAAAAGAGAGGAATCTATGGAACTGTGATGTCAAATGTATCAGCTCAGAGGTGATTCTAGAATTTTTAAAGATGGGAGGCAAAGGATGGGCCAACCTCATCATTAGCCAATGATGTGTTTTGAATTGGTGAGTGACAGAGGGGGGCATTCTGGGGACCAATCAGCTTTTAGCTGGGGTCAGTTTGTCTGTAGCCCCACCTTGGTACATGCCCTTGTATCAGCTGTAGGTGGTTGTATAAATCAGGCATGTTTTTGCATGGGGATCTCATGTCACTCTCTCCATGCGCTCGAAGATCTGGTACGTTCCACAGAAGGTGGCTCACAATGGCATGTCGACCTGCAGGAAACTCGAGCCAGGTGAGCGACGGGGCAGCGGCAGTGCTACTAGGACGCCGGTCCATGGTGGAGGCACTGAATCTGCCCGTGATGGGGGTGCTGAGGGCCTGCGCCGTGGTGGGGGTCCCTCCAGACGTCATGGGCATCGGGCCCGCCTACGCCATCCCTGCAGCCCTGCGGAAGTCTGGTGAGTTTGTTGCCTTGGCTTCCAGAAACACCCAGAAGATGACGTCGTGTAAAAGGACGACCTTTTGGTGGTTTTATCCAAGGCTTCTTACAATCTTCATCCATTTATTCAGCATGTAATGTATACTGGAGCAGAACTTGTCTCTAGGACTTGAACCCATATCTTTCCGGTTACACTTCCACATCCTGTATCACTGTGTCTTCCGACCTAAGCTATTTTATCCCTCAGGGCTGTCCGTGGCTGACGTCGACGTCTTTGAGATCAATGAGGCTTTTGCCAGTCAGGTAAGTTCACCTCGAATCTTAGATCACGGGTAGATTTCACTTATAGCCTGGAGGTGAGGGGGGGGGTCCCCTTGCTGGCTTGACATTGTTGGACGTGGCCTGATCCTCCAGGCTGCGTACTGCGTGGAGAAGCTGGGCATTCCTCTGGAGAAGGTGAACCCCAATGGGGGTGCCATTGCCCTGGGACACCCCCTGGGCTGCACCGGGGCCCGGCAGGTGGTCACCCTGCTCAATGAGCTCAAGCGGAGGGGCAAGAGGTGAGCCCAGTTGTACCAGTGATTGATGTGTGAGGGGCAATGCATGACAAGCTCTGTATTATACATTTTTAAATACGTGCCTGCAGAGGCAACATACCTTGTTTACTAGCCAAAAACGCATTTATTAGTATAAGTTCTTTCTTCCGCCAATGACCAAACATTTACGTTTAGTTCCCATTAATTTTAAACTGTGTGTTATGCCTGGAATTTTAAGTAATATTAGTTTGAATTGTAGATTATAACAGCGTATCGATTTATTGTGATTCACCTGGCTGACACTACATGTGCAGTTATACAGAATTACACATCCATCTTGACCAGTCAGAATCAAGAATTCTACAGCGCCTTGCCATGCCTAGTAATGCTGGAGATTCAGGAGCTTCACTCCTTAACTGGTTCAGAAACCATCAACAGAAAATGTTTATATTTTATGTATTTTAATTAAATGACACATTACTTTTAAAGGAAGCAGGATTGAAGTAGTAACTTACAGCCCTCTGAGTTTCTTCATTTTATTTAAATATAAGCCTCTTCTTTTAATCTTTCTAAACTTTCAGAGCATATGGTGTGGTGTCAATGTGCATCGGAACAGGGATGGGGGCAGCTGCTGTGTTTGAATACCCAGGGAACTGACGCTAAGGGGGGGGGCGATTATCCCAGCAGAAGTACACAGCAGCCTGAATGTGTAAACTGATGGACCATGGTGAAAAGAAAATGGGTAATGAATGTTTATTACTGTAGTAGTAGGCTGTAGTTTCACATCGGGGGCCTTAATCTTACAGAAAATCCTTTTTGGTACATTACCTTTGTGCAAAAATGTGATTTAGTTAAAAAAAAAAAAAAAAAAAAAACTAATGAAAACTTTGTGTGAAAACTTGGGGGAAAAAATGCACTAAAAGGCTGGAAAGTTTGTCCGTGGACAGGGACCAGAACACGTGATGGCATGTGAATCCTGTGTCATGTTCCGTTGTCACGGGAAGTGATTTGGGAATGAGAACCAGCTGCTGCTTTCTGGAGGTACAATAATCCAGGCCCTTCATTCCTGTGCAGTTGTATGGTCTCCACTGCACTCTGATGCTAATAAAACTTTGCTCTGAGTTTCCCGATTCACGTTGATGATTTATGCACTAAACAATACAGCATACATTCACAGGTAGAAACGCAAAGCACGTGATTATTTCTGAATTTACTATACCTGCAAAGGGCCATTTTAATAATAAATGTTGTAGTTATTACTAGAATAATTCTTTGTATTTACCAGTTCCCAGCTGGGGTGGAATGAACACAAGATGACTCATATGTGTATAGTTCTGTCCAAATGCAGCACTATCCTTCAGTCTGCATTGACATAAGCCTCATCAAAGGAGCCTCTTCCCCAAACTTGAAGGGAAATGGGCAGCTCTCCCAGAATCCCTTGCACTGTAACTGTGGCTCTGGCCTCACTCGTGTCCCTGTGGTTGGGAAACACATGGTACAGAATTGGAAGCTAGATATTTGACTTGGAAATTGTATCTAATTGTATTTAGCACTAATGAAAAATTTGAAAAAAAGTGGCAGGATGAAAATGATTGGTCCAGAGAGACAACCAATCAGATTGTAGAGGAGGTGGGTCCAACCAATCAGATGTCTTGGTCCTGTCTCCTCTAGCTGCTCGGACCCAGCTCCTCTATAATCTAATTGGCTGTCTCTCTGAACCAGTGATTTTCCGCTCTGCTCTCAGAACATTTCTGTGTAAATAAAACTCCCATTAATGTTTCGCCCACTCTCTGCTACTTATCACATCCATGTCTGACAGAACCTACAACACGATGCTCCTTCCACTGATGCCCCAGCAAACGTGGCCATTGTTTCACACAGCCTATAGAACAAAAGTCTGGGGGCAGGTTTAGTGCAAATTGGGCCAGTGATTTCACACCAATAACAGGAGTCTGAAGGGCTCGGGGAAAACTGGACCAAGGACACTCAGTAATGACTTCCTTAGACACACCTCAACTTTTCTCCTGCTTAAATGTAGTTTGAATTATTTAATTGTACATTTATGGTGCACCTCTAACTGGCAGCTAACTGATGAGGTCTATAAAAGGCTATCTTACAGTTAACGAAGAGGGACGAGGCCGTACCTGGCAGTGAAGCTTATCTGGAGAGGGTGTCTACAGCAGCACAGCGGCAGCTTCGGCCTCAGGACACCACGACTGGGGGTCACCTCGAAGGAGCCACCTCCCCCCACCGATTCTGCGAGAGGACAGAGATGGAGGACACATGTGGCTAAAGCCTGCTAATACGGCAGCGTGTTTAACTCCAGATGGATGCTGGGCAGAAATTATGGATAACGAGTCTGGGGAATCATTTCTTCAAAGTATCTTTAAAGTCAGAGTACGAATGGGTGATCTTGCAATAGCTGTTACTGCCAATTTACTGAGGTCACTGGCGCACAACCATTTTTCAGTTCAATTTAATTTTTATATAGTGCCTTTCACAACAGAGTCATACCAAGGCATTTAACCAGAGTGTGTGCCGTTCCAATACTACATCATTTATACAGAACAGAAAAAGGGAAATTTCGTATCCTATATTAAAAATTAATGTATTATGTACTAAATAATAAATTCTAAAATTACTAATCATGATTATGGGAAAGGGTGGCGCGGTGGTGCAGTGGTTAGCGCTGCTACCTCGCAGCAAGAAGGTCCTGGGTTTGGTCCCAGGCCCTTTCTATGTGGAGTTCACACGCTCTCCCCATTTTTTCCGGGGGCTCCAGTTTCCTCCCATGGTCCAAAAGCTTGCAGGACAGGTTGATTGGCGAGTCTAAATTGGCCCTGTAGTTGGGTCAGTGTGTGCACCCTGTGGTGTGTTGGCGCCTACCTGGGGTTGGTTCCCATCTGCGCTCATTGTTCCTGTGATAGGCTCCAGTCCCCCCTGCGACCCCAGTTGGGACTGAGTAGTTTCAGATGATGGATTATGGAATCATTTATATAATATGCAAAAATGTCTACATTTAGTTTCAAAAACATAAAACGGCATCCAATAGAGAGCTGGAATGGAGCAAAAACATGGAATGTTTGGGGCCAGCTAGGAAACACTGATCTAGAACCCAGAGAGCTATATCACAGTCCATAAGCATCTATTTAGCAGACGCTTTTATCTGAAGCAACAAGCAGGGCCAGCCAGTCTCTGGAGTAACTGGGGGTTAAGGACCTTTCTCAGGGGCCTAATGGTGACATCACTCTGCCGACCCTGGGATTTGAACGAGTAACCTTCCATTCACAGGCTCAGCATCCTAACCTGCCAAACCACACTTTATCTCCCTGCGTACGGTACACTTGACACATTCTGGGTTTTTGATAAACATTATACAGTTATGAAGCTACACGTAAACGTCAATATACATTTATATTTTAAAAAAGTAGCAAAACCACTATTAGTGGTCAGATCAGCAGTATAACAGAACTCATTTAGTCAGCTGCAGGTACGTGGGTCCCACTGCTCAGCTGTACAAGGCTCTGAGCCTCAGGACCGCATTGGCGGCCGTTACCTATAGTGGCTGCCCAGTGACTGCTGGACCTTCCGCGGTTGGAGAGTATGACTTCTTTGACACTGGTCTGTCCCACGTAACATGTGCCAAAGTCCAGGCTGTCGGGTATCAGGTGGAGGGTGGGCAAGGAGAGGAAACCGCAAAGAGGCACCTCCTGGTGGAAGACACAGAGGTGTGAGGCGCTATATCAAATCACTAAATCGATGTACTGGGAATATATGAATACCAGAGTATAATGCCTTCAGAATTGCATTTATTAAAAGCCCGTATTGTTCAGCAGGGGGCAGCATTGCCCATTTGCTGCATGGAAAACATCAGGGCTCATCATGACAGATGCTAATCTGCTGACTTGACACCACCCACCTGTACACTTCCATTGTTATACTCCACTAGCAGGCATTGATGGAATCGGAGGCTGCGCCCCCCTGTTACGCTGCTCATCAGCTGTGGAGTGGGTGGGGTTTCTTCTGGGGGTGAACCCGGAGTGGCCAACAGGGACAAAGAACAGCAAAAGGCCACTTTGACCTGCGGGTCAAACAAGAAATCAGGAAGTGACATCAGGAGGATGGAAGTCCAGGGGGCTTTGTGGATAAAGCGGCAGAATCTGACCTGCATGTTGTGCCGGGGCTGGAGGACCAAGTACGGGGGCTCCCTGGGGTGGTCGCAGGGGCTTTGGGTGTTGCTCCTCAGCCAAGGCGGAAGGACACAGAAGGGAGGCTGGACGCTGAGTCTGAAGTAGACAGGCATCTCTAGAGGGTTCCTGAGGCGAAAGCTCCGGGTCGTCGCTGCCGGCGGTTCCTCCACCTGCAAGCACAGCAGCTCAGCAGGTGGAGCCAAGCATCTCGGCCAGAGCTCTGCGAGGCATCCAGCAAGACCTCTGTCTGCCCCCGCATGCTTCCTGAATCGTAAGCAAGCGGTAAAGCTACTTGCATTTTACAACATGGGTTCCATCACAGCCATGTAGCTGTAATTTTTATTCATTTGTCTGATGCTTTTATCCAAAGTGACTTACAGTAGGAAGAATGGTTACAATTTATTTGTGCTCCCCGGGCATTGAACCCATCACCTTCCGCATCATTAGCGTAATGCTCTGCTTGTCGAGCTACAATAACAGTAAAATGAAAAAGTAACAGTAAATAAGTTACAGCTTATAATGAAACTCTCTGAATTCTTTTTCTTTCCTGCCTGAGATGAAGAAAGGGTACTATATCCTAAAGGGCTTTTTTTATCAAAAAAAAAAAAACATTTTCAAGGTATGGAGGGTGTTTTGTGACATTTAAGCTCAGTGGGCGGGCTCTAAACAACACCTAACATCTGAATCGTTACATTGCAATTCATCCATCCATTTTCCAAACCGCTTATCCTTACTGGGTCGCGGGGGGTCCGGAGCCTATCCCGGAAGCAATGGG
>JAODJX010000001.1:23350477-23375986 GCA_026776945.1 Isichthys henryi
TAATTTGACACATTACTTCTATCCCCTTTTTTGAAAATGGGCGTTATGTTGGCATGCTTCCAATCAGAAGGTACCACTCCTTCAGATAAGGATATCCTTCAGATATTAAATGTTAACATACTGTAGTTGCAACATACAGTACCACCTAACTAATCTTCAACCGTCTAAGATATTCAGAGTGTGTTTTTGTCATTGTAGCTTGCAGAGCATTGTGTGTTCGTCCATTAACTGGTCGCCACGTTGCATGATATAATTTTTTAAATGGTGTGAAGGAACACAGGGCCGACATTTACTGGGGAGATAGTTGACGTGATTCCTGTCTTTTTCCTGATCGCAAGTCTCCGTCAACGATATCGACTCGGTGAGGCATGGCAGGCAGACGGAGGGTCTGCAGCGGTTCGTGGGGGAGAAGCTTGATGGCCGCTGCTTCTCCATCATCTTCAAAGGCCGGAAGGAGAATCTGGACCTTGTCGCGGGATCAGAAGAGGATGCATCGCACTGGACCTTAGGCCTTGAGAAGGTTGTCAACATGATGCAGCACTTCAGTCGACAACAGAGCAGCGAGCAGTATCCTTCCATGATCCCCTACCGTTCTATCTTTATATGCTCTGAGGAAAACAGGGTTATATCCAATATGATAGGAGATGCCCATATATGGAGAGTGAACTCTGTTCTTATAGGATCAAGGGTAACGGTTACACCCACTGTGATAGATGATGCTCATATTTGGGGAGGGAGGTATGTACTTATAGAGTCAGGGGAAAACATACACCCACTGTGATAAGTAATGCCCATAAATAGAGAGTGGGCTCTGACTTCATACAGGGTATGCACATGATGGTTCTGGATAAAAGCAGTTCACAGCCAGTGTGATAGGTGATGTCCATATTTAACAATCTCCAGTCCTGGGAGGCCGGAGCCCTGCACAGTTTTTGGTTTACCCTCTTTTAACACACCTGACTCAACTCCTTGTGCTAATTACCACACAGCTCTTGAGCTGAATCGTTTGTGGTGGAACAGGGAAAGAACTAAAGCTACACAGGGTTCCAGCCCCCCAGGACTGGAGTTCGACACCCTTCATCTAGAGGATGTGCCACCAAAATTTTTATTTAAAAAAATCCTTTTAAAAATGTCGATTTAAACTTGTTCAGAATTCTTTTGCTGAACCTAAACTTGTAACAAAGCTTACCTAATGCCAATAGTGGGCATTGAGAAATTATGTAACCTAATATTTTTTTGGCTGATTGGTCCATTTTTCAATCAGCTATTATATGGCGTAACTGAGCTTCCTTGATGTAGCGCAAGGCTATTTATTTAATTATATTTTCTTGATTTTGGCTAGAATCCTTACATTAGTTGTTTAGCTGGATCTTCACCTGCATGCGCAAAGCAGACAAGGACAATGACAACAGGATGAACCTGAAGGAAATCAAACACTTTCTCAAGCAGATCAACATCCAGGTGGACGACCATTACGCAGAGCAAATCTTTAAGGTGAGGAAGAATGACATTCGGCACATTATATTGTATAGAGCATTTATAACATTTAGAAGACACTGTAGATTTATATACACAGTACTGTACAAAAGTCTTATGCAGTTAAAGAAAATTTTTAAAGGTATTTATCTAGGTAGTAAATGTAAATATGTCCAGAAAAAAAATGTGATATGCCAGGAAACAGTAACAAATAAGAAGAATTTCTTCTGTACCTCAAAATGTTACTGATTTTGTTGGATTGCTAGATGGACACCGCTTCAGTTCCCAAACCTCTCCTCAGGGGCACCCCAGTCAGTCCATGTATCCACAAAATCTTACCACCAACTTTTAATTAGTTAAATTATTTGATCAGGTAATGTGTGTGAATGGTGTTCGCACCTGTCAATTGGTTGGTACCCTGTCTTGGTGCCCCAGGACAGGCTCTGCGACCCTGCATAGGATAAGCAGATATGGAAAATGGATGGATGAATGGATGGATGGAATATGAAGAGGTATTCATTAGCTGAAAGTTTTATGTCAGTATTTATTAGTCAGCAAGTACTTGGATATATTGTGTAGTTGTATGGTGAATTTAGTATAGGTATCGAAATGGCTGACACGCTTTGACAAATATAATACAACCACTCTCGTTTAGCAACTACCTCAGTTAGTGACCTTCCACAAATTTGACATCAATAAAATTCATGTTCCCAATGCAGGCATTTATGACCAAATTTCATATGCCTCACAACAACGTGCATACCTGAGTCAGAGAGATCTCTGAAGTGGAATGTATAAAGTGCGGGTAAAAATGTCCGCTTCATGAAGGATTAAAGAAGCTGAAGTAAAGTTGTAGGAACAGCCGCGGTCACGCCCAGAGTAGCATGATTTTCACTTAGCAACCATTTCGTGTTTTCCCATAAATACAATCATACCTCGACATATAACAGATCTACATGTAGGTAATTGTGAGACAGCTGGTACTTTCGGCGCATATATTCATTATAGAAAGTCTATACCCAGTCCTCAGGGGCCCCCTGACAGCCCACATGGTGGCTCCCTCCTTCCCAGCTCCCAGCCAATCAAGCACAGCAAATACCAGATACTGGTGTGCTGGGACATGAGGTCCGCAAGGACCGGGATGAGAAACATTTATAACAATTCCTCAAATTTTGATGTGATACCTAGCAATGCGACACCAATGGCTCAGGCACGCTGGAGGGGGCCGAGATCATGAAGTTTTACAGCATACTGACCAACCGGGAGGAGATCGACACCATCTACAATGAATTCGCCCGCACGGACGGCCTCATGGGTGCCACAGACCTGCTTGACTTTTTGCTGAACGAGCAACGGGAGCAGTCATCCTTGGAAAATGCTCACCAGCTGATCAGGAATTATGAGCTGGACGAGACAGGTGAAGGAGTTGGAAAGCTCAGCCCTGGCTTGGCTGGATTGTGTCCTATCTTTGTTTTCATTTGCTCATTGCCAATATACAGTACATATTCTTTAAACATTATGCAAATTCCACAGTATGGTATTCAATTTCAAACCTGTTCTTCTTTTGAACTGCAGCCAAACAAAACCAGTGCATGACCAAAGATGGCTTCCTAATGTACCTGCAACAAGATGAGGGTATGATATTCAATCCTGCGCACAAGGATTTATATCAAGACATGAATCAGCCCCTCAACCATTACTTCATCTCATCCTCCCATAACACTTACCTGATGGAGGATCAGCTGAAGGGTCCCAGCAGCACCGAGGCCTACATCCGGTACGTATGCCAAACCTGAAGAGTTAGTGTCACCTCTGACCCTGGCAAATGGGGGGCAGTCTTCATGTGTCAGGGAGCCAATGAAATGCCAAAAGGCTGGTGCCGGTCCTCTTGATGAATCATGTGTTGCGTAGTCCTGTCTTCTGATGATGACGTTTTCTGTTAGTATCTATTAGCACAATGGAAGTCCAACTTGTTTGTTGGGCTGTGGGCCTCTCTGTTGCTATCTTTCTCAGAGCACTGATGAAGGGCTGCCGCTGTGTGGAGCTCGACTGTTGGGACGGGGTCGATGGTGAGCCGGTCATATACCACGGCCATACCCTCACCTCTAAAGTCCTCTTCAAAGACGTCATCAAAGCCATCAAGGAGTACGCCTTCAAGGTGTGTCAAGTGTGTCCTCTGCACAGTCTTCGCCCAGAGATTTGTCACGACACACATCTCTGAATACTCCATTTGTTTTGCTTGTCTTGGTCCCCAGGTCTCTGAGTTCCCGGTCATCCTCTCCCTGGAGAACCACTGCTCCATCGAGCAGCAGAAACGTATGGCCTATCACATGATCAATATTCTGGGCAGTGCCCTGGTGACGGAGCCCTTGGGAGACAGGATGCCCACCAGCCTGCCCTCACCACATGTGAGACACTGCATTCCTGGTAGCCTTGGACCCACACCTTCTAGAATATTCTACCACAATCAACTATTTATGACACATTGCACTTTAATTGAGAAACACTTTCCCTTCTGTTGATACAAAAAGAGTATAATTGGCACTGAAAAAAGTATTATCCAGTGCCGTGGGACTGTAAATGCCACTGGTCCACTGTTGACATCTTAGGCAAATTTGTATGTGCTATTGGCCTTTAGCACAATATAATTTACTAATAACACATTCTTCATGTCACTAACAAGCTGTTATTCATTTTCCTTTATGCCCATCTCATTGGTCCGAGAATGTATAGTTGACTATTATTGACTTTTTATTGCTCTGTTTCTGTGGATAGCTTATATGCATGCATACACTGAGGATGATCACAGGACAGACCTTCATTGGGTAGTTGAGATGTAGAGTGTGGATGAGTATAGTTTCATTAGAAAAGGTGTACAGGGCTTTGTAATAATCGCAAGAGAACCGTAAAGTGCATCTACCTGTAGCTCTTGCTTCCTCCATCACTGGAGATACAGAAAAGAACTCTGTGTGGCTGGTTTTAAATCATTTTATAGATATTTCTGTGTACTCAAACTGAGATAAGTATATCCACTTCTCGTTTTTGATTTTAAAACAAAAATTGAGCAAATTAGAGCAAATTTTTCGTCTATTTAAGTGGCTAGTTCCAATTTATGATCGTCGCTTACATGATCAGCTGCAAGATGGTCCCTCTGAAAACCACAACTTAACTGGCTGCTGCTCAAAATGGTAGAGTTGAGACCTGACGTGGGCATCTCAAGTGGTCACCTTTGGCATGATTGGCCTTCAAATCGCTCTTTGTACAAGGGTTTCGTTCAGTACGCTGGGACAGAATATTAGGAAAATATCATGTGAAATAGAGATGAATGTAATGGCTTGACCGCAAAGCATGTAAAAAATGTGGGCAGCTGGTTTCAATTTGGGTTGCTAAATTCATAGGTACGTTCTTATAAGAAACGCTTGTTGTGTGACGAACTTGTAAGTGGACCCTGTCTTATATGGATGGGATTTTTTTTGTTTTTTAGATTCACGCTGAACATTGCCATAACAGCACATAAGTTATGCATCATTATAATATAATAAACACCTCATATGAAAAGTCATAGCTTCTTATACAGTACTAGTTTGTTATTGAGCCCCCATGAAAGATTATTTACCTGGTTATTTATGGGTGAAAACATACATGTCTGAGTGCTTGTGCAGTGCCTGTGGATGATATTGGTGTAATGCTGGGAACCGTGAAGGAATTCATCTTCGTTAACCGGAAGCTTTCTGTTCATTGACGTCAGCAGAGATAGTATGAAATGCTAACTGCACTACTGACTTTGGTCATTGGCAGGAACTGAAGGGCTGCATCCTGGTCAAGGGTAAGCGCATGAACAAGCTGGACGTGTTCTTCAACCCCAACAGCGCGATGGATGAAGGTAGCGTTTCAGAGGAAGACGAGGCCGCTGAGATGAAGGAGGAGTCCAAACCGAAGGTTGGTTGAGTGTTCGACGGGACAAATGATGGTGCAATAAGACAGACATTGCAAAACAAGATGCTGCAGTTATAGGTGTTGGGGACGTTTCATGCTCAGGATACTGAAAGTCAGAATGACCAATAGACTTTACTGAGTTTCTTTTGTATAATCAGCAGCCATCAACATATAGCTACACATACCGCTATTTTTAAAAAAATGAAAACTCGCAACACGGGATCGCTACCCTACAGACAATGCATTACCACCAGCAGCCAGAAGGGGTGCTGAAGCGCCCTCAACACCCCTACTTCCAGCGCCCCTGGGTGCAATATAAGAACTAGTGAAACAATTAATTAGTAATAAATAGGTGATGCAATGGGGATACAGATGTGCAGATAGACCACAGTATAGTAAAGCAATTATGTTACATGAAATAATGTACAATACGTCACATTATCATTTTTCTGGGCACGGTGGAGTAAAAAAAAAAAAACCTTCATATTGGTTTTTCACAATTGCTATTAAGTTCAAATTAGACCATAATTCCACAGAATCTAGACCACACACACACAAATACGCACAAAATAAACAAACGTGATTGCAGCAAATTCAAGATTCATAGTGATTCTTGGCTGAGTGATGCCAGATGTTTAAGTAAGGCGTGATTGATTTCCAGAAATCCAACATGAAGCTGGCAAAGGAGCTCTCTGATGTGGTCATCTATTGCAAAAGCGTCCACTTTAAGGGTTTCGAGTATGCAAGGGACAACCAGAATTTCTACGAGTTAGCGTCCTTCAAAGAGAGCAAGGCGAACCAGCTTGGCAAAACATCAGGTGAGGCCATGAGTCGCTTTGTGACAGCTCTTCTTAAACACTTTTGGGCAAAACACACCAGCAAATATGAAAACACAACAACAAATATGAAAACACACCAGCAAATAAAATACACACCAGCAAATACAAAAACACAACAGCAAATAAAAAACAAAACAGCAAATACAAAAACACACCAGCAAATGCAAAAACAAAACAGCAAATAAAAAACAAAACAGCAAATACAAAAACACAACAGCAAATGCAAAAACACAACAGCAAATATGAAAACATGCCAGAAAATACAAAGACACAACAGCAAATACGAAAACATGTCAGCAAATGCGAAAACACTACAACATTAGCAGCACTGAAAACAGAAAGCGTATGTACTTACTGATCCTCACCTTCTTGTTATTGAATGGACAGGCAGCCTTTCAATCAGCTGACAGTGGTAACTATAGTTAATGCAAAGGTACATCCTTAGGAACCTTTAACATGCTCTTTTCATGTGAATAGACGCTGCTTTGTCTGTGTCTTTTCACTGCAACTCTGCATTGCGACTTATTTTTCTCATGATCTGAACATAGCCCAAGTTGTTTTCTCGAAATCACAAACTAAAAGTTATCTCGGCAAAACAAAAGTTGTAATTAAACACGGGAACGGCATTTGTCTAGAGTAAGAGGGAAGCGGATACCATCTACCATAGGCTACGATTGAACTTAGGCTTATATGGTGAAAGCCACTGCAGAAAACTTGTAAATCTCCATATCCATGCAGAAAGAGAATCAAGTCATCAGGAGGAAATACTCCATAAGCAAAATAGTGTGAACATGCCGTGCCTTAAATGTCAGTCTGCTGTTCCATTTGAGTGAGAATTTTATGGAAGTTAAAGCAGAATGTACAATACTGACAAAGCAAATAACAGCTGCTTCACTCATGGTGCCAGTCGGAGGTTTGTTCCACACTGTGCTTTTAAATACGGGTCAATGAGAAATCTCTTAAATCACGATCATTTTATTTACATGCACCATAGAACTGGGTGAAAGTAAAATTCTTGTGCCACAGTTACATGGGAGGGAACAGGGGCATGGGGACAACAGGACAAAACAGTATAATTGGTGCAATAAGAGATGGGACAGTGTGGGGAGTGGAAGAATTAATATATTCAGCATGTCTAAGTTTGTGCAGATTAGGCTCAGTGCAAAGAGTACTGATAAAAGTGCAAACAAGTATGCAAACACTTCACCCAAATGTGTGAACTTCTCCAATTTTCTTGGCAAGGAAACAGGTTCTCCCGGGAGTAACGGACGTAGGAGTGGTTGACTTAGTGAGTGATTATAAGAACACAACAGCAAATTAATCGATGTTGAAACAAATCTATCTGCAATTTAGATATAAAACACAGTCATTTATGTGAGGTCAAGCCACAACAAAAACAGGCAGAGCACTGTAGCGTTAACATTACAGCCCAGAACAAAGTAATGCCTTAATGTTGCCATTACATGAAGAAACGAAGACAATAATATATAAATGATGAGTAAGCAAGTGATTTATACTTGTGCTAATCTGTGAATGCACCAAAATATTTCACCCGCTTCGAGTCATCCATGACATTTGGAAAACCGTATTATTCGCAATATCCTCATAACTTACAGCGGGAGGCTCACATCCATCAAAGTCTTTTGATTTCAGTGTGTACAGTCATATCTAATGACATCCGTTTTCTCTTTGTATCTTTTGCTTGCATCTGGCACCTTCGCATTAACTGTAGTTACAACTGTCAGCTGATTCACAGGCTGCCTGTTCATTCAGTAATAAGTATGTGATAATCAGTAGGTACCTTTTCCATTTCCAGTGCTGCTAATGTTGTAACTGTTTTTGTATTTGCTGGCATGTTTCCTTATTTATTAGTGTTTTCACACTTGCTGGTGTTTTGCCCTTCATATTTCACAGTAAAGTTGTGTCTTCATATTGCTGGTTACATCAAAGTTGCCACCTTGGATAGTTTGATAGTTTGTGTGTGTGTGTGTGTGTTTGTGTGTACAGCACTGTGCAAAAGTCTTAAGCAGTCAGAGTAAATGATTTTTAAATAATCTTCACGTTGATGTAAAACCATGATGTCAAAGTGTGTTAGCTTTGTCATTTCAAAACCTTTCTTTAAACTCACCCCAGGATTTTCAACAACCATACAAAATTTTTTGACCCAACCACTAGCACATCTAGTTTGTCTAATCAGTACCTCACTGAGTCATTTAACATATTTAATAAATTGAGTGAGCTGGTAATGTAATTTAACAAATACATGGAATGGCTGAGGTGCCCCTGAGCAGAGGTTTGTAAACTGAAGCCGTATTCATCTAGTTATCCAACTTTTTTTCTAATGTAAAACTGTATGTATAATTTTTCTGGAGAAACGTACACTTACTACACAGATAAATGGCTTTTAACATTATCTTAGACACAGGTCCTCTGTATGTTAATGTTAATATTAGAGTGTTTATTCTGCTCTCCTGCCTTCCAGCCAACGCCTTCATTCGCCACAATGCAGCCAAGCTGAGCAGGATTTACCCAGCAGGCTCCAGGACGGACTCGTCCAATTATAATCCTGTGCCCATGTGGAACGTCGGCTGTCAGATAGGTAACAGGCCTCGCCCAGCCGGCCACTAAAATCAATCGGCTTTTAACAGCATATCAATCACACATGGCTTGAGAAAGTAAGTACTTACAAGCTTCCTACATACCTGGCCTTCCAGGACTGGGCCAGAGACAGATGATAAACCCACTCAGATTCAATTCAGCCACATTTAGTCCTTTCGGCTGCTATCAGAAGTCTACACACCCTTATTGCATTTTCTGCTTTTGTTGACAGAAAGGCCCAATTGGAGTGGGATTAGTTGTACGTGGGGACGTAATGTAATTGAAGCAATTATCAATGAGGTCCATAATTTTAATTCATTCTGAATCTTCCACGTCTGTAATTATTGCAAGTCTCCAAAGTAATAATTCTGCAGTGAAATGGCCATCTTCGTTTCAGTGAATATGGACCTCTGTGATAATAGCAGTTCCTGTTCGAATTGTCATATCGGTTTATAAGGTCATATCTGTAAAGGCACACATTTTTAAGGCATAAACAGCATTTACCCCCTAAAAATGGAGCCTGAATGGGTGCTGGTTTTTCCGTATAAATGTGTGACAACCTAAACTTACAGCCTCTTCTGTGGCAGTATTTTCAGTAGGTGCAGAGTGGTACAGTACACCAGTTTGTAAGCCACTGTATGGTTGTGTTTCTTTAGCATGCTAACAGGATATATAGCCCAATGCTGAAAATTGTGTTGTCATTTGCTTTCTATACTCACTCACTACAGCATTAACTTTCAGATGGGATTATTTTAATCTCAGCTATCTCTGGTAATTTGGGGAAATTACTCACGTTTCTTATGCTGTCCAAATTCACCAGGCCACTTTGCAAACTACATACCAAGTCCCCCTAGGTAAAACTAATCTGAATATAGCTAAATTATAAAATCATAACAAATGACATCAGACCATTTTCCACCTTTATAAAACATCTTTATAGTGTTATAGCCAGCAACATTTTGGTTAAACCCAAAGATTTTTAGAAGAAAAAATTATGTGCAAACTTACCTTTTCGCAGCAAATTACCTTTCACTTCACTTACGGTAAGTCTTTTTGGGCAGGTTTCTCCCACCTCAGAACTCCCAAGATTTTACAGTTTTTCTCCGACTCACTGCAGAAACGTTCAAGCCCCAGCAGCAACAGGGCTCTTAGGTCACAAAAGTTTAACCAGGCCCAGAAATACTTTTTAGGAAGCAATAGCTTCCATGCCCAACAGCTTAGACTGATGGGAAATATTCAAAATGGCTGCAATATGCAGGGAGTCGCTATCTACTGTCAAAAATGCTTGCAGCTGCTTTAAGGTTTCCTGTATCCTACCTGACAAGCTGTTTATGTACCTGGGCATCAGTTGAGAAGGAACCAGATCAGTGCGTTGTTTCGGTGGGGCTAGATCTTTTCTACTCCTTAGAGATGACCTCCACGGCGTACCCTAACATAGCTAATGTATTGGAATTCTTTCATATCTCTCTGCTGAATTGCATCATTCAGAGATAACATCTTGTAGCCAACGACTAGCTCAGCATCATACAACCAAGAACCATGGAGGAGAAACCTCAGAACTGCTGATTTGACAAGGGGTCAGACCTGTTCAGTGTGGTCGCTTGTTACCATTTATCTTCTGATCAGACTCTCTCTGCTCACCAAAATCCTCTGTCCCATCCTGTCCACAGTGGCACTGAACTTCCAGACACCGTGCTGCGAGATGGACCTCAACCAAGGCCTCTTCCTTCCAAACGGGCACTGTGGATACGTCCTGAAACCCAAATTCCTGCGTGACAAAAAATCGGGGTTTGACCCCACTGGCCTGTCCCCGGAGCTGAGGATGCAGACCACGATCTTCCACGTGATGGTAGCAGAATCTTCACATTCATGTTATTATTTTGAGATCGTTTAGAATTAGGGTTATCTTTGCTCATCTTCACTGCAATTTCATTCTGGTCATTAGGGGACTTTTAACCTTTCGGTTGCCAGTCAAAGAGCAAGCTGTAATATGTTTGAGAATCGAACCTGGCTTGAATTGCTCCAGTAAAACATCTGTCTGTACATGGTTGGTAAACTTTAGTCACTTCAGAATAACTCACAGTAAGGAAATATTTATGTCTACATTTTATTGATTTAAGTGATTCTTTTATCTAAAATGTCATACATTTTTTGAGAAAGCAGGGTCAGATGTCCACTGGAGCAGTTGAGCACCTGGGATTTTTTAAATAATTGATACTTTATTGATCCCTGTGGGGGGAAAATTGTTTTAATGGCTCCCTCAACTTGCTCTGTGTAGAGTAAGTTGTTGACGAGGGTCAGCTGCCTGGTCCTTGAGCCGGCCTTGCTCAGGGACCTACAGACATGCTGAGGGTGGGTTTGAACCGGCGACCTTCTGATTACAGGCACACCGGCTAAGCCCACTGAGCCACACGCTGCCCCATTGAACTTGTGACCTTCATCTCACTGGTGTAGCATACTAACCAACAATGCCACATAGCACCCCCATTGCTGCATGTTAACGGTGGAACTTGAGTGGTGCTTCAATGTAATGTGTGTCATCCTGGTTCAGTTCATGCTCACTTTCAAGTATGTAATCAGGTTCTGCTCCTGCAGGTCATCTCAGCACAGCAGCTGCCCAAACTGAACAAAGAGAAGCCCAGGTCCATTGTGGACCCCCTTGTAAAGGTACAAATCTTTGGCGTGCCCGGTGACACAGCAGAGAAGAAGACACACCACATCAACAATAACGGTAAGTCTCCTTCACCTGACAATGATCCTGTTCCTTAGATGCTCTGTTTCTTAGGAAGTTCTTTGCCGTTTGCACTGGTAAGCCCCGCCAACCCTGGAGTATCTACACCACGCCGATTTTCTGAAGCTCTTTAAATACAGAAGCAGTATGATATCTTCTGTAACTTAGTGTAACAACGATCCAATCAAGTGACGACCAGTTCAGGCAGAACGAAAACCAGAAGCATGTCTGTGAAGCCTCATGAGATGTTTTACTAAAAACCCATCCATCAATTTATCCATTAATTTATCCACTTAATCCCATCAGGGTTGCAGTTTGTGTATTTAATCTATTTAAGACCTTCACAGGTATAGCAGTAATCATCATCGTCATCATCTGCCTGTCAAACTGGCATTGCCACAATTGCAACCATAACCAATAGGATGATAAAAGCAACTTGAACTGTAATGAATAAAAAATGCAAATAAATCATGTTCTACAAAAACCATGTAAATTCCTGATTCATCTCAGGAGTGTTGATGCAAATTTACAGAGTCTTGTCTCATGCTAACCGTGACATGCTAACATGCTAAGCAAAATATTTCATATTCATCTTCCAACTGCTTATTCTGAGCAAGTTTGTGGGGCATTTTGTGTCAATATTAAAAATTGTTTTTGTACAGCATATACAGTTTATTATCATCTAACTGTACTTTGCTTATTTTTGTGTTATGATTTTAAACAAAAAAACAATCATGGTACATATTTAAAATGTACAACTTCTGATTTCAAAGTGTTTTGACGAGTGGTAAGCAAAGCCTTGACAGCTCATCACCCCCCTCCCAGACCCCCATCGTATACCCCAGACTGATTTCGTGCCTGTGTCCAAAACTGCTAAAATGATTTAGCCAAGAGTAGGAAGTTAGTCAGGATACATAGTGTACGTGTGGTGTTACAGTACAGTCATCCATACGATGGCAAAGCTCCCTACAGACACAGCATCTACAAACCACCTATGAGGTTCCTCAGGAATCACAAGCAAACTTCTAAACCTTCATGCAGGTTTCAACCCCATGTGGAATGAGAAGTTCAAGTTCATTGTCCACGTCCCGGAGCTGACTCTGGTGCGCTTTGAAGTGGAGGACTACGACACCGCGAGCAACAACGACTTTATCGGACAGTATACTCTGCCGTTCACCAGCATACAGAAGGGTGAGTCCAGCTGGGGGTCTCACCCTGGTCACATCACCTTCAGCTGCAGAGCCTTGCGGTCACAGTGAGCTTCTCTGGGAGCCACCAGCCAAGTTAGATGCTCAGAGATGGCCGGCACATTTATCCCAGCGTTTAGCTTTTTTTGTCATTTAGCCCTCAAAGCACTAGGCAGAACGTCTAAGCGATGGTAAAGGACAAGGCCAAAACATCTTAGATTTCTTCCATACTGCACCACAGGGGTATGCTAAAGATTAAACATTAGCATACATTACCTTTGGTGGCTATTTGTAGTCATTTGAGTTATAGAATACTCTTTTCATTATTAATGTTAATGCTTAATAATAATATAGTCAATCCATTCTTCAGTGTGCTGGTGGGCACGCACACACACACACACACACACACACACGCATGTAGGGTATACCTATCCTTATGAAGCCCGCTCATTCACTTCTATGGGAAAAATGCTAACGTTAACTATGACAACCTTAACCCCCACCCACTGGTCCCCATAAGGGAAAAAAACTGATATTTATCACATTATGGGGACATTGTGTCCCCATAAGGATAGGTATACCTGCTTCACACACACACACACACACACACAGGTTTGTAATTATATCCATGTGGGGATTTTCCATTCATTAATGTTAATTTAACCCCTAAACTTAACCATAACCGTAACCCTAACCCCTAAACTTAACCATGAGTAATCAAACAAAATATGAAACATTTCGCATTTTTACTTTTTTGACTGCATTCACCGATCTTTGTGGGGACCCAAAAATGGTCCCCAAAGCATCAAAAAATTTGGTTTTTATTACATTGTGGGGGACATTTGGTCCCCACGCAGGAATATAAACCTAATTCACACGCACGCACACACACACACACACTACTATTATCATTAGTGGTGTAACGGACCGTTGTTGACTCGTGATCTGTACTGATCCCCCCCGGCACGCATGTGAACTGCGGATTAATTGCAAAGTTTAACCATAAGAGTGTGAAATACATTTTTTTAAAAGCTGATTTTTGAAGCAATAATTCCCTAAATTTTTATCCTACTGAAGTCCAAAGAGGACATGCATTCAAGGCTTGAAATTAATTTTTTACAATGGGGGAGAGAATTCCTCCTTTGTGTGTAGCACATGGGGGGGGGATTTTTGATTTTTGGTGCGAATGCAATAAAAAAAAAATACTGAGTGGATTTAATGGCATTAACCATTTCTGGTGGAATCTACTTTCCTCTCTGCTGACAAACTCTCTTTGCATGTGTCTAATTACAACTTCTGTTATTTCATATATCAAATATCAAAAAACAACTTTGGCTTTGTTGACATCATGAGAGATATAAGCCGTGATCTCAGCGTAGCAACACGGAAGAAGATAAAAGAAAAGAGTTGCAGTGAAGAGATACAGACAAAGCAGTTGTGTGTAAATTCCTTGCTTTAAGTGTTAAGTAATAAATGAAAAGCAAAGCTATGTTTCTCTCCCCCACCATTTTTTGCTGCATGATACAATCCAAACCCTGAACTTTTGTATATGTCATGCTACCAATATATTATTAATTGTATGAAGCAGCAGGGTTGGGCTGGGATTAAATTTCGGCCCTGGACTTTGGGGTCACCCACAGCCCTACGATAAATGTTGCTGAGTCAGTTTGCCACCACCCCCCCCCTTACAAATTGTTTGCCAAGCAATGCATTTTGCTGACTTGGTGGGGGAGGGGCATAGTAAATTTTGCTGTTCAACATACCCTTCAAGCCCTAGAAAAAATGTATCTGCCCAGTCCAGACACTTTCCCAGCATTCCTGAATCAAACAATCTAGAATGGACCAAACTATCAAGAACCTGGTACGAGTGTGTTGGGAGCTGGGAGGTAGCAAAAATGTGGGGTGTTTGGGGGTCCCCGAGGACTGGGTGGAGATCCCTGGCATAAGGAGATTGATAAGCAGCCACAGCCTTCCAGAACAAGACAGGTAGAGGTAGCTGTCCAACTCCCATGGTAAATATTCCACTGCACGACAGGATGAAGTGTAAAGTTGCCGCTATAGGTGAGACCGTCGTCTAGCAACACCAATAATCCATGGAACACCTTGGTTGAAAGTATCTTCCTGTTTCCATAGGGTACCGGCACATTCCTCTGTACAACAAAAGGGGAAATTTAATCCCTTCAGCTGGACTCTTCGTGCACATCATGATCATGTCCTCCGAGTAGAAGCCACCTTCGGAAGCATTTGCACCTTATCATGTACCCAACAAAGGCCACTATTATCTCAGTTCTGTAAAATCGGGCTGCTGATTTTCTTCCTTTTTTTAACAAGTTGTATGTGGGACTCCAGGTTAAGTGTCTGTCATTTTATTTGAATTTAGTGATGAGTTGTCATTGTTGACACACCACAGTGCACAACAATGAAATGTGTCCTCTGCATTTAACCCATATGTGACAATGTGACAGCGGGGGGCAGTTGATTCAGCGCCCAGGGAGCTGTGCTTGGGGGCGGTACCGTTCTCAGGGTACCTCAGTGGTGTCTTGTTAGTTGGGGATTTGAACCTACAATCAGCTCACAAGTGCGATTCTCTAACCATTAAGCCACCACTGCCCACTTGCAGGGACTTTCATTAGCATATTTATGCTAGTCAATATTTAAGATGCGGTTTGTAGTCTGTAAATGTCTCTAATTTCATATACAAATATATAGCACTGCATTGTCAGACATTTAAAATCGATTGTACTTTATGATATTTCAATTGTGTTCAGTTCTGATGGGTTGTTTGTAAATTATAATAAAGTGGAACGGTCTGCTTATTCTGGTCAGAGTCACGAGATGGCTTGAAGTGTCTCGCAGGCAGCAAGGCTGGGGGACACCCTAGATAGGATGCCAGTCCATCGCAGGGCATGTGTCTTTGGACTTTGGGAGTGACAGCGTACCTGGTGAGCAAACAAACTCCACACAGACTCAGACGGACAGATTCAAACCGCCAACCCTGGAGGTATGAGGCTGCCCACTGACACCTTCCCCGGCTGCTTTATAAACTGAAGTTACACAGGTGTGAATTCCATTTCACAATGCCGACAGTTCCTTCAGTTGACCGTTTCCCCCTCAGTGGAATCTTTCTCGATATTTGAACTGACCAGAGTCCATTTGTTTTGGTTACTTTATGTATGGATTTACCAGAGCAGACGCTTGTGCTGAGAAATAAGCAGCCAGCCAGGAATCACAGATCAGGTTGGATTTCACAGCAAAAATATTCAGCATACAGCTTATTTAGGAGCGCTTGATTTGACATGTTTATTAGGCCTAATGACACTAGAAAGAATTTAGCAACCGGCCAACGCCAGTGTATGATCCCAGGTATCTTCCACACATGTCAGTACACAGGAGCATTTAAAATTACACAGGTGGCAGTGATTTTAATGTTCAGATTATGTGACGTTTATCATCTAAAGAAAGACGGCAAAGGCCTAAGTATAAGGCAGAATGCATATATACAGGAAGTTACAAAAAAGGGGTTTATAAGATGCTTGGCTGTAATTATATATGTTTCAGGCACATTATTATTGTAAGAATTCAGTATTACAGTATAGAGTAGACACTAGGCTAATTGATAAAAAAATTCCACTAACCGGTAACATGAGCATTAATACCTTAGCCCTGGAGACCTGACAGGTTCGGCAGCACTTAACAGTGTTATGAATTTACAGATCAGCTAGTTTATGTAGGAAGTTCTTTGTTGAAGCGTGTGTTGCCCTTGGTCTCCAGGATCCGCAATGTGCGAATGCTAATTTAATAGTAGCGTAGCATTCGCTGTCGCGTGGAGCTTCTCCCACGTCAGAAGAGCCCCGCCTCCTTCTTCAGGTGATTTTGCCTCCACTTCGGCAGGCGGCTGAAATCTGTCCTGGTCGTACCAAATAAGCTCTCAAAATCCGCATCAGACAGGTAGTCCTGTAAAAACACAGGCAAATAAGAGAAACAGAAAAATTAATACAGTCTTCTGAAGGACTATTGCTGGATTATATTTTTAAATTGATCACCAACCATGGGATGTGAACAAGTGACCTTCTGATCATAGGCACAGAGCCACATACCAACCACACTTTGCTAACAACATGTAATGTATTCCACTATGTCATTACTCATTCCATTCATGCATCCATCTATCGATCTCCCAACTGCTTATCCTGGTCAGGGTCATGGGGGGGGGGGGGGCTGCAGCCTATCACAGGCAGCTCAGGATACAAGGCTGGGGTACACTGGGATGCCAGCCCATCACAAAGCATATAAAATCATAAAGTACTTTAAATTCATTTTAAGGGCCATTCAAGAGCCCGACTGTGACATCACCCTGCCAACCACAGGGTTTGAACCAGCAGCTAACCCACTGAGCCACACAGTTTAGACATACTTTAAAATGCTACTGTAGCAATCTCATTTTGGCACACAGGGTGGGTGTAGCCAATAGTCGTCAGTCAGGTTAGTCGTCAACCTGTCGTCAGGTTAACCTGAATCGCACGTCCAGAGCGCTGCACCCTCCTTCCCATTTGCTCACCTCCTTCTTGCTGGGATCCACGCCCGTGGGCAGCTCCCCTGCGTCTTTGTTGACTAACAGCTGCGGGGAGATGGCAGTGTCCTTGCTGGCTGAGATACTGGGGCCTTTACTGGGAGGTGGGCTGCTTTGGCTGGAAGGTTGGGGACTATTTAGTGTGGATTTGTAAGCCGGCGGGGAGCTGACAGGGCCACCCGGGGCGCTGTATGGTTTTTGAGGGCCCCCGCTCTTCTGGTTGAGGCTCGTGTTGTTCAGATTCTGGAAACACACATTCATTCTCATTCTTTCCCATTTTCTATGAATGTATTGCAAAGGGCAGAGAAACTGCAGAGTTTAAGGAACTGACCAGAGTTCCGGACGGGCTAATTAAAATACACCGTACATGCAAACACGTATGATCATGAATATTGTGATGGTACAGTATGTGTTACAGGATTACAGAAATATCCTTTTAAGAACGTATTTCATTTACAGAAGTTTTTGTCCTGTGCTCCTCTCAGCATTACTGCCATAAGAGCTTGATAGTTTAGTTACGTCTACAGTGAAGCATGCTTACAACATACAGTGTGTTCAAGCCCAGTAGGAAAAACTTACAACAGTTATATTGGAGATGGATGCCCCATCGCCCAGTTTATTCTTCATTTCCTCATATGAATAGGCGCCGTGCTAAAAAGAAAAGATGCTGACTGTTCTCATAGGTATCATTAGAGAGTAACCCTGTCCGACAGGGAAGTGAAGAGGACCTCCAACAGAGGGCAGAGTTTGCACATTAAATAAGGAGGCATAGTCAACAGAGGACAGAGTGTCTATATTACATAAAAATATAATACAGGCAGATACCGCAACATATAATAAGGCATGATTAGTAGAGGGCAGACAGCATATACCGTAAAATCACCAGGCATAACCAGTAGAGGGCAGAGAGTGGGCATTTAAAACCCCATTTTGATCGCAGGCTCTGCCCAAATGATTTATCCTTAGCTGAAGTTTAAAGTATCCAAGCACACTCACATGTAAAAGTGAGCTGGAAACATTATCAGATAATTTGCAAGAAGTAATTGAAGTTAACTACATGTAATAATTACAATGAACATTGTTTAGGACCTTGTTATTTCTTGAATAATTCCCTTTGTTTAGCTACTCAGAACCTTAACTATGAATATCCAAGGAGAATACACAGTTTTGGAAGACTGGACAGCACATCTGACAGTTTATCTGCACTGGCTCAGTCTGTCCAATGACACTCACACTCCACTTGTGGGGGTCCCAGGCATTGAACCAGCCGGTGAAGGTGGGGGGCTCGGAGCCCTGCTTCACCGTGATTATGGGCGTGCCGGGATCTCGGCCGGCCGGGTGGGTGCTCAGATACTCCACCGCGCTGTTGGCTGACTCCTTGATCTCATAGTCGTTTGCCGACCTGCCAATCCAGAGAAAGATCTGGGAGGGGCGGGACAACCAGTTGCGACCGATTAGATGTGTAAACAACGGTTTCCCCTCGCGGGACAAGAGTTCAGCTTTGGACGAACAGAACATAATGTGAAGGTGTGAACTGCACAGAGAGAGCAGGACAGCAGGATCTCAAGCACAGAAATCAGACAGATATAGCCTTTTATTGAACTCATTTACATTTTATTTAAAAAGTTTAATTTTGCTGTCACATCACAAGAAAAGAGAACTTTTGAAGATTACTGATGTGCACCCAACAGCATGCTGGGAAATTCCTTCTCAGGGAATTAGAAAACACAAATTAAGTAAAATGCATTTCAGAGTGTCGCTACAAATAAAATGTGATTTTAAATTGGAAAATAGGACAGAAGTTTTGTTCTTTTCTAATGATATGTGCTATAAATACTTGAGTGCTACCCGAAGTACACCCCCGGATAGGATATATGTATTTTGTTTTTATAGCAGACATTTTGATCTGAAGTGATGAACAATTGAGAAGGTAGGGTCAGCCAGTCCCTACCAGCAGAGTTAAGGGTCTTGTTCAGGGGTATAATGGTGAAATTACTCTAACAGCTAAGCAATACCCCCCCCCCCCCCAAATGGAAGAGGTGTACCTTGTCACTGGTAGCCATCACAAGCTGAAACCAGGTATTCTTGGAAATGCTGAAGCTTTCGTGACATTTACAATTTTAAAACAACAATAATTTCTACTGCTAGTTCTTCTATTTGTGTTAATAATGTCAGCAAAAAGGAGATTTAAACAATGGTAGAGCCTCCTCTCTGCTCCTCAAAGCCTGCCTCGGGATCGCAATTGGGAGGACAGGAAGGTGGAAGCAGCTCACCTCATCCCAGGTGTCCAGCAGCATGACGTCATCCTCATCCAGGTCCTCCTGGGCAAAATCTCCTATCTCGGTCATCAGGAAGCGGCCCGTCTGGTTGGAGCACTCGAACAGCCTCGGCGCATGGGCGACTTTCTCCTGCTGGAATCTGCAAAGGACACCGGCGTCACAGGGTGGGACCTGCACATGACTCCAGGAAGTTTCTCAATCAGACGGCAAGCAAACCTCTTATCACTGGCATAGGGAGCCTTCCCTCCCAAACACACCCAGAAATCAGCAGGCTCCTGTCCCTCCATTACAATCTGTTTGTCCTGCTTAGAGATGATGTCAGCCAACGACTTGCCCATCTCCCTCTCATCCCCACTGCAGCCCTGCACCAGGATGAAATTAAAAGTTACATGTCTTATTTGCCATTTGTACAAGTACAGGTCCATTGGAATGCTTCTTATTGTGTCTCTCCTTTGAGATATACACACATATGAAATGCAGCAAAGTTTGGACTCCAAGTGCAGGGTCAGGAGATTTATCACTGGAGCTTTTGAGGGGGGGTGTTCAGAACCTTGCTCAAGTGCTCAACAATGGGCCAAGTCAAGGTTGATTCTGTCAAGGTTGGAATTAAAACTGACGACCTCCTAGTCACAGTCACAGACCCCTAGTCCTCTGAGCCGCCCACCCCCTAAATGTGCCGGTTGAGAATTAACCCTCCGAAACCCAAAAGTTGAAGGCATTAAGCCTCACAGATACAAACAGGTCTACAAACCACAAGCGAAAAGGTCTAGGAAGGTTGGCCCACCTTGCCGTACCACAGGTAGCAGACCTTGTCGGTCTTGAGCAGGAAGACGTCATTGCTATTGAGGGAGGAGGCACGCGTCGGTACCTCTGTGGCCTTGGTGTTCCACTCATGCTCTCCTCGTACCTGGAAAAGCCTGGCACCCGGGTCGGGGTTCACCACGCCTGGACGCCCGGTGCCACCCTGGACAGGATGACAAGTTCCTGACATCTAGGATTCTTTCATAATCACTGAAGCAAGAAATGCTAATTTATCGGCGCATAATTTCCCATAATCCATCCATTTCTATTAAAAAGGTATCCCGTCAGAGTTATAGTGATCCAGAGCTTACCCCAGAAAGCGTGGGTAGTACATGACAGAATGCCAGTGAATTGCAGAAGGGGAGTTTTTAAGTGAAACAACAGCTCAAACAATCCAGTGCAGAGTGACAGACATTACGTAAGTACCACAAAATGCCGAGGCCGGAGAGCCCATGAATTACAGATTCCACATATTGTAATCTGTGACCTTCACATTCAAACACAAGCCCTCACCGAGGGCATCAACAATTACCCTTTTCACAGCCTTAACTGAACTAGAACTCATAACTATGACGGGACGTAGATAAGACAAAAACTAGAACTCACCATATCTACATACTGTAAGTGCAAATGACGTGTGGCTTCACAAGTTATAGGACAACTGGATCTCTCATTACTTTCTGATCGACCTCACCTCGTAGACGATGAGTTTTCCTTTGAAAATTGCTAGGAAGTGGCGTGGTTCTTTGCCCATGGTCACCCTGACCTGGACAGGTGCTCCGTTGTACTTGTTGTCCACATTGACGGCCTGATAAGCGCACGCAGTGATCTCATCCTGGGTGGCATGACGGCCCTATGGTACCACACCATCCACGCAAATGAATGTTGGTTAATCAACTAATTGACACCGCATAGCCGTGAATAAACCACCAACCCCAGCCACATACCAGCCACATATAAAGGAGATACTGGGCCCGGTTGGACTTCATGTAGGTGTAGAGCACCAGGTAACAGTCCCCTCCATAGAACTGACCATACGTGTTACGGGGAACCTCCCGGAGCTCCAGATTCTCAATGCGCCACACCTAGGAAATGAATGTCATGGGTGGTGATGGAAGGAGCAAATAGGTGCGACATTTTAACAAAGTGGGTTACCCAGGACCTCTTTCAAGGTCACCCACCTGCAACTCTCCCATGGCGTCATCCACCATGCGCTCCTGAGCGGCCAACTCGGGACGAGCGTGAAGCTCCATCACGTCAAACTTCTTCTGGTCCACCTTAGCTATAGAACAATGAATCAGGGACTGAACCTTCATACTACAAGGCCCGACAGAACAAACAGTCCTCCCTTGTTTGTCTCTGACGAATTTCTTTACCTACTGTAGACCTTGTCCTTCATGGATAACTTATCTTCAATGCACAATGCGGTGTACAATCTGTCATTATTTAAACAGTTCCTATTGTTTTTGTGTAATATTCCATAGCACCATTTGCTTTCAGAGCAATTTTGGGATATAGACTGAACAAAATATGAGACTTTTGGCATGTTTAGTTTTTTGATTGCCTTTGTCTCACCGACATTAAATTAACAGGTTTTTATTACATTGTGCGGAACATTTGGGCCCCACAATGTTATATAAACATAATCCACACACACACACACACACTCACACATTTGGAGCGTGGCCCATCCCCCATGCACACCTGGAAACCCCAGCTGCACTGCAGTGTTTGACAAACCTGAACTGACAATCCTGGCACTCACAGTCAGATCTCCAGTAAAGGTAAGTATCTTATCTCCCACTTACTCTACCACACAGAATCCATCCATCTTTATGGTCTCAAGCCATCCTAACTTATCTCCTACTCTTCATCTAACGTTTGATCGAGTGGCTCCTTAAGACCTATGTCCTACTTCTATTCTGCCCTCTTCTGTCACCAAACCAACGCCACATGTAGTTCCCTCCACTACATAAGTCTCATTCCAAACATTTCTCATGTGTGGTTGCCCAAAGATAGAATGGAGTGCGGAACCACATCCAGTCATCAGATTCCTTCTCCACCTTTGAGAAATACTTCAAAACCCATCTGCTCCAGGAATATCTCTGCTAGTCTGATATGTTCTATAAATACTCTTAATGTGACACTTTATGTTGATTTGTTCAGTCGTCTTTAAGTTCTTGCTTTGTTTAAACTTGCTGTGTAGCTCTTGGTCCACTACTGCTTACACTTGAACCTGGGCCTTCACTGGAAACTCAGTCTAGCTGCACTTATGCCTAACTGACTCCTTGACAGCTGCATGTTTGTAATGTGCTGTTTCCGTCACCCTTATGTCACTTTGGCCTAAAACATCTGCTAAATGAAAATACATGCAAATTCAAGTAAATGTACAGTACCAGTCAAAAGCCTGGACATACCGGCTTTTAATGCATGTCTCTGTTTTAGCCTTTATCTTATTTGCCTTATAGTAAAAGGCCTCATGGCAGAGAAGTAATATATATCAAATATTGCAATGACCAAGAGAAGGGTTCAACATCTCAAAATTTTCTTACATTTTCGATTCAAAATACCCTCGTGACTTCAGTGACGGTACTGCTGGCTCATGGCATTCTTTCTACCGGCTTCCAGATGTAGCCACCTGGAATGCTTCTCCAACAGTCCTGAGTGAGTTTCCACAAGTTCTGGGCACAAGGTGGCTACCCTGCATTTACTCTTTGATCCACCTCCTCCCAAACCAACTCTATAGGGTTTACGTCCCGGGATTGTGGGAGCCAGGTCACCTGTTACAGTCCTATATCTCTTTCCTGGTTCATACGGTAATACTCACTACATAAACTCGGGTCATTATCTTGTTGAAAGACGAATGATTTTCCAGAGGTGCATCCAGACTATTGATTGGTACTATGAATGTTTGAAGCAGATTTACCAGGTGAAATCAATAGGGGATCATAGCGTTCACCTGAATTCAGCTGGTCAATCTATGTCAAGGAAGGAATTAGCATGTTTTATAAACTTAGATGACATCATATAAGAGCCAGTTTATGAGAGAAATGCCAGCATGTGGGCATGAATTATAACAACAACATGGGCTCTCTGTCATTTTGGGGGCCCATACCGATCTTTCCGACAGTGTGGGTACTCCCCAGGCCCCGTGTCTGGCCCTTCTCCTTCCAGGACTTGAAAAGCTGTTTGAACATAGCAGACTCGCCACCTTCAGACATCACCTCCACATGGGTGGTCGAGGGGTAGTTCTTCGCTTTGATGAAGCCCTGAGACAAACGAGGACCAGGGGCTTGATTTCAGTCACATGCCAATACAATGCTTTCCAACAACACATTGAGAAAATCAAGAGTAAACAAACAAACAAATAATGACATACATAGAGTACAGCAACTAATGGGGAGACGTACATTTTTGCTAAATAAATACGATACCCCTGGGACTTAAGACAGTCCTTCATTTATCCCTTTGGGGGAGGAATTTCTTTGTGCACAAAGAGGAAATACGACAAAGGAGGAAGCAGAAATTAACACAACAGCAAAAGGATAACGTAAAGTAAAGATAGACCATAAATAAGCAAAGGGAATATCAAAATAATAAAAAGCAAGCATATAATAAATAAGACATTTGTGTAAAAATATACCACTATGATAAATATAGTGCAAAACTGCCGTTGTGCAAATGGAACATGCACATTCAATGTCTAAGCACAGCAGGGCTGTCAGCACTGTACAGTATGTTTCTATGGCAGTGCATAAACCTAAATAGCATTTATATGGACAGTGCTCCAACTTCCAGTTTTTAAATACAATGCAATACAATATACACAGACGCTGGATGGTGATGGGGACTTGTGTCATTTTTATGAATGGTCAATCGGGTAAGTGGCCCTGTGAGGCCTCACAGTCACTCACCACGGCATTGGACAGGGCTGAGCGCCTCTCTTCTGGTGACGCATTCTTCCCCTTCCACACTGAGATACAGCTGCCACCCTGGTCCAAAATGAAGCAGTCCTGGGGGGGAAGGAGTACATGGGACAGCTTAGGATAGTGGTTCTCAAACTGTGGATCACAAAATAACCACCCACCCCCCCACAACACAAATTTAATCTCAAGCAATCCGTATTATGTCATTGGAAACTACTCCCCCAAAGTGGTGTAGCCTCCCCCCAAATAAAAAGGGTCTTGAGACTTAACCGGTGACCAGTGCTTTTTGGGGGAGGTCTCTAAAACCAGACTGGGATTTCACATCAAAGCTCAAGTGAATGCTACAAGATCAGAAGCTGGATTCACACAGAAACCATTTAAAAAGGCGGAGAACATGACAAATGAATTACTCCCCCCCCCTTTTCAGCTGATAGGAAGGACAAAGATGATTCATCCTTATTAAATGAGGATGGCTTAGCTACAGCACCACAAAGGCCATTGCAACGCTAATACTGCACTTAAAAACTAGTTTAACAGAAAGTATGTAGAGAAAATCCCCAGCAGTGTGAGAGTGTAAAAAATACACCCTTTTGTTATATAGAGATGGGAGTGAAGGCCAGGGCCACTGTTACCGAAGAATTAAGAAGGTCTTGCGTCAAGGGCTGTGTGGCAACCTCTTGAACCACCAGACTACCACTGGCATCCGAGACTCTGAGAGACAATAGAAGGGAAAAAAACTGGTAAACAATCCAGAAGCACGCAATCCCCAAAGAATTCCCATGGGACCATCACGACAACATCAACAATGGCACAAGATGAAAACATAACTGATGATCGAATTGCATTACTGTGCTGCAAATTACCAGCTTAAATACTTAAAACCCAGAGCAAGGATGGCTTGGAAATTGCTTGTAAACTTCACATACATACATACACACTTTATTTTATTATATTATATTATATTATATTATATTATATTATATTATATTATATTATATTATATTATATTATATTATATTAGGGGGCGGCATGGTGGTGCAGTGGTTAGCACTGTTGCCTCACAGCTCTGGGTCCCAGGTTCGAGTCTCTGCCTGGGTTACATGTGTGTGGAGTTTGCATGTTCTCCCCATGTCGTTGTGGGGTTTCCTCCGGGTACTCCGGTTTCC
>JAODJX010000001.1:23399825-23410810 GCA_026776945.1 Isichthys henryi
CCATCTGGGGGGGTCTTTTTATAGCCAATCATCTTACTGACCTGTTGTCAATTAACCTAATTAGTTGTGAGATATTCAGCCAAGTCTTTTGTCTAATCATTATACAACTTTTCAAGTCTTTTGTTGCCCTCGCTGGCATCAAATTCAAATTGACTATTTATTTGTCATAAAACAATAAAATTTTCAGTTTGAACATTTGATATGTCATCTTTGTTCTATTTTCAGTTAAATATGAGTTTATATTACTTGCAAATCATTGAATTCTGTTTTTATTTGCATTTGATGTTTTTGGAAACGGGGTTGTAATGATGATTCTGAAAACAAGTGGAACATAATTGATTAAGCCAGCTGTGTTGTTTCTACGCTACTCAACATAGGTACCTCAGTATCTTATCACTTAGCAAGATCTGTCAGATAAATATCACATTGTTGGCCTAGTCCTACTATAGTCCATAGGGCCACCATAATCTAAAAAGGATGTTTGCAAGCAATCTATGAATTAGAGTGAGCCTTCTTACTTCATTACCAAAGTTGGGTAAATCAGGTCCAGAGAGTAGAAGTCCAGACCAGGATTTTGTTTCAACCAACCAGTTGAGTACTCTGTGACTATGACTCTTTATGCTCAACGGCTTGGTTGAAACAAAATCTTGGTCTGGATTTGTACTGTCTGGACCTGAATTACCGAACTCTGTTCATTGCTAATATAATGACCAGAATCTAGGAGGATCTGCACCACTGCTTATACTTCGGTTTAATTCTCTTTTATGGGATTTTTGGTAAAGGATCAGGGAGAGACCAAACATCTAAGCATGAAGGGCAAGTTACAAAAACTAAAAAGGAGTTTAAAAGTATGAAGCATTCTAAGATATTTCTGCTTCATATAAGTTTTGTGTGTTTAAAATGCTCAGCACCACCAGTGTTGCCAGACGTACGATATTTATCGCATTTGTACGATAATTATCGCATTTGTACGATAATCGTACCCTCTGTACGATCAATAATTCCAAAAATCCCATAATGTACGATAATTTTACCCCTTTGTTTTATGCTGCATTAGTACGAGAATGTACAGATCTGTTTTCATCCGGCTGCGCAGACATACTTGGCTTGTTTATGTGCAGTCGTCTCTCGTGCCTTTACAGCCAGTCAACGCACGATGTAACACGTGGGCCGCACAAGGTAAACAATGCTGAGCGGTTTAAGCGCGGATTTGCACGGCGGAGTTGCAGTTACAGAAGACGCACAGAATAAGCATAGGCAACATCGCCATCACACTTACAGAAATGAATGGGAGACAGACCCCAGTTTTACTGTGCTGGAGGCGCTGTTCTGCCCAGAGGTGGTTTTTACAAACGTTCTGTTGGTAAAAGTTGCATTTTACACTATAATATGCACAGTCTATGATAATATGTGTTATTGAAGCAGATTTTCTGAGCAGCGTCAGAATGGAAATTGCATGTGTACGATCATTTTTCTCAGAATACAATAATTTTAAGAACCTGGTGCAATACTTCAGCATTTAAGATCTGGCAACACTGAGCACCACTGCACCATGGGGGAAAGTCACAAACTCTTTCAAAAGGGAAAACTAAAGAGTAAACATTTTAATCAATGTAACCAATGAGCTCCACAGCTTATGCTGGTCTCTTTGCCTCCATTTGCCATTTTAACGCCCCTAAATCTTTCTTATCGGCTTTTTTTTTTTATATAAACTTTTATCCATCCTTCTGCACTGGGGCCTATATCATGAAGTGAGATTTGTTGGTTAGCTACATAACCTATTGGATTTAAGGTACCCCAGTTTATCTTTATTCACTTACATTTAGCCCAGACCACCTTAAATCTGAGAAGGTATTTTGCTAACACAGAAATCCTGCTTCATAAAACAGGGCCCTGATATACAGAAACTTTTCCTGTAAAGCACTAGAAAACATTATAATGACGACGATACACAGCTTTGGAAAATGATCAGCATGAATGTTTTAATACTGTACACAGCTCCACAATTTAAAGCAATGCCCTGTCAGTATGCTGCATACAAAACATACCATTATAACAATGTTTCTAAAAAGGCACTTTATTTGACGATAAAAGGAAAGAGAAAGAAATAATGATTTGCATAGCAAAAATAACACAACTGAAAATAATTCTGCTTTATCCTTTTCTTCTCTATTTTTGTACGGTTTTTATATTTTTTTTTTGTAAATATAAAATGATTGCATACATTTGAAAAAATGTCTTTGATAAAATAACATATCTAGTTGTTTTTAATTCTGCACTCCACTGTTTTCCTTGCGTTGGGACTTTCCAGCAGTAGTTCATGGAAATGGGATTCCAAACACTGCGTTCTTGCGAGGGCAGTCAGCGGGAATGAGGCGCCGCTCCCGTCTCCCGCCACTGGACCTGAGGTGGCAGTGTGGAAATGTGATTCTGAACACTGCGTTCTTGCGAGGGCAGTCGGCGGGAATGAGGCACTGCTCCCGTCCCCTGCCGCTGGACCTGAGGTGGGGGTGTGGAAATGGGCTGTGCTACCTGCCCCTCAGGCTTCTGAGAGCACAGCACACGTCTTCTTCCACACTCAGGGCCTCGAAGACTGGGATCAGGTCCAGGAGCTCCGTGTCTGTCATGTCGTCGAACCACGACTGAACCGCGACCTGAAGCAGCAGGACAATACTGTATGGTCAGCACAGCATGTGTGACATGTACTCTGACAGAGCCCGTTTAAATACCCAGTCTGTGACAACAGTTTTTCATTCGTTATTAAGTCAGGTGTTAATTTTTTATCTACGTTTTTAATGATTTCTCTTCCATGAATAAAAAAATAAGTCTCCGTGAACTCATCAGGAATGTATTTTTATTTTAATCATTTAAACGTGAAATAGAAAAATACAATGAAAGCGGTATAGTAATTCCGTCACGCCTACGGGGGGTGTCAACATTGGAAACCTACCCCCCACCCCCATGACACCCCCTGGCGGAAGCTGTGACTTGGGCTGCTTTTGATTAAGCTGCGTAAGTGCTGTCACACGACTGTCTGACATGTCGATGCCTAAATAAATAAAAGATAAGAGATGAGAAGCCGACAATCCCAAAGTCTCTCTTGCAGAAAAGATGATAATCCATTGGACCTTCTTATTGCTCTAATAAGATTTGTAGATGTTATCTGTTGCTCTAGTAACAGGAAACAGCAAAATAATGCAGACCTCCTCAGGGTTTGTTTTCACAACACACTACTTCGAAAGGTTTGTTACTGCCAAACTGGCAATGCAAACGCTTTAAAAAGTCCGACTCAGCAATCCCACTCTTTAATTCCAATAATAATCTGTTTTAATAATTCTTAAAAAGTGACACCTAAGCCCAGGTTGCAAAAGCAGCTGAATAATTGTTTACGTTTGTGTAATACAGGGTTGACTTTTAGGGAAATGATATTAAGTTTGTTTTGGTTCCGTTTAAAATGAAGCCTTTGTGTGCCCTGGGGGAAGGAATTGGATTCTGACTCACTGTGCAATTATTTTACATTTAAAACATAATTATTTTAGCTAGAGAATATTTTCAATGGGATCTGGTGCAATAGGGTGACAGTTAATCGCCAAAATGAAGTGCCCAGTTTGCTAGTGATTTTCCTAAAACGTCACAGCTAAGGATTGCATGCTGTATGTAATCAGATATTTAGCGGTTTTTAAAGGGTCCTAGAATTGAATGAAGACATAACTTCCATTTACGGCCGTTTATTCAGGCCTATATTAGATTGATTAGGCTAGCTGACGCATAATTTTTCTTCAAAATCTAAGTATTCTCTACGCACAAATGTAAGCCTATGGAAATAGAAGAAAACATTCAAAGGACAAACAAATGGGGGGTGGGGGGCGGTTAGGACAAATACACAGGACTTACTGCATTTTCAGGGTGGAAGATGTAGGAAGCCGGTGAGTTGTCTACTATAATGACTCTCCTGAGTTCCCTTCCTAAGCGACTGAGGTCCTTCACATAGTTGCCGCGGTGAAAGACACAGGACTCTCGGAACAGCCGAGCCCGGAACACGCCCCTCTTATCCAACAGGTCTGCTACTGGATCTGCATACTGAAGCAGAGCGTGACAGGATGACCTAGGTTACAGGCAATGAAATCTGATCAAAACTGTACCTCCAGAAAAAAATACTACTATGAAAAACAACTACAGCTGTACTCCTTTTATCTACAGTTCACATCCATAACCACTATTGCAGGGATAAGAAACACTATTACTGTTGGACAGGCTTCCAGCTGTCAATGATCGCAGTGTGTGGGAACTCTTTCTTTTCACAGCCCAAACACATACAGTTGGGCAAATTTTTCATCTCAAAATAGCTCATAAAGTTTGTGTGTGTGTGTGTGTGTGTGTGTGTGCCCAGCGATGGACTGGCATCCCACCCTAGATGAGCTGCACACCTGTGCCCTGTGCTGCCTGGGATATGCTCCAGAAACCCCATGACCCTGTGCTGCCTGGGATATGCTCCAGGAACCCCGTGACCCTGTGTCCTGTGCTGCCTGAGATATGCTCCAGGAACCCCATGACCCTGTGCTGCCTGGGATATGCTCCATGAACCCCATGACCCTGTGCCCTGTGCTGCCTGGGATATACTCCAGTTACCCCATGACCCTGTGCCCTGTGCTGCCTGGGATATGCTCCAGGAACCTCGTGACCCTGTGCCCTGTGCTGCCTGAGATATGCTCCAGGAACCCCATGACCCTGTGTCCTGTGCTGCCTGGGATATGCTCCAGGAACCCCGTGACCCTGTGCCCTGTGCTGCCTGGGATATGCTCCAGGAACCCCGTGACCCTGTGCCCTGTGTTGCTTGGGATATGCTCCATGAACCCCGTGACCCTGTGCTGCCTGGGATATGCTCCATGAGCCCTGTGACCCTGTGCCCTGTACTCCCTAGGATATTATCTATGAACCCCTTGACCTTGTGCTACCTGGGATATGCTCCAGGAACCCCGCGACCCTGTGCTGCCTGGGACATACTCCAGGAACCCTGTGACCCTGTGCTGCCTGGGATATGCTCCAGGAACTCAGTGACCCTGTGCTGCCTGGGATATGCTCCAGGAACCCAGTGACCCTGTGCTGCTTGGAATATGCTTCAGGAACTTCGTGACCCTGTGCCCTGTGCTGCCTGGGATATGCTCCATGAACCCCTTGACTCTGTGCCCTGTGCTGCCTGGGATATGCTCCATGAACCCCATGACCCTGTGCCCTGTGCTGCCTGGGATATGCTCCATGAACTCAGTGACCCTGTGCTGCCTGAGATATGCTCCAGGAACCCAGTGACCCTGTGCTGCTTGGAATATGCTCCAGGAACTCCATGACCCTGTGCCCTGTACTGCCTGGGATATGCTCCATGAACCCCTTGACTCTGTGCCCTGTGCTGCCTGGAATATGCTCCATGAACCCCGTGACCCTGTGCCCTGTGCTGCCTGGGATATGCTCCATGAACCCCTTGACTCTGTGCCCTGTGCTGCCTGGGATATACTCCAGGAACCCCGTAACTATGTGCCCTGTGCAGATAAGCATTCATAGAGGATCGATGGCTTTATTGTTTTATGATAGCATAGTCAGTGACAAAACCCTCACAGGAAATCAGATAGTGTCCCTCTGACTTGTGAGTTGGAGTTTATTTAGACTTCTGTGGATAGGGGCAGGTCCTGAATTTAGGATTATGGAGACCGGGTGTCCTCAGACTGGGGCAACAACAGGTGAGTGGTCACCCCCATCACAAAGATACAGAAAAAGAAAACTGGGGAGAATGACACCAAACAGGAAGGTTGGAGTTTCAGTGCTGTGACAAAGTACTTTCCTAATTCTTCTTTTTGCTTATCCATAGCACTTGATTGTGTGTGATCGCCAAACAAATTTAACAAAATACAATGGACAACCAGAGCAAACATAAAAGAGATTTAAACTGACCATTTGACTTACTGCAGGAAAGTATTTCACCATCACCCATTTGACAGTCATTACCACCTGAACTTAATATTTAGTTGTGTATTTAGCTAAAACAATTGCAATCAAACACTTGCAGTTAGAGTAGATCAGTCGTTGGCTTTGCTGTGGAGAAATTTTGGTCCACTCTTCTCTACAGAATTGTTGTAAATCAGCTACACTGGAAGGTCTTTGACTAAGAACTGCCCATTGTAGGTTCCGCACCAACATCTCAATGGGACTGAAGTCTGCACCTTGTCTAGCAGGACCCTCCAAAACCTTAAGTTGTTTTTTTTTTTTCGTGCATTCAGAGGTAAACTTGCACGTGTTCAGATCGGTGTCCTCCTGCATAACCCAAGTTGTGCATGAGCTGCAGGTCACAGACTGATATCTGGACATTCTCCTTCAATACTTCCTGGTAGGCAGCTGAATCGCCCAGGTCCCAAAGCAGCAAAGCATCCCCACACCATCGCACCATTTCTGGCTGTGGGCGTGATGTTCTTTGTGAGGAAAGCTGTGTTAGCTTTATGCCAGATGTAGCAGGACCCGTGCCTTCCAAATAATTCCACTTTTGATTCATTAGTCCATGAAACATTCAAAACAATGTGTGCGACTCAGTGGGCTAAGCCTCTGTCCCTGTGATCAGAAGGTTGCTGGTTTGAGCCCAGCCTCATGATGTCTGTGGGTCCTTGAGCAAGGCCCTTAACTCCTATCTCCCTGGGTGCTGCTATAGGTGACTGCCTTTTGCAGATACAGATAGCAGGTTGGGTGAGGCATAAAGAAAATTTCCCCATGGGGATCAATAAAGGATCAACTATTATTCCCACAAAAGTGTTGAGAGTAATAAAAGGTTTTTTTGGCAGGTGTTAGAGGAGCCTTCATGATCCTCTTGTTTAGCAGTGGTTTCTGCCTTGCAGCTCTCTAATGGACGCCATTTTTTCCCCCTGAGTCATTCTAATCATGGAATCACGAACACAGACATTAACCGACATGAGAGAGATCTGTAGTTCCTTAGATGTTCATCTGGGGCCTGCTGTAGCTTCCCTCATGAGTTTCATATGCATTCTTGGAGAAATTCTGCAAAACTGGCCATTGCGGGGCAGATTTGCCCCTGTTCCAAGTGTTTCTGTTTGGAGACGATGGCTCTCATGGTAGTATGTTGGGGCCTAAGGGTTTTGGAAAGTACTTTCTGTCCCTTTCCTGACTGATATATTTCACTACAATTCTTTCTCAGGTTTTCAGTAGGCTCTTTTGACGGAGGCATGGTGTGCTGCTTCAAGAGACCCCTTACCAAACTCTACATTGCTAGAATGAGTCTATTTAAGTCACGGATATGTTCAACAGGGCAGGCAGCAATCATACTTGGGTGAGTCTCGTTTAATTTAGCCCATTATAATTTAGATTTGATTCATTGGTTGATTTAGTCACTGAGGTGGTAATTACTTTGTCACATGGGTGATATTGGTGTTGGTGAATTTTTTTTCCTTCCTATTTTGTCCTTTGTATTATACTAATTTTGTCTGGAGATGAGACACAGTAGAAGGAATCAGAAATACTTTGGCACGGCATTGTACCTGGATGCCATTCTGGGGTGCGTATTTGGGCATGTTGGGCGGGCTCAAGTGTTCGTATTGTCAGAGGGATTGGGGAGTTCCCTGGTCTGCATTTGTCGACCTGGGGGGTGCAACAATACTAAATATTAAGGTTCTTTTCCCATAAACATGACCCTGACAATGCATCGTTTGTGAGCATGTGACCCAGCCGATTGGGACGCACCTTGGCTAGGCTGGCCGTGAAGAGCACGCACTCGAAGAGCTCACCCATCTTCTGCAGGTACTGGTCCACGTGTGGCCGCTTCAGCACGTAGACCTGCAACGGGAGACAGGCTGGAGGATGCTGTGAGGTGATGCAGTGCAGCCTAAAGTCGGGTGAGTGTTCTGTAATAACTGTAAGAGGTCAGGACAAGCCCAAAAAATGGCAGCAGCCACTCCGGGGCGCACAAATCTTCCGATCTTATTCCCTTTCACCGCTCTGCTCCTTTTCTTCACTCCGAAGCCTGTGACTGCCCCCGAGTGCAAGTAATCAAGCATAGGCCAACCTGAGCACACGGAGCCTATCCTGGATTACTTGAACCTGGTCACAGCCCTCCTGCTTTTTCGTCATTGACCACTGGAGGGCGTTTCAGATAAGCGGAAGAATAGTCCTCTCCCACCTATGAAAAGATCTTCTGCTTCTTGGTCTACAGGTTTGACAGTTCAAGCTGCTGTCCGCTCCTTGTTGAAGATCAACGTCTGATGTGATAATAGATAGGTAATCCATAGTAGGACATGATGAAAGTTACTCCTACAACAGCCAAGTCACAATATCCTAATAGCAAAGGGTATTTACAGTAAGGTCAATAAACCCAAATAGTCTTGATGTGTTGTTTGGCTCGAAGTGCTCCAGATATAAACTATTCAAGCAAAACAGGCAGGGACCTGTGGGATTTTGCCTCTACATCATCCATTTGTTTGCTGTTGACAGTTACTGAGTGGTTATCACACAGCAAAACACCACATGCTTATCAGAAAAGCCGGCAAAGACACCAAAGGAATGAGGGTGGACAGGGAAAACAAACAAAAAAACTGCATGATTTTCATGAAACTGAGAAAAATAGGAGCTGCTGAATCCATCTCGGCCCATCCTTCCGGCACCTTCTATGGAAAGTTTTCAGCGCCATACCTGGTGAACGGTGCCATCGATCTCCACAGGGACGATGAAATCGGCATTGCTAATAGGCTGCAAACAAAAAAAATAATCATGTCTGATAAACGAATGTCCTTGCCTTATTGTTGACCGTCTCACCAAACATGCACATTCCAGACTTCGCATCTTAATGACAAACCCCCCCCCCAACCCCAAACTAGTGAGCTTGCCATTTCGCTGACCTCCAAACCTCACTACTCATTCTAATGACAAACCCGTTGGCCTGAACCTCAACACAGCTTCACCTCAGTGTCCCTTCACCACAAAGAGGGCGATCAGGGCAGTATTAAGGTGTGTTAAGAAATAAAGAGTTCCAGAAAGTTCAAGGGCAGGCAATACTCTGATTTTCTATGGTAAACAGAAACAAGGCTTTAGGTTTTTCAGCATCCTACCTGGGTGAGTGCTGAGGTTTTGGCAGAAGTTAGCAGTGTGCAGGTATTAAAAATACATTTCGCCCAGTGAGCTTGCACCCTGGTAACTATGGCAACCTCTTCTTGATCATACAACCACTGCACAAAATTTTATAAATAATACATGCATTTTAAACATTTATCTGCTTTAGACAAATTATTTCAGCCAGTTGGACAGCAGAAGAAACACTACAGTCATGGTCAAAAGTTTTGAGAATGACACAAGTATTGGTTTTAACAAAGTTTGCTGCTTCAGTGTAGATCTTTTTGTCAGATGTTTCTATGTTATACTGAAGTATAATTGCAAGCATTTCATAAGTGTCAAAGGCTTTTATTGACAATCACATTAAGTTTATGCAAAGAATCAATATTTGCAGTGTTGGCCCTTCTTTTTCAAGACCTCTGCAATTCGCCCTGACATGCTGTCAATCAAGTCCTGGACCAATCCTGACAGATGGCAGCCCGTTCTTGCATAATCAATGTTTGGAGTTTGTTGGAATTTGTGGGTTTTTGTTTGTCCACCCGCCTCTTGAGAAATTGACCACAAGTTCTGAATGGGATTAAGGTCTGGGGAGTTTCCTGGCCATGGACCCAAAATGTTGATGTTTTGTTCCCTGAGCCAATTAGTTATCACTTTTGTCTTATGGCATGGTGCTCCATCATGCTGGAAAAGGGATTGTTCATCATCACCAAACTGTTCTTGGATGGTTGCTCTCAAAGGATGTTTAGTACCATTCTTTATTCATGGCTGTGTTCTTAGGCAAAATTGTGAGTGAGCCCACTGCCTTGTCTGAGAACCAACCCCACACATGAATGGTCTCAGGGTGCTTTACTGTTGGCATGACACAGGACTGATGGTAGCGTCACCTTTTCTTCTCCTGACAATCTTGTTTCCTGATGCCCCAAACAATCAGAAAGGGGATTCATCACACAAAATTACTTTACCCCAGTCCTCAGCAGTCCAATCCCTGTACCTATTTTAGAATATCAGTCTGTCCCTGATGTTTTTCTTGGAGATAAGTGGCTTCTTTGCTGCCCATCTTGACACCAGGCCATCCTCCAAAAGTGTTCGCCTAACTGTGCATGCAGATGCACTCACACCTGCCTGCTGGCATTCCTGAGCAAACTCTGCACTGGTGGTGCCCCAATCTCGCAGCTAAATTAACTTTAGGAGACAGTCCTAGTGCTTGCTGGACTTTCTTGGGCACCCTGAAGCCTTCTTCACAACAACTGAATCTCTCTTCTTGATGATTGATTTAGGTGCAATCTTACTAGCAGCAATATTCTTGCCTGTGAAGCCATTTCTGTGAAAAGTAATGATGACTGCACATGTTTCCTTGCAGGTAACCATGGTCAACAGAGGAAGAACAATGATTTCAAGCACCACCCTCCTTGCATCCGGTCTGCTATTCTAACTCAATCAGCATGACAGTGATCTCCAGCCTTGTCCACATCAACACTCTCACCTGTGTTAACAAGAGCGTCACTGAAATGGTGTCAGCAGATCCTTTTGTGGCAGGGCTGAAATGGAGTGGAAATGGGGTTTTTGGGACTAAGTTAATTTTCATGGCAAAGAGGTACCTTGCAATTAATTGCAATTCATCTTATCACTCTACATTACATTCTGGAGTATATACAAATTGCCAGCATAACAACTGAGGCGGGGGCGGCATGGTGGTGCAGTGGTTAGCACTGTTGCCTCACACCTCTGGGACTCGGGTCTCCGCCTGCGTCACATGTGTGTGGAATTTGCATGTTCTCCCCATATCGTCGTGGGGTTTCCTCCAGGTACTCTGGTTTCCCCCCACAGTCCAAAAACATGCTGAGACTAATTGGAGTTGCTAAATTGCCCGTAGGTGTGCATGTGTGAGT
>JAODJX010000001.1:23423105-23443322 GCA_026776945.1 Isichthys henryi
AAGCAGCAGGGGGTATAACATACTGAGCCACCAGTGAAGCAGCAGGGGGTATAACATACTGAGCCACCAGTGAAGCACCAGGGGGTATAACATACTGAGCCACCAGTGAAGCACCAGGGGGTATAACATACTGAACCACCAGTGAAGCAGCAGGGGGTATAACATACTGAACCAACAGTGAAGCAGCAGGGGGTATAACATACTGAGCCACCAGTGAAGCACCAGGGGGTATAACATACTGAGCCACTGATAAATCCTCCAAAACTTGATTGAAGGCTGCATTCTGTGTTTGAGAGCAACCACACTAAAAACATGATAGCCCTAAGGCTCCAGATTCATTGTTAAAAATGTAATTTTAATAGAAGGCTGTCGATAATGTCCCCACAGGAATTCACAAACTCCTTCATAATCCTTTTAAAAGATTCTCCTCGTTTCACTACATTTACTAGAAGCCTCCAAAAACAGCTTTGAAGAACAAGGGATAAGGTAGGTGTCACGTTTCGTGGCTGGGTGAGCGTCGATCGTGCGGGTCAGCGGGTAAGTAACAGGCAAACAGCCAGAGATCGGGGTAAACTAGGGCTTTAATTGGAACGGGGAACAGGAGACGAGCAAACATACCCTAATGACCACACTAACCACAATGACGAACAAGGGAAACAGGCAAGACCAGGACTAAATACAAGACGGAGCAATCACAAGAATAGGACACAGCTGGGTACCATCGGGGAATCACACGGGGGAAACCAGGGGGCGTGGCACACGGGAGGAGCGGACGAGTTGAGCATAACAGTAGGTTTTCTGAGGCAGTAATCCTGCTACATCACTTTGCGGGGGATGAATTCCCACAGGGCCCTCAGGGTGTCCATATCTGTAATTCTGTATCCTTCCTCCGAGACACAACAATACCTCAAATTCACCCCATTTTTAAACTCCCTCTAACCACAGGAATTTGCTCCTACTCTGGACTTTTGACAACTGGGAATGACTCTGCTGTCAGCCAAAACCGCGCATATTCACGACCACCTAGACTACAAACCTCCAGGATGTCTTGTAAAGAGACTCTGTAATACTCTAACTAGGTTTTATAGTTATTCCAGAGCATCAATCAATTACTGAACTTTCAAGAAACTGCTACAACACAAACACAATCTGACCAGAAAATGTAGTCCAATTTCCAAAGTAACGTAAAATGTATTTTTGTATTTTCCAGTTTAGATACATTGTGAAGAACTGAGTGCAATCTTGCAAGAAAGAATGTTTCCTAAAAAAAAAAAAAACACTTTCTATAAAGAATTCTTAGCAATGCTGTGGTTTAGGGTAAAACTGTATTTTCTTGGTAAACAAGCTTGACCATACAGCCCTGTCACATACTGTAAAGGATTCGGTGTATCATGGTCCTTTGTGTCACACTACCTCTGTAAGGAAATTTGCACATGAGGAGAAAGAAAGATTTTGCAAAACTGGAGGGAAAAGGAAACAAATGAGAAAGAAACCACAATGGATGTCTGAAGGAAATTCCTGACATTCCTGACAGGAAACGACAACAGCAGCCGGCTCTGTGGAACAGAATAAAAATGTGTTACTAAAAAAAAATGTAAATTCCAGTGTGCTGGAAAATAAACAGCCTCTATTTTTTGTCAACTGACAGCAAGAAGAGTGTATAGAGATGGAGGGAAGGTCATTCACATGGAAGACTCGGCATTGCTGGGATCCAGGTGAACCCTTAGACGTCCGCGCCTTGACAACTCGCATGGAAAAGCTATTGGTTGTCGACAGCAACAATTATCATAGACGTGAGCGTGGTGCGGAGTCTTCAAGCACCAAACATGTCTGCCGGCGCCAGATCACTGCAATTGCGGGGCCAGGAATGCCATTCCTGTGCAAAATGAAAGTGGTAATCCCCACTGATTTGTGGCAAGGGGACTGAGTGTTCCTTACTCGCGGTGTCGGGAGTGACAGCGCAGGGCCGTCTGGGCAGCCTGGCAGAACAGAGTCACAGTATGTTCATGCTGGTTTCATCTGAGCACCTTCAGCTTCCATATACTGTAACTCACACCAAATAACTAAAGAGTCCACGGAATTAATCATATATACTGTATATACAAATATACTACACGTATAAGCTAAGTTAAGGGATGCTAAGATAAAATAAGATAAGATTTATTTATCCCATGGGGAAATACTTCTGCCTACAGCAGATTATACAGTACTGTATATAATGAAAGTATGTGAATTTTATTGTCTTATAACTTACCTTAAACATTGTGTGTGAGATCTGGGGCCTATATCTTGAAGCCAGATATTTTTTGCTTAGTCAGGCAACTTTGAGGCTAAGCAGAGGTACCTGGCTTTTTCCGATATCACGACGCTGCTTAACTTTTTAGCGGAATACATTACCACGTTAAGCTACATGGCTGACTTGCTCAAGAGCAGGTGATGTTTCAGGCTCACGCATCTCAAACAGTGCTTGGACCAATCAGAGAGAATATAATGCCTGATGTACGTAACAAACAGATTTTCCCAAGTCCTCCACTCCGCCGCTCCACTATTGTCCATTCCACCATCCTCTCTCTAAATGGCTTGTCATTGAGAATCCTGTGACTGTGGTAAAGTTAACTCTTTGGATATCATTTCGGACTGTAATTTCTTTAAACAATCAAAGTCAGGCAGTTTTTAATCACATACCATTGATGTCCACAGGCAGTGATGCACACTGATCATTTTTTGCATTTTGAGCCCTTTCACTGTGCGTGCTAAATCTCGTTAATATCTACGAAAAGATGCGCTCTCTGCCGTAACGAGATATTGCTTCAGCATGTTGAGTTGAAAGCAACTTCTGCACACTCCTTGGTTTTACAGATTACAGCCAAATTTCAATTAATATTTTAATATTCAAATGCGCACTTTACATTCAATAGCTGTCTTACAATCACTGGTGGTAAACGGACTGAGTGCAATTATTAATAAAGATACAGAAAGTATAGAAGTACATAGTCTGAAAACCAAGTGGTGTACGTTGTCCCCCATAGTCCATTGCTAAAACCACAATTTATCAAACATGTCTATATCATATAATTTTATTTCTGTAACATTTAGTTCTATAGTTATTAGTCCATTTATTTTACCCATATCTACTGGGACAAGTTTATTTACCACTGACTAATAAAAAGCAAATATGAATACGAATAAAAAGACTAAGAAATCACAAAACCCACAAAACACAAGTTTGAAAATTAAGTCAATTATTGACATTTTCTTAGCACAAACTAAACGTATGCAATTACAATCTGTTGCCAGCATGCCTTTCTAGCTTTGTCGACAGCCACGGTGATGCTCTTTGCCGTTATTGTACTTTTTATTCTTCATATTTGACCATAATAATTCTCCATTCCGCTGCATTGAAATATATAGCCCTGTTGCAATCCATGCTTACATGATTGGTTGACTGTTGCACACAGCAAGCTTTTATGGGAAATAATCTTGGTTTCAGTAAGAAAACCTGGCTAGATTGTTGATAGTCAGCATCACAATACCGTGTATCTCGGATTGCATTTGCGTGGTTTTGTAAAGCTGGAACTTATCTTCTAACCCTGACTGTTAAACTAGACTTGTGAAATAGGCCCCTGAAATCAATCATTTTAACACAGAATAAACACATAGCTATAGGACGGGCAAGGCAGGCAATTGCTGGGGGTCCCAAGCAGGGATTAGGACCCCTGAGGACAGTCGATTACATAGTACAAAGTAATAGTACAAAGCAGACAAATGTGCTTTATTTTTCGTATTTTGTTTTTCCCTTAAGTTAAAATAAAGGACTTGTATTTATTAAATTCTCTTTGTTAATATTATTAACTTAGGGTGTGTTCACACTTGGCTCGATTCAAACAATTTAAGTGGACTCACTGTGTTTCCCACATAAAACAAACCATATGTGAATGCTCCAAATGAACTCCCCAGACTCTCCCCCCCCCCCAAAGAAAAAGCAAACTGAACTCAGACCACCTCAAGTGGTTTCGAATCCACTTAGCAGGTTCGCTGGCTGACAATATGCGAATGGACAATGCACCCAACTTGCTTTGCTTTTCTCTGTCCTTTTTGGCCACTATGGGATAACATGCAGTGCTGATGTCACAACTGTCAAAACATTATGAATTCTACAGATATACACTAATTTATACAATAATGTACAATAACCGCAAAGAGCAACACCATGGCCACCTCCAAAGCTAGAAATGCATGCTGGCAACAACTAGTCTATAATAGTAACTAATAATTAAATGAAATAATAAAAAAAAAAACTAATGGAGGTCCTCCTTTACAGGGATACCTACGTTTCAGGTGAGAATTACACAAGGGTTGTCAATTGCATCACAACTAAGCCAGATGTTATTTGGCATTGCTGAAGCATACTGTATGTTTTCTCCTTAGAATAATGTCTGAATTTTTTCAGTGGTCTTTGTCCCTGTTTAAACACTTCAAAAGTAAATAGAAAGCACATGTTGCTAGTATAAGCACAGCCATCTTACTGAGGCAGAAATGACTCTCATGATCAGTTCAGTGTCCAGAAGGACCAAGTGTGAATGTGAAGTGGACTGAGACCATATAAAGGATGAAGTGCAACAGAAAGTCAACTGAGTGCTTTTGGAAGGCGGTGGACAATGTGAATCTAAAGAGAAATGAATTCTCTTTCTTTTGGCCTACTTTCTGGTTCTTAAAGCAGACTGAGTTTGGTTTGTTTAAGAGTACGATATGTGAAAGCACCCTTACACTTCATGGTAAAATAATGGTAGTAAATTTGACCATGTCAGGGGGAGGGTGAGTTCGAGGGCCCCCAGAGCCTCTAGTATCACTTCTGATAACACCAGACAACTCGGGTGAAAGAAATAAAAACCCTCTGATGTTGTGTCAATGAACTGTGTCTCTATCCGTCAGCATCCAGTAATGTCTCTTGTCCTTTCTGTGCAGACATCCCTACTAGCTTTGTGCAGAGACAAAAGCAGGGACATCTGTCACGAGGACAGTAATGCACTCACACATGGACACTAGTTGCATTCACAGGGCTGCGGAAAGGTAACATGGGGAACTCAAAGATTATGTAAAGAAACGAACATGTAAAGCTCACACAGGGCTAGGAACTGACCCTGGTGCTATTAGCTTTCAGCGCTGCTCATTAAACCACTACTTAATACATTAATGTTTTTTTTTTTAATAGAGCATGCACTTTATTCCCTCGGTCACATGACAAAATACTGCTGTACAAATACTATTTACATTTTTCTTTTTTTTTTTTTGGAAAGCAGGGGTCAGCTAGTTCTTAGTGAACAAATTTCAGATCAGTCTATCAAACCTGGGCTTCAAACCAGCAACCTTCCGATAACAAGCAGAGTGTTCAGACCCATTCAGACATACTGCGTCTCCAATTTCGCAGGTAGAATGGGAAAGGGGTTTTCCGCATCACGATTCCGCGCCACGGCAACACGCCAGGGCTGGAGCAAACGTGCCGTTACACTCGAGTACGTCTAATGCGGCATATGGCAGAGACATTATGCAGACCAGGTGCTGGGAGAGGAATCAGATTTAAAAAGCAGCAGGGTAATAATATTCTTCATTTAACCTCATAAAGCCTCACAAACGCAACACAGGTGTAGGAGATACATCCATCGGCGCCACTTATGCAGTACAGGGTCATGGTGGCCTCGAGCCTATCCCAGAATGCACTGGGCAGCAGGGGAAACCACATGATTACAAACCACACCCACAATGGGCAATGAGTCACAGAGCTACCAGGCTACCAGGCTTTGGACACTAATGCATTATATGTATTTTCTAGGATATGTAAAAACTAAAATTCATACAGTGAAAGTGTACTTTGATTTGATGTGTGACAGGGGAGGGGCCACTCTGTGGGCCAATCAGCTTTCAGCTGTCATATTAGCCTTATTACATTGATATGGGAACAGGTGCATTGAGGACATCTGGCCTGTATATGACTGTAATGGGCTACACTGGACTATGGGGGTGTTTTCTCAGGCTGGGAGAGGAAGCAGAAGCCTGTTTTATCTTAGTGGTAATTAGGCACAGCAAAATGAACAAGCCATCCATCAGCCATTGCCTTGCCCTCCATCTTGTAGAGATGTTAGTTACCTACCACAGTGACCTTATTTTCTCTTAATTCCCCCTCTTGTTACATTTTATTTGTTCGACAGAATCTTCCATCCACTGAAATGTGTGTTTTTGAGAGAAAGTAGGGTCAGCTAGTCCCTGGAGCAAATGGGGGTTAAGGGCCTTCCTCAAGGAGCCAATGGCAACATCGCTGCTGACCAAGGGATTTGAACCAATGACCTCCTCGTCAAAGGAATAGGAGCCTAAATAACTTAGCCAAACGCCAGCCCTTATGAAAGAGTTTACTATTATTTCTTGGTGGTGACTACATATCTATCAGCACCGATCTGTTTAGCACAGCGAATTTGATTGATTTACATGATAAACGTGCAAGTGCAGCATGAACGAAAGCCGGGAGGTGAGAGGGAGCAAAAAACGATTAACAACTGTTGCTCATGATGACTGACTGCTCTGTAAGAGGCATGAAATAAAACGGAGCAGGAAAACAATTTGTAGATGTTTATCTCTGATATGAAGGTGTATCAGATGTGCCTAAGTCATGAGTCTAATTTAACAAAGTCGGAGTAAGAAGATAAGTTCCAGCTTTACAAAAGCAAACAAATGCAATGTCTTTCTGTGCTTCTAAGGGACTACAACTGAAAGCTCTGAACAGGTGCTGCTATGGATGGAATAAACATTGATTTTCACAGGACTATCATTGGACACTATGCACAATATTGTGGCATGTTTAAAACCAAGATAATTACAAGATGGTCGAATTACAACCTCATGCCTGAAAAAAGCTGCAAATATACAACATCATGACACACTTCAGGTAAATAACCACCCTGTACTGGATAAACTGTTGGATGAAAGATAGATGGATGGATGGATGGATGGATGAGGGATAGATGGATGGATGGATGGATGGATGGATAGATGGATATGGTGTTGCATATACTGCAATAACAAACTATATTTATGATAAAAAGCTTTCCATAAAATTTAAAAAAACGCAAACATTCACAACAATTTCATGTTAGAAGTCTATCCATTCAACCATCATCCACCTATCCATCCATCTGTCTTCCATAACTGCTTCTCTGGTACAAGGTCATGGTGGGCTTGGAGTCTATCCTAGGAAGCACAGGGCACACGGCTGGGGACATGCTAGTGTAGGAAAACTAATTAACTGAAACACAGGCCAGACCCCTGCCTTCTTCTTACATAATCAACCTGGAATAAAATAACAAGGGCAGTCTGGCGGGGGGGGGGCTGAGAGAATCGGCTCGCTGGGGGTGTGAATTCTCCAGGCACACTCTGACGGAGCACCAATGAGAGTGGTCGCTTATGCCAAGACATATTCGTATGGCTCAGCACTGCATTACATCATGTGCACAACACAAGTAACACAACTCCAGGATAAACCAGTGAAAATGCTACAGTATGTGGCTCCAAGATCCAACAGATCAGTGCATTACTGCACTGCATTGCAGTGCAGTGCATCCCATTGTATATGCTTGAGTGAATGGCATGTGATTGTGCCCTGTATTGGTTGGTGTCCCATCCTGGGTTGTTCCCTGTCTTGTGCCCATGGCCAAGGATTGGTTTTATATTTAGGGGTTTTCATTCTTGTATTTATCCTATGCTTTAAAAACACACAAATATTCCAGTGTTAATTGAAATGTTTCAACTGTAGTCACAACCAGTTTAGAAACAGACGGATGAGTCCAGGACTGAAACCAAGCACCCATCTTTCATAACAGCTTACTTTGGACAGGGCTGCAATGAGCCTGGAGCCTTACCTAAGAATTAAAGGCAGCGGATGCCCTCGACAGGAAGAGGACATCCCAGGGCACACACTCAAATACTGGGGAAATACTATTCAGAAACACCAGTTGCACAGCTGATTCTAAGATTTTTAAGCATACACTCTTGACTTCAGGTTTATGGGCTGCAAAAGGAAACTGGTGTATCCAGAGGAACACCGCACGAACACGGGCTGAACATACAAACTCCGCAACCACAACGAGAGTAGAATTCAGACCCCCAATCTGGGAGGTGTGTGCCCACTGAGCCACTGTTACTGAAAACTAATTATGGTTAAATTGTCCCAAACAGAATTACATTGCTACAATTACATTACTTTGGATTTAATAATGCAAACTGATAGCAATTACCTTATCGATAAAAAGGACATACAATTATGAATCTACAGAACAGTATGCAACTGGGAAATTTCACTGCACACAGCTTGGGGAAAAATTAAAGTTGAACAGTAGAAATGGAAGGGTGATATAAATGGAAATATGCCGCTGATTTATTAGGTGTCGAAAAAGTATGACGGTATTTCAAATGTGCTAAAAATGCATGTTTTGAGCACCTGCCCTGAATTCCATCATGGATTAAGCAGATGTGATGCAAACGCTTTTTTACCCCACATCGCCCACCTGAGGTAAAGCCTAAAATGTGCGTGGTACTTCATAAGCATAAGCAGGCTGTGAGCGCTTAATACGATACCACATGGGAGCCATGGATGGACAGACGGATGTGATGCTGCTTAAACCCACTAACAGATTTTGACCCAAACAATGTTTCTACTTCATAAAAAGATATATGCAGCTATGGGAATTTCCACTGCAGTCAGGGGTGTATAGTGGGGTGGGGTCACAAGGCGACAGGCCCCACCTGACAGCTGATAGGCCCCCTGGGTGCTCCCTCCCCTGTCACTCACTGATTCAAAACATATCATTGGCTGGTAATACGGTTGGCCCTCTGAATGAATTATTCACCCTCTTATGCCCCCCCACCCCCACCCCACCGTGAAACAACTCTAGAATTGCCCCTAACTAAAGAAACGTTATGTGGCCCATAAAATAAATTTAAATGAACAAAACTTAAAAAGGTACACAAATAGGGCAGCTTGCAGTCACAAGTTTTACTGAGTGAATGCAACATTATTTAAAAGAAAATGACTGTGGGGTGGGAAAGGTTCTCATTGCAATCAAAATGGAGCCAACATCTATCCTCTTATGCTGGGTAGAGGGGCCTGGAGCCTATCCCAGGCAAGGGTACAGCCTAGACACGCACACCTTACAGGCAGCTTAGAGATGCTACTGTGCCTAACTTTTGTTTAGACAATAGGAGAAAACTGGAAGAAACCCCCCATGAACATAAAGGGCTGGATTCAAACCTCCAGGCCTGAAGATCAGAGGCAATAGCAGTACCCACTGAGCCACCATGTCACCTCAAAAGCCCTACACACCACTTTTGAAAGAAAAGCGTAGGAAAGAGAGCCAGACAGGCCCAGAGCAGAGCGTTTGATAGGCAAAGGTGGCTTTTTCGCGTGGCAGAGAATTGTCTGAGATAACTGTAGTTACAAAGTCCTGATGAGAATCTGCGGTGACAGCGGGGGAATCCTTCAGTAGGACAGCCGGGAGTCACTTGGAGGAGGGGAAACCCCCCTGTTCTGCTGACCCTGCTTTACGGATAGGTGGGGGTGGAGTGAGGTGGTGCCACAGTTGCATCACGACCGCCTCTGATCGATCACATGGTGCGCAGCGTCCCTAAGGGCTCAGCACATCTACAGGTATAGGAGGACAGTGTAAAAACTGTCCCAAAACGCTTCAGATTTAAGTGTGGTATCTCTGGAAAGAGATACCACACTTAAATAATTCTTTTGTGAAAACAAAGATATTTCTTACACTTTTTTGGAAATCTATGCCTTGTCGTTATTTCTTTCAAAAGACACACTGAAATTAGTCAACAAGCTTTCAACAAAATATTGGTCAATTTCACCATGAATTTCCTCTAAAATAACCCCACTAAACTAGGTACCAAAATAAAGCCCGAAAATGATGCTTTTTGAGAGATTTATAGCAAAATACCAGAATCAATAACAGAAACTGGCCATGGGAATGCAAACGAGGTCTGCACTCGGTAGGGGGGTATGGGGGTAGGGGGGTATGCCAGTAGCCCTACCTCAAAAACAGAGAAAGACTTGAATTTTTTGGTGTCTTTGTTTGGTTTCAAAATAAAACATTTTGATTTACAAAATGGTGGTCAGTACTGTTGACCCCCCTCCCCCCACCCCAGGTTCGAATCTCCGCCATGGCTGCATGTGTGTGGAGTTTGCATGTCCCCGTGTCATTGTGGGGTTTCCTCTAGGTACTCCAGTTTCCCCCCACAGTCCAAAAACATGCTGAGGTTAATTGGATTTACCAAATTGCCCAAAGGTGTGAATGGTGTGTCCTGTCCTGGGTTTCTCCCTGGATGGATGGACTTATTAAATCTAACCTGGGTTAATTTTCAATTTTTTCCTGCCAGAGCCCAATATAAATGAATAAAATTCCCATCTCGGCTAGGTTCCTGTGACTCCCACGCTTCCTCATAAGTGGAGAATCGACGCCTGTATCCAACGTCTCAGGTCTGCCACACAAACGAAATGCCTTCTTCCGCCATACCCACGACATAGGTCATGACAATGACAGTAGGCCAATAGTGTTTTGGTATTTCTTCATATCCACATAACAGATTCTAAATGGATTTAAAACAGACAGATGCTCCTCCCTTTACGATGGTTGACTTACAGTATTTTGACTTTACGATGATGCAATAGTGATGGATATTCAGCTGTTAACTTTGAATTTTGATCTGTTCCTAGGCTGGTGATATGCCGTATGATACCTCCTACTGAGGCCGGGCAACGGCAGCATCCGGCCAGCCACACCTCCAGTCTCAGTAGCAGATGCAAGCAAAAACATCTCATACAGAGTTTAACACCGTATCATAGATACTTATTTACTTATCATATCATATTCATATATGACAATATTTTCCACTTACGATGAGTTCATCATGATGTAACCCCATCATAAGTTGACAAACACATGCATCAGTGATATTCACTGTATTAGTGAGCAAAATGGCCAATGGGTTCATCAAAATAAATTATAAATACTGTTTCAGGCCAGACCTCCTGTTTCCCAAGAACATAATCCTCTATTTTTTTTTTGGTGATCAGTGTTGACACGCCACAGCACACAGTGCACAAAAACTAAATGTGCTTACTGCATTTACTGTAACCAATATGTGACATCGTGATATAGCAGGGGGGCAGCTAATTCAGCGCCCTGGATGGTATCATGCTGGTTGGGGATTTGAACCAACAACCTTTCAATGATAAGTGTGCTTCCCAAACCATTAAGCCATCACTACCCACTGCCCAGTTGAGGGATTCCCCAGCACTGTGGTGTCATCTGAGAGATGTGATCCCTCTAGCGGGGGCTGGGATAGCCCACTGAACCAGTGGGATAACCTCAGAAATCCTGTACATGATGCCTTTGGATGGGACTCCTCATCAGGTACCAAACCATCTGCTCTGGCTGGGAGCTGGAAGGGAGTAAAAATGCAGACTGTCTGAGGGTCCTCAACAACTGCGTTGAGAAACTCTGATTTACCCTGAAAATAAAATTTATTCCAAGTACTTTACAACACTCTTTTCTTCTACTTGCTAAGACTGAAGTGGTGTAGATGTGTAAATGTTATTTGGGTTAAGAGCTTCTGTGATGTGATTCAGATGGCGAGTGGGAGTGATTCCCACAGGCTTTCAACATGTGTTCAGCAGGGATATTGAGAGATCCTCGAGGCCTCTCTGATCTGATTACCGGGCTCCTCCAAAAGGTACCTGAATGTCTTGAGGTTAGTTGAGCAGAAACATTCCAGATCAACTGTAGAGAATGATGAAAGCCTCTGGACCTCTGATACCTCCTTGAGACAAAGCCGTAAGTTGGAATAAATCTCATTTCACACAAGTCATCTACCCACAGGGACCTAAACTTTACCACGCAGACGCCCCGTTCAGAAGTGGAGATGTGGTAATCAGTAAAATGAAGTGAGAATTATATATTTTTTTCGAAGCATCAGCAGTTTTAAACTTGCTTATGCTAATCTTATATGCTACATACTGAACAGCATTTACCACGACCTGATCTATCAGCAAAATGCAAACTGTGCTCTTCAGACCAGGTTTAAGATAGAACTGGTTCCTATTTACGACTGCTAGCTGTTAAGTCATGTGAGTACTTTAATTGTGTCTGTGGATGAAGAGTGGGACACTGGCACAAGGCTGGTCGCCCATTTGAAATTATGATTTATTGGCCATTTGCACAAGAACGAATACAGGTGCACTGGAATGCTTTTTCTGCACAGGGCCAGCCAAAGGCTCAATGGACATGTGACTATTTTGCTCAGGACAGGGGTGGTGAGTGACACAGTGGACTAGGTCTCTGTGTTTGTGATCAGAAAGTTGCTGGTTTGAGCCTTAGCAGAATAGTGACATATCCACAGGCTCTTGAGCAAGGCCTTTAACCCCCAACTCCGAGGATGCTGCATGTTGGTCAACCCACCACTCTTGACCCCACCCCAAGTTCTATATGGACTGGTGGGTGACCTTTTAATCACAGGCACAGAGGCCTAACCAGTGGCGTACCACACCAAGTAGCATGTCCTGCCAGCCCCATGTTGAGTGCTCTTGATGACCAGCTGGTTCTTAGGTCAATTCAACCACCTCTGAGAGGAAGAGCCTGCAGGGAACTTAGGGAAACCCAGTCAACAGGGGCAACCAGTGAACCATAAATAGAGCCTGTAACAGATGATTAACAGTTTATCATTTTCATGGCTCATCATCTAGGCAGCTTCTGTGCTTTATTACCTGGGAACATCTACATTCTGTCAATCGTGGCTCAGTTTTGGTGTCTTCCCAAAAGTCTGGGCTTATTTTGTATTCTGGCATGTCAATAAATCTCCCATTTTACTCCTGCTTTATCCTTGGCACCAAATCCTGGCTCTGCGGTTTCTGCTAAATGTCAAAAAGACTCTTTACTTGTCTAAGGAAAAAAACATGCTTTTAGCTTGATTTCTTCTGAGGACGAAGACAAGGCTTGGTTTAGGATTGGCTAACCGTACTCCCATATGCGAATAATGAACCCGATTCGCTATTTGCTTTTACGAGGTTTGTGTTTACCTTTCCTTTCCTTTAAGTATTATGTAGAAACATGTGTCTGAGAAGTAGTTTGAAACGTACTGTACGACCAAGTAACAAGTTAAGAAATGACTTCCCCTCAGTCATAATTCCCTCTAATCAGCATTGGCATGTGGGTCTTCGGCGTTACCGATTTGTTGCTAAACACAGATTTTGATGCGACAGCCTGTTAACAGCTCACATTTAATAAAATCAGGACGCTAAGATCATGCACTGAGGGAGACGAGACAACAACAAAATCCTGCTCATGCCAGAAACATCTTTTGGGCCTCCTTATTGATTCCAGCACTGAGCGACTTGCAGGAAGTTCTGTCATTACAACATGCTACACCTCCCTCATTCCAGACCTGTGAAGTCACAAAAAAATCCGCCTAAAATCCACATACCCGCAGCCAAAAAAAGAGGAGCAAAAAGAGTGAGGACAACTCCTGAAATGGCCAAACACCCTGTCTCATTTCGGCATGTGACACACTACTGGCACGTTCCTTTGCTTGGCCAGCGTGAGTCTGTGCTTTGGGGTGTTAGAGAGCGGGTTGACCACAGCAGTGCAGGAAAACAGGGAGGCCCGTTCAGGGCAGGCATCAGAATCCGCACCCCTACGTGGGCCTCCGTGAACAGCATGCTTTCCAAAACCCAGCCAGACATAGAGCTCGTGAAACACATCCAGGACTGTCCCGTCTCACAGGTGCAGACCTCTGAAAACTACCGCCCTCACAGCCGCAACCATTCCCAAACTCAGTAGGGCATAGATACCCTGGCCGATTCAGGGGGCCAGCAACTTACAGGGGCCCTCAAATATATAAAATTGTGAATTTTATGAGGCCCTGAGGTAACATTTATTCGGGCGGGTGGGGGGGGGGGCACAGAATTCCTAGCTACGCCCATGCAAACGGACACAGCAAAATCACCACCTGCTCATACAAACAAACATTCAGGCTTCATACCTTGGACTGTAACTGAAAGCAAGACCAACAACACGTAAGCAGCCATAAATCCTGCTTTTTGGTGTAACCTCAGCTCTTAATATGCACAGCAGGGTTTCTGACAACATTAATATACCAAAATACAAACTGCAGTGACTCTGCTGGACATAATACTATTAAATGCTTGTTCATGAGGAAGAAATATTGGCCACTGATATACTCATCAACACAGCTTTCTTAGAAGATCTGTGGCAGGTGAGATCTGCTATGAATATTCAGGTGAGGGCAAGATGCTGAGATCTTTATCTTCAGGTTTTCCCCAGGACTGTTTACTCATCATTTACTCTTGTGGTTCACTGCAAGAATCTTAATTATGTGCAGAAAACATCATTCAGCCAATCACCCGAGCCATTAAAAAGGGTGGTGTGGGGCTCAACAGGTTAGATTACTGTGTCTGTGATTGGAAAGCTGCAGGTTCAAATCCCAGGGTTGGCAGAGTGATGTCATTATTGGGCCCCTCAGCAAGGCCCTTAACCCCTCAATTGCTCAGGAACTGTGTGACCCTCGCTTCTCGATTGTGCATTGAATCACTTTGGAAAAATGTGTCTGCAAAATAAATAAGATTTATGAAAGCTAAAATAACACCTGGCTGCATACAGCTTTCAATATAATAGGCGTGGAGGGTATTGAAAACACCAGTTTTCCAGACACATAAGAACAAGAATCATTGACTGTCATTCAAGATGGGAAGGAATTCTGGAGAAATTAAGAAACGTCCTTCTGGATTCTAGGGCTTTATATGAGTCTCCCCAGGCCCTTGTTCCATCACCTTTGTTCCATCGGCATTTAAACTGCAAGCAGCACAGCTCATATATTTAGCAGATGATTTTATCCAATACAACAGACAACTAAGAAAGCAGGATCAGACAGTCCCTGGAGCAGCTAAGGTTAAGGGCCTTGCTCAGGGGCCCAATGGTGACATCACTCTGCCAATCACAGGACTCAAACCAACAACCTTCCGACCACAGACATAGCACGCTAACCTGCCAAGGCACCCATTAGACTAAAGGAGCACGTACCGTAGCAGCTTCTCTTTACCGACAGAATGCTAGCAGAATGTTGGCTGCTCTGCAGCTGAGCCTTAAATGAGTGCAGTTGCAGTAAGGTGATGTCATTCAATCATTAATATTTACATAAATATTACTCCATTAGAGGTTTTTTTTTCATATCGTATTTTTGTTTTCCCCTCAGAAGTCAGTTATATTAGCATCTAATTCTTATCTCATAAAACATACAAAGATATTTAAAAAATCTAATATTTTGGCCTAGAACCAAAAAGACCTCTTTCAAGTTTTCCCTTGAGAAGATGTCATATTGCCCAAAACTTTGGTGCCTCTAAACTTAAAAAAAAAAATTATTTATTGCAAAAACACAATATATATATAAATATATTTATAAATATGCTTCTGTCTTTGCTATATAAGTCAATACTCGATTGATTCACCTTTAAAGGCCGTGTGTAACGCTGTACCACTGTACATCAGGGTACTGCATTATTCATAGATTGTTTTTGCCTGATTACAAAACTGGCTGCTTTTCTTTCTGCCATCCATTTTCGCTTGGCTTCAGTGCCGTTTTCTGCCAGGGCCTCTGCAGGATACTCACGTTCTTGTTTCATACTCCAGGGTTTCCTTGGCACTTCGGCTCACCATCCTGGCTTAAAGGACTCTTGCGGAGTGAATCAGGGCTTCCCTGAGGACTTTCCCATGTTTGATTCTGTCCATCTTACCCACGATCCTTTCAACCTTCCTAAATCTTGCCAATGAGGGGGATCGTCATAATCGAAATGCTGCCAAATACTGTTGGAAGTGGTATTATCAGGGGTGATTCAGAAAGTGCACATGTGACCCTTTCTCTGTATGCTACCTAGGTGACAGACAGATAGATGGATAGATTCCCACAGGAAAATTTGGAGCTGAAGTGTAAGACAAAAAAAAAAAAAAACTCCTATTCCAGATACCTCCAAATTTTTCTCCATATTTTCAGTGCTACATGCCTTTTCACACATTTTTGTGCAGGAGTTCCTGCTGGCTTCTATCCAGAATTGGCTTCCTTCTTGTCCTTCTCCCATGTTAGCCAGGCATTTTGAGCACGCTACTGATCACTAGCACATTGATACTTGATCCAGCCTTATTTAAGGAGGTCTCTGTCAAACTCACTTCTTGCCAGCTGCTTGGCTTGAGAGAAAGGCACAGACTTCTCCTGCTTTGGGTGGTGCTGTATACATTCCACATCCCACATCATCAGACCGAGTGTTTTCCAAGGAATATTCCATTGTCTGAAATGTGCAGATGACCCTCCTTTCCACATTCTCACCCAGACTTCAGTATGAATGTTTCAGGATTGGTATCATTCCTCTAATATCGAGTCAACAACATTCATCGTGCATACAGCTTACTTTCCAGCAGGGGGGTAGTTAAAAATGATGGGCTCCTTGACAAAATGTCACTTTGAGTGCCCCACCCAATAAAATGTATAATGTTACGTACTCCAGGGCCCCTGTGCAATGCTGGATCTTGTGAATCTACCAGTATGTGTAAATCATTTAAAATGTGCGTTGTTCCTGTAGGCACTGTGTTCACCACACCTGGATAATTACCGAAACGAATTATGTGAAGATCTCCATTCCTGTCTTTCCCATGGGACATAGGCACCATATTTTAATCAGACAAACGGTTAATCTGCATGTTGCATTCCGGTCATCATTCTTCTAACATGGTGATTAAAGAAAGCGTTCCAGAACTTTCATTGTGGTGCGCATTCTTGTTAAAAGAGAAGGAGAAGGCACCATGGGGACTCAATCAGTGAAGGAACCTTGCCTGAGTCCAGGCCCAACCCTCCAGCTCATACTGTGATTTGGAAGTAACCCAGAGATTGTGACTGGGAGTCCTGGAGGGATTCATTAAGTCACAGTAACTCTAGTTATTGCATGAGTGCTTCCCGCGCCTGGTTGGGTGCTTGGTGGTTGCTTCCATGGCTTTTGGTTTTCCAAGCCCATCACTCCTTTACAGAGTTCCTCAACCCAGTCCTCGGGGACCCCCAGACAGTCCACATTTTTACTCTGTCCCAGCTCCCAACACACCTGAACCAAACAAACAATGAAGAACACCGAATACCTAGTATCGGTCTGTTGGGAACTGGGAGGGAGCAAAAATGCAGACTGTCTGGGGGTCCCTGAAGACTGGATTGAGTAACACTGGGTTAATATGACTCAGTGGAGGCAAAATCACGTACTCTTTAAGGAGATCGATACAGAGAGAAGCCAACAGTTAATAAATTGGTGTGATCTGTATGGGGCGTTTGCAGGAAAGCCAGCTGGACCAGAGGACAGAAACGCATCACGCAGAGAATCTGGGGAAAAATATGGGCTTTGTTATTTGTGGTTTCTCTGTTCATGGGTGTAGAAAGACTTGAGAAAGGAGAGGAGACTCCACGACTTTAACAAGGAAAAACAAAACGATCCTCTGTGGCAGAGTTTCATAGTCTAGTCCTTGGGGATTCCCAGACAGTCTATATTTTTGTTCCCTCCCAACATACCTGTAGCAGGTATTCAGTGTTCTTGATTATCTGGTTTGGGAGGGAGCAAAAATGTGGATTGTCTGGGGGTCCCTAAGGACTGTGTTGAGAAACACTGTTTTGTGGTATATGAAAAGATGTTATTTCAGAGGGGACCAGGAACACCAAAACGACTGTGAGCACAGGGGACCAAGAGGACTAGGAACACCAAAACGACTGTGAGCACAGGGGTATCAAGACGGTCATAAACCTCAAACAACTCGCTCCTTACGAGGGGACATACAGCGAAATGGCTGTGCCATTACCTGACAGTCCACTTAGGTCGAACACTGACTCCCAACAAGCCTCCGAATGGAGTTTTTTGTTTTTTTAAATAGTTTTGAATAGAACATGTAAAATAACCCTATGCATTTTATTTACCAGATGCTTTTATCCAAAGCTCTGCAATTTTTTTTAAGAAAGCAGGGTCAACAAGTCCCTTTGAGCAATTACAGTACGGGTTAAGAGCCTTGCTCAAGGTCCCAATGGTGACATCACTCTGCCGATCCTAGGATTTGAACCAGCGACTTTCTGGTCACAGGCACAGCATAGGAAGCATGTCTTAATAACCAAGTAAGTACAAGTGAGGGGGTTAAATCTTCCCCTTTCCTTACTATAGCAGGGTTTCTATGGGTTACTTCCCACAGCTAAAGTGAGCTTCTGATAAAACCATCATCTCTATCTCACTTCTCCTGACAGGAGGGTGGGGGGGGTTCTGTGGCAGCTTTAATGCCATTAAAATGTCATCGTCGTGTCGAAGACAGGTGATGGACTGCCCACGTCACTCTTATGTGTCATTCAACAACAAAAAAAAAGGTTTTACTGTCCTAGTTCTGCATTGCCACCAAATCAGGAAATATAACATTGATCATACATCTTCCTTAAATTAAGCAGCAGGCATTTAAATTTATTTCCCTTACTCATTACAGATTACTTCTGATTGTGCTTTTTTTGCCTCGTCAGCAAAATCAAGTTAACATGCTGTGTCGAAGCCGATGTGATCGGTTTGATGTACCCATTTAAGTTTTACAGTAGACGTACTGAAAGCAGAATCTAAAAAATGATGGAAAATTAACTGACCCTTCCATGCTGAAGATTCTATTGTCTCACTGACAATCATACGACATCATCGCGAATCACATGGGCCAAGACTAGTAGAAAGAAAATGCAAGTCCATGAGACAATGAAATCTGCCAGGCAGGGCTAATTTAGCTTGGGGAATAGCAGCCATCCATCTTACAGCCAGCAGCACAGGGTCACAGAGAGTATGAGCGCTTATTTCAGGAAGCACACTGAAGAGATGCCAGCGCATCACGAGCATCGTGCACTACGGGCAATTCAGCAAACACCAATACACTTAAGAGCATGTCTTTGGACTGTGGGAGGACGCTGGAGTACCTAGACGAATCCCACAGTGTGGTGAGAAGACACAAACTGCATATGTACATAGTGGGGGTGAGATTCAAACCTACGGCACTGGAAGTAGCAGGAACCAGTGCTTTGCAGTACCAGTGGGAGCTTCACTGCCAGTGCCCACCATCCCAGGCAAAGTGAGACTGACATGTTAAACTGGTGCCCTCACAGAAGATGGTACCTAGGTGGGCACCTCCATCATTTAATGGGGTGATCGGCACTGGTGTTACCCATGGCACTAGCATTGCTGCCCAGGGGCAGAACCAAATAGCTCAAATTACTTAGAAGTAATTCACTTCTGTGCAATTTTGTATATTAATGTTGTTGTAGGACACAGCCTGACCATGCCGGGGCTGTACTGAATAGCTCTCCTCCAAATGTAATTTCTTTCTCAGAGCGATGACAGAAGACACTCCTCTCCCTATAACTTCTACCTTCCTGGCATAAAGAGGCATCCTGCAGGAGGGTGACGTCAATGGAAACGGTGACATTGGTGGTCCGCTTGGACATTCCGAGGATGGAAGCAGGAAATAAAGTAGTGCTTGAACACTGGAAACAGTGATGGATGAGATTCCCAGAAGTTTGTTTAGCAATGGGTGGCGCTGTGGTTGTGGGGTCAGATCCCGCCTCTGGCCCTGTGTCTGGAACTTTCACCCCGTGATTGAGGGGTTTTTCTCCATATTCCAGGTTCCTCCCACAATTATGCGTCTTACATGAACTGATGGGGAATTGTGTCCTTGTTTAGACATGAATATAGACCCCCTGCCTTGTACCCTGTGCTTCCTGGGATAGGTTCTGTACTGTGACCTTGTACTGGATAAGGTGATATGGAAGATGGATGGACACATAAATGCAGGGCCACACAAAGACATGGTCAGGCCCCAGAAAATGTCCAGCAAATGCTTCCCCATTCTCCACTTTATGGGCCACCCTGCAAATTTGAGAACCAGATTACGTATTAAGGGACTGTCCAATAGCTTGAATGTAGTCATGACTTGACTTCCTTCCACATCGTTCATAAGCAGTTGCTATATTTACAAAATCTTATGCCGGGGGGGGGGGGGGGGGGGGGGGGGGGGGGGGGGGGGGGGGGGGGGGGGGGGGGGGGGGGGGGGGGGGGGG
>JAODJX010000001.1:23443422-23457428 GCA_026776945.1 Isichthys henryi
CACTTCATATGGGTGGTCTATCTAACCCAACTATGAATTTTACTGCTGCATTATCATCACCAGAAATGATCTGACAGTATGAAGATAGTCTAAAGCATCAATCTGTACAAAAGCTGGCATTGAAGAAGAGCACGTGGGCGTATAACATTATGTAAGAGTTAATATTAGTTAGAGACATGGTTTTGCAAAGTGAAAGTAGCAGTAGCGATCTTTGAAATCCAATCAATTCCTAGGCATTGAGCATGCAAGCAAACCCTAAGAATTAGTGTAGTTCAGGTCAGCGCCCTCTGCTGACATTATGTAACGCAACAGATATTTTGCGATGTTACCAAAGGAGAATGAAATATCTATTGCTGTTCTCCATAAGAGGATGCAACATCCATAACATCTCCTGTTGTTCATATGACAAAAAAAAATGTTTCCATAGTGACAATTTTTGAATGTAGTCAAGTCTTTTCTTTAAAAATCACTTCAAGTATTTGTGTAAGAACCTGAACTTTAGAGGTATAACATTTCTCTAGCTGATTCCGAGATTTCTCAAAACGTTTGCTAATTTCAGTCACATCCTTTTAGACTCCATTTATGTTATAGTATGTTACTGTTACTACACTAGTATGCATTACAGTGACTGCCATAATATGTGAACATTTTATTCTCTAATGTTCAGATTTGAGGACAAAAGCATCTGCACCTCAGATGAAATATAAAATTATGTAATTTCCTTTAAACTCTAAATGTAGCATGCTTTTCACTCACAGCACAGTGGGTGAATTGGACTCTTAGTAAAACAAAGATCTCAGCCTTTCCAGTAAGGAGAAAAACCCACCAGGTTATAATGGGAACGAGAGAACCAGCATGCGGGTCGGACTAAGAACCAGGACAAGCTGCCCATAGGGTCAGTGGAGGCAGAGAGACCTTACCTGCAAGTAGTACCTGTTGGCCATTTGGGTCTCACACGGATGCCAATTCTAATTTGTTGTATGTGCTTTTACATACTTTACACCTTGCACTGCAAAACATCAACATGGCCATTTAGCCAAAACACTCATGCTAAAACCAAAATATTTAGAACTATTATTGTTCATATGATATTAATAATCTGATTAAGGACATAACAGAACCAAACAGGACCTACTATTAAAAATACTACAACAGTAATATCTAAAAGCCATATTTTCACTGTTAAATGCCTCACTCTACATACTAGGCAACAGATTATATATAGACAATATTAGACTTATTTATAAATAAAGAGATGCAAGTATGCAGTGTGTGCTGAGTACTTTGCATAAGTTACAGAAGTTTACTGCCAACCTCTATAAATTAGCAGAGCTGCGACAAACAAGCTTGAAGCTCGCTTTGCATAATGTCTCCAGTGATAAACCCACAACACACTACAGGCGTATAATTTTATGTGATTTATAACAGGCTACGACAGCAATTTAGTACAATAATAAAGCCTGTCTAGTCGACAGATCTGTATTTAGCCATTGTGATTTAACTATAGTGTTTTTCTTTTACGTAATCTGTTATCTCTGCGCTGTAAGGATTTATTTACACGGCCAAGCTAACGTCAAGTTCAGCACATGAGGAAATCACACATCAGATTTTATATTCGGTTATATATTCGAAAGTATCTGGACGTCTAATTTGTCGTTTAAAGCCAGGCACCCAGCCATCTGCGGGCATTTCAATACTCCGAAATTAAACCGTTTACCAAATAGTACCCACCTACAACCATAACAAATTATGAATCCAACTAGGTTTTTTTTTTAAAAAAAAAAGAATGGCAGTTTGACGAAGTAACTGACCAGATAGAGGGCAAGTATAATCTTAAGAAACTGAGAGTGACAAGTTGGCTGTTCGTCGGGTAAAACCACCATGCAAGCAACCTTTCCAAATGTTATAGCCATACGAACGATGACAGCTCTGCGACCCTTCCTTACTATCCTAAGTATTTATTATTATTATGCATTTTTTTCAGCGACTGGCCAAACACGTGTTCCCTGATTTTGTTTTCATCAACACTAAAACCTGATAGCTGAATAGATCACAGGACTGCATGAAAGACAAGGCAGATCAGAAGCGCCAAATAAAACGAGACATTCGTCACAATATCAGAATACTCCAGCACCACATTTTATAGCCGTGCAGAACCGTCATGCTGCTTACCTTTCTCCTGATTGCAAGCGATGTCTTCATCCTTTGGGTTGGCAACCTGAGTAATTATGGACGTGCTGTCCATGGAAACGGACGGATTGTTTTTCTTTCCCTCCCTCTCTCTCTCTCACTCCCCCTGTTTCACCCGTTATTTCTCAATGTATGTTTCGCTGGCTGCACCGAGACCGCAGACGGTGAGCGTCGATACTCCTTCAGCCGTTAAAATAACATTACCGGAGCCGCACCGGGCATTCAGCGCGCCGCCACCGTTTATTATAATATCTGCGTCCTCTGGGCGCGCACACATCGGAATAGGACCACGATAAACCCAAGTACACAGGAGAAGTGAGCTGCGGAGACTGACGGTACATAGCCAGCCGGTCCTCCTTCAGACTCCCGCGGGGAGGGGGAGGCGTAGCCCCCGCCTCCAGCTTGTCCGGTCGGCGTCCCTGTCAAAGCGCGCAGGTCCCGCACCATCACGGTCGCCCTGTGTGAACGGCGTATGGGAAGACTAGTTTAAACACTACCGCCGTAAAAATCCTCGCTGGGTGTGCGTTCATGTACACCTATGCATTATTATTATTATTAATGTTTTTTTTTTTTTTTATCCAAACCATCATTGGACAACATCCGTATGAATTCAGTACAGAAACGCAATACATAAACGTATAAAAACATTTCTTAAAAATAATAATAATCGGCTACTAATAATTACTTCAATGAAGAACCGTCGCCCGCCCTATCAGATTAATTGAAAGGAGTATTCGGAACGTGGGACAAACATAGACTGCGAGCCGATACTCTAATTATATTGTTGAACTATTAGGTTAATTAGGCTCTATTCAATGTGAACCCACACAAATTAAAAAGAATAAAAGCACTGCACTTCTGCGAAAACTCAATCTTTGCGAAGTAACAAGTCGTGTTTAGTTTAAAATTAAATGCAAAAATTCCTTGAATATAATTAAATTGAGACTGATAATGCGTAAAAAATACGTTTAATTCGCGTTTTCACAAATATGACGACTGGGTGCTAAAATAGCCTAATTCAGTGACATTTGTACCCGAGTTGGCTCCTTGACATCTACTGTATGTGCTCGCAGGGTTGCCAAATTTCACGCTTTCAGAATCTCACACTCAGGCAAAAAACCTTAAGGCACATCTATAGTACTACATTATAAATCTAAAATTAGCTACATCAAAAGCCTTTGCAAACACTACGGGATGTTTACAAGGTAGTAAAACTGTTACATACATGTACATGTGCAGACATGTCTCAAAATGAAAACCTCACACCAGCCAACTGACCAAAGTTGGAAACCCTGGGGCTTACAGTATGTAGGCCTGTTGACTGGATCAGTTGTATGTTTCTTTGCACAAAAGCGCCCACTAAACAACTAATTATATGTTGTAGGCTAATAGACAAAAAAAGTTGTGTTTCTGTATGATTATTTTACAGTAAGTTTGTATTCAACATGTGTCACTCATCTGCCCTTGTGAGCAGTAAGCAGCAGAGTTGCAGAAGGTTACCAGTATTCAGCATAGTCTCTACACTGCTAATCCAAAATGTCTAAAAGATAATTACATATTACTGCAAGCATAGAATGATGTTACTGCACACAAAAGGAAAAACAAAAGAATTCCTAACAAGTTAGTGACTTGGGGAAGAACTTTGTCTTTTCTTTTATTAATTATTATCAAATTCGTATTCTTTTATACGTGTAAGAACCACTTTTTAAAACTCGAACTTCAAGCTTGTCAGACTGTTTAAGGTTTACTCTTCTCTGAAACTTAGTTAATTGTGGCAATGTATTTTCTGAAGTCCTCAGTACAAATATTCTACTAAGACCTCTTTGTATAAGACAGCAGAAGGCTCACAAGTAAATAAGTCATTCATTAAACATACTCGAGATGCATTTCATATTTTCCGCCAACAGAATCAGTTCACTTAACCTTTAGCTTGGCATCCAAACTTGATACTCATTTTAGAATTTAGTGTCAGATTCGGTTTTCTTTACATCTTTTGTACACCATGTAACCCAACTTTGTGGGTTGATACTCTCCTATGGTGCCCTGTCTCATACTTTCAGTTATGAAATGCAAAAAAATGGATTCACTGAATCCCCCAAGCCGGATGAATGACTTTATGCCCAACTGAACAGTCAAATGTAGCTGTACCACCAGGGCATGTGGAGAAGCCTAAGTAACAGACAGTCTATACTGTGTTCTAACTCCATATTTATTTGTAAGGGCTGGAGAATATCATTCCTGTAACAAATTGGACATGGATCGGAGCACACATACATAATATTTTGTGGCTTCCCACACTTCCTCCTTTGAGGGTCTTTGACTTTGAAGAAGTAAAATATCTGTTCTTGAGAAAATTACACAGTATTGTTACAACCTCATATAACGACTTAAGTACAAACAGAACTAAGCTGCAAGGTGCGGAAATGAGATTTTACCATGAGAATCTCCTGGCACTCTGTGCCTCTATCTCCCACCCCCCACCCCCACCCCAGCAGGCCAGTGAGCTGGAATATTCCAGAACGCCATGCACCACGAATCCACTGGGCTCCTTTTGGAGAAGAAATTATGAGAGTCTAGCCAAAAACAGTAAAGTTGAATCTGGATAACATTTGATTGTCACTCTGCATCCTCGAGTGAATACTCACCATTTTCTGGAGGTACATGCTGTTACCCAAGATCCAAAACAGGAAGAATTCCGATGCAACATGCAAAAAAATTACACAGTAGATCTAAAAAATACTGAATCATACAGTCACACTACCCAAAACCTCACAAGAGCCTACGAATGAACAAGGGACGAGCTTACAAAATTAAATCACCTCCTCTACCCCTGTCAGTTCCATCTCCATGGTGCACCTTCTCTCCAGATCTCTAATGGAAGTTTCTCAAAGGCCTGGTGAAATGTATGGATAACCCTTGTCACAACAAAGAATAGAAGAAGTAATTAAAATTAAGACAAGTAACCAACACACTACAGTACCATTTATTCCTTATAGATAATAATAGTTACCCTGCTGTTGACCTGGGCAAGTCTTCCAAGAATTATTTACTTGGATAAGATCCATCTGATAAAATCCCTGGCTGGCGAGCATCTCTGTAATGAAATGATTATTTATCAATTTGTCACTAAATTACAGGAATTTAATCTCATAAGACAAATCGCCAAGATGATCGCCCTCACTGTAAAAGCCTGTAACAAACCAAAAACTGATAACCTAATGCTAGCAGGGACTGTCATGTTAATGTACTCACTGCGACAGCCAGGTGGACAGCTGTTAGTTTGAAGGGAACATCATTATCCCCTTTGTTTAGGAAATAAGGACAGCAAAACATTGCAACCTGTGGGGGAAAAAAAACACATTTTAATTGGTTTTTAACCAATTTTTAGTTTTACGATTTTATGATTGATCAGTTGGTCCTTAACACAAGCCTTTTGAAGGAAAAATTATAAGACACTGGTACTCACCATAACAAGGATACCGCCTCCTCATCAGTGCCTTACGACACAGGACTCAGTCAGGCAGAAGACCCCGGCCCTCATTGCAGCACCTACAGGGGGGACTGCACCTCACTTATGTCATTATGTAGCCTCCTGAACATTCATAGCCCACTAAACCACTCAAAGTGTTGGCATTGCTGGATGGGCTAGACAGCGTCAGCATTTTACCTGACGGTTGTCCTGGTGATGCTCTCTCTGCTGGGTTTCAGTCTTGCTCTATACTCAGTAATTAGTCGTGATCCATCCAGCCCCTGGGTCAGTTGTGGAGGAGGCAAAGGGGGATGATCATCTGGCCCCAGGCCCATTACAACAGGGGACCCTCAGCGAAATACATCACCCCCACTCCCACTGACAAATTTTACTGGGTGCCTCTTTTGGTAACAGTCGATCATACAGAATTTGCAGAGAACCCCCTCCTCCCTTGATTGGCAAATTTTACCGAGCCGCCGCCCTCCCCCCGGTTGGCCACCCCTATAGTCAGACCCCTCTTCCAACCCCTGGCCTGTTCCTCGGCAAAATGCCCAATTTGACAAGTCTGTTCAAAACGTCACATTTGATAAGGCAACTGAAGGAGACGGCCATCTCACTAAATTCTATAGCTTAATATTCTGCCGTTCACCAAAGTCGCAAAAGTCACACTTTGAGCTGTTTTAAATGACAGCAGAGGAGCAAATAGTATAAAGCAGCAGAGCAGAAGTGACCGTTTACCAGATGATTGTTGAATGCGGTTCGCTTAGTGACATTCTGAGTGCTGTAGGACATGTACTGCACCATCTTCCCATCGACAAGCTGCAGACACAGAAGCAAGTGTTTCCACTGAATTTCACAAGCTCAATAAATGCACGCAAAGGACAAAGAGTGACGCTATATTTCTGCTGTCAAACTGGTACGAACCCCACATAACTGAGCAGCATCGAACTCTTACCTTGGTGCCTGTGACTTCCTGTAGTATTGTTGCATGCAAGGAAAAGCCCTTAAGAACAAAGAATGAGTGAGGTCCCCAGTCTGTTTCAGCGATAATACAGGTCCTACCTTTGTAATCAGGTGCCTGGTATATGTGATTTTTTGCCCTGAGCCACTGGCAGTCAGCTCTGAATCATATTAAGCAGCCTTAAGGATTCTAACCATAAAAAACATTCTATAATAAGTAACCTTTTATTGAGGCCGCCCTCAATATACACAGGCGAGGATGGTGACGTTGTTTCATCCATGAGTTTCCACATACTTGCTTATTCACAACAGGGTCACAATAAACTTATTTCTTGAAGAACATGACACTGGACAGCTAGGAGTGCTAATGTTCAAGCTGAAGCCCCTGAGGTTTCAGTATCACCCCCTGAGCTTCCAGGGTGTTACACATATGTTTTTAATCTAATACTTTTAACGATGTGACGCTTTTCCATTACTGGGCAAGTTCAATGGCCACTTCACACTTAGCATGATGCCATTTTCACTAGGGGGAGCTTCATGACACCTTGGTCAGGTATTAAACTTGCTGCCTAATATACTGAGAAATCGGAAACTTTTATAGTGTATATATGAATCTATTTGAAACTAAATTCTAAGAAATACCATACTATGTTAGCTAGGAAAACCATGTTGAAATTCATAACCTTCACCAGTGGTTCCTTGTCACGATATGGCAGGAAAATGTGGATTAGGACAAATGACGCACCAGGGAACAAGGTGGTCATCACAGCTCATCCAAATGTAGCCAAATGTATAAAACTTCATAATGAAGTGAAAAAAATTGTTTCTGGGAAAATTAACCAAAATAAAGCCAATCTTTCACCTATCCAGGCAGTCGTCTCACAAATCCATCCAACTGTCATCGAACTGTTTATCCTGATCAAGGTCGTCGGGCCAAATGTTCCAAATAATAATAATTCATAGGGTATGTTTCAGGCATATATAACAGTTTCATCAAGAATTGTATACTAACTTAACTGGACAGCTTCCCCTGAATTGCTTTGTAAATTAACATTTGTCAATGTAATTTGACCGTACATTTACACATCTGAGAGTCTCTCAGATAAATAGCTATTACATTACAAGCTCTGATTAATAGTAGCAGGGCCTTAGTCGAAAGCACCTCTTTTGTCTGAAAATAACATTTAAAGTCACTGTCGAAGCACCATGTGTGCGTCAGAAGGCATGGTGGGTGTCACTTTAACACCGCAGCTGAAGGAGATGCTGTATCGTAGCTGCAGAGGTCACATTCTATGAAGGCCTCTAATTGTCCAAGCGTCTTCAGCTCTGCACACCATATTTTCCACAGGCTTGTTTTTCATGCAATCTGAACTGTGTAACCATCCACAATATCCCAGGAAGGAGGATATGGTCTCTCAGGAAGTGAGGCTGCTGCCTCACACCTCCAGGCCTAATTCTGGACCTGGTTCTCTGTGTGTGGATGTTCTCCCCATGTTTGTGTGAGCTTTCTGGTGTTGGCACCACGGGGGGGGGGGGTAGCCTTGCTAAATGACCACCTGTGCCCCCAAACCTCACAGAAAATAAATAAATAAATGAATGAATAAATAAATAAATAAATCCCAGAGATGCTCAAAAAGGTTAGATTAAGGGTCGTGGTTACAGAAGGCCACACACAAATTGTGTTTATATCATATATATAATGACCTCATTATTTTCAATTACCAAGCTGCACTGTTTGACCTAGTAACATGTTTACAATGCATAGGTAGGTCAAAGATTTTAAACATGTTACGAAATCCAACCCATCTAGGATCTACCTCAACCAAATGTCCCCTGTGCATTCTGGGATATGCTCCAGGCCCCTCCACAATCCTGACCAGGATAAACAGTCAGAAGATAGATGGATGGATGGATACAAGGCAAGGCAAGGTAGCACAGTTCAGACACAAGGCAATTCAAAGCACTTTACAAAAGCAGAACAACACATTGAATTAAATGACAATAAAATCACATTTAAAACACAAAATTACATAATAATAATAAACCTTAAAAGAAAGAATTTATATTACAGTAACACAAATATGCCAGTGCTATCAAGAAAAACATCCACCAGCACTGTCAGTAACTACCGTCTCTATTTTCCAGCTATCTGCTTGTAAACCCTTACAACCCAAAGAAATCCTCTGTGGTGCTGTTGTGGTTCTTTAAAGTTGATGGTTGCTATGGTAAAATCAATGAATATTCATGAAGTCTGTCCCATGTGTCAGCACTCTGCTAGCAGGGCTACAATTAAAAGGCCCGGTACATTGAAATTTTAAATGCATGAGGGTATTCTCCTTTTTTTTTACATCTTCTTCCAACATCGAGAACTGAATGTCAGCCATTTTATGTACATTTTATTTTTTGAGCACATATGGGGAAATAAAGACCTTGAAAGAGTTGGCAGTGCTCAGTTTTGGTTTAAATATCACAATGTACACAGCAGTCTTGGGGAAATGCAGCAGACGAGGTGGTTTGAGAAAATGCCGATCATTTGTGTGCACAGCCCATACGGACTTTCAGCACCGGAGCACCTGAGTCTCATGACGTCAGCAGACAAAATTTTTTACAAAAACAAAAGGATGACTCTTTGATTACAATGCATGTAATATGGTCTAATGGGGTATTCTGGACAGAATTCCTCTTTGATGTTTTTCCTACAGTACCTACCTTAAAAGGTACTTAATGTAATGTACTTACTTGATTTTGTTTGCTAAATGAAGGGTAACAAGTAAGACTATCTTAAGGGAACTACTTAAGTGGGTTTATACAAAGAGACATTGAAATATTAGCATACAGTAATAAATATGCCATTATTATTATTATTAATATTAATAAGAAGAAGAAGAAAAAGAAGATTGACGGTGATGATCATCATTTCTATTTAAAGGCACCTTTTAGGACACTCAAGGTCATCTCTCAAAGAATAAGAACAACGACACACAATGACACCAATAACATCCGACATGACAAAGCAATAAATCATGAACTTTCAAGTAAATGGACTGAGGATGAGTATGCCAGTCGAAAAAGATGAGCTTTGCATTGATAAACCCCTCTGCCTCCCAGTATTCTCACAGAACTGTCCTAGCTTGACAGACCTTTTGGTTTCTCCAAGTCAAGAATAACTAATTCATCACTGGCGTAAACTCAATCTGCCACTCAGACATGGTGACAGTGACACACCAAGATGTCTTACCTGCTGTTTCTCCTTTGCTGTGCTCAAAACTGATTGCCTTCAGATAAAATACTTACATGTTAAGAATAATATGACCTTGTGGCACTAACTGAGTGTCACTGGACTGAAACATCAGGTAAGACCCACAACGCTGGAATGGAGAATTTGCTGATAATTACGGGAAGTGTTTGTTAAAAATGTAAATATTTCTGCACTGTACCTTTGAGTTTCAGGCAGGTGAAAGAAAAATCCCCCAGCAGAAATGATGTACATACAAAAATAACCTGGTGTAGCCGTTTCAGACCTGGAAGTAATGCATGTGTCCTATTCTTTCTGTCGCCTACTGGGACGAGTGACCAACAGGAAATAGTATTCCATTGGATGCTTCCCAGAAGTAATAATGACTACGTCCTTGGACTGTTACTCAAAAAAAAAAAAAAAAAAAAAAACTTCATATATCCTATAAATCAAATGCTACTAACATATATTGGCCAGTAAAAAGAGAAAAGAGGGGTCAGACAGTCCTTGGAGCAAATGGAGGTTAAGGGCCCAACGGTGACATCACCCTACTGACCCTGATTTGAAGCAGAGACCTTCCTTTCATGGGTACAGTGCCCTAACCTGCAGAACCACAAGCTGTCCCACACTGGCACATTAGTTCTCATTATGAAAAACTACCCTGATTCTCTCCATTATTATCAATACCTAAATACCTTCTGTTTACAGCACATTTTCCTGCATGTATAGCTGAGAAACATTTAATCATGAACTGCACTCAAAGAGATTTAAGGATGAACGAGTATTGCCTCTTACATTCAACGGGAAAGCATGACTAGCATGTTTATATGACAGCGTAGGATAAGCAGGGCACTCTGCATACTGCCCAGCGATGCTGGTGACCCCCTGGCCACATACCCAGAGATCCCGGCCTGATCCTAACGCCTGTTGAGGGGCAGGGAGCAGTGCCACGGGTGGATGCTATATTTAGGTCTGACTCAGCCTTGCCGAAAAATGTAGACAGGAAGTGTAGATGGTGGAGTGAGAGAGACACAGTGGCCGTTATATAGCTGCCCTATAGCTTTCCATAGATATTCTCGTCACACTCTCCAAACGACTCAAAAGCTCTTTTATTGCAAAATCTCATTGCACGTCTTTTTTCAGTTTAATAACTGTAAACATCAAGAATTTCACATTAATTTAATTAATTTCCAAAGTAATATACATATTATTTTGAGGAAACAGCTAAGGTTTAAGGCTAAGGGCCTTACGCATAGGCCCAACAGTGAAATCACTTAGTCAGCCCTGGGATTTGAATCAACAACCTTCTGATCACAGGCACAGCGCCCTAACCTCCTAAGCCACACACATCAAGCATTTGCCCTTAAACCTTAAAAACATTAATTCAAAAGTAATAAAATCGTATTAAGTCTAATGGAACCTTCAATTTATTTTTAACATAGACAGAAAAACAAAAAGGGAAATACAGCACCAGGTGATTTGTTTTCCATATGCTGTGGGTAGGTATACAGTTGGGGAAAAAAAAAACACACACACTACTTTCTTAATGTTCATAACCCAAAATAACTACAAAGAAATTCATCCATCCAGGCATTTTCTGTATCTACTTATCCAGAGAGTTGTCGCAGCGCAAATGCATAACCCAAATATCTATATTTGATTTTTTTTTCAGAGTGAGAAACTGCACCACAGAAAGTTAAGCAAACATTATATCAAGTGAATGTTTCCTTCACGTAATTCCTTCTACACACAGACTTGATTACAAAGTATAAAGAACATAAATTCATTTAATGGACCGTGCCACATTCAATGAGCTGGAGGATTTATGGAGGTGGACATTGTAAAATAATGAAAGGCAAATGGCAGCATAAGTGCATGGCTACTACTGTCCAGATTTGTGTTTGCTACTTACATGTCAAAAGTCAGGTGCACACGGTGAATGAAACTGGGGGTTGGTGGATACTTTTGAAATAAAAATTCCCTACAAATAACACAAACCAATTAATCGTTACTAACAAAAGCCTGAATTACATCCATGTTTTGGAAAACAAAGGGTTAAATCTGTTCCAAAGCTGACAGACAAATGGACTTTACACCCCCTTGTTCAGACGTGTTGCACAGCCCATGCAGACACAATTTCTTAAATAAGCTCAGACATGTTTCCTCGATATAGGGAATGTCTGTTGGTCTATTAAGTCTTTTTCCATTATTCCCACAAGTCATCTCTGCTCTGTCTATTAATATAGTTAATCGCTGCGTGAACAATTACAAATGACCCACAGCCTATAGGATTTGCTTCCTTGCATGACATCACAGGTTCAACTGCATTATTCCACTACAAGACTGCACTGGCTTTACAGTGTACTTAATTCATCATCATCATTTACATCAACACAAAATACGTTAGGGGCCAAAACTGTGGAAACACTTGCAATTTTTATAGATTGCAGAATTTTACTCAGCTGTTGTTCCAGTTACTTATTTAATCATCCAATGTATGACATTCGTAGTATTCTTAGATTATTTATAAACATTACAGCCAATATTTGAGTAGTAGTTTTAAAAGCGTAATGCGAAAAATTCAGAGTATTTCCACAATTTAGGTCACTAGTGCATATTCCTGTCTGGATGGAGAGTAAAATGAGGGTTTAATGAGAAACTAGAAAAAAAACACACATCACATGCACCACAAGCACAGGTGGTCATTTGCTCAATTGAAACCAATGTAACACACATTTAAACTTATAATATAATGTATAAGGGAGCCAGGTACCAGCACCATGAACATGAAGTCTTAACAACAGTATGTTATTATTATTATTATCTTGTATAATAACAATAATAATAATATGTCATTATTACTATTATTATTACTATTATAGGTTTTATTTAAAGCCTTTAACGACACTCAAGGTCACTTCCCAAAGATTATATATAACACAATAACACCAGCAAAATCAGAGATGACAAAGCTGTAACTGATGAGTTTTCATGCACATCGACAACGAATATGCGAGCCAAAGATGATACATTTAAATTGCATTATAGCGGTGTAGTGCGGGAAAAGGCTCTATTAGGTTAATTAGTAAAACTATGAACATTCAACAGTCTCACCAACCTCTTAAGAACGAATACTTCTTTCAGGCCTTTCATATTCATTTAACTGTGTTGTCCAACTTCAAGCCTGTACGACAGTACTTAACTAACCAAGACTGATTCAACTTCCCTTTTCTCTCTACCACTGTCATACACAAAGCATTACTCGCCGTTCATTCCACAACCTGTCAACTATCAACGTTAAGCGTCCGTTGACAGCTTACTTCACCAATTTGATAGATTACATAATGTATTGTGTTTTAACACAATGGTCAAATTACTTTTGAGAAGGACCAGGAAACACTATACAATGCATCAATGATTCAGAGGTAAAAATGTATTCATGCCTGCATTTCCCATCACAAAACCATATAATATTTCCATATTAATTCCAAGTTACACTGAAGCCAAGATTTTCATTTAAAAAAATGATGCATGGAACAGAGTGCCAATGCAATTAGAACGTAATACTGAGCAATCAGCCAGTGCTGGCAAAACGTATCATGTAGGATTACGAAACTAGAGACCAATTTATAGTTTATGACAAGAAATGTATTGGGATTAATGACAGCTCAGTATGTGCAGCATTATTGGGTTCTTTTTTTGATTATTGTGGTCTTACAAGACATAAGAAAGCCAGCATTGACATTTATTTCATATATCCATCCGTTCATCAGGCAGTTTTCAATGTCTCATCGTTTTCCCATCATAGTAAGCATAGAAAATACAAGATTGACGGCTCATACAGCTCCGGAAAAAATGAAGAAACCACTCCATATTGTCACGATCGTGGGGTACGCAAGCGGCGATCGTGCACGCTGGTGGCCAAAGACCAGGCAAACAGGTCGAAATCGGGGTAAACTGGGGTTTATTTTGGCTACGAGGAGCCAGAAACAGACAGATCACACCAAACCAAAGCAACATCAATGACGGACAAGGGAAACAGGTAAGACCAGGACTTAAATAGGACACGACTAAACAAAGCAAGTAGACAAAGCTGGAGACAATCAGGGAGGCACACGTGGGTAATCAGGGGGGCGTGGCACACACGAGGAT
>JAODJX010000001.1:23469704-23494764 GCA_026776945.1 Isichthys henryi
GTGGTGGGGGGGGGGGGGGGGGGGCCGGCCCCCCCTGTATACACGTATCTTGGGTCTAGCATTTTCTTGGTTCTTGTCATCATTGGTGGTTTGTGTCCCGCTTTCCCAGTTTTTAGCAAATATAAATTGACAAAGCTTTTACTTTGCTGTTGTTTTTCTAACTATGGGTGGCTGAGCCTAACTGATTTATTCAGTATTGAGGAAAGGATGCTAACATGTGTTACCATGAATTTGAGTTGTGCAACTCTGTTTGCTTGCAGGTTTAAAGTTTTATTACTATTATTTTTTGCTTTTGGTATTTGGCAGATTCTTCCTGGATCAGCACAGTTAATATTCCGCAATGGGGGTCAAGGCCACCCTACCGAGGTATGAGATCTACCTTTATACCGCTGTGCTCTGCATGGCTCTGTTTTGGACTGCAAGCTGGATCTTTGAGGTCTCCAGAGGTGAGTAGGGTAGCCCAGCAAATCTTCAAATCATATTACATGTGTACGTATAGTCAGAAATCGATGGCTTCCTACCACAACTTATTTTTAAATTGTCTCTGAGAGTGTGTTGTGGCATTAATGAGAATTGAGAACTACATGACTGAACAGTATATTATTGATAAAATATTGTCCGTTTTGAGCACTCATGGAGAATGCAGATAGCAGACACTCCTATATTCGGTTAGAAGAAACACCCATCCACCAACAAATTCAGAAAGAAGGTATCAGTTTTAGGAGAGATAGCATACAGCTGTCATTTAAACAGTCACCTTACAGCTCATATCTGACTGTGTTGCTGATTGTCTGCCTTTGTATGGTATAGGGTCTTGTACCCTTTGTATGCTGGGTGAACAGGATCCAAGGTCACCTTAACCCTGGTCTGAATAACTGCTTGGAAATAGGAATAAAGATTAATCATAACGGTCTTTTGACTTCATTATCTCTCTTTGTTTGGGAGCAATTTGTCTGTCTACACATCGAGTGATAACGTGATAATACAAGCATTTTGTCAGGTAATATAAGCTCTGATTTGTTATATATCTGACCGTAAAGGCAGCAGAAGCTGGGTTCTTTAGTTTTCAGTTTTTGGAGACCCTTCCTGTGGGATACCAGGAGCTACAAAGTGCTAATCATTTCCTTATAGTATAAGGTCTGTGAACATTTGGACTGCGACTCAGACCTAATTAATCAACCAAGATAAAAGTTGGCCACAGTTTTCACTGTAAACTCACTCCTTATCTTCCAGCTAATGTGAACAGAAAGACATTCAAAGCCAGTGTAAAGGATGGCTGGTATTACTTTGGGGGGAAGGTGGTGAGTCCTGCACCAGCAGAACCGATATTTTAAAGATTATGTGACCTTACAGTATTCTTAATCAAGTGCTAACATAAACACTAGAGCAAGAAATGTCTGAATGTAGTTTAGTTGTGAAAAACTAACACACTATTAGTAAGTACTAATACTGTATTATAAATTCTACTATGCATGGAATAAAGACCATGATTTGGTCAGATTATAAATTAATAAAGGTAAACCTGATCCTTTCTGTACTAGTAACTACACACTATTACTTTTAATACTCTGAGTTTCTTTGTGTGTCGGAATTTAGAATTCAGAAATGTTGCTAGCTAAACTTAGCCATAATTAACAGAATATCTGTGAAAAATTAATTCAAGCTCAGTTACATCACCTTGATCCTTTGATGATGTCGTGTTCTGACATCTGCAGGACATGGCAGATACTGAGTGGGTCATGTGGTTCCTGAACTTCCGCAGCCACATTCTCTTTGCCTTGTCGGGTCATGTGATCTTCGCCAAGATCTGTTCAATGCTGGCCCCGAAGGTACTTTCTGGCTTCTGTCCAATGAGTTTGCCAAGGGTAGCCGGTGATTCTCTTCCTCTCATTCTGAAATACAGCATAGATAGACAGTGCTTAAAACTTAGTGCTCTCTGCTAAGAATGACTGGGTGATGGAGGGAGCCAGGCTAATTAAAATAGCACGGTGGTAAATATTTGACTCATCATCCATGGTGTGCATTGGCAATCTTTATGATTTAATGGAGAATATATTAAGATATTTTAGCTTTCATTGATGGATATTCCTATTATAATAAAATATTAAATTTTACACGTAGTACTGTACTTAAGCACATACATACTTGATTACAGTGCAACTTCTACAGTGAAGTTTGCAAAAGCCAATCAATCTGTGATGAAATAACAAAATTCGATCAAGCATAGTGCCCAATGTGATTAACCCTGAGTCACTCTTAAGCAAAGAGCAATGTGCACAACACTGAATAGAAACCCACACCACTGGTGTGACTGGGCTTTAAAACGGATGGCTGAGCATCACCAAAACAGTGATCATTTCCCCCACAGCACAGATCCATAATGTATACAGTGTATGGGATGATGGCGATTTTTACCAGCATGGGCTGGACCTACGTCACTCTGGTGTTATCCCACTGCGTGCTGCTCTACAGCATCTCACTAGTCAAGATCAAGTGGCTCTGTTTCGTGGCCGGACTCACCAGCCTGGCCACCTTCAAGATAGAGCCCTTTGTCACCTGGCAGGTGAGTCATATGGCTGTACAGGGAAAGTAACCTGGCCTGAAATTGGGCGGAACACAGTCTTTAGCCATGCTAAGGAATATGGGCTTGACGTGCTATATAATCAGGGGCGGGGCCACAAGGGCACTGGCCCCAGCTGAAAGCTGATTGGCCTCCAGAGTGCCTCCTTCCTTGTCACTCACTGATTCGAAACATTTCATTGTTTAATGATAAGGTTGGCCCCTCTTATGCGTCCACCCCCACCTTAAAAATCCTACAATAACCCCGGTTGAATGAGCACAGGTCTGTCATCTTGTGGAGGAAGATAGTCTTAGACCATGATAAGGAATATGGGCCTGAACTGGAGGAGCACTAACCTGGCTCACTCAAAAAACTTCTCTGAATGTTTTGGTTCTACGATCAAGGCTAGAACAGGAATGTTGATTCATAACAAGCAATAGGGAAGTATACAAAGTTGCAGAACCATGTTTCATAGCTTTCAGAAACATCTCACCTACATTCTGGACTCTATCTTATGTTCTTACTCCTAAATAGCTCATAATGTCCAGTATTATGGTATTATTTCCTGCATTTATTCCTTATACACAGGTTCCAGGATTCCTCCAGTCACACACAATAGCTGTTGGTCTTATGTGTTTCTGTCAGGAAGGTTTCGTGACTGGAAGCTTTCAGCTTCAGGGGCTCCTCTTCTATGGAGGCTGCGGCTTCACCATCGTGCGATGCATGAGCTTCGCCCTGGAGAACTGCGAGAAGAACGACGGGAACTACAGCTTCCTGGAACTGCTCAAATACAACTTCTACCTCCCGTTCTTCTACTTTGGACCTGTTATGACTTTCGATAAATTCCACATACAGGTGAATACTGTATGTAGTTCACAGCTAAGTTAGAAGCACATTAAAGTTTCTTTACACGGAGTTTACGTGGGCTGCCTTCTGAAGCCAGTTCTAGCTCACCATGACTGGAGTCTGCAGACTCTTTGTTTGTGTGGATTCCTTTTACAGTCCAAACACTTGACATTGAGGTTGGCTGGTGATTTTAGCACTTAGCATGTCACACATGTATCTCCCTTGCAGCCTATAATATAACTGTGTGAATAAGAATACAGTGGGAGCCCTGTATCCGTGGTTTCAGGTTAACATGGTGTACAGGCTGTAACAAGGTGAAATCCACCTCCCCAGTTACCCCCCAGTATGTGACTCTCCTCCCTTTAGCTCCATACCCACACTTCCCAGCAGGACTCTCATCCAGTCTGCCTCTCACCTTCTCGCTGATCACATTCCTTGCTGTGTAATCAGAGTGTCTGTGTTACAAAAATGCACAAAAAGCATGAGGAATTAGGGATTTTCATTCCTCTGTCAGCACTTGACTCGTGATATTACGTCATTACTCCATCGGCTTTCGAAAACTATCCTAAAACATCAGAATCCCTTTCATCCAAGAGTGAGAGCAGTACTGTGTAGTAATGCACAATGTAATTTATTATTACTGTATTTATTGTTAGTAATCTCTTACTGTGTATTCTTCATCAATGAACCTGTACCATATGTATGTACACAAAAATAGCATTATATGTGAATTTTAAGGTGTGAATTAAGAAATCAGGCTTCTACATTCCTCCCCCCACAGGTGAACAATCTTGACTTGACCCGAAAGGAGAGGGAGATGTGGAACATCATCGCTTGGGCCATGGGCCACCTCGGGATCATCATCATGGTGGATGTCTTGTTTCACTTCATGTATATTTTGACAATACCTTCTGACTTGAAGCTGGTGAAGCATCTCACAGACTGGACACTAGGTGAACAAACGATGCCTCGATGACTTAAGATCCATCCATCTTTTAACTCCTTATCTTGGTCAGTGGTGGTGTTACCAGGATTCCATCCTGGGGTGGGCATTTAGGTATGTTAGGTGGGCATCAGTGCTCAATTTGAGTCTTGGGTCTTGGGGAGTGGGGTCCCCTTGACAATGATAAAAGTTGTTCTCGTGGGGAAGAGGAGGAGGATTTGTTAAAAGCTCTTATTGTTGGTTAAATTTGCCCACCCAAAGCCATGCCCGTGCTGGTCAGGGTCAGATGGGTGCAGGAGCCCCGGGCATGTGGGAAGGGTATATGCTTGACAGGATGCCAGGGCGCAGACATACTCAGGCTTACACACAATCATATACTATGGGCTATTTTAATAGGCTGATTAGGGGAAAGTCAGAGTACCTGGAAAAAACCTGAGCAACACAGGGAGAGGATGGAAACTCCACCCACATACAAAGGGGAGACGGGATTAAAACCCCCCAACAATGATGTGCGAGGCCACAGAGGTACACCCTGAGTTACCATGCACCCCTCTTCCTTATGGCAGTCTATAAGACGCATAGTTTCTGCTTGGTTACTCCCACAGCTGGACTGGCCTACTCTAACCTGGTGTTTGACTGGGTAAAGGCCACAGTGATGTTTGGGGTTATAAACACTGTCTCCAAGCTCGACCACCTGGATCCTCCAAAGCCACCTAAATGCATCACCATGCTCTACGTCTTCGCTGAAACGTGAGATACTACAATTTATCCCTTCATGTGATTATTATACCTTGCATTTTTAACTAGTGTATTAACTGCACATTTATAAATACACCTATCCCAGACAAAAGTTTGTACACAAATACCCATAGAAAGGTTTATTTGTACTATTGTCTACTTATTACAATAATTATAAAGACATCAAAACTATAAAATAACAGGCATGGAATTATGCACTGACCAAAAAAGTATGAAAGAGAAAAATTTATTTCTTGTGGGGGGGCGGGGGGTGGAACTCAAAAAGTTGCTGGTTTGAATCTCATGGTTGCCAGAGTGATCCCACCATTGGGCCCTTGAACAAGGCCCTTAACCCCATTTGCTCCAGGGACTGGCTCACCCTACTGTCTCCTCTATGGCAGCTTCATGAGGTGGCCTCCTGAGATGCTTTTCCAGCTGTCCTGAAGGAGGTCCCACGTATATACTGAGCACTCGTTGGCCACTGTTCCTTCACTCTCTGGTCAGACTCCCCAAAAACCACTTCTAATGTGTTATGGTCGGGTGGCCAGGTCATGTGAATCAACACCTTGCTTTGTAGACAGCTTGGCGTGTCCAAACTTTTGATTGGCTTCATTTTGGAGAACATGACAAAAGATGAGGAATATTAAAGAGCCACAAACCGGGCCACAAACCAGCTTCTTGTTCCGTCAAATCGGCCATAATCACCATTGATCTTACTTCAAATTGTAATTAAGACTTTAAACACGCTTGATGACATACACAATGAGTTCTGGAGACCGGTGAACTGGAGCAGGTCCATGGTGTTTGACAAGGCTGATGGCCTGTGCAGTAATGAGGCTCGTCTGACACTGAAATTACTACTCTTCCCACAGACACTTCAACAGAGGAATAAACGACTGGCTGTGCAAGTGAGTGCCCAGATTAGTGACATCACATTCCCAGTATGGTGTTTTGACATCCGATCTCAGTCTCCTCCTAAATACACCTCGTGCGCTAACTGGAAGATGTCGAGACTGTCTTTTCATTTTTATTAACGTCATTTTTTAACGTTATTTTACACCATAGAGAGGCACTTCCTTATTTTCTGTGCTTTAGCTATGTCAGACTGTAATTAAGTCTTCCAGAGATGTGTCAATTCTTATCCACAGGTATGTTTATAACTACTTGGGTGGAAACCATGACAATATCTGGAACGAGCTGGTGGCAACGGTTTGTACGTTTAGCGTCACGGCCCTGTGGCTGGGGCCCTGCCAGATTGTCTGTGTATGGGCTTTCTTGAACTGCTTCGGCTTAAACTTTGAGCTTTGGCTGGCCAAGTTCTTCTCTCTGGAGCCCTTTGCTTCCATTGAGGTGAGGCAGGCCAGGGAAGGCCTTGTGTATGGGTTTTCTTTTTTGTAACACAGTTAGTGCCTGTTTACTGTGTCCAAAGTCTTCAACTAACTGTCACATTGACAGCTCTCCAAACCGTACCTGCCTGAGATGTGTGAACACGGATTTTAACATCACGTTTAAATCCCTTCCATTTGTATCCATAATGTTATTGAACAAGCAATGGTGTGTTCCTCATGTTGTGTGTATTACATATTAACAGTGTACACCACAATCAAAAAAACGCTGCTCTGGTTAATGAAACATTTCCTTAGAATCTGTAGAGAATTAATGTAATTTTCCCTCAATTTCTACCTTACCCGCTGCATCAGTGTCTGGTTTATTGGTGTGTAATTCAAGTCATTATTGCAATGGATGAACTGCAGTTTTGACTTTCTGCCAACAGATGGCAATGTCCGAGGCCATGTCACGCAGGATCAGGGCTGTGTTTAATGCCTTTAACTTCTGGGCCATCATCCTGTATAATGTTCTAGCCCTCAACAGTCTCGATTTTGCCCGCCTGGTTGCCAGAAGGCTTCTTATTAGAGGTAAGACAGCTGTGGTTCCCAAAATTTTTTCTTTGTTTCAAATAATCTTTATTTTGTCTGTAAAATAAAAACAGCATATTAATATTGTTTAACCTTGAACTGAGGAATTGTCAGTGTTTGCAGAGGCAGACTGCATTGGTGCGTATTGTGAAAAAAGGATACCTAAATTACAATTACACTAATTATTAACAAGAAAATACTATATTTACCTGTAATTGAAATTTATAGAAGTCATAACAGGTCTGAAGTAGAAGAAGTGGAGGTAGAAGTTGTACAGTACCAGTTGAAAATCTGGACACACCTGCTTTTAATGCATTTGTCTCTATTTTAGCTATTTTATTCGCCTTATACTAAAAGGCTTTGAGAAAACGAGTAATACATATCAGATACTGCAACGACAAAGAGAAGTGTTCAACATCTGAAAATTTTCTCAAATGTTTTACTTTTCAAAATAGTCCCCTTTTTCTATGATGCAGACTATTTCATTGCAGACTCTTGGCATTCTTTCATCCAGCTTCCAGATGTCTTACTTACCCAGATATCTTATCGGATTAAAGGTAATCTCGGCTAAATGTACTGTAAGTGAATGAAGATAAAGTCCAGTTAAACTCTGTTACCTTAATTCTGACGTTATCTGGCTAAGCAAGAAATCCAGCTTCATGATACAGGCCCCTTCTCCAGCAGTCCTGAAGGAGTTTCCACAAGATACAGGCACAAGTTGCCTGCCTTTCTCTTCCTCTTGTGGGATCGTGGGACCCAGCTCACCTCTCTCAGCACTCCAACTATTTCCTTGTTCACAACATAATACTTACTACTCAACCTCAAAGTGTGCTTAGGGTCATTATCTTGTCGAAAAACAAATGATTTTCAGGTGCATCTAGACATTTGACTGGTACTGTAAGTGAGCAGTGAAACTTCATTATTTCCGGTTTTTATGCTGTTATGTTTAATATAAAAAGATGATGGCTTGGTTTTATGTGTGGTGATTTTTTTAGCCCACGCTGAAACAGGCAGGTGCTCAGAGATTATAAACACTTTCCCGTGCAGGTTTTCCTCTGTCCACACTGTCTGTGCTGATCGTCACGTACTGTGGAATACAGCTAATCAAGGAGCGTGAGAGGAAGCAGGCCCTGCTTCTGGACCCTGATCCCATGCTGACCCCAGAACCCACCCCGATCCCTGCCTCTACCCCCTCCCCTACCAGGACACCCGCACCTTCACTCAAAGCTGTGGCAGTGGATGCCCCAGGAAAGGAGGATGCGGGGAAGGAAAAGGCAGAGTAAAGTTTACCATAATGACAAGGCTCCTTAAACTTGTATCTGTGATTGTAGTTATGTCTGGGAGTTACCAGGAACTTCTAGCCAAGCTCAACACCATGGTTCTGAAGAGGAAATGTCAAAGCAGTTCTGAAGTGTAAATCAAACTGCTACAGAAATTTCACACCCCAGTAAATGTTTTATTATTAAAGGAAAATACACAGAGTGCATGCTTTAACTATGTGGGGGATTCTGTCAAATAATACAATGCAAGATCTGCACCTAATTTTCATTTAGGAAAAAAATATCAAAATTAAAAGCCTTGCAAATTTTTTTTGGACAATGATATGTTAAAGGTTTTAACTTTATGCCGTGGTAATACTAAATTTATTAATTTCTTACAGACCACAAGGTTTGGTTTTCTTATGTGCGAAATGATACAGTTCATGTATAAAATGTCAAAAGAATATATTGCTTCCACTTTACCGACATCTTTTTTTCTTAATTGTAATATTGCATCGAATTATTTTTGTCATTTTTGCTTTGTTAGCATGTCGCAGAATTAAGATATGACCATTACATATATAAACCTGCTGTAATAAATTTAGATTTGGACTTGGTCTTGTATGTTTCTGGGTAAAGCAGCACAGTTTAGAGTGAAGCTGAGGATGTAATTCTGATATTTCTGCTTTCACACAGCTCAGTGTCTGTCAAAGCAGAGATTAAGGGGTCCAATTCACCGGCATTCCTTTGCAGAGTGATAACAATGCATAGACCAAACTCCCTTTGACACTGCAGCCAATTTTAGAGACTGAAAGATGATAGACCTTCTAAAAATATGGGTGAGCCACCCCAAACTCCCCCGCTGCCCCCTCCTCTGCCTTAAATCCTAAATGGTAGAAGAGGGATCTGAAGCAGTGCTTCGGGAAAAAAATATATCGGACTGGAGGTAACTTCATCAATATTCCTGACTTGAAGGTGACTTCTGTCTGGCAACAGTCTTTGTAAAAATACTCATTCAATATCTTACTCAGGGCCTAGTCCTTATAAACATTACATTAAATATTTCCATTTTAAGAAATAGAAAAATAACAAGAATCAATATTAGACCCCAGTTTCAAAAGGAAAAGTCTATAAACTTAATTTATAATGAGCTCATATCTCCAGTTATTTTTCAGGTATTCCTGTGAAAAGCTTGAGGCTACTAAACTAGCAACTAAGATGTCACAAATGTCACAGCAGCTAAAATCTAGATTAATGTGTCAGTGAGAAAGAAAATATTGTATGGATGAAGGAACGTGTTTACTCTTCATTTTAAATGTCTGAATATCAAGAATCAGTACTAAAATTGAAGTCAACAATAATTATTAGCCATTTTCTTAAACGGTTAAAATAAAAATATGTCTCATACATACGTAAGAATAGTAATGTTGTATTTCCAGGGGTAAAAAAAAATTGATTGTAACAAATTATGAACAGTACAATATAAATGATTATATCCATATACCAATATAATCTGATCATTTGTATTATCGCCATATACATTCAGGCATAAGAAAAAAAAATTGATTCAGTTCCAAGATGACGTTGCATTGACTCATCAGCCCAAAAGGGGGTCCTGCTTTTTGCGGACAGAGATCTCACTCAGGGTGTCATGTCCTGATCTGCTGACTGCAGTATGGCCCCCCTCCCTCCCTCAGCTGTCCACTGGGTCAGGCTACTGTGGAGAGTGTTTATTTTCCCCCAGGGCTGGGGGGGATTGTGTTTCGCATGCACTATTATAGATTCTTCGGCTTTGTACAAGTTGAGCCTAAAAATAGGCCCCTGTTGGACTTTGAAGGGTTGAAGCAGCTGATGAAGCTACCAGCAGTGGATTCGGGGGGTTGGTTTCGGCATGGTTAAGGCTTCTCTTTTTCACAAAGGCTCTGAATGAATAGGTCAACCCCAGAGAAGGGATCTTCTCTAGTCTCACGAATATACACAGGTCAACGATGGCTGCACAAATAGACCCCCTAGAGGAGCCCCGGATATATCAGCAGACGTTACTGCAAGATGGCCTCTACGATCTTCTGGAGAATGACAAGCTGGTGGACTGTGTTTTAAAGATCAAAGACAAGGAGTTCCCATGCCACCGGTTGGTGCTGGCAGCCTGCAGTTCTTTCTTCAGGGCCATATTTGTGTCGGACCTTGAGGAGAGCAAGAAGCGGGAGATTGTGCTGAACGATGTGGAGCCAGGTGTCATGGGCATAATCCTCAAGTACATCTATACTTCCAGCATCAACGTGACGGAGCAAAATGTCCAGGACATCTTCATGGTGGCTAACATGTTCCAGATACCCTCCGTCTTTACTATCTGCATCTCATTCCTCCAGAAGAGGCTTGGTCTCAGCAACTGCCTGGCCATTTTCCGACTGGGTCTGATGCTGGATTGTCCACGGTTGGCTCTCTCTGCCCGGGATTATATCTCTGACCACTTCCAGCTGATCTTGCAAGACCAAGACTTTCAACAATTAAGTGCTAGTGAACTGGCCGCCATCATCACCTCCGACTCTCTCAATGTGGAGAGCGAAGAGGTGGTCTTCGAGACTTTGCTGAATTGGGTGGACCACAGCAAGGACACCAGGCTCAAGGACCTCCCCGACCTGGTGGACTGCATTCGCTTTCGACTCATCTCGCCCGACTACTTCGCCGAGAAGGTAGAGAAGAATGAATGGATGAAGTCTAACGAGAAAATAGCAGAGAAGCTACAGCTGGTCAAAGACGCTTATCAGGGAAAGCTTCCAGAAGTCAACAAGAGTGAGAAGAATAAATCAGATGTGGATGAAGCGGAGGGAGGAGAGAACAAAGAGCAGGAAGAGGAGGGCTTACTTCCGGGGATCCTCAATGACAACCTACGTTTTGGCATGTTCCACAAAGACTTGATATTCATGATTAGTGAAACAGGAACAATAGCTTACGACCCCATGGGAAATGATTGCTTCGTGGCATCTCTGTCAACTCAAATCCCCAAGAACCATTCTAGCATAGTGACCAAGGAGAACCAGATCTTTGTGGCTGGAGGACTTTTCTACAATGAGGAGAGCAAAGAGGAACCACTGAGTTCTTATTTCCTACAGGTCAGTAACCAGTCCATTACTCAGAAGCATTTGGGTTTGAATCTCATTTAAAGATGACAATGAACAGTGAACATCTATAAATGAACTTTTATAAATCATCTTCTACTTGAATGTACTATATAGCAGCTTATTGTGTTACTTATGGAAAACTAATACCTGGTTCTGTCTCCATCATTTTTACTAATTATATTTGTTTCGTAAGTTCAAGGTGATAGTATACCAAAATTAAGTCAACTGTGACATAATGAGATTTTTTAAATGTTTAATGCATTATCATTCATGAATTGCTCTGTGCTTGGTTCTTTGTCATAGTAATATTGGAATATTCATGCTTAGGCATGATTTTTATATATTGTGACCTATGTTTATTTTAACTGGGTTTATGTCCCTCATTTCGTCCCTCCTCAGTTCGATCCTGTTGGCCAGGATTGGCTGGGGATGCCCCCTCTCCCCTCTGCACGATGTTTGTTTGGGCTTGGCGAAGCGGAGAGCTCCATCTTTATTATTGGAGGCAAGGAGCTGAAGGAAGGGGAGCGTACACTGGACTCAGTGATGGTCTACAACAGACAGTGAGTATCACTAGGTCTCGGAGCATGTGCTACAGATTCCTCCAAATGCTTAGTGATATCTACCATATTCCAGTGTTTCACAACCCAGTCTTTTGGGAACCCCCTGTAGTCCACATTATATCAGGTAGTTGATGTTCCTGATTGGCTGGGAGCCAGGTGCATGCAAAAACGTGGACTGCCCAGGGGGCCCCAAGAGCTGGGTTAAGAAACACTGTCCTATTAAGCATCAATCAATCATCCATTAATGCTTATCCAACAGAGTTGGAGTGAACCTGGAAACTGTGGCCTGAAGGACAGGGCAAGAAGCAGAGGACACTCTACATGAGATAGCAGCCTATCCCACACAGAGCAATTTAGACGCACCAATTCTCTTATCTACATGTTTTTAGACTGTGTTAGGAAGTCAAACATTCTAACTGGAAATGGTAAATGTGTTTCTTAGGATGCTAGCTATGGGGAAAAACTTTTATGGGAAGACAAAGAATGTAGGCTATTTATTTAGCTTAAAGCAGACTGGAGCTAAACAGCACGTTTTGTTTTATTGGCTTGACTATATCAGCAATAAACAGAACTGAAAGTATGCAATGTGACGCCAATTCTGAGTTAGACAAGGGATGTTCAACCATACTCTCTACAAGAGCCCAGCTCTAGTAAATAGGACACCCAAAAACAAACATTTACTAAATAACAGAATTACTTGCCATTAAATCACAACCAGAGCAACTGTCGTGGGCATAGTGTTCAGATGGTGTGGTTTCTCTTAATTGTTGACTAACATGAAAGCCTTGGTCATACCACCAACAAAACTGCGCTCCAGTCTCCCCAGAAACATCAAGGGTTAATGGTACCAGAGACTCATCTTAGTTACCAGCGATCGACAAGGTGGTCTTTGAGTTGCAAGAATCTGATCTGGGTCTCTTCAAGAAGAGGGTGAGGGTGTGTAGACAGAACTAACCTTACGCTGTTTCAATTCACTTAGGTCTTTCAAATGGGAAGACTCAGAACCTCTTCCGTACTTGGTCTATGGCCATGGAACGGTTTCCCATGATGGAATTGTATACGTAATAGGAGGAAAGTCTGATGACAAGTAAGTATTCAGCCCTACATATCCTATTCTGTAACTCTCACTCTTTTGTTATACTCAATGCTTTCCATGTGAAACCTGATCTATTAACTTTAAGAGAATATTGTGATCCCAAAAAGGCTTTGAGTGCATACCCCTTCAAATAATTCAAACCAGTTTTCTCTCATACCACAAAAAATAAGTTATTTTCTTTCTTCTTCCGTACTTGTGTTTCAGAATTCACTGTGATGGGGACACTTGCACTACACATCTCACTTACTTAGTAAAAGGTTTTATCCAAAGTAATGGACATTTTTTTTTATAAATAACGCATGATAGGCCAGTGCCTAGAGAGACTGGGTTATGGTTCCTTGCCATCACCCATAAGACATCATGTTTCACATGTAGGAAGTGCCTAAGGAGGGTGTGTGCGTACAACGCCAAGACATCGAAGTGGAAGGAGCTGGCCCCGATGAAGACCGCTCGCTGCCTTTTTGGTGCAGCCGTCCACAAGGACAAGATCTACGTGGCGGCCGGGGTCACGGACACAGGCCTCACTAGCACCATGGAAGTCTACGAAATTTTTAAGAACAAGTGAGTAGGATGTGAGTGCAAAGACTTTGATGGCTCAGGTTAGTATAGTTAGCGTACAAGACCATAAACACTTTAATAACTACCATGTTTCTGCATACATCCATCCATCCAACCTAGTTTTTCCTCAGCCCAGTCTCTCTCCCAGCTTCCAAGATACCTGTACCAGGTATTTGGTGTTCTTGATTCCTTGATCATTTGGTTCAAGTGTGCTTGGATGGAGAAAAGATGTGGACAGTCTGGAAGTCCCAAAACACTAAGTTGAAAAATACTGCACCTGCACCGTGCCACCAAAACCAGCTATTTCCTGGCAGATCGGCTGTAGGTATGTGAATCCCTTTCACAGCTTAACAAACGGGGCTCTTTCTGCACGCATCAGGTGGTCAGACTTCGTGGAGTTCCCCCAGGAGCGCAGCTCGCTCTGCTTGATCACACTGGCCGGCACCCTCTACGCTGTGGGGGGGTTTGCCATGAAGCCCAGTGACTCTAGCGACGAGCTCATTCCCACTGAGATCAACGACATCTGGAAGTGAGTCACGTGAGACTGCCAGTGTCACATGCTTGGTGCTAAGAATATAGTCTAATATAACCAAACCATACAGTCAGAAGTCAGATAAAAGAAGCAGGGAAATTATAAAAGTTACGGAAACTATTATAATTATTACTGTTACCACTACTGCTATAAGAAAATATCAAAGAGCATCACTAACATGTGCTGCTTATCAAAATTGATAAATAAAAACTAAATCCAAGGAAAAGTCAGGAACAAGAAGGGAACAATAACCAGACAGTACCACTTTACCTGAGGGGACACAAATACTTGGTAGTACAAATCATGTGAACGTCTGCATAAGTTGTATATGATTACGAATTATTCAGCAGAAAACTAATTCCCCCAATATACTATTAATGATACTATTTCCACAGATACGACGAGGGAGAACGGAAGTGGAATGGAGTTCTGAGAAACATCCAATATGCATCGGGAGCCACCATACTGGGCGTACGTCTGAATACACTGCGTTTGACCAAAATGTAACGAAACGGCGCCCCCTGCTGATCAGCTAGGCCGTTTGCACAGCGCTTCCCTTCACAGACTATTCAATTCGTACTACAAAAAACCCTGCATACTCATTGTAAGAAAAGCAACAGCAAAGATTATCGTATTCAACTATTATTTAGACCAGTTTAATATCCTACTGCACAGGCTACCATCGTCTTTCTAAAGAAGCAGTCAACCTACCTGGAAAACGTAACTGATGTACTGCTTATATATATCCATTAAATCGTTTTAATGTCAGGACAGTCAGATTTAATTTTGAAAGCGAGCACCCATACCTGTCAGTCTGGTACCGAAAATGGCCAGGTGCAGAACCGCGGGAAACAGTTTGCAGTTAGCGATTTGGGGTCCCATTGACTTTCTCTCTACAGTGCATTAACATGTACATTATTAAACAATAGCATTTCATTCCTTGTGATCTGCGAATTCAGACGACGTCATCCTTTACTCCACAATTAAATCACTGCCAAGTGAAAAAATTGGAGCTGTAGTTGGGAATTTCCGTTAGTCCATTAGATTTCGATTTCAGATAATGTATTTAAATTTTAGATCGTTACACTTGAACTTTGGGAGATCACGGTAGCATTAGATTACCAAACATAATTTCTAGTGGTTTTTGTAACAAGACACTGGGTTATTACAACACAAGGACTTATTCATTTCTATTTTTTTTACACATGCATATGAAGGCTTTGTCATTATGTTCTCATACCATTAACTGTCAGGGAGGTTTGAAGCTGGCCTTAAAGTTACTACCCTTGCTAAGCTGTCACCTTCCCATGTCAGTTGGGTTTCTCATTAGTTATGGGGACTATATATATAATCTTTATACGGCTGTTGGGGGAAGGGAGACAAAACAGGAGCAATTGCAAATAGCAAAACTGCAAAAGTATTTATTGGGTTCCCAAGTTGATGGCTCTGTACAGCCATTGCTACAGAAGATGCTGAAAACAGGACAGGGACAGGAACTTAAACACAAGGGAAAAAAAGCACAAATATGCATGAGCAGCAAGGATTACAGTGAGCCTTCACGCCAACAGCAGTCGATTCCCTTGTGTACACACATCCGGTATTCATTCTCAGGGTCCTTCTTAGTCAAAACCCGATAATTAATATCATGTTTGGTGGCTACAGTCCCTGGAAGGGAATATTAATCGAACACAGACACCCTGGAATAGAGGGCACTGTCATTATATCAAAGTAGATATGCAACAATTTCATTATGTAGCTTATAAGAGCAAGTATAAAATTCAACAAAAGTGTGGGGGGAGATCTGGGAACAAATGTGCACAAGTATTTACAGCATTTGTAGATTCACTGGCTTCTTTGAAACTCTGAATGGAAAAAATTAAAATTCTGATATTTAGTATTTTATCAAGTGGCAATAAAAATGTCCTAGCAGTGGGGACTCTTACATCAGGACCCTTCCTCTCCCACTGTACCATCAGCTACTCCAACTGTGACTGCGACGCCTGGAGTAAGATCGGTCACTTCGGCTATAGGACCGGTACGACCTGCGATAAAGGACAAGAAATAAATGAGGCAAATTCACGCTTCACTAAGCACAAGACTGTCCCACAGAGCGGGTCTTGGAGGTAACTTTATAAAATAAAATCACATAAGTTAAAACACAGAGGCTATCATCATCATACACATTTGCTTTCCAGTTATGAGTTTCACAATGTACAGTGTCACTCTACGTTTGATAAGAAAACTATTCAATTCGTGGGAAATGGTGCTACGGTATAGCTCTCGCTGCAATTAAGACAACAAACAGAGTGAAAAATGATCAAATATAAGTATAAAGACTAACAGGATAATGAGGTTTGTTATAAGGTGACTGAGGTATGCATGTGCAAAGGTGTTTACAGAAAACTCTGTGTGTGGGAAACAAAACAGTCCAAGATGGATGTGATTAGAAGCTGCGTGTGCTCGGACCTACCTGGATCTATTGTCAGAGCTCCTGTAACTATTGCTTCTGTGTCTGCTGCTCCGGCTCCTGCTCCGGCTGCTGTAGCTGTCGTACGACTCGGACCTGCATCAGAAGCCGCCATTAGGCCTGGCAAAGCCCACGCCTCAAGAAACTCTTAATGGGAAACTGCCAAATGACAGTTCATTTGGGGGGTCCCTCATTACCTGGACCTTCTGTGTCGATCATATGATCGGCTTCTGGAATGACTCCTACTGCAGGTACGGCTGACAACACAGAGACAAAAAATACACAATATATGGCAAAGAACAAAATGTTAGTTAAAAAGCAGATTTACAGAGAGAAGTTGTATTTACATCATTATAGAGACTTATGTTTATTTTGTAATTTAAATAATTTGGTCAATGCCCGCCTCCAATTTTAGCATCCATTCTCACACACCTATAACTGCGGTAGCTACGGTAGGTGCTGCTTCGAGTGCGTGAGCGCCCCCTGCTGTACCGTCTCCGACTGCGGCTCCTGCTGTAGCTCCTGTGTAAAAATTTTTTACACACGCATACAAATTTTAATCAGACAGTTTCTCCCCACCCCCCCCTCCAGTCCACATCCCTGTGTTTCTCAAGTATTTCCATTCACTTTCAAGTATTATATTGTACGGTAGCATGATTTTACTGGCCAGAGTAACTCCTTTTACTTTACGGGTCTAACACTTTTGTTCAGTAGTTAGTGTGAACCCCTGATAACTGTATATTCACTATGACTATTCACATATTCAGCAATCAGGCCACAGGCATATAACAACACATCTAAGGCTCATTCTTAAAGGCAAATTCAGATAATCCAGATGTTCGAATTAAGGAAGGCTATATAGATCTACGGTTATTAATCTAAGGTTTGTTTGAATGTTAAGTCAACAGCTTAGCATACCTGTAGGAAGAGCTGGTGCTCCTGGATCGGCTTATAGAGTGACTGTACGAGCGCGATCTACTTCTGGATCTTGACCTTGGGCTGGAGACTGAGCGAGACTTGCTCCTTGAGCTGCTCTTGCTGTGTGACTTGCCTTTGTCTTCTGCTAAAGGAGATCTCTCTTCACTGGAGCTGTCCTGATTCCTGGGCCTCTGGTTCAACCGGGCAGTCTTGCGGACTTCGTCGAACAGTGATCCTGGGCGTACTCTGCTCTTACTCTTTATTTCGATCCGGACACCTTGGGTTTTACTCTCGCCCTGTCCTGGGGCTCCTGCACTTTTGTGCTCTGCAACATTCATATTCAGCCCCTGAAGTGTAGACATCCCTAGAGGCCTCCACCGAGAGTTGCTGGATACTCCTGAGGGTTTACTTACCTCAGGTTCTTCACTAGACCCACAACTTGGTACTGAAACAGTCACGGCTACTGGAGTCCGAGGCTTCTCAATAACGGGAACTGGAACAGTTTTAATATGCTTCATTGTACTTAAGGGGTCTGTTATTGCAGATACATTCCGTGAAATTTCTAGAGCATCAGGACATGATTTCTCAAGGTGCGTTGCTGGTGTGTGACAGTCAGGAGTGCATATCTCCATAGAATCATCTTGCTGTTGGTCTGGAGACTTCAAAGACTCAGAGGCAGCAGCTCCCAATTTCTGAGCAGCGACATCTACATGTCCAACCTTTGCAGGACTTGCAATAGGTGGTTTAATATTCTGCTCCTTTTTGGTTGTTCCAATTACAGGTTCCACAGAACAAGCTGTTGATTGTGACAAACTCTTCTCTTTATGTGTTTTGTGAGTTTTGTCTGTTTTGGTTTCTTTTTTCAAACCATGTGACTTCTGGGTCTTTCCTGCATCTGTTTTTTTGGGACTTTTTCTCAGTGACCCATGTTTCAGGCTGACATGCTCCTTTTGTAAAGGTGCCTCTTCTTCTTCCTCTTCTTCTCCAAATTCTAGAGGCGGCTGCCAGTGGAAGGTTTCCTTGGGTTTCTGATGTTTTTTCTTGGACTTTTTTGTCTTGGATTTGGACTTTGACCCGTGTGGCCGAATTTTGGTAGAATTCCTTTTTTTGTGCTTGTGCTTTCGTTTAGCTTTCTTCTTCGTCTTGTGTTTTTCACTTTCATTTTCTATCTGGGGACTTTTATTAATCGAAACTGGTGCATTTTTTGGAGCCTTCGGAAACTCGACATCTGAATTTACAGGCACTGCGTCACCGGCAATTTTACTCGTTTTACTGTCCAAAAGAACCTGCTCTTCAATGTCAGATCCAGAGCTGGCCTCTCCTTCTTCTTTACCAGAGGAATGTTTTGAATCCGTTACCTTATCCCTTTTTTCAGCCCTTTCAGAGTCACTCTCGGAATCCAACTCAATCAAAAGGGACTTCTTATTACCCTCCTCACTCAGATTAACTCCTAGTTCATGCATCTCTAAGGACAGGTTAATCTTTTTTCCAGATTTTTCACCAACTGTAAGAATTAAAGCATTATTTTGTTTCTCCCTTTCTTGGTCAGTGATCTCTTGGCTAAAGGCATCCAAGTTAAGCTTACTCTTTGACCTCTTTGAATCGGAAACATGTCCATGACTGCGAATTGGGCTCTTCTCACTGTCAGCTGCATTCTCTGAACAAGAATGTGAACTGTGATTTTGCTTTTTGGTTTTGAGTGTACTACTAGTCAATGAATACTTTGCAGATACCTCTTGTGTACTATGATGCCTTTTCTCTTTCTTTTCACCGGAATTTTCTCGTCTCAGAACCTTGTGTCTCCTGTAAGATTCAACCGAATCTGATCTGCTGTAAGATGAGGACCGACTGTCATACCCAGATGGGGACAAGGACCTGGATCTGGAATGATCCCTACTTCTAGAGTGGCTGCAGGATCTGCTTCTAGAAGAACTACTGCGTGACCGTCGTTCATGTTTCCGTCTCTTGAGACTGTCTCGCCTGGAGTTGGTGCTTCTTTCAGTGTCCGAGTTGTCACGCTGGTCACGGTAGGAGGATATAGGTTTGCTCTGTGTGACACCAGTGACTGTGTGGCTGGTTTGAATGTGTGGGACTGATGTTGTTTTTTCTTTGATTTCCTGGATACGGACATACGAGGGTTTCCAAGGTTTCTGCCCAGGTTTCCATCTTGATGGTGGGGGACTATCACTTAAAGGTAACACTGGAACACTCTCTGCAGATGCAAGAGGAGTTAGAGTATTTTCAGTTTTAACTGGTGCCTGTACAGCAGTGTCTACTTTTGGTTGGCTGGTCTCAATGAGCTTTGTTTTTCGAGGGGATCTTGATAATTTCCTTCTCTTTGATCTCGATAGTGACCTGGATCTTGACCTTGACTGTGAAAGACTCCTGGACCTTGAAGAGGATCCTGACCTACCACGTGACCTTGAACGACTTGAAGAATAGGACCGACTTTGTGATCTGGTGTATGAGCGCGAGTCTCTTGAGGTGGGTATTGATCGGTGGCCTTTTTCTGAGCCTGACCACTCTTTCACGGGGGGTCTGTAGTTGGAAGAAGAACGAGACCTCCTATCACGATAGGAGTGCCTTGATCTTCTCTCAGAGGAGAATGACCTTTCACCTTCAGAAAGCGGCGACTCCCGGTTTTTCTTCTTATGGGCTTTATTCTTCCTCGAATGCTTCTGCTTTTTAGACTTCTTTTTATGTTTGACCTTCTTGTCTTTCCTGACTCGGGAGTGGTGGCTGGATCTACTCGAGCTATGATCAGAAGTGTAGTCCTGTGACCATGACCTGGACCACGGAGAGACAGTTCTGTTGTCCCATCTGCTTGAACAATGGTCATTCAATCTGTTAAGTCAAAATTTATACCCTGAGTAGAAGGAATACCATCTACCGTAACATAATCTAAGCACTATCGTATTAACTAAAACCTCAACATCTAAAATCATTGCTAATCTGGTGTCAGCAAACATATACACTGGAAAAAAAAGAACAAAAATCTAACTTCATCTTTTGTAACACAAGCACATGCCTACAGGATTTCAAAAAGACTTCTTGATCGTTGTTTGATGTAAAACTAACTGGTGGGTGTTTCCCTGTACTTTCACAAAATGCATAACACTGCATACTTGTCCCCTTTGCTCCATTTCTCCACAGTCGGTGGCTGGTATGTCTTAGTCCTCTGCATCTCCTCTTTCCAGTGAGGCGGAGTTTCACTGCTCCCACGATCCTCTTCGGACACCGAGCGGGACTTCGACCGAGTGGGAGTATGGTATCTCTGCAGTAGGAATTTAACTGGCTGTGGCACACTGACGACATAACAACCCTTACCACAGACTTTGGGCTCCCCTTATTCTCTATTACGTTCTCCGGATAGCTCGCAAATTGCATGATTACCTTATTTCCATGAAGTCAACATCGAAGGTATGCTTTTGTAGGGGAAAAATAATCTAACAGTGCAAAATGAGAGACAGGTAGTTATACCGAGAAGAAGAGGCAAGGACAGAAGAAAGAGGGAGAGAGAAAACATTTGCAGGGATTTTAGTTCAGGTTCGCTTTCTGGGCTATTCTGAAAATCCAAAATAGCCGTGTAACCAAAAGAACTGTAGATCTTTTTTTTCTTCATTCTATACGTTGTTAGTCTTGCGTGAAGATGAATTAAAAATGCCATAAATGAAACAAACTGGGATGATGACACTGAGGAGACAAATCTGGCCATGGAACACCGGTCTTAATAAGCCTGGAACGTGGGAAGGCGTACCATTGTTCCGCGGCCTTTGATTTTCCGTCCGGATTTGGTGACTGCTGGCTTCACGTCATTTGGACCTGAGGGGATCTCTTGCTGCGTTCTTAAAGAATAACATAAAAAAAAATACAAAGAATAAATGGACTTCCATCAATCTGCACTAGGTAGCTTTGCATTCAGCAATATTAATTTCATTCAGCTTAGCTACTAATAACAACACAAAAACTTTATTAATGCCTGTGGCGATAGGGTTTTCACCTATCCCATCTTGCTATGCATAAGAAACACAGGCAAGTGAGAGCAAGTTTGTGGGTAGTAGTGCAGGGTTGGGGGTAAGTGTTTTTTGCACAAGGGACCGACAGTGGTATGGGATTAGAACTGGTGATCTTCCAGTCACAAGCAACCCACTCAATCACATAGATATAATTTGGCGACATGGCCTTTCATGGGTCCATTTGCTTAAAGGTATGTGCAGAGACTCATGAATGACAGTGATTATGGTGTTTGCTTCACTTTCCAGAGCACACCATAGATGCATGGCAGTACAACTCCTCAGCCACTCCTTTGTCACATCCAAAGACTCACACCTTGAATTTGATACCTAGCAGCTAAATTCATCCCTTTGGATAAACGAAGCATGCTAATCCCACTGCCCATCATATATATCTGGCAACAAATTCACATTTTCAAGGCATTATGGTTAAGGATGCCAGACTTCCATAACCTGCACACTGTCCACAAAGGTTGTGCATATTAAGCATGTCCCTTCGTGTGTCACAGAGAATACTTCAGTTATCAAAGTGAAATCCCAGCAATGCGTTTGCAAGAGTTCAAGGAATCAAATCAAATCAGCTCTCTCTAGTGGATGTAGATGCTCACGTGTCGGGCTTTTCTTCTTCATCTGGCGGGTCGCGCCTCAGAAGGAATCGGTTCTCTGGCACAGGTGGAATCTCTTCTGGCCGAACCACTGGCTTCTCCCTTTTCACATTCAGGTCTTTGTCTTCCTCAGCTGACTCTTCCTCAAAACTACTGCAAGACACAATACACACGGTAGTCAAAATTATCTGCAGAGACAACACTGTCACAGACGGTCTAGTGAATGACCTTTCATGGTGAAATACTTAGTTATCAAACAGTAATGTCAAATACACAATACAGAAAGCTGTAACAGATTTACAACTTGAATGTTTCTGTATACTATGGGTACCTTTTTAAATAAAGGGCTTGGTCAAACTGATTCCAAGGTTCTGATATAAGTGCAGCCTGAGGTGATATGGGTCACTCCAGAAACGCACCTCTGGCTGGATTCTGTCCTTCGGTGCCTGCTCTCCTTCTTCTTCGCCTCCTTCCTTCTCTTCTTGGAGTGCTTGCTCTTCGCGGGTTGCTTCCGCCGGCGACCCCGCCTGTACTTCTCTTCTGATTCGCTGTCCGACTCCGGAGATGAGGAGGAGGAAAAGGAAGAGTCTGAAGAACTGAGGGAAGAGTCTGCTGAATGAGACTGCCTCTTTCTCTTGCAACTGAGCACTGCAAGTCAAAGGCAAGATAAAATTATATACCATCTGTTTTATACACACACACACAGACATACACACGCATATATATATATATATATATGTATAGTCTCATATCAGATGTGACTGAAAAGACTGATATAAATAAGAACATATGGTTTAACACCTTGTGCAGAAGCCATATGACTTATGACATATGTCCAATAAAACATGAGCTCTGGTCTACTCCCTCGGTAACTTCACGGCGTGATTCCAGACGGGGTCTTCGCAAAACAGTGCAGAAGAAGGAGAGCTCACCGTCATTGGCTGACTTTGTTATCAGCTGGCCGCAGTCAATCACCCTCACGTCCGCGTACGGTCTGCTGGCTGAGTCGGTCTTCAAGGACTCGATCTTCTTTACCACTTCAAAGCCGGAGATGACCAAACCGAAGACCACGTGAACTCTGAGGTGGAAAATTTGAACGCAGTCGCATGTTATATTAAGATTAAACATTACGCTGAAAGGCACCGAGTTAAAGTTAAAGGGTTAAAGAACATCATACCCATCCAGATGTGGGGCCATCTTCGTAGTACTGTTAAAGCATTGTCAGTTCAGCCGGGTGTATTATTTTGTCCCCGATGGTCAAGGCGAAAAAGGCAAGGAGAAAAAGAAAAACAGAATAAGTATGTGGTAATTTTGGAGATCAGGGAAAGCAAAAAAAATCTGGTTACAATTTCACTGCTCAATAATTCCTGCCATATTAGAAAAAAAAAACTCTACATCTAACGGTGCTTTTTATTTTTTGACATGAGGCTGAGCAGGTTCTACCATGAGATTAAACAGAAAGCCACACTGGGCCACCTTCACAAAAATGACAAAACAATTCAGCAAATAATTAATAATGTAATTTCACTTGGACATCTGGGCAAAACTATATGGGCATATGGGAGAGTCTTCAGCTTGAGGCAGTTTTCATTATACCCATTCAAGTTTAAAATAGCACACCAATACCACAATATGGATGGACATCATACCAAGTCACTTCTAAAGGACTTTGAAAATTCAGATGCAAATCATGCATCAAACCAAAACCTGCTACAAGAGCTTTCGTCTCGGCCCAACATCTCATCTCCAAAAAATGAATTTCAAATTTCAAATTTTCCTGTTGTAGCATCTCGGAGTCGAAAACAGGCCAAGGGCTTCTCGTACCAGCTATCACAGGATGACAAAATTGGGGCTTTCTAATGCATAGTGAAGCTTCTGAGCACGAGCCCCAACAATTCAAAAACAGACAACCCAAAGGGTGCTCTGCAGCGACAGAGGAAAGATGGCAGCGACAAGCAGCTAGTAAATGATCAATACAGTCAGGAGAGAGAAGCACAGCCTTAGAGTGACACTTTACCTTGGAAGAGCAGGATGCTAGAGAGTTTCTGTAAATTTTACACAAAAACGGCAAGAGAAAAATTGTAATACATTTGTAGGCAAAAAAGGACTCGAAGTCTCTTTAGTTTTTGTTTAAAATGCATATATCAAGTGGAAGAGAAATAAGCATGTTGAAGTCTTCTGCATTAGACATAAAGAATGTATTGCAGTGCTTTAGCAATAAAACGGGACAGGGGGCTTTGCTAAACCTTTAAGCCAAAAAAATTGTGTCGTAAATTGACAAATACTGGAGGACCCTAAAATTTTCACATGAAATATCAAGCAGAAGAGGCTTTTATCAAAAATGTAATCTTGCTTGTCCAATTCTAGATTTACTTTAACTTTAATACTAAATGTGGCACTGTACCAAAATTTGCTTTTTAGTATCCATTTACAAAATATATTTGATTTCAAACTTTTAAAATAATGGATAATGCCTTACATTAACTGCACCTTCACAATACATTCATAGAACATTCAGTGCACGTTCATAACATATTGATAGAACATTCATAAACAACATGTAAGTACATTAACATCCTAAAATACCATATCAGCTTTAATATACATTGATAAATATAATAAATAATAAATATATGTTATCAATGTATATTAAAGCTGATATGGTATTTTAGGATGTTATGGTATACTTACATGATGTTTATGAATGTTCTATGCAAGCATCATGAATGCCTTATGAAGGTGCACTGAATTTTCTATAAAGGCATTATAGAAGTGCAATTAATGTAAAGCAGTGGTTCTCAAACTCGGTCCTCGGGCCCCACTACCCTGCTTGTTTTCCCGCTATCCCTGCCTCACACACAAGTCCCAGCTGTCTTTCAGCTTCTGATTGACTGAACACACCTGATCCAGGTAATCAGCAGTGTGTA
>JAODJX010000001.1:23494864-23506634 GCA_026776945.1 Isichthys henryi
GACTGAACACACCTGATCCAGGTAATCAGCAGTGTGTAGGGCAGGGATAGCTGGGAAACAAGCAGGGCAGTGGGTCCCGAGGACAGTTTGAGAACCACTGATGTAAAGCATTACCAAAATATGTTTAGAGACAACTTTATAAAAAAAAAAAAAAAAATCTGGAGAACTTGTGCAGTTAACATTCAAAGGCAGATAAGCCTTCTAGCAGTGTCTTGTAAGCCTACTTTTCAGGAAGTAATAAAAAAAAGCCACAAGACGTATTTTAAGTTAATTCTAAGCTTTCATTATTTCTTTCATATCCACGTTTACCTAAATCAGTTTCAGGTCTGCAATAAAATTTAAAAATTTGAACAGTAAAGAACATTTGTGTCAACCCTTGGCATAACAGTAAAAAGAAAATTTTAGAGTCCTGATTCCAATTCACATATAACTGAAGCACAGATGCATGGAATTGACATTTTTAAATTTCCCTTTGTTTTTCCATAAACACCAGATTCCAAGAAACACAGGAGACGATAAGGGAAGCACCATTCAGTGAATGGAAACACACCTGTACAACTAATGATTTTGACATGCACTATTCAGGTCAGAAAGTGCAGAAACTTATTGTACAATCCATGTTGGAAATATGGTACAGATCTGCACTTGTGGTGAACCCATACAGTACCAGTCAAAAACCTGGATGCACCAAACTGAAAATCATTTTATTTTTCAACCAGAAAACAACCCTAAGCACACACTTAGGTTATGTAGTATTATTTTGTGAACAATGAAAGAGTGCCGCAAGTGCGAAACCTGGTCCCCACAATCCTTGGACGTAAACCCTATGGAACTGATTTGGGATGAGTTGGATCAAAAAGTAAGAGCAGGGTAGACAACCTGTGCCCAGAACTTGTGGAAACTCTTTCAGGACTTTTGGAGAAGCATTCCAGGAGGCTACATCTGGAAGCCGGTAGAAAGAATGTCATGAGTCAGCAATACTGTCACTGAAGTCACAGGGGGCTATTTTGAAGAGTAAAAAATGTAAGTGAATTTTGAGATGTTGAACACTTCTCTCGGTCGCTGCAGTAACTGATATGTATTCCTTCATTGACTTGAGAACTACTATAGGGTGAATAATAGCTAGAATACAGACAAACGCATTAACAATTATGTCCAGACCTTTGACTGGTACTGTATGGATTAAGACAATATACATATAAATGCCAACTGCTGCTCATTACAAGCTAGTAGAAGGCTTAACATATGTAACATGAAACTTCCTCAGTATTGTGTGAGAACAAAAAACAAAATCCTGACAAGACAAATGCTATTTAATTGTGACCAGTTAGCCAAATTAAATAGGTCAGTGGTATTTAGAATGTACCGAATTTCAGCTGAATTATGCTTCCCAACAAAACCTTCAGGCACCAAAATAGATGCTACTCACATGAAAAACTGAGAACCATTTGTGTCTTTGCCTCGGTTGGCCATTGACAAGAGAAAGGCTCTGTCGTGTTTGAGCTTAAAATTCTCATCTGTTAGAAGAGAGAGACACCCAATGAGATGTGTTACATTTCCTTCTCAGCAGTGCCAGCGTTCAGGATTAATGACGCCAAGTATCTTCAAGTAAGGCGGCCCAGAAAATTGCCATTCTGCAAGAAAAACGGTCACTCCTACCATAAGTAAATCTCAAGCTAACAATGCTTAGGACAGTCACTGTAACCTGTGTGTAAGACACATGAAAAACATTTCAGAAAGACACGTAAACTGCTATTCAAGACTGACCTCCTCACTAAAGGTCTGATTTCAGTTGACCATAGCAGTATCCTTTATTTATTCTTATTGTCCTTTATTTACAATTGCGGCAGGCACTGTTTTTTCCCAATATTTATCAGAAGAAATAAAATCTGTGTCTCCTGCTTTCAGTTTGTTCCGGAAGGTGCATAAGAAATTGGATTCCATCCATTTTTACCAATCCCCTAACCATATGGAATGAAATAATCCAAGGCCTATTTTGGGAAACTGGCAGTTTACGGTCACCTGTTCAAGTCCTTGGATTATAGGCATAACCCGGAATACTGGAGAACATCCACACAAACACTTAGAGAACATGCAAACTCCGCACACAGAGCTGGGCCCAGATTCAAACCCATAACCTCATTTCTGCGATGTGACGGTGATGAACTATGATGCTGCCCAAGTATTAATGAACTTATTCTATTATTGAAACACTAAAATCTTAAATTAAACACAAAAAAGCTTCATAAAGCACAAAATGTGTTTATCTAGAGCAGATAAATAAAAAGCAAACAGACCTTATAGAGACATGCAATACAAGGTGCTAGGTGTGTATGAAACAAATATTTCCCATGATAATCTTTAAAGAATCATAATAAAATTATCATTATCATTAGAATAACATACAGCTCTTAACATTTAATGAGTAAGAAAACCCTTGAGGTATCTGGCCCAATAAATACGTCGTCCGCCTTGCCTACGAACCCGTGTGTGCATATAAATGTGTGGTGATTAAAAACAAACAAATATAGAAGCTATCACATACCCAGTGTGATAATTCTATCACTACAACTAATGATGCGAAGAGGGGAAATGAAAAAGAAAAAAAGAAAAGATACACCTCAAAGTCTTCAATGAATATTTATCCACACATTGATCACGGAAGACTTTTGGAACCATCGTTGTGGGGAAGGTGAAAGGGCACAATGTATTGTGTTACTGAGCTGTGTGCATCTCTTACCTTCATTTTGCATAAGACCACAATCTCTATAAATAAAAACATATGTTCATAAATTTAGGCAGGAAGATTGATCTCAATTTAAAAAAAAAAGCCTAATCCTCATGCTGAGTCAGGAAACAAAAAAAAAAAAAAAAGTTACCCACTTCGAAAGTCTACAAAGACAAAATAAAAATTACCGCCAGTGAAATTAAAAGTAATCTTAAGATGTAAATAAGTCTGACAAAAAAAAGTTTATAATAAGTTCATGCAACATTAGGCTCATGCATAAATACAGGTACTTATACAGCACATATATACAACATCGGTACTGAGCAACACCTCTAGGACTTTCTGTCCCAAGTCGACAGACCTGCTTACCTTCAAAGTAGCCACCGTATATCGACTCGCCCCCTCTTCCGTTACCTACAAATCGCAGAGGGTAATCACAAACCAGACCTTTAAAAAACCACAGTGCATGAGAGCACACATCTGACGACTGTCATAAGTGACTGGACAGAGAGCGGACCGCACGTCATCTTCACAAGTTCCTGGTAATACTCATAAGTCTGATAATGCATATCTACGCGTAAATAAGATCTCCTCGCGGAGAAATCGTTTTTTTTTTTGCATTTCCAATCTTACTCCCCATGAGACACACAGATAAATAGGCAGCGGAGAGCAAGCTTGGGAGCACAGGGTCAGCTAGCATGCAGCGTCCCTGGAGCTGGGGGTTAAGGGTCTTGCTCTGAAGCACAGCAATGGTATCAGTCTGCCGACCCTGTGATTTGAACTTAAGTCCTAATCAACTGAGCCACAAAACCATCTCCCAGCTGAGTACAACTTTGTGTACACTCACACACGTGTAAACAGCAGCAACCCAAAATACTTCATGAAAGTGGTGGTTGACAGTACTTTTTTAAAACTGGCTTTGGTGGTATTAATTTAGAAAATATATTTTAAATTCTCCAGCTTCAGATAGAAGAGCACAGATATAAACAACTTGCTGTCAGAGGTACAACGAACAAAAAAAAAAAAAACTTCCAAAATGAATGTCTCTATATGCAGTGTGAAGAACTTTACCTTCTGTGAAATCTCCACCCTGGATCATGAAGTTCTTTACCACTCTGTGAAACGTAGAGCCTTTATAGCACAAGTTTTTGCCTGTGACTTTGCTCGTCCCTTTTTCACCTACAGAATTGGTGCGAAATATAACAGTTAGTATTGAAACATTAAAGCAGACAGTTTGCCTGGAAAAGATATGATTCTGAAACTGTTTTTAACATTTACATATTTAACAGATGCTTTTGTCCAAGGCGATGTACAAGTGAGGCAATTTGCACATCAAACATATGTGCTGTCAAGGAGTCAGCTAGATACAAGTGCAGCTAGGCGGAGCTTCCAATGAATGCCCAGGTACACGTGTTAGTAGAACTGGAGTGGAAGCTACACAGCAAGTTCAAACAAAGCAAGAACCTAATAAGACTATTCAATGACCAAACGTGCAACATGAGAACATTCAGGGAAAGTAGAGAGACATCAAGCAAGGAGAGGGGATATTTACAGATTACATTAGTTGTTTACTCAAATTAAATTCACTTTTTAAATTAAATATCAATTAGTTTACTGTCTTCTGGGCCACCACGTTTAAAGCTCCTTATTACAAAACACACAAAACCATGGACACCACAGACAAGGAGGAAGCTGAGTATCAATAGATCTGACATTTCAGATTCTTAGCCAGCCTGTACACTGGTCTTAAAAGGCATGTTCTTACCTACTCAGTCAACTATACATTTTACACAACTAATACAGATGAACCTTTAATGGCCATATTTTTGTGACCATTGTGGACAATGTATGGAGGGGAAAACCTGTTTCCACAACCTCCAGACAGCACAAAAACCCAACAATTGAGATAATACTTCACTGACTGATGCACAGTGGAAATCCAGGGGACATCAAGAATGATTTAACTAAGCGTTCAAATGTGATTTATGATCTGCTATATGCATTAAAATGTGCTCTCTTTTGTTCTCCTTTAAAGGAAGAACAAAGGCCGATAAAACTAACACACAATTCTAACAGCAAAATAAAAAGATATTATGCAAATAATGAAAAGACTTACCGGTACATAAACTGAGAAAATTTTTACTTGTCTTGGGACAAATATCAGAAAAAAGTTGAAAGACAATACGCCCAACTACAGAAAAGGAGGAAGGTAAGTATATTAAACATTTTCCATCACTAACACACTTTACATTCATTACTGACTATTTGCTTTCACCCAAAAACCATCTGCTAAGCTCAAACAAAGTGAAACATACATCATGAGTTCATATCAGTGTAGCTTGAGGGAAAAACATTCAAGATATTTTTTCAGAGCAATTTGGTCCTTAGTAGACATCCTTAATGTTTACTTTGTATGTGTGGCTTTTTCCATTAAGAAAAGTTATTTTAAAAGTAAAATACAAACATAAAAGGTCAAACATCCAATTATTACTTTCAGCTTCATATGCGATCCTTTCAAAGGGTCATCAGTCCCATATGAAGAAGCTTAACTTACTGCAGTTTATAGCCCTAAATATCCCACATTCCTATATTATTAATTAAAAATCCAATGCACCCAAGCAAACCTAGACAAGAAGCTAAAATAAATATAACCCAATTAGTCAATAATTGTAAACCTGTCATCTGTACATTTTCTTTTATGACATCGCTTACAGTTTCTCAAACTACATTTAGACAGTACACCAATGAAATTTAATTTATCGCTTTTTCCTTTAGTCTACGCTCTCACCTGAAAGTCAACATCCCCGTTCTGGGAAGGTGGAAGTAACCACACACACACAAAATATGTGATAGAATATAAATTCAGTCTTGACTGAGGATCATTATCTTTCTTGTTCAGAACAATAGCTGAAAACTGCCCGGATATTACACAGCTATTTTCACCCTTTGGGCCAAACTTTCTGTAAGTGTAACCTTCCTCACCACTGAGGTTAGTAACAGCTGTATTTGCACAAAAACACTGAGCAGAATTAGAATTAAGTTACATGAATACTGATGTAGGGCATTTATATATAGCTATACATATGGTAAATATTTACAGAAACACAGAGGAGGTTAAATAGTTTGCAGGAATATAGTGTTCATTTCAATAACTGATTAGTGGGTTAATTCCTCAAACCAGCTAACAGTATGTTATACTAAAGAACTGGATCGTGTTACTTTGAAAGTACAGAGGAACTTTAAAGCTCCTACTATCCATACCAAACTATTCACACACCATTATTCTTGAACAACTGCAATGGGTTACAAAATTAATTCCACAACTAGAATCCCAGGGATTTGAAAGACAGAAAGAAAAAAAAATCTTACCTGGCTCCCTGTTTACTTCCACGTCAAAGTAACACTGAGGGCGGTCTTTAATCCCCATTATCATCAAGATATTATCTATCTGCAAAACAAAATATATGCAAGAATAGCAACGGTGTATCCAATTTCCAACCACACAATGTTTGAAGAATTCCTGATTCACTGGGTAGTGCTATACATCTCTCCTATGGATGACAGAAAGAAAAAAAGGATGGGAAACCAGAAAGAAAAGATTTGCATGATAAACACTTGCAAATCCAACTACTCCCTAAACATTATGGTCCAAACTTCAATATTAAATAAAAAAAAATGTGGATTCCAATGATATATCATTAATGTGATAAAAAGGAAAAAGCACAAGTAAAGCATTTGCAGTTGGAGATGCCACAATGTTTCGGAACTATAAACAGATGGTAAAATGGCTTCACGGCTGAAGTATCACATAACTGTATCCAAATGCAAAACTGAATGCTTCAGGTGCTCATTTTTACCCAGTGCCATACTAACATACTCAACACTGCTTCTGCTAGCCCCACTATCACGCTTAGTGATATTGAATGTACACAGAAGCAAGCCCCAGGTTATGAATGAGATCTGATCCTTAAGTCTGTGCTTAAGTCTAATATGTTGGTAAGTCAGAACAGCAATAACAAAGTACATATTAATAATAGAGTAATAAAACATACTGTACTGTACCTCAAGCTGACGAACCGCTGAAGCCGCATGATGTTTTCATGAATGTCACAAAGTACTGTTTGTGTGTTCATCATGAACCACTGAATTTAACTTACATTTTAATATAATAGGTGTTACAGCAGCCGGATTATAAATACAAGTTGTTCATTAGTTGGACATTCTTAACCTGGGAACTGTTTTTATACACCATTTGCACATCAGCCAGTTTTATGCTGTACTTCTCACATGTATACTACTTTTCCTCATTTATTCTTTAAATGCATTACTTTTTAACATGTATTCTTATATTACCCTTTTGTTGTATTTCCTCTTTGTACTACTGGACAAAAAATGTCCACCACAGAGATCAATATTCTATCTCGTCTTAGCTGCCATTGTACATGAAAATACATTTTCTGCAGCTTCCAAAAGTTTCTCCTCTATTGGAGAAGGCACCTGTCAATCAGGTAAATGAAACCAGAAAATACCAGGGGAAATGGGGGGGGGGGGGTTGTACAGGAAGTTATGACCATACATGATGTTCAGTGTTAATTATAACGTGACAACGTTAGTTATAGCAGGTTTCTTTTAAGGTTAATTTAGAACTAAACTTACATGGTCTGTCCACAAGACAAGATAACACACAGTAAAGAGGAAAGTCTAACAGGAAACATTAAACCATTTCTCACTTCTAGAAAAAAAGATGCACCCATTTTGTGGCCACATCTAAAAACAATATCAACATATACGAGGCGATAATCCGTAAATATGTAAAGACTCTATTACACTATATAGAAATGCGTGCCTGGACATACATCAAACGCAATATCCATTTTTTACCAAAAAAGGGCAACTATAATGTTCAGGACTACACTAGGGATGAAGATATACTGCCCACTAATAGTTCTCAGTATTTTATTAAAAGATTGCCTACGCCATACAAGACTTGAACAGCATTAAAAACCGATTACAATCCACAAAGAAAACCCCTTCAAAAGCAAAACATGTTTTAGCTTGTAGTTCTACAGATTTCACTTTAACAGAATGGTTTCCTCATACGACTGGCTATTTCAGTCGGAACGGTATGAAAATGGTTTTAAATTTTTATTTATCATTATAACACACATTCACTCCAGTTCCATCGTTTCAATGACCCTCTCGCTGATAGAACGACTGGCCGTTTGTTGGTGATTTTTGTAACTAAATTTATTTCCCATCATATTTTGTATTCAGGCAAAACACAGAAGCAGTGAGAGCACACCACAGCAGTAGCCAGTAAGCCGTTAACTAGTCGCCCATAGACCAGATTTATTTAGTGACGGCATTTTGTCTAAGCTAAGCAGATATGCAGAGGAAACGTCTCCGGAAAGCAAGTCTCCTAAATACGCCGTTAATCGAGAACACGTCATGTTGCCACCCAATCAGGCCTCCAGCACGTATAAAATGTAGATAGCTACTATAAGTCTTTCTCCATCAATAGGACTTTGCCAAATTATAGCAGGTCGGGGCATCAGGTCAAAGAAGAATGTGAAGTGAGTCCCTTTTTGTTATTTTTCACTAAACTAATAAGAGAGGATCGATAAAACCACTAAAACCAGAGTTTTTATTAAAAACGAGTGGAAAGCCGAGGACCCCTCTGATCGCTGCCAGCCGGATCGGAGAATTTAAAATGAAAGCAAAAGAGACACGGCCAGACAGCCATCCAGCACCCACCTTGGTCTTAAAGCATTTAAAACAAAATGCTATTAAAAGTTATTAGTCGTTATTAAATTACTGAATGCGCAAATGTACGCTGCGACCCCAACACCCAGCCACCGTAACTAGCCAATACCGTCAACCTTCCCCGAAACACTGGGCTACCGCGGCCTCCGGTTCTTATTTATGCCTGCTCATCTAGCTATTAAATCTGAGTCAAACATTTTCCCTCGTACGGTGTACATTTTGATAATGTAACATACGTACAAATTGCATTTTAACACGGTTTTAGTACGATTTTACACGAACGTCTCATTGTCCTACCTGTCTTAACGCCGTCGTCCACCAGCCGGCTCGAGCCGCCTTTCGGATACAGTCGCGCTTGCGCTCGAGCGGACTTCGCTTCCCCCCTCCCCCGTTGGCTCTCGGGATCTTGGAGGAACGTCCGCTCCGGGTGATCCGGGGGACCTCCGACATTCAGTGCGATCAAAACAAATTCCTAACTTTTGTCGATCACGAGGCTGTTTAGAGATACTAATTCATTCCCATGGAGAAATTCTTTTCGCTTACATCCCAATAGATGTTTTAAAACAACGAAACAACTAATTACTAATATGCTGAGCAGAGGGCCTCGAGGGCGGCAGATTACACATTACATTGCAACGACGAATATTCTTTATTTATGTATCCTGTTTTTCTCAAAAGTGAAAATAAAGGTCTTGTGTTTTTTAATTCTCTTTGTTTATATTATAAATTTACACTTCACAGTAAAATAAAGGTAATAAATTTTAGCATATGGGGGAGGGTCCCATGCCGCTAGAATCGCCTCTTAAGTTGAGTAACCTCAGAAATGCGCTGCATTTGTGATCGATGTTTTTGACCATTTCACCCTGGATTAGGGCGTGACAAATATAATGTACATTTACATTCATAATGTCTGCAGAATATATATCTAACCACGGACAATTTTGTATTTGCGAGTTGTTTTGCAGACCCTTTTAAACAAAGCAACTTACCCATTATATCAATATATACTGCTATACAGTTTACTGGGGAAATTCGGGTTAAACAGAGTGTTACTGCTGAACTCCGTTTGGAGTTTGGACCCGCAAACGTCGGGTAGCAGCCCATGTCAACACACCGCACTTTCGAGTACTGTTTAAATAACATTTTTCTTTTTTGTTTATATATATATATATATTTTAAATGCCAAATTACAGTTTCAAATGGCAATTCAGATAAAACGCCAACATTAAAACGATATTAAAACTTCAACGTTACAGCACAGCCACTAAGATAAGCGCCACGAAGGCGATGACGTCATCAACCAAGGGCAACTTCCCATAATTCCCAGCGTTGTCTGTCAGAACTGAGGCGAGCTGTCAAAGTGTGGCGCTACAAAAACATTAACGTTACTACAATTATCACGACGTGGCAGCCGTCCGAAGCAACCCCGTTATTAACCATTTTCAAATCAGTGCGTTTGTACATATCAGTTATTTAAAATAAATAATAAACCCGGCGATGATGAGGTAAGGAACAATGAATTGGTACAAACAAGAGACCTTCCACCGCTAATTAAAGGAGCTACCTGTCTTCTTGTTCAAGTAAACCCGAAACATATATTAATTTTTGGTGTTTTCCCAGGCACGGCTAATTTTCTAGCTGAACATGACTTATTGTATATACTGTAAATGCACTTATAAGTGACCTGCGCTTGAAGAGAGCCAGTTCATTTAGCTTGCCTCGGTTAGCCGCATACATGTCATTAGTGTTGGGCTGTATCAGGTGTTAATCGTTCCATCGGCAGGGATACAGATTTCCCCCACAGTTTGTACTTTACGGGATTCTTACGTAAGAATAAAAGCGTGTTCAGTAGCAGGGGATGTAAATACGCAAACCGTCCGTGGCGTAGATCAGCAGCCTTTTCTCCCAATCCTGTAATCTGCTTGTGAGGATTTTCTACAGGTGTTGTCATGCAGAATTAGTAGTCAGCAGTTCCGTATCTGTATTAAGTAACACAAATAAATTAAAAAATTAGAAGTATTATCTTCCCTACTTTTACGCCGTTGTACTTTCAGGACATACCCAGGAATAGAACTGCCCAGAGTGTATGCATTGAATATGTGGTTTATTGCCTTATATATTGGCTTTAAAAATGATACGTTAATTTATACGCAATTATAGGTAAGAGTATAGGTAACAAAAATGGTTTGGGCAATGGGTTACTAATCATCTGCTTTGCTTTGAGGGTTGTCGGTAGCTTAGTGCTAAAGAAAGCTTGACAGCCTGTTGTGTTGTGGAATACAATGACAGAACTAATTAAATTAAGTATAGAATACGAACTGAACAAAATATTTGTTTGCCTTGCTAATACATTTGTTAGGCAAGATTAAAGACATTTGAAAATGTAAAAATAAAATGGGTTGTCACACTGTCTCTGTTGCCTTTGAAGCTGTGTACTGTTACTGAAGGATGAAGCCATAGTCATAGCCATGGAAATAAAGGGTATCTGCTTGCTCCCCCTGCAGGCTGCATTTCACAGAGGCTCTCTGCGGAGCATGTCACTGATCCTGTTTGCCTTTGTGGCTCGGGCCAGGGATGGACTCCCTCTCTCGGCTTCCACGGACTTTGAGCACAACCAGGAGCTGCAGGAGCGCAAGCACCAGCTGAGAACGCTGTCCAAGTGCCTGCCACTTTGCCCGGAGAGAGGGACAATCAAGGGCCATGATCTCAACATATAGTGAGCGGATCCAGTTTACAGTTACTGCCACTCAGGCTCATAGTCCTGGTGCAGTCAGGCAGTCGAGAGAACCAGAAGCTCTTAAAGCTATATGCATGTAAATTCAGGCATCAGAGATTACTGCTGTGTATCCATCCATCCATCCATCCAGCCATCCATAACCACTTCTTTGCTCAGCGGGTTAGGTCTTTGTGACTAGCAGGTCACACAATTGAATTCCAGGGCCAGCAAACTGTTGTCACTGTTGGGCCCTTGAACAGGGCTCATAATTCCTAATTGCTCTAGGGGTGCTGGCTGATCCTGCATTCTGACCCCCAAAATTGCTATTTGCTGCCGCCCAGGCACATGCAGAACGGGGGGCTGAGAGTCAGTCAGCGACGATAATGTCAAGCCCCTTCATCCCCCAGGGTTGGCAAAATTTATTGATGAGGACCCCCTGTCCAGTTGGCGAATATTACTAATCGATGACAATCACACTAAGCTTACCAAGTTGAGGGGGGGGGGGGGGGGGGGGGGGGGGGGGGGGGGGGGGGGGGGGGGGGGGGGGGGGGGGGGGGGGGGGG
>JAODJX010000001.1:23565497-23579524 GCA_026776945.1 Isichthys henryi
CCCCCCCCCCCCCCCCCCCCCCCCCCCCCCCCCCCCCCCCCCCCCCCCCGCGACGCCGATCCACACATGATTTATAGCTTCAGGCCAATACACAACGCATACTGATTTCACTCGAGTTTCCTAAGCTCCGCAAAAGGCACTGCCGTATTTCAAAACCCTTTTAAAAAGCTGATTAGTTATGTTTCCAGACAGCACAACACAAAGTGTGTTCTCTGGAGAAACTTCTGGGGGGGAAAATACCACTCACTTCATACTGATGCCCAATAATGTTAAATAAAACATTCTGCAATGTCCTCATCAAGATGCATGGCACTTAGAAGTACCCCACAACATATTATTCTTCATGCCGGTTAACGCAAATTGATTGTAACAAGGCAATTAAGCAAGTAAAATAGGCAAAAGTATTTTCATTAACAGCACATTTCTAAACTCAAAGTTATAAAGACATGCAAGAAATAAGACAGACAAATATAATCAATTAACCTGTGATATTTTTTTCTTCTAATTTATATTTGGACTCAGACTTTAAATATGCAGTATGTACATATTTTGCAATGCTAAACTTGTAACATTTTCAAAGAATTTATTCAACTATTTATAACAGTAATTTACAGATAATATACAAATATTTAATGACTGTCCCATGTTTGCTTGTGGATAATATTTCATCATTCTTAAACTTCTTTTAGATAATTTACAAATATTTAATTGTTTCTGCTGATGGCTAATATTTAATCAGTGTTACATATGTTTTAGTATTAAAGGCATATTTACCTTTGTGATGGTCGCTGAAGTAGCTGAAGTATTTGGGACAGGAAATGGTGACCACCTCTCCCACCCTGGCTGAGGGCCAGCAGGCAACGATTTCCCACATACCTTTGCAGCCTGTCAGGATGAACAAAGCTGGTGTTTCAGCACATGATCAGTGAGAACAAAAGTCACATACATTACTACTACTACTACTGGAAGTTTGATCCCGAAATTATTCATGTAAATAGATACAGAAGTCACCCCTTTTTGAATTTTTTTAGGAGCAGATAATAGTGCATGTGCCTAGATTAAAAGAATGTTTTTATCCTGACAGAAATTTCAGGTAGCCTTAAAAAAGTTCAAATACTATTTAGCAGAAACATTGGAAACTATGCGTTTGGAAATTTTGCACATAGAGAAGAACATCAAGCCTGATAAAACAAAAACATACCAAGGGGCAAACTGGAATTGCCATTAAAATGGTGACAAAACAATCGGAAATTGTTATTCAATTGGAAAACAATAAATCTCTTAAAATCTTACCTTGATCTCTGCAGTTAATCAGTTAATACACAACTATCTTTGACTTGCTGGTCACTGAACGGAAGCTCAGTCTAGCAGCCCTTGAACCTAATTTGAGTCCTTGATTACTGTGTGCTTGAGATGTACATTATATGGACAAAAGTACTGGGACACCTGCCCATTACACCTACGGGAACTTTTATTACATCCCATTCTAAATCCATACGCATCAATATGGAGTTGGGCCTCCTTTGCAGGTATAACAGCTGCCACTGTTCTGGGAAGACTTTCCACAAGATTTTGGAGCATGTCTGTGGGAATTTTTTTACCCATTCTAACAGAAGAGCATTTGTGAGATCAGGCACTGATTGTGAGCGAGGCCTTCATGTTCAACATCTCCATTCTAGTTCATCCCAAAGATGCTTGATGGGGTTGAGATCAGGGCTCTGTGCAGGCCAGTCCAGTTCTTCCACACCAAACTCACCCAACAATGTCCTTATGGACCTTGCTTTGTGCAATGGGGCACAATCATGCTGGAACAGAAAAGGCCCTTCCCCAAACTGTTCCTACAAAGTTGGAAGCATAGAATTATCCAAAATGTCTTTATATTGAAATATTAAGAGTTCCTTTCAGTGGATTTAAAAGGCCAACCTAGGCCAACCCCTAAGAGATAACCCCATACCATTATCCCTCTCCCACCAAACTTTACAGATAGCACAACGTAGCATGGCAAGTAATGTTCTCCTGGCATCCGGCAAACCCAGACTCGTCCATCAGACTGGTAGAGTAGCATGATTCGTCACTCCTCAGAACATATTTTCACTGTTCTAGAGTCCAGTGGTTGCGTGCTTTACACCACTCCATCCGAAACTTGGCATTGCGCTTGATGATGTGAGACTTGCATGCAGCTGCTCGGCCTTGGAAGTTCATTCCATGAAGCTCCCAGTGCACAGTTTTTGTCTGGACTTCTGCAGTTGAGTCAGTCCGTTGGCGACTTTTACATGCTATGTGCCTTAGCATTGAATGACTCCATGCTGTTACTTGACTTGGTCTGCCACTTTGTGGCTGAGTTTCTGTTGTTCCTAAATGCTTCCACTTGGCAATAACACTACCTACAGTGGACCGTGGAATATGTAGCAGGGACGAAATGTCATGAACTGACTTATTGCAAAGGTGACATCCTATGATACTGCCACACTTCACTGAGCTCTTCAGAACAAGCCATTCTTTTCAAAAATGTTTGCTAACCTGACTGCATGTCCCGGTGCTTGATTTTATACACCTGTGGCAATGGGTCCAAATGAAACACATAAATTCAGTTAAGAGGTGTGTCCCAGTACTTATGTCCATATAGGGTATTATCTGTCTCACTTGCACATCACTTTGGAAAAAAAGCATCTGCCAGATAAACCAATATGAATATACTGCAGATGGCGCACACCTGGATCCTACATTCACTGCATAGAGAGGCATTCCAGCTTGCACACTGCCCAGGGTTTTAAGCTCATGACACCTGGCAGCTTAACAAAAACTAACTTGATGTGTGTCCTGGCACTTGGGAAGCTTGTGCATGTTCTGGGTTCCATCACGTCAGTCGTCATGGTAGCAACCTTCTTGCTTAAGGGCAAAGGGAACCCTGACAGAAATTACAAGCTTGTGCCTGCAAACAAGTCCATGAGAAGTTGTAGCTCCTGAAAAATCGTGTGCCGGTGAGATACTGGCCAGCTTGTATGTTCCTATTCAGATATTTCGTAATCATTTACTACAATGCAAGAAAAAGTAATTTAGGCTTTGTTTCTCTTTGCCGTTAAAGAGAAACCCATTTCCACTCAATACCCACTCCTTCCTCTCATCCCTATTTTATGGTTCACCATCCCACCCAGTACAAATCTAACATGTATTACCTATGGACAAAACCATACACTCACAATCATTGTAAGAAAAAAGATAAAGTAACAGATCATAAATACAGAAACCAAATCAGCACCCAGTTCCAATTCTCCTCTGGTTATTGAATTATTAATATTATTAATTTGTATACAGTTTGAGTCAGCAGATTTAGAGTGTAGTTATGTACATTACAATGTATGTTTAATTTTGATCCATTTCCATCAATGAAATAATAACATTTGCATAGGAGACACACTAACTTATGATCAAACAAGCCTTATTTACACGAGACAAGGAAGGTTAAAAGCCAGCATAAAATGAAAAACTCTGCAACCTCTTTAGCTACCTCCCAAAGAAATTCCCATGCAATACTATTCTCAAATCAACAGAAAAGTTTCCCTCCACTCTGATTATACAAATTTCTCTTCGAAATCATACTGTAGAGGTTTCACCAGGTTCCCATCCTGCAAATGTGCAAGTGTTTTTTTATATAATTGATTCTTTATTGATCCCCATGGGAAAATTCTCTTTATACCTCCCCCAAATTGTTCTCTGTAGGTGTGAGCAAGCTGACTGTGCCCAGGGAGCTGGGGGTTAAAGGCCTTACTGAAGGACCTGCAGATATGCCAAGGCCAGCCACAAACCAGCAACCTTCTGATCACAGGCACAGAGGCTTTGCTCACTGAGCCACTCACTGCCTCCAGAACAGGAATCTTGCGTGATACCACTACACCAGCAGTGCTGACGAGACAGATTCTGCTGACCTTAAAAATATGGCAACTCTGTCCACAATACACAGTTGGATAGGTTTGTCTTCACTGTCTAACACACACACACACACAAGGTTCAGAAAGATACATCATGTTGTCATGACAACAGGACAGAGTGAACGAAAATCAAACATTATTAACTAGGTGAGCATGGAAGATGGTCCCAGACAGAATGGGTTCTCCCAAACTGCACATACCCCTCTCGCCAGGTTTGCTACCTGTCAGTTGGGATGGGTATCGTTAGGATTTTATCAATATTGATACTGCTTATCGATACCGATAAATTTCAATACTTATCAACGCATCTCTCCATAATGTGGTGCAAAAAATAGACATGACACGATGTGAAGAGACTTAACAGTTATTTTAATATAACTTTTTTGCAAAAATAAGTTTGTTTCCTGTATTCCTGTAATGCTGCTTCACCATCCAGTCAATCCCAGATATAGATATAGAATGTTGAATTTCGGATTGTATTTTAAACCTATGAAATTTTGGCAGCATATTTGTAAAGCAAAAACAAAAGAACTAAGTATTACCTCGAATTATGAAGATGGCATTAAAACATTGAATGTTTCCAACTATATTTGTTTTAGAAGAATTAATTATGAGCTGTATTCATGTTACTGAATTATAAAAATTAACTTTATAAACTGTATTTTGGAACTGAATTGTGGAAGCTGAATACTTTTATACTGATTATTTTACCACCGAAATTACAACTGAAATATTTAATGTTTAAAAATAGTGACATTAAATTACAGCCCACAAATATTCAAGCATTATTGAATGCAATGTGTTTTTATTTGATTAGTATAATTCAACGTGCTTTTTTGCATCAACCACTTTAGTCATTAATTTACTTCCATAAGCATAACATCTATTAAAGTAAGCCCACACTTTTGTACGCTTTAACTTATCTGTCATGATGACTGGAGAGGACAGTCACACACCTTCACACCCAAACGTGATGATGCCTGCAGTGTCGTCCTCATTAGGGGATGGTTTAGAATTTACAAACAGCACCATGTTAGGGGGCTTTTCCACTGCAACAAGTTCGGTATTTATGGTACGGTACTCTCTCTTTTCCATTGACTTCCATTGACCGGTCGCTTACAAGTACAAAAAGTTCTAGTACGGAAAGGGACAAACTGGGGTGCTTTTCTGGTACTTCGCTACGTTGGGTTGGAACTTGAAATGCTTTCTTCGTCGATTGGTTATACAAATAGCCTGCCTCTGAAACACAATACAACCACCGTCTTCAGAAAGGTTAACTAAGAGAATAAGGATAAATGAAGTAAAATGATAAAAGTAATAATAATGGATGTGTGGACAAATGAGAAGCTTTAACTGCGATCTAGTTGGAAGAAAAGATACAGGATAAGGATTACAGGGCCAAGAAATAAAGTATTTTGTATAATACACGGGGCGGCATGGTGGTGCAGTGGTTAGCAATTATGCAGCCCTGCAGTGGGCTGGCCCCCCATCCTGGGTTGTTCCCTGCCTCGTGCCCATTGCTTCCGGGATAGGCTCCGGACCCCCCGCGACCCAGTAGGGTAAGCGGTTTGGAAAATGGATGGATGGATGTATAATACCCTAGGGCGGCACGGTATTATTTTGTTAATTAGTATAATTATTTTAGTATTTATAAAACAAAATGGAGTTCAACATACATTTCTCACAAACCAGGAGTGATTTAAGCAGCAACAATGAAAATGATTATAATTGTCTCGGAGAACGCATGCAATGCTCATACAAAAGTAGCGGAGGTAAACTTTAAGCTGATATTTAACCCTATATTACATAATCCATTAAAGCAATAATCATTACAGTTGGCCTAACTGATATCTCTAAATGGTGTGTGAGTGGTCCAGGTATACCTTACCTTGTGGGGACCAAATGTCCCCACAACGTGATGAATACCCGTATTTTTTACCTTATGGGGACCAGTTTCCTAAAACTAAACATGCAAAAACGCTTGTATTTTGTTTGGTTACTTATAGTTAGTTAGCATTATTCCCACATAAATTAATGAGCAGTCCCCAAAAAGGTATGAATGCACGATTGTGTGTGTGTGTGTGTGTATGTATGAGTGCCCAATGATAGGCTGGCATTCTGTGCAGGGTTTCTTGGGTAAAAGTCCAATTCCAATGGTGGCACTTGGGATGACCAATGAAAGTACACCAGAGGATATCTGCATGATATGGACATTTTGTATTCTTGACACAAACACCTCCTTGCAGTGTTAATTTGCATTACCCATGTATTGCCAAATGTTACAATAACATTTGCATGTTATTTCATTTGTAGCATGTCAAAGGACAGGAAAGGTATCTGTTCTGAGGTGAGGCATAAGTGATAAGGCATAAATAATTACCAATTTACTCTCAGTACATATTGCTGCGGTCCTGCCTCAGCTTGGTTTCTCCAGGGTGGTATAAAGGATATGGGGATGCCTTTGAACATGGATAAATTTCTTCAATCCATGGAATACTCTTGTGGGTGGTAATGTTTGTATTTCCCTAAACTGGGAATTTCAAATGTTTTTTTTTTTTGTTGCATTAGTGCTTCCTTACTCAAACTAGGCAAATAACTACATATTATTGAAATGTGACTGGGAGTTTTGTTTTATTTAAATAGGGGTGATAACATTTCAGGGTTATTTTGTGGTAATCATTATAGTGGCTGGTTGCCAAGTAAACAGGCATTTCCCCCTAGACTAAGGTTTTTATTTTCCCTTTTTGGGAACACATGGTAGCAAGGGGCAGTGGCAGATCTTGGCTGGGGCAAAAAGGGCAGTTGCCAAGGGCGATATCTTTGGGGTGTTGACCCTGCAAACAACCCTCTGGGCAGTCTGGCTTGCCTCGGGCCCCCACACGAGTTTTGACTACTACTGCTATAATGGCTTCTTGTTTTAATCCACACATTTGGAGAAATCTCTCAAAACTCTTTGCTGTTTAATATTTAATAAAGTATCATTATTCTGCATTACAGCCATGGAAAAAATTAAGAGACTGCTCTATTTTTACACAAAAATGCATTTTTAAATCCTGGTTTAATCGTGGTTCTGCTGGCAGAAGGATGGGCTGAGCAGCAGGTTGCTTCCAGGTTCAAAAACTCTAAGACAGCAGTAAACAAGAATAAGGTGAAGCAGGAGACACTGGGAGCGACCAGAAACCAGTCAGGTAAAGGGTGGAAACGTCTTTCTAATGCCAGAGATGACTGTTAAGTTATCCGACACTTTCTCATGAATCATAGGGTGACATTAAGTGACCTTCAAAAGGAATGGGAAGCACTGAGTGCAGGTGTGAAGTGCACTGCTAGGACAGGATCGTATCAGGCTCCTAGAAGCAGGACTTCATCAATGAGACACAGAGAAGAACCAGGCTGCAGTTTGAAATTTTAATTTTTTTATATATATATTAGACACACATGACAAATGAGTGAAACAAAAAAATTGTGCTGTGGTCTCCATTTTTTCTATGGCTGTGTTAAATTATGCTGAACTATGAAATGCTGTTCTGTTGTTCTTTGATGTTGAGATGAATGGCCATCAGTAGAGGAGGCTGCTTTCTTTGAAAGGAATAGAATCAATAAAAGTCCCTCGAAAGAAATGTAGCACAAAGGGCTTGTTAATTTGAGCCACGCCTACCTCCCCATCTCTCTTCCTCCTGCATGCCTGACGTTTTATTTTTACTTTTTTTTTTTTTTTTATTCAATTTCCTTTCGAAGATGGAATTGGTCTCGCTTTGGTTGAAAAATGTACTTGCAATTTAATTTGTCTTTTTCTTGGCAACAATCCTCAAAAAAGACATTTTTGTTCACAGTGTTTACAAATATATATCTTGTATTATTGATTGTTCCTGGCTCAGGAAAAAAGGTATAATTAACACTCCTACACAAAAAAAAAAAAAAAACAGGTGTTTGTTATGAACTAATACTTTGTCATGGTTAGGGCTAGGGATGGATACCAAGAACTGGTACCAAACTGGTACCGGTTCCGGACTGGGCAATACCAATCCTATCAATAAGCTCCTGGACAAAACGGTGCCACTATTTTTGCCATTAATTCATCCTAAGAGTGCTTTTCCACCGCACCAAGTACTGCACTTTTCGTACTTAAAAAATGGGTTGGCTTTCCACTGCTGTAACTGGTACTGGCACTGAATAACAACACAATGCAGGGTGGGGTATTTTGTACTGAATTCAAAAAAAGCCTATAGTATATTAAACGGCGATACAGTGTGATATTAATATATCGCATGTTATGCACATGCAATTACATCGCTAGTCAGCTAGATTAGGACAATTATAATAATTTTCATTGTTGCTGTTTAAATCACTCCTAGACGGGTTTGTGAGAAATTTGTGTTTGTTTAACTCCTTTTTGCATTATAAATACCCCAATAATTATTACAACAAAATAATGCCACCCTAGTATATTACACAAAATACTAGATTTTTTTCTTCCTGCAATATTGATCTTGTTGCATCTCTTCTTTGAACTAGATCACAATTAAAGCTAGGGTTTTCAATAATCATCGAAAAATGCCATAAATAAGCAGTATCGGTATTAATATCAGTATCGATAAAACTCCTCACCGTTTGACTCTTGGCGTGATCTCCATATTTCACGGAGTAAGACTGCTAATTATGCAGGGTTATGAGGAGTTAAAATCAACACTGCAAAGAAAGTTGAATACTGCAGCCAACAAAAGCTGGCAGGCAAGTTGGCAACGTATTGTCAACCGAGTACATGCGCAAGTACATTTTCATGGTCATAAAACATGGTCTAAAATATCTCAACTGATTATTAGACTATGAAGTGTTGTCTAAAAAGAAATTAAATACTTTTACTAAATACAGAGGCTCACAGATGCGACACAATTCAGCAGTAAGCCTATTATTTGCTGTTAAGTAATGTAATGCTCCCTAAAGTTCCATTACTGTGATGTTACTCATAATGTGAACCTAATGTTAACAATAACTTAACTTATCCGATTTCAAATGCAATAGTAGTGGAATATGTGTGGCAGCAAGTCAAGATGAAATATAAAAGCATCATGTCAAGTAGTAGGGCTATGTATTTATATTTCTATTCATTATGAAAGATTTGTTGTGTCTAGCCTCCACTTAAGTGTGTTTCTATGTTTTACAGCTAATAAGAAAAAGGTGTCTATTACATTTAATAGAAGGTGAGCTATTTTTTAATGATTTACAAGAGGAAAAAACAGAAGCATATGTGTAATGAGAAAACGACTAGAACCTGTCAAAATTTCCTTAAAAGTACAATATACTGTACTATCAAAATAGAATATCAGTTATAAATATATGTTACAGAAGAAGCCAACAAATCCTAATTAGTGACCACCTTATGTGACTCAAATAAGTGAAGAGAAGGTGAACCTAAGGTAGACGTGTGGTCACTAGCCCATACATGACATCTAAAAGCATATTATGAGAAAAAATACCTGTACATTGATGCTGTGAAAAAGATTTGCGATTCACATAATCGCCCTCGTGCTCTCCCAGGGGTGCACTAATTGGGATGTGTGTGCAATCGATGATTCCTATGACCCTTGGGAATCCTATGAGAAATTGTGTTCAGTAAAAGCAATTTCCCTATGAAAATAGAATATTTGAATGCTGTGATTTACCTGCGATTGTATGAAAACCTTTATTCCACAGAGCACTTAAATGACCAGGAAAAACCACAAATGCATCCAACAGTTTAGACAGAGCAAGCACCACTTTGTGAACTGCACAGCAAACCGGATTCTTGCTCAGATGTTCAGTATCACCTATGGAATACATAAATTGGCCACTGGCAAAATATCGCAGCGAGTGGAATTAGAGACCTCTGGACCGATCAACTGACAAAGGTAACGAATTACCTTTCATGGAGAATATCGTCCATGTACGTCAGCGGATTCTGACAGTCTCTAAAGACCCTCGCCCTGTGGAAAGAGCCCCTCACGATTCACGTGCCAGTGTCGTATGGATCATCCAGGTACGCCGGCATTGTCTTTAGAGAAATTGTAGTTGGAGGGGTGGTGCTCATATAGGGCTGGCTTACGCAGAAACCTCGACTTGCTCCAAGCAGTTATTGTTCTTGGTTAAGTTTGAGATGCAGCATAAATTGCCATAGCAGCATGCCTCAAGTAAAACCTAACCACCTTTCGTAGTACGGGTTAATCGTGAAATTACACCACTCGTCATCAAGTTATTCGCAAGGTTACCTCGATAAGCCAGTAACCCCGCTTCGTATTACAGGCCACTGGTCTGTGGAGCTCAGGTGTGTATAACTGGCCAATTCATAAGAACAATAGTGAAACAGTTGTACATTGTGCATTTTAGTATTTATTTGAATTGAGTGATCAGTAGTCATTGTTGACATACCACAGCACACAATGCACAACAACGAAATATGTCCTAAGCCATATGTGACATAGCAGGGGGCAGCTAATTCAGCGCCTGGGGAGCAGTGCTTGGGGGCAGTAGTTTGCTCAGGGTACCTCAGTGGTCGGGGACTCAAACCTGTAATCTTTCAATTACAAGTGTGCTTGCCAAACCATTAAGTCACCACGACCCACTTGTTTTTTTATTTATAATTTAAAAAAATATGCTGAATTAGTGTGTTTATTCTTAGCATTCTTAGTCTTCCAGATTTCCTCTCCTATGCATCTGACTTTCAAAATGGGGAGCCGTCGGTGGCACATTAAAATAACAATGACAACTGCATTGCTTTTCATTTATAGCAAGTTATCACTGTTATCACGTTACTGACTTCTGCTTCAATCTAAGTGCCCAAGCGGTAATTAATTCACCATTGTTCCCCAAGAATGATAATAAAAAGATGATAAACAATGGGGGACAAAAACAGAACTTTTCCCAGAGTCCTAAACATTAACATTCAAATGCAGCATGAAATGAAAAGAGAAGCACTTAATTGTTGAAAATTAGCAATACTGTCAGCTCTTCTGGAAAGGAGCTGTTCATAGCAAATATCTGTCAGCCAGCAAAGACCCCAGGATCATTTTAGGAAGCCTTGTAATCAAAAAATAATTTTTATTTGTTATTGTACCGGTGAGTTACAAAAGTGCAATGAAATATATATATGAAGTTTCCCCCACTATCCAAAATCAGTGTTGCTATGAAACCTTCTGTAAGGCACAATTTCAAGAAACGAAGAAGTAATTGCCATTAAATTATATGGGACGAGAAAAAATAACCTACCAAATAACACATGAAATATAAACTAGAACTAATATATATTAGGAGCAGGAATGATAGGATAAATACACAGCCTATATCAGTGGTTCTCAATCCTGATCCTGAGGCCCCCTCTACCAGAATGTTTACATTCAAACCCTAACTTAATCAGGTTCATATGCTCCTAAATAAGCTAATAATGAATGTGGCAGGTTGAAAGCAGTGTGGGTTGGGATAAAAACCATTCTGGCAGGGGGGGCACCAGGAACAGGACTGAGAACCACTGGCCTATATAAACTAGAAACACAGTGTAGTTTCACTCACCAGAATCAATAGTCATGCGTCACTTAACAGGATTCATATGAGAAATGCATCGTTAGGCGACTGTGCAGCTGTGAGAACATCAGAGGGTACTTACACAAACCTACAGTAAGTGATATAACCTACTACACACCGAGGCTATGTGGTACAGCCTAAATGACAAGTACAGTATAGTACATACACTATATGGAACAAAGGATTGGGACACACTTTTAAATAACTAAATTCAGATGTTTTAAATCAGATCCACTGCCACAGGTGTATAAAATAAAGCACCTAGCCCTGCAGGCAGGTTTACGAACATTTCTGAAAGAATGGGTCATTCTGAAGAGCTCAGTTAATACAACTGTGGTACTGTCATAGGATGCGCGGAAACGCGTTCTGTGGAACGATGAATCATGCTTCTGTGTCTGGCAGTCTGATGGATAAATCTGGGTTTGGCAGAGGGCAGGTGAACCTTGCCTGTCTGACTGCATTGTGCCAACTGTAAAGTTTGGTGGAGGGGGGATGACAGGGCTGTTTTTCAGGGGTTGGGCTTTGTTCCAGTGAAGGGAACTCTTAATGCTTCAGCACACCAAGGCATTTTGAACAATTCTATGTTTCTTTGTAGGAACACTTTGGGGGAGGACCTTTTCTTAGCTCTTATCCAAAGCAAACTACAATTAAGAAAGCAGGATCAGGCAGTTCCTGGACTAGCTAGGACAGGGGTGGCAAAACTGATCCATGGAGAGCCACCATGGGTTTTTGGGATGACCTCTCACTCAGCCAATAAGAGTGGGTCCACAGAACTGGAGTTGAGAACCTCCGCTTTATTATTGGCTGATTAAGAGGTCATCCCAAAAACCCACACATATAGCAGCTCCATGGATCAGGTTCACCACCCCTGAACTAGTTTATACTATGTTTTTGCATTGTGCATGGGTGTAAGACTATGCATGTATGTACTGTATACAAGCAGGTTGTGTCCAACATGGTGGTCTACAGCCCAAACCAAAGTACTTAACACATCACTATCATATCAAAAAGAGGCATAATTCATAACTGGTATATAAATACCTCAATATCGAATCCAAACAACAAAGCTCACATGTGCCCAGACCAAACCGCAGCCAGACCATCTTCCAAGTGTAAAAATGCATCACCAAGAGCATCACTGCATCCTGCTCTGTGAATGCGCAAGGTCTGTCGCCCTACTGCGTCCTGACCCCACCGCTAAGGGAGGTAAGGCAAGGTAAGGTATACTTTGTCTCCAAGGGGAAGTTTGTTTTGGGCTCCAAGCCACTGCATTCCAAGTAGTGTTTAAGGACTCAAACTCACCTGAGGTGACGTTTTCTAAATTCTTTTCACACTGCTCTCTTTGTAGTTCAATTTCATTCTTGACATTGCACATTTGCACAGGCTGTACCTGTAAACATAAAAATGTATATACTATATAGAAACACACACACAGTGTCCTTTCACAGTTTGTCACATATGCTCCAGCCTTTCGTAGCTCTGTACTAAAACATTTTCAGAATGTATATATTCCATACTTTTATTTAAGAAATATACTGTTTCTCTCCGATTTCAGTTCTTACTCAGTGTAAACAAAAGTATTTACCACCTAATGACGGCAGAATTGATCATACTTGTCAAAAGCTTCCGATGGACACAATCATTAACATAAGAGACTCAAGCAAGAAAAATCTAGAGAAGGAACGGTGCTGAAGTTTGGTGAAACAAAGGCTGGCAGATGAAAGATGGAAGTGTAGAAACTACTACTGTCTTGGAAAACAGAAAAGCATGGATGGGGAGGTTCCTTCACTCGGATTTGCATATTTAGAATGATGCACTGTATATACATGGACTAAAGACAGACTAAATGAGTTATTTTCAATCACATTCTATTTTCACAAGTGAAAATATTAAGTGACGTCATCCATAGCAACAGCATTGCAAAAATCAAATATATGGTACAGTAAACAGAGGTCTTGTTTTACAGCTGGATATTTTTAGAACAGCACAAGACTTTGACATTTAGTTGCGATCACAGTCCGGGTGTGTTTATGTCACCACCTAATCAATTTTGCTCATTGTTATTGATACACATACTGCCCTCGTGTAACTCCGGCCGCTAAAAAATGTAAATATATCTTCACGCCCACGAGTAAAAGTCTAGGAGAACGGCTTCCAAGTGCCTTCCAATTAAGGTTCTGCACTTTCACTTTCAAAAAGTTTATTCCCTCCCTGTGGGTACAGTACAGCTTCACTGTTCAGCAATTGGGTCAAAAGTCAAATATCCACCTACCACCTGGACAACCAAGATAGGAACAGGTAGTGGCAGGTCAGTGCAATAACTGGAGTAAAGTGTAAGAACTGGCCCATAACACTTCATAAAAGTTATTTCGCTGTTCAGAAAATGTCACATTTAATATTTTTTCCCCCCTTGCCAAAATGAAGGATATTTCTCACTCTTTATGCTAAATCTGCACCTTTCTAGTCACTTTTAAACATCCATCCATCCATCCATTTTCCAAACCGCTTATCCTTACTGGGTCGCGGGGGGTCCGGAGCCTATCCCGG
>JAODJX010000001.1:23582209-23596359 GCA_026776945.1 Isichthys henryi
CCCAGGCGGAGACTCGAACCTGGGTCCCAGAGGTGTGAGGCAACAGTGCTAACCACTGCACCACCATGCCGCCCCACCAAATATCATCATCATGATACATAAAAATCATGAATCATTAAACAAATAATTGACATAAAATTTTGCAATGCCAAGCTCTGTTACCTACTTCACATTGCTTTAACCTGCATATCAAAGTGCTGACTAACCTCTTAGAAGACACACACTGCTAACTGGCATTTAGTCTAACGTGACTCAATATTGTATCTGCGTTTGCAACAGTGATTTAGCTACTTCAAGGTATTTATTTTGCGCATATCTTATAGCATGCAGATATAACATTTACCATACACATATGCATGAAGTATATTTGTATTACACAGACACTTGCATATTTAAATATACTGCATAATTACTGGCCAATGCATAATTCAATGACACTCAGATTACAATATTTACAATGGCTATGGTGTATCCAATTATAGACTTTCTAGTGTCTACATGAAGGCTTCGCTTAAACTGCATCAAAAGCAGTATCAAACTGTACTTACAATACACAGTATTTAAACGAGCAGGAGCGTCTGGATACTACAGTATAGTCCTGTTAATCTGTACAATACTCATCCTTTGTAAGTATTCGACAAACTTTCCCGCAAAACTTTTTCTAAATCTCTTCTTTTAGTTTAATACAAGAAAGGAATAAGGAGAAACCGTAAAAGTTGAGGCAATGACGTCACGAGTGGGACCGTTTCATTACCATGGCCCAGGCATCTTTTACACCACGTACTGTACTGTATGGACTTCTTCCTCTTTTAATGCATCTACACACATGCACTTATGAAAATGGCATCCACATACCACTAATGATACCAGCCCTCTGTCGGAGTTATGAAAAAAAAACAAAAGCCAAGTTCAACTTTTATATGCTTTCCCTACGTGACTCAGTGAAATGGAAAAACGAACACAAAGAAAATAAACAGCGGTAATGCATTTCTAGTCATTTAACTCTGACATTTGATTACATCTACGGATATATTAAGGTATTAAAACAACTTCGCAAGCACACCTGCTACAAGGCGCTTTTTCTCAAAGCAAACTAAATGCATCAATCTTTCTTTATCACGCCCCGCGTACCATTTCCCTATAGTTAAGCTGCTCAGGCAGGCTAATACCGCAAAAGTAGTAAAAGAATTACGCAACCGCTGTTTATTAAATTAAAAGGCAAGGGGGCATTAACGGCACTAAGTATGTTAGTGCTCGAATAATTCTTGTATTATTGAAGTTCACGGTAAACATTTTTGGTTGATGTTTACAAAACTGCAGTTAGTCATATTTTCCACTGCTGTTATAAAACTACCAGTCATAGTAATTAATTTGACGCTTGTTTTTTTTCTCCATCCCTTATAAATGCTAATACCTTATAAAAATGTAGAGGTACATTAACAAAATAAATACTGTATAAGTTTTTCACAGTGACATTTTAAAGGTTTGCTCAGCTACAGCTGGCCCGCTAATAAGCACCGCGCGCCGCCTCATACCGCAGTCTTGAGATCCGGGCGCGTGCTGCATTTCCGCTAGCGGGGATCCTTACTTTGGAGCTTTAAAGGAAAAAACAATTTAATGAAAAGGGAGAAGATGCGCTACAGTAAGCCAGCTCTTCGTTGTATGTTATTAAAACTTGACTTAAAAATAAATATTCGGCACAAATGAATAAACGAAACATTGGCATTATGAGTACATTAAATGAAATTAAATAAATACGGTTTATTTATTTATGCCAAAGATATATTTATTCGTTTGTTTATTTATTTCTACCGGACATTTAATTTCTTCCTCCTGCATGCGGTCTAATGAGGTGGGCTGTACGTACAGGCCGTTGGTTAATCATCTTTTCCGTGTTTTTTTTCCTCCCAAGAAGCAAGACTCAGTATTATACCCACTGAGTTCGGCAGTCATGGCAGGAGTTCCGAGTCATGCTTTGACACTCAAATAAGGCAACCATAAGTTCATAAAGTACGTTTACATAAACGAATAAAGAGTAAATTAATACCAATACCTTATGATGAGGTTCTAGTGAATTAAAATTTGACATTGTTACCTATAGGGGTGGGCGATCTGACTATTTTATATTGACCGATCATGAAGGCGTCCGCGATCAATTTTTTATGCGAATCATTGAGATTTTGACGTTTTGTCTTTTAACTAATGTTTCCAAACTTCACATAAAGGTCAGTAATGTGGATCCGTGCTACGTTCACAAATCAACAAAAAGACTTCCTGCCATTTACTGTATCAGTGTATTTCTATATGTATTCCTTTCCTTGCGGAAAAGGTATTCTGAATACATATTAGCATTGTTGTCTCACCTCTGGGAGCTGGGTTCAAGTCCCCACCTGGGTCCCGTATGTGGAGTTTGCATGTTCTCCTAGTGTTGTGTGCCCAAAAACATGCTGAAGCTTACTGGAGTTGCCAATTTGCCTGCAGGTGTGCATGTAAGCAGTGGCATGGTTGCACCTGGACCATGCACTGGATAAGCAGTTATGGAAGACAGATGGACAATGTTTTGGTTTTAGCTACATACTTTCAGTTCTCTTTAACAATGACATTCTTGTGCCACCCACTGAGCCACCAACCAATCAAATTATGCTATAAGAAAATGTAAGTGGCAGCACAGTGGTTAACACTGACACCACACACCTCAGGGGCCAGGGTTTGAGTGTATGTGGAGTTTCTATGTTCTTCCCATATTGTTGTGTGGATTTCCTCTGGTTTCCCCCCCACAGTCCAAAAGCATGCCAAGGTGAATTGGAATTACCAAATTGCCCGTGGTGTACGAGTGTGACCTGTGATGAGTTGGCACTCCATCCTGGGTTGTTCCCAGCCTTGCACCCATAGCTTTTGGCATATTCTCCGGATCCCAAAAGACCCTGAATTGGTTAAGTGGTTACAGAAAATAGATGGATGGATGGATGGATGGTGAACCCAGGCTAATCTGAAGCAGCGCTCTGGCCTGCAGAGGAGCTTGACTGAGCAGTTTCAGTCCTTAATACTACAGTGACAGTGAAGACTACCATTAGCCACCTAAGTCAAGCCATTCCTAGTGCAATATCCATGCACAAGTGCCTAAAGTTATAGATAGCTTAAACAGACTGTTGCATCCAAGGTGTGTGACAGAGATACCGCAGGTCTTTTCTTCCATCTGCCATCAGACTTTACAACAAACAATAAGAACATACAATATATACAATACAAATGGTATTTTATTCATATTTCTTATTTTCTATTGTTTGATACTACTGTTACTTTGTTTTTTCTGTTATTTACTGTTATTTTTTCTGCATTCTGCTTATTTCTGCTGCACTGTCCACTTTGCTGCTGTATAACGCAAATTTCCCACCCGTGGGACTAATAAAGGCTCTTATCTTAATGTTGTAAGTTTTGTCATCTGTGACGTAAAAGGAATGCATTAATTAATGAACAAAATTACGATTATATCTAACTGAATATCGGATGGTCTTCTACTGGTCATGCTGAAACTGATTTGTACAACGGCAAAATGCACAAGTTAGAAATACAGTTGTATTACAACACAATATCACACCACAAAATTATAATACAATTGATATTAGTACCCAAGTCCAATACAACACTATCACATTTGTGTTTCACGACTTTCAGTCAGAGACAAAAGCATTACGTGAAGTACAACATGATATGGCTTAGCACGAAACCATACCTGCATGCAAAAACAGCGATCTAAGTGAACAATTCTGATATCTAATTCATGAACAAATCCGTTGTTTGAACCGGTTCTTTTCAGTGCATCAGTCATACCAGTTTTCAAATCTAAAAGAACTGGCCTTTTTATACATTCACATATTGCACAATTTATTCACTGATGCCAATGATTTATTTTTCTAGAACAATTGTTTTTAAGTCACGTTTTGTCCTGTATAGTATCACACAATCGGTGTATAATAAGTATGCATTTAATAAATCATATCTATAAAACTGTTGGCATAAAAAAAATTGCCAATAAATCAACTTGGCAAACTCTGATATTATGAATATAGGCTACAGTATAGTGATTTAAAAAAAAATTAATACACAGGCTACGTATTAGTGGTATACATAAAATTTATGGGTCAGGACGAAATTTTTTGTTTGTTATTAAACATACAAACAAGAACAGTTGTAAACCAAAGGCAATGCATCTGTTGATGTGTCTGAAAAACAAAACCTAACAGATGCTTATCTGCATATTGCAAACAAAGTAACGAAAAAGTATAACAATATAAAACAAATAAAACAGTTTACAGACAATTGTTAAAGGATGGAGTAATATAACATCTTAAATTTATATATCGGCAATGAATATTCCCATAAAAGTTACAAGGAAAGCAGAATAATTCTTCTTGAGAAAATACACAGTCAGAATATGTTAAGTTGGTTAGATATAACCACTGTTCAAGAGAGGCAAATGGTGAGGCTGACCGTGGGACACGCAATCTCTCAACTATCAGAGTGCATCAGCCCAATGCACGACTACACAGAATCAGAATTTCAAGTGAAAACTAAATGTTGATATTTCTGAGAATTAAATATCCTATGTTTGCGTAATGTTTATTAATTTGATTTCTGTAAAACGTCCAGAAATAACTTAACATGAAAACCCTAAGAATAATTTTCAGAGTTTCTTGGATGTTAAGTACAACCTAGTTTCAACCTAATCAAGCAGTAAAATAAGCAATTGGTGAGGCTTAGAATACACAAAGAATCGCGAAAACGCTGAGGGTGAAACTTTGAAAATGTATAACAAAAAAAAAAAAAAGTATTTGGGGGACAGCTCTAGGATTTTGCATGGTCCCATGAATGTATTGAAAGTTTTTGCATATTTTTTTTCCCCCCCCCAAGAAAATTCATGACGTGAGCCCAGAGGTCTAGAGTTGGTATAAAATGACGTCAATGCAACCAAAAATCCTAAATCTGGTTAGCAATCTTTTCAGACGTACAGACATTTATAGATAATTTCACATTTCGACATTTATATAAGCGGTATGACAACTTACATGTGCTGAGAACTATACATTCAAAAGTTTTGAACGCATTTTAATAAACCAGAGACAAAAAAATAAATTGTTCTGAAAATATTCCTCCTACGTTTGTCACAACATACTAATGATTCTGGTACTGTACAATTCAGTACATATCCCAGAATGAAACGCAGAGTGAATTTCTAAAATAGCAAATCAAGCAGGCGATTGCCCAGCTATTTCAGTGTTGGCATTCAAGAAGAGATATTTCAGACTTCAGTCAAGTGTGGTAGTTTTTTCTTATCTGCATTCAAGCAGTTGAACCTTTATAATCATTGGTTTCTGCCTTACATCTGTATAATGACAGCCAAGGGGCATGCAAGACATTTTACCCACTATCTCTAGCTCCAGCACATATTTCCGTATCAAAACCAGCTTTCCACTGTTAGTGCTCCATTTAAGGAGGCTGACAAGCATGAATCTGAGACCTGAACCATTTGAACGAGATTGTCTGGGTCGCCACCAAACCCCCCCAAGGAATGTAGAGCGATATCATGAGGGGACTGGGGATTCAATCATAGCAGACATACAATAATTAAAATTAAAACCTAAATAATGACCATCCTAAAAGATATATTCCATTGACATCATTTCCCGTCAGGTAATGTTCTTATGACAGATTCCTCAACAGTGGACTTGCATGCTGTTTCTGAAAGGATTTAGCCCAATGACGACACCAGGAGAAATTTCCAATCCACTCAGAATTTAAAGTTTACTGGGATTAAAAGTAATGTACTTTGGCCAGCCAGTCCACTGTGCGTAATTCCGGGACAGAGGACAAAATTACTTCAACCAGCCAACCCTTTGCCCCGTGGCCAAATTCTGCAGCCCCCCCCCCCCAAACCCAGTAAAAGTAACTTACGATGGTTTTACTACTTTTGGAACAAAAAAGCCATATTACAGTAAATTGACAAAGAAAGTGTTAAATGAATACTATTCAGATTAACTGAATGCATTACAAATACATGGTTGAATGTAAAATGGTCAACAAACTGTAAAGACCACATTCTCTCTACAGTTGCTTGTGGATTTTCCATACATGCCATTCTGTTGATTCATGACTACCACATACCACAAACTTTACATTTCTAAATTGAGCCAGTACCCTCATCCTTCCCTGCCTTTGACTGCTGACAGTTTAGATTCACATAAGGAATGTGCATTTTCAAAACATTTACCAAATCTGAGGGGAAAAGTTTAAAGCAATTCTTTCCAGGTAACAGTGTTGTATCACTAATGCTCATGGAAATGCAACAGTGTTTGCACAACTTGGAGTCATCTAACCCAGTCTTTAAGGTTCTCTCGCTTCACTCTCTCTCTCTATGGTAGTGTGAAACATTGTATAAATTTCTCCCTTCCATCCATAAATCTTGGTCAATGTCACCAATCAGCCCATCTGTGGGACACAAGGAGAACATGCAAACATACACACACACAGGCAGTGGAGGTGAGATTCAACCCCACACCCTGGAGGTGTGAGGCGCCGTATTATCCAATGCATTTTAAATGCAGTTAGCCAACCATTTACAATCAGATATACAATTATATTTTCAAAACCATTCCTCGCATGTTTAAAAAAAACTGCAGTTATGGAAAGGTCTCCAAATTTCAAGGAAAGGGTTACCGATTTAACAAAAAATAAAACTGCACTCTGACAACGCGCTAAGGAGAAAACAATCACGCACACTTAAGTCGCTATTAAAGTATACAGACGTAAGTAAGCTTTCGGGAAACGCTCGTTAAAGTTCTAAGTAAATTCCACGCAACTATCATAAAGTCTCTGCTTAATCTCAAAGATTAACAAGAAAACCTGTCTCGCGTAATGAAAACCGCCATATATAAAAAGTCTGTTCCTACAGAAATCCATGCCACTTTCATATTAAAAGGTTAAATGTTTTGAATTCAGTATCACTTTCAAATGGTCATTTTGTCAGAAAATCAACTGTTCCTTAAGAGCACAAATGTGTGACCAGAAAGCTTCGTGGTACTCTGTGCAGTGGTTTTCGCTTACTAAAATAATAATGATTTTTTTTAGCACTTCCTCCTTCAGATCTTAAACACGGCTGACTGACCAAATATCAAATTGATCCGGCTGCTGACGCCAAACAGTTAAAGCTTATTAATTGAAGCATTAGCTCTTTCAACACTTTCAAATCGACATGACAATTAATCGTAGGAAAGCTATTTTCCGAACTAACAGTATAGTGCAGCCTAATAGGCTAATACAAATGGGAATCCGCAAGCAATATTAAAGTGTGCTTTGCTATTCCTGAATGCAAATAACAATGAAGAGTCGATGGAAATGAAATAAGTAACCGCAGTTTTGGTTGCATAAAAACAAGCATAAAAGCTGAGGCAAAACAAAAGCTTTTTACTAATAGAATTAACAGAAATTCTAAAGACAGGAGTTGTCGACGGGGATGTACACGAGTTTCCAAACAGCCGTTTGCTGGAGAAAGGGGCATATCTAAAGAGCACAACGCAACTCTTCAATTCTCACTATGCGTAATTCAAGCCAGAACTGACGAATTTGTAATGCATGTAGTATTACCACTGTTGCATGTTACGAATCACGTTAGCTAGTTTATATTACCTTTTACATAGTTTTACACCACTTTGACCTGTTCAGATTAATCTTTTAGCATTAATCACGTATGAACATGGCTCAAACAATAATTACCGATTTTCGATTCGGATAAAATAGGCCAATTTGATTAGTACCAAACGTAGAATAAAAAAATAAATACTTACATGGCATGGTAATATGTTAAGGATAAAAGCAAATACAATACAAAATGAAGCGTCCATTTCCTTTGTGTAATTATTCGTTGCCTATATGCTTCTTCTAAGGTCCGCTTTTATTCCGTAGCACTAAACTTGGTTCGATCGCAGTAACTTTCGACAGCACTAGATGATCTAACCTGACCCCCTAAAAGAGGCACCTACTGTAATCATGTAAAGTAAAACACCTATTTTCTGTACGCCGCTGACAAGCACAACCGATCTACATCCCCAACTCCATTCAGAATTAAGTGCATTCGTCGGACCATCATCAAGTCCCAGACGCGGATCTTTTTCTAAAGGGAGGAGGTCTGGCGGCTCATTTCATCACGCCTGTGGCTTTATCACAAAACCTTAAACCGGATGTTAAAAAAATATCTGCTGCCTGGATCCCTAGTATAATAATTTCGCTAAACTGCAGGAATTTATGAATTTCAACACAATCTATTTTTCTACTAATTACTGTAATGCAGGCACATACACAAGTAGATCAAGTAAAATTATTGGTTTGATCCCCCCTCCCCAACCCAGTCTACTCAATGGGGGGACCAAGGAGCAGCCTGCCTAGGGTTGCCAGACACCACATCAAAACCATCATGAGAAATGTGAGGAACATGATATGAAATATGATTTTGGATTTGAATTAAAAACATAAAACATCATGTACATTTATAGACGAATTGCTCTGTCCCAACGGAGCAATGTACAATACAGCAGACAATAAACTTTAGAACTTTTCAGATCGATTTTTGGCCCCATGATGAGAAGACGGCGATTGGGATTGAGAAGACATGAACTGCATTTCATGTTCTCTTTCTTCAAACAGTATTACACCCATTCCTGCAGAGGATACACCAGGACACATTTCTTGTCGCTTGGTAAAAAGAAATGTTTTGTTTTAATCAATATCATTCCTGACCTCCCTGCTTGATGAACGATCCATAACGTTGTTTTGCACTCTGGTTACTGTGATAGTCACCAATATCATCTGAGTTGTGACATTCATCTTTTTGTCTCACTACTGCAATTTATCACACTTTTGCACATTGTCACACATTACAAAAGATAGCTGATATATTTAAAATGTAGAGGTGCATAAATATAGCAATGACAAGATAGCCTTTCACAAACGCAAGGTCACTCTACAAAGGAGGGAAACAAACATACACACATCTAAGCAATTTAGGAAGAGAAATGTTTTTAAATGTCTTTAAGTCAGATTTAAAAGTATAACATAAAGAACAATCATGGATTCCTGCTAGATGACTGGAGGGAGCGAGGGGAAAAGTTCAAGGGGTCAGGCGTTCACTGAGGTAAGAGGGTGCAAGACCATGTGGTGCTTTGAAGGTGAATAACAGGATTTTGAATCAGATATGGGACAGAACTGGTAAGCAGTATAACTAAGAGAATGGGAGTGATATGAAATGACTCCTTGTTATGGGTGAGGATTCTTGCAGTAGAGTTTTGAAGCAGGCATGCAGCAGGGCATGGTGCAGGCAGGAAATGAGGGTGACAATCCACTTGCAGCTCTGAGACAAAATGGACACCAAGGGGTTAACCATAAAATAACAGGACCATGAGGGGACAGAATGCAAACAGGGAAAACAAGAACTAACTATGAGATTCCTAAGATAATATAACAAGGGATCAGGGCGACACGGAGCAGGATTATAAAACAAGCAGCATACTGAACATACAGCAACATGAATACAATGACTGACTAGAGAATATGAGTGGACATACACACAGGGAATCAGGGCAATCAAGGAACAGGTGTAACTCAATAATCAAATAACCAATCAGGAGACACGGGAATGAGAAACAGGTGGAACTATTTAACCAAGATGAACACAGAACTAGGAGGCTTAGACATACTCTGTCACTGGGAATACAAAGCCAAGCTAATTACAAAATCAAAAGGTACAAAACAAAACCAGAACAGAACAGAGGGAGGGTGAAGCAAGCTCGGGAATTAACACACAAAATAAACACTGAGGAATAGAAAACTAACAAATACAAATAACTGGTGAGGCTGGTCACTGACTTGGGGGAATCAGAGTCAGAGCCACACACTCAACACACCGTGCTAAGCAGTAGTCCAGGGAGCAGGGGAAACACACAAGGATTATCAGACAAGGAATGACAAAACAGGATGGCCAGCACCACCTGCTGGCCAAATGGGGAAGAGACACGAAGGGCAGGGTCAGACGGGTGCTGACCCTGACAGAAGCTTTAGCAAAAATTCACCAGGAAGGCAGAGGGGAAAGGGGATTACCACAGTCAGTCGAGGACATGATAAAAGCATAGACTAGAGCTTGTGCATCAATACAGGAGAGAAATGGCTGAAGGTGAGCAATATACCAGAGGTGACAAAATGCAGGTTTTGCTGTTTTGGTGAGGGACTATACCAGCAATACCAATGGAGGACAGGCTTGAAATGAGGACCTCATGATTTACAGGGTCAAATGGTGCACTCAGATCTAAGAGGAGGAGAATGCTAATAGACTCCTATGCATACCAAGAGTTAAACACGAGTAGAGAGGTGAGGCAGCCTTCAGCTACTATCCCCCAAAATTATGGAAAACACCACCAAAAACTGCCAGGGAAGCTGAGTCGATTACTGCCTTTAAAAGCATATTGAAAACACATCTCTTACTTCAGCTTTAATACTTACATTTTATTGGCTCATGAGTCTGAGTGTCTGCTTTGCCTTTTCTCTACCATGTACAATCCTATTCCCCTTCTATCTGCCACGAGTTGTTATACATTCATTTATTGTAGTGGACTTCTTATCTACTGCAGCTTGTTACACGTGTACTTACTGAATCCTGTTGTACATCTTTTGCTTTCATTTTGTTTGATCTTACTATCTTTTATTTTGTATAATTTCTATGTTGTTCCCTATTATTAATTTACTTTTTGTTCTAGATATTCCTCTTATTTAACTTTATTTTGTCTCTTTTTATCTTAAACTGATTTTATTATTTCTGTAAAGTACTTTGAGCTACAAGTGTTTATGAAAGGTCCTATACAAATAAAAGTTGTTATTATTATTATTATTATTATTATTATTATTATTATTATTATTATTATTATAGTGCCATCATCAGCAGACCTGAGATCACTGACCACACACAATAGACCTACCTCAGTGCTAAGCTGCTTTCAGAAGCCAGACTAAAAAGGCTCATTGAATGCAATTTCCTGAAGTAAGTCATGAGTTAAGTAGCTACCACCTTTTCCATGATTCTTTCTATGAATGGAAGAGTTGAGATAGGCTCTTGTTAGAAAGACGGATCAGATAAGGACTTTTGGGGAATGGGGTTGCTACTGCTGTTTTGGGGGCGGTAGGGATGGAGCCAGAGGAAAGATATTTGTTTACAAATGTGGCAATTGCATTAGTAATTATAGACGAACAAGGGGAAAGTTCATTCCAAAACCGAAAAAGATATGCTTTAGAGGGGCTTTAGTGCTATCTGTCCATCTAGGCTGTGCTGCTGGGAATTGCGTAGTTTGGGAATGTTGGGCTTCTCTCAAATATAATGGGAGTGAATGACATTCTTTCTATGGTGATTAAAGCGATAAAAATATACATTTGAAAAATTTAACAGCAATTCATCTTACCAGAAATCATGGTTACTCAGAATAATCCACTGACTTTGCAGTGAGCAGTTTAATGTAGGATATATTTTCTTCTATTGAACTCCACACACCAATCGTGTCACAGAGCAGGAGATACAAGCTCTCAGGTAATATCATCCGCACAGCGATATGATTCATGTGTGAAGGTTTGTGGAAGGAAATAGGAGGAACTAGACTTAGTAATCAGTTCGGAGACAGAAGTGAGTTGACAGATGGGAAACTAGTTAGCATTGAAATCCAACTGGGTGAATCTGTAGATAAAAATGGTTGAATGAATGATGGAAAATGGCTGGAAGTGTCATTGATTTTGTTTTCAAAAAAGTGCAAGAAAGCCTGGTACTGCTCAGCTATTAGGGGACATACTAGTGCAGAAGGGTGAAGGAGTTTTTTTACAGTCCTAAAGGGTGTTTTTGGCCTAGACTTAGAACTATTTATTATGGAGGAGAAGTAATTCATCAGAGCAGCATTCAGGGCATACCTATACTTGTGGATATGCTCAGTGTAGAGTAAGGAGTGAATTGTAAGGTTGGTCTGTGCCTTTCATTACTCTGAGTTCAGGGGTGAACCACAGGCTAATACAAGTGACTGGGACCAACCTGCTATTTAAAGGTGCTAGATCATAAAGTAATGTAGAAATAGTGTCATTAAATATGGAAATACATACAACTGGGGTAGGAAAAATCATGAAAGTCAGAAAGGGATGAGAAGGGAAGCTGCAAACAAATCTGAACTGATAGACCTAATAGTACGATAACAGACCGTGATTTTCTTCAGAAGAGGAGGAGTGGGAATACCAGAATTGCGTACAAAGAGTTTATGGTGAGAGATACCACAGATCGCTCTAGAAAGATCGAGAGTGAGACCATGAGTATGAGTTGATCAAGTTTCAAGTTAAAACATTCAGATCTGTAAAAGCAGTTTGTGTCAATAATATCCATATTCTGCTATCATTACAAGGTCACATGATGATAATTAATCATCTACAAAGCACTTTCCTGAAAACTTTCATTACAACTTTACAGGTATGTGAGTGTGCTTCTAGATTAAGGGGAGCATACAGACCCAGGTTTACTGAGTGCCTAACGGTGCATAGCACCCTCAAATGAATAATAGCACCCTCAGGTGGGGGTCAGTCATCCATGACTGTGACATGGTTGTGGGGATCGTGCCCCCTGGCTAATTTCAGGTGCACCACTAGTGATTTTGTTCTGGACCCAACCCAGGGTGATAAAGATTTCATATGTAATCTATAAGAACATTCCTTAGGTTTCCATTCCATTAGGACGCTCTTCAAAACTCTGTAGGCTGGGTAAGATTTACAGCCCATATCTGATGTGACAGTTAAGAAAACAAAAGTATTACCACCTGTTTGGTATTCTGCACTAAGGAGACTCTGGGAGCACCTCTTCAACAAACTGGCTGTTTTTTTTTCTGAATACTAATTATAGTCACATCCCAGACCTGGACATTTAAATAGGCTGCAGTCTAGAACTGAATTTATTGTGGCATACAGTTATCATTCGTCATTTGAAGGTAAATACTAGGAAATGACACTTGGAGCAGACAGAGGCAGAGGGCTTAAGGTCATTGTTGGGTTGTGTTAATAAACAAATTCTTGAGGGCTGCGGAGCTGCATGGTTCTCTGTTGAGTCCTTGAGAAAGGGGATTTAGTTTAAATTGTCTAGACAATCTCAGTGTAAAACTCTGAGTTAGTCACGTATACCCACTACACACTGCATAAATAATGTAATTCAGCAATAAGGTTGTTTGGAGAAATGACAGGCTAGAAAGTTATTAATAAACATAAATTGCAAAGCTGAAAGGACACATAAAAGTGAATGTGGCGTCACAGACGAGATGCAATCGCGTACATTTAGCTTTCACGTGAGAGTTAAAAAATGCAGCATTCTTTGCCCGTATTTAGCCGCCTCTACCTGGATTGGCTGTGATTGACAGCTGTTTCGCTCCGCAGCTTCTCCCACATGCATCCAATCACACGGCCAAGTCACTCATGCAGTCTGAACTGAGCAATTATATACACTTTTATTTAGACATGTTAATCCTCTGAGTGCTTATGATTGTCAAGGAATCCATGTTGCTGAAGTTATTCTGTATACCGGTCTGGAAGCAGATTTATTTCTGAGTGACAGTGTTGTTTAGGATATCCCGTTTCATGTCTAAATAAGTAACACGAGAGTAGACAAATTGACATTAATACTCCTGTCCCGCACACCAGGGGCCCTACATTCCCTGTGGTCCATTGCAGATCATCAGGGGGGCTGAGTGGCCTGGCCCACATGACTGATGGTGTTTACAGACCTGATGTGGTTTGAGACCTGCACATCACTCTTTACGTCCATATACACACCCATCTACTGTTTAGATATTTAGAAGCAATGGACTGACCCCTTTGACCTTGACATGAAACCTCATCTATTTCTGTGGCTAAAAAGTGGATTTTTCTGTGCGCATGTGGTGTGGTTTTAACCTTTCAAATTAAAAGTCAGATGAGCGAAACATATTAATTTAAGTGTGTGTATGTCAGAAAATCATACTGTCAGGGTCAGCCCCTGTTGTCCCACTCTGTCCCTTCCCCGTTTGGCCAGCAGGTGTTGCTGGTCATCCCGTCCCTCATGT
>JAODJX010000001.1:23609876-23625674 GCA_026776945.1 Isichthys henryi
TTGCTTCCGGGATAGGCTCCGGACCCCCCACGACCCAGTAAGGATAAGCGGTTTGGAAAATGGATGGATGGATGGATCCATCTCACACCCAACTTGCAGGGCATATGCAACCAACAACATTCATCATCACCCTTTCAGTGTCCAGCTTCATACTCATCACTCTGACACTCTTTTCACCTCTCTTTTTACACTCTTCACATACTCTTCCTCCAGAATATCCCCAACCCCATTTCTCCTCCCATCCACACCATGATCCATATGGTTTGGGATCTGCACTTGTGATTGAAAGATTGCTGGTTTGAATCCCCGACCAGCAAGGCACCACTGAGGTACCCTGAGCAAAGTATGGCCCCCAAGCACTGCTCCCCAGGCACTGAATTAGCTGCCCCCTGTTCTGTCACGATGTCACATATGGGTTAAATGCAGAGAACACATTTCATTGTTGTGTGCTATAGTGTGTCAACAATGACCACTCATCACCAAATTCTAAATTTACAATGAGATTCAACATTATTAGTTAATGCTTGCAAGATATGTAATTGTAACAAATATGAACACAAAATACTTCTCTATATACGTATTTGCATTATGAATTTAAAAGAAGGTTCAGCTTCAATTAGAATATGTAAATATAGGCAAATGCAAAATTTTCTATGTTTAAGTCATTGGCAAACTCTAACAAAAACAAGCAACATAAATAAAACTGAAGAAACAGTCACTGCACTGTCAATGTAGCTGTCCCACCATCTTTTACTTGTAAGATAAATGTTGCAATATGTCATATGAAAACAGCAGGGCAATATTTTACCAACTATTATTTCCTGGTTCATAAGTCATTCTCTGCATGTTTGTGTCCCGCCCTCCATCTCTGTCAACGGCATGAGGTCTGTTTGTGAAACTGATTATCTCTGTTTGTGAAGCTCGGAGGGTTTGCATAGGTAAATTGGGAGAGAAAATGCAATTCAAACACTAACATAACTGTAGATCTATAAGATTAGCAAAGGGTTTGAAAATGCAACGCAAATTAGGGAAAACTGGGAGTTTCATCTGTTCCTTTATATATTTTTTTCTTTTCAAGTCAAAACATTGGACCCAGACAACCTACTGCCAGAAAATTACGAGTTTTGCTGGAAAACAGACTAGGCTTTTCTCTTTTGTATTTCATTTTCATATTCCATGACATGTAGTTATAATTTACATTTCCCTTAAAAATATGGAGCCAAATGTGCCAAAAGAAGAATCAAGTTCAGTTGGGCTGCAGAATGTGTGTTGCTGCAGAACTCATCAGAAATACAGATTTGATCATAACACAAAAGGCCTTCTGAGAAAAGAGCGTTATCGGATTTCGAGAACAGGTCCCTTTCTTTGAAAAGGTCAGACGGCATTTCTGTACAGCGGTGTCATAGCTGTGCAGTAGCTTTCACTTTAAATAGGTACAGCGTGATGGTTCAGGCCCAAGGTTTAATTCCTGGCCCTGACTCTGTGTGTGCAGAGTTTGAATGTTCTCACTGTGCTTCCTGCAGGTAGTTTGGGTTTCTCCTGTGGTCCAAAGACAGACTCACCTATGAGCCTTCTCAGGATAGGCTGGATGGATGGATGGATGGAGGGAGGGAGGGAATGAATAACAAGCAGCTGCCTCAGTTTTAATACCAATTAGTTTTATACTTTATTTGATATTCACAAGTGGATAATAATTGTAGATCACAATCTGGACACGGTATGTGGTTAGTTGATGAACTAAAAATCAGAGAGAGCCAGTGAAAAGCAATTACAGCGTTAATTACCATTAGTTACCTCTGAAAGAGTAGATCAAGATCCTCTCCAAAGTACTTCCTTTGTAAAGTCTTCATAAAGAAATGCTGTACAGGGATTTGTCCTCCCCATTACACCAACGCGAAAACTAGCCTATGGTATGGAATTCTCAAATCTGATTGGTCAGTAGAGTGTGCTATTATAATCTCTAATTATAATTAATGTTACTAAAAATTCCAGGCATAGAACATCCATCCATCCATCCATTTTCCAAACCGCTTATCCTACTGGGTCACGGGGGGTCCGGAGCCTATCCCGGAAGCAATGGGCACGAGACAGGGAACAACCCAGGATGGGGGGCCAGCCCATCGCAGACATAGAACACAATTTATAATTAAGTGAAACTAAATGAAAATATATGATATGAGTCTTCAACTTGTAAACGTGAAAATAATGCCTTTGGGAACAAACGTGTAAGTCAAATGCATAGAGTATCTGCTGTGCTCTCTGTTTCCCCACTGATACATGTCCAGCTGTAAACAAGGATTCTGTTTTATGTGGAAATGAATGTTGTAGCCTTCGATCTTCAAGGGTATGTGGTTTGAATCTCACTAACCAAAATAGTTTCCAGGTTCCACCAACAAAGCTTTTCTGAATATTTTCTTTATCTGCTTTCTGTTGTGTGGCATACATATGGAAATATAGATACTGCAGCTCTTTTGTCAGGTTCAGCCTGTCCTGCTCCCATCACTTGGTCAGGTTGACTGTTTGGTCAGCTGGAGGTGCTGCCCATCCCTTTCTGTGTTCCCCAAGACTAACGTGCTTCCTAGTCCCTAGTGTGTGGTTTCTGCTTCCTGGGCTGCCGTGTGGCTCACTGGGCTAAGCAGGTGACTCTTAAATGCATCCCTTTTATTGTTTTGGGTTCGAGGCTGGCAAAAGGCCAGCTTCACCCATGTTATAATGCACATTTTATTTCTTGCATTACACGTTACCCATGCGTGCGTGGGTGGTCCAGGCATACCTTACCTGGTGGAGACTAAATGTCCCCACAATATGATGAATACCCATTTTTTTTACCTTCCGTGACTGCAATGAAAAAACTAAAAATGCAAAGACTCTTGCATTTTGTTTGGTTACTTATGGTTATGGTTAGGGCAGGGTGGGGGTTATGGCTGTCATAGTTAGCATTAGCATTTTTTCCATATAAATGAAAGAGTGGTCCCCAAAAAGATAAGATTACATGACTGTGTGTGTGTGTGGGTATGTGTGCGTGTGTGTGTGTGTGTGTCATCACACCCCACACTGCAGCACGATCTCTCCAATCCTCCAGCACTGCTCGACTGGTCCCACCTCCCCTCAAGGCACAAGGAAGACACACATCTCGGCTCTTCTCTGTCCTGGCACCTAGTTGGTGGAATGAACTCCCCCGAGATGTCCGAACAGCTGAATCCTTGAATGTCTTATAACTACAAATAACTCACTTACGACCAACAGTGACTGCTCTTAGTCAGCCACAAAACATCAAAATAAAGAATGTGCACGAAATTCCCTTGCAGCTGAAATGAAACGTTTTTGCCTCATTTCTGCATTGATTCCAATTACTTGCCCATTTTCTTATGCACTCAGAATAAGGTTCCAGCTTCACTCTGGTTGTGAGAAACTGTGAACTATGTTAAACTCCCAGACTGTTCATAATTTAACTGAAAATCCATATGTGGCACAGTGGGCTCAGTTGGTAATAGTGTTGCTTCACACCTGCAGTACCGGGGGGCTGAAATCTTGCCTTAGTTGTGCATGCATATGTCTTCAGACAGACTGGCATCCCATCCAGGGTGGATCCCTTCCTAGGCTGCCTGAGAGAGGGTCCAAGTCCCCTGTGGTCCTGAGCAGGACAACTGATTAGAAGACTGATGATTCATATTTAACATACCAGAGGGATATTGTGAGGAAAACTTCAGTAGAAATGATTTAATGGAAAGATGAATATGAATTGAATGGTTGTTTGTCTGTACATGGGGTTGTACAAAGAATTTCAACGTTACTGTTTGCAGGATGCTTAAAGGTACATTTTCTCCCACTGTATAGTAGGCTAATATTATGTTTGCAAATATTTACACAGAGTACCTGAAGGAGTCCTGGGTATGACGTTAAACTGCATCTGACCCTGCAAGCAGTCCTCTAACCTGCAGGGACTCCAGCCACCGTAAAACACCTCACAGCAAGCCTTTGGGAGCCTCACCCCCAGAAGAGTCCAAGCCACTGGAGAGCTAATAGGATCAGGCCTGTTGGGGATCAGGGCTGGTGTGGTGCCAAGGCGTCACCTGCTGCATGGTGGCACTTGGGTCTCAGTTTGAGGCAGTCCCTCCCCTCCCATTCCTTGAGTGTCTTGTCTGTTGTTTCAGTGTATGCTCCAACTGCCTCATTGAGGGAGACCTTTTACTTGCAGCTTCGCTCGGCGGTTGATGGGTGCCCACGAGGTGACACTCCTCTGGTCAGGGGTGACTTCAATGTGACCACTGGCACTGACAGGCCTGGCTACGAGGATTGTCCGGAGTCCATGGTGAAAGTGGCTCCATGTTCCTTGACATAGTGAAAGGTCAGCGACTGCGAGTTGCTGGATCCTGGTTCCAACACCCTGAGGCGCATCATTGGACTTGGTACCCCAATACTGGTGGTGCAGTGAAGGAGATCGATCACGTCCTCGTGGGCAGAAGCTGGAGGCTCCTGCAGGACTGCAGGGTCCACAGAAGTGCCCAGTTTGTGAATTCTGACCACAGACTTGTTGTTGCTACTCTCAAGATTCAGCTTAGGTCCAGCAGGCTACCACCTACTAGAATGAGGCTGGACTTGGCCAGACTCCAAGATCAGGCTGTTTCGGATGAGTTTACATGCAGTTTGTATGAGGAACTTGCAAACATGGGTGTGACTGCTGACATTAATGTGATGTAGGAGACCTTCCAAGATATGACCCTGAAGGTTACTAAGGGTTGTGTTGGTGTTACTGGTGTTTTCAGAAGGAGATATTTCATCTCGCAGGGCACCCCGGATACTATCAAGAGGAGATGCAGGGCATGACTTAGTGGCAACTGCAGTGTGTACCGGGAACTGAGGAGGACAGCTACGAGGACTCTGAAGGCAGATAAGATGGCGTTTGTTAGACAAATCTGTGAGTAGGTGACACACCCTCTGTGGTCTAGTGACCCACGTCCAGCTTACAGAGGAATTGAACCATTACGTACAGCTGAATCTGTTTCTCAGAGACTTGCAGTTAGGGCGGGTGATGGAACAGTCCTTACAGATGACACTGCAGTTGTGACCTCCTGGGCCAACTCCTTTAAACAGTTGTTTAAAGCTGACCCTCCAGCTAGGACGTTGGACATCTCTGGGTCCACAGTTCTTGAGGCTGATCCTCCAGTCCGCTGTGAACCACCCAATCTCACTGAGATTACACGGGTGGTGAATCAGCTGGGGTTAGGGAAAGCCGCAGGGATCTGTGGTATTCAGGGTGGACTTCTCCAGGCTGGTGGGAAGTCTATCCTCCTGGTATTTCAGGAAATGCTTGCTTCCATTTGGGAGTCATGTGTCATCCCATGGGACTTGTAGTCCCTGTCTGGAAAGGGAAGGGTGATCGCCTGGACTGCGGGAACTACAGGCAGCCTAAAGCTTGGAGTTTTCACTACCGCTGGTTATCATCTTACTGGAAAACCTGAAAGCACAGCAGGTATATAAAATAGCATTAATTTTCCTTATTTAACAATATAGTAATTAAATGATAATCACCGAGGAGAGTAAAACTCTGGCTTCTCTTACCAATACATGATTTATTTTTTAACAGTGGATTCTGACTTCTGAAAATAAGTAAGTAAGTGTAAGTACTTAAGTGTAAGTAATAGAGGGTGAACTGCCAAGGATATAGATTTCAGTATGGATCGTAGGGACATGTTCCTGACAATACTGTGGGAGTATCATCTATTTTTACTGGGGTGGGGGTTCAGGCTGATTTAGTTCTTAAAAGTGCTAAAAGCAAACCTACAATCTGTGCACTGCTGTTTTATAATTAGAAGTGTGACTTTTAAGAAATCACCCACTTTCTTCTATACATACAAGATGAGGGAATTAATTCGCAGGGCATAATCAAAAATTAAACAAATGCCATTCTGGCGTATAGTCCAGCAGCTTTTATAGTTGCTTCAGACTTACCTTAGAAGAGCTGCATGATTTCAAAACATATCCGCTGCTATGGCGCCTCTTAGTGGCATAACATTGTAAATTACACAACTGTCTCTGACGTCCTATTTCCTACTCTCCGCTGCCGGGTACATAAGGTATAAAACAATCGGCTAACGTGTTTCTTCGCCGCCTCTCACCTGCCGACACGCCCACAAGCACAAGCCGCTATTGTTAGACAGTCGATTCAAGGCGGAGATAAGCCACGTGTCGAAACACCGATATATACACATATAACATATAAACATATAAACTGTTTTCGCGCGCATTTAATTTGCTGTTGTAACAATTTGCACACATTCGCTAAGAAATCAGTTCGTATTCACTCTTTTCACAATAGTGCATTTTCATTCTAAAATCAGGCAGTTTGTATTTGTTATTTTCACAATGATACTCTCATTTTTACACCGAAGAAGCTCTGCAGCAAGTTCAGTCATTTCCAGAGTGATGAAATTAATTCTTCCTCCGATGAAGACTGCGATAACCATAAGGATAATAAAGCCAATTGACAGGCTGGTTTGGGTATGGGGAGTGAGTCTCGTTGATATTCATGACCACAGCTGTTTGCCCAGGTAGAGACAATTGAACAGAAAGTGACATACCTACGTAATAGCCCCATTTATTAAACTGAAAGGATTTTGGGAATTAGCTATGTACTCAAGTAAGACCTGTGCCTTGTACGTTGTGTGCACAGTGTTCCAAAGTGTGCTGGATATTGACCGATTTTTGACATATGCTTACATTATATGTTCAACATACATATAGTACGTGTTTATATGTACTGTCAATCAGTTTTTGTAAAATATATCTTTTCTAAAAAACAAAGAAAATATCTTGGCAAAATGCTGCCACCATATTTGCGTTGGTGCTGAAAAAAAATATAGGTCACACTGAATCATTATGCTTTCTGTTGCTGATGTACAGATGCTCTGCGGGTTACGATATTTCAATTTTATGATAAACAATTTTATATTATCCAATAAATTACATGATATTCAGCATTTTATTATAAAACAGGCTTTGTGTTAATGCTGCCCAACTGCAGGCTAATGTGTTCTGAGCATGTTTTTGAGGCAGACTAGGCTAAGATGTTTGTTAGCTGTACTGTATTAAAATGCATTTTCTCCTTACTGTATTTTTGCCTTACAATAAATTTATTAGATCATAACCTCATTGTAACCAGGCGAGAGGCTGTATACAGAAAAGTCAGAGCATGTCAAGCCATTTACATAGTGTTTGAAGGGCTTAGACCCCAGGGGTCTCCAAAGCACGGTTTCTGCCTTCTGCCACGTTTTCACACAGAAGAAACCCATGTTGCATGCCGGACTTACACACCTGCGCCAGTCGACTGTTGCTAACATTTGGTTGATTCTGGACAGTATTTAGCAAATTTATCAAAACACAATAATCAACCACGGTTTTAATGATAATTAAATTGTAATACTCTTGCGAGTTTTACCGTGGAACTGGTAATCGTTTCATAAGGAGTCACCAGGCTTTTTGCACAGCGTGACAAATCACACCAGCGGGCTTTGATGTCAAAATGTGTACCTGCTATGCAAAATGCATATAGGTCGGTAGATCAGCACTCTTTAAATTTGTTGGCACGTTTTCCAGTTGGCACTATGTGCACTCGTTCCAACTTGTTTGTTGCTTCTTGTGACTGCATCCAGCAGAATTTCCCCATGGGATCAATAAAGTGCATCTTAAGTTAACATTTATTAGATTCTTTCTTTTCAAAGGATTAGGGGCTTTTTTTTTTTTCTTAGCCCAAGAAATAATTCAGATTTTAATACCAAACTCATTACATTTGATGAAAGAGACATTTAAAAAGAATGTTTTTTTCCCTTCTTTTGCAAAACTTAAATGGACTTAAAAATATATATATGTAATTGATTTTTTTTGTTAAAGACCATAAAAACATTTAATTTAGAGCCAGAAATCAATGACAATGTCCAAAAAATGTATCAGCTGCACTACAAAACACAAATAATTACACCAGCACAAAACGCATATTATGTACACAGGAATTTACAGATGTTTGTTTCACCTTGAGGCTCAGCTCAATATACAGATGAAGGCAACACTAAGACATTAAGATGGTCCAACAGCTTAGACTGCAAATGAACGTAGCCATAAAAAAAGTAATGCAGGGTAATGTGAAGCCCCCACCCCCTCCCATCTACACGGCGTCTGACAGCATCCGGTGGAAAAACATCACAGCTGGTTCCGCGGTCAGATTCCGCATCTCAAATGGGTGACCTGGAGGGAGGGGGGGGGGCATGATAGATGACTAACAGGCACATGCGAGAGACACCCGAGTAAAGATCTGAGCCAAAAGCAGGATGGTCAGAATGCTAACATACCGCGGGGCACCATGAAGGTCTGTCCAGAGGAAACGCAGCTCTCCACACCATTGATCTTCACGCTCAAGGAACTTGTCAGAATGTTGTAAACCTGAAAACATAAAAGATGCTTAAACATAAATATAAAGGTGATTATTGCTTTAAAAACTCAGATTAACAGGACTCTTCCCTAACAAGATTACATATAATGCACATGCAGTGCAATAATTTTGCATCACGTAATGTGCCTTATGTTGCTGCCCCCCATGACCCTTTACCAGGGTAAGCATTTGGAAAATGGATGGATGGATGGCTTATTGGTGTCAGCATCCTAACCTAACGATTGTGAAAGGTGGAGGGTGGGAAGATGTACTGACCGACACAGCCCAGCTGTCCACTTGGAGAGGCTTCTTCATGTAGGACCCAAGCAGGATCTTGCCACTGGAGAAGGTGTTGCTCTTCAGGTCGGTTCTGCAGCCCATGGCTCTTCCATGGTAACCGTACCACCGGAAGTGCTCAGGAGTGATGACGGGGGAGCCACCTGGGGCAGCAACAAGCCGCAGATACATGCCGTTTGGTATTGGGTGTCATGGCAATAGGTCACACTTCAAACAGCACCTACGTGCCATTTTGAGCACCCTTGTTACTAAACATGCTTCACAGGTCTAATTGTAATTTAAAACCAATCTAATGAACAATAACCAACCTAAATTCTGTACATGTTGCTTATGGGGGATAAAGCATATGCCTCTAAGATTCAAACCAACTGTGAATTTAACATAGCAAAGGTATCCGTGTCTCATTTTCAACTCATAAAAAAAAATAAAAATCACATGCTTACACTGATCAATGTATTTAGATTTTTAATGACACTGCAGCTGATCCACAATAGTAAAATTAAACTATAACCAACATAACTAGGGGCTTGCTGGCCAAAGCAAGCAAGAACTCACTGTTTGGGAAAGAAATGTGGAATCTGATCAAATACCAACATGCATACTTTCGAGTCTGTCATAGGTACAGTCCGATTTTTATTGAAAACGAGAGGGTAAAATTCATAATCACCCCATGAGATTTTCAAATTTGACATTTGCGGTTTCGGTTTTTCACCATGACCAAAGGCCATGAACAATTTAATGGTAACATTTTCATAGAAGCTTGCAGATGACGCAAAAAAATATATTAACTATACTGAAATGGGTCACATAACATCATATAATACATAAATAGTGTTATTTAATATTTGTTAGCGCAAGTTATTTTTGGTTGAAAGAAAAAAAACGGTGGGATCTACACATCTTGGCTTGGATACACCACGCATCTCTGTCTCAGTAACCAGCCTCACTCATGTGTTAGTGGTCTTTGTGACCATGGAATCCTGTGGTTCTCACAGTAACTTCTAAACTTTTCAGTGCCGTTAATTTAGCATTTTTAATAATGGCCCCAAATATTCACAAATCGCATGGATCGTGCACTCCTAACTCTCGTGAATGTGAAGGGATGACTGTTCCCCTCTACCATGTGACGCTAGGAACAAGGATTAGCGCTGACCTGGGCTGCACCACACGCTGTTCAGCCACTTGACCAGCTCTGTCCGGTCCTCCACCTGCAGTTGTATGGGACTCAGGGGCGGGTTACACATGTGACCCTCTGATGGGATGTCCACGACGTTTTGAACAAACTGCGCTCCTGGAATATACCATAGAGGGCCACAAATTCAGCATGGAGAACAAAGCTGTACCGTCCCCCCCTTCAGGCAGGCGGACTACTCTGCACTTACTCGTATTCTCAGAGGCCTCCTCTTCAATGAATGACGATGGTCCACTCCTGAATCTCTGCAAACTAAAATCATGAAAATGGGGGAGGATAAACTTCAGGAACGAAAGCACACCAGCGCACAAGTACACTGACTTATCGCTAAACCCACCCTTCAATATCTGTTGACTGTTCACCCAGGCACAGCATTGCCCCTCTGTTCTTGGTCGTCTGCACGACTGGGGCCGTAACCAGGCTCACAGTCGGAATCGATGGGTCCAGATCTTCAAGCTTGTCAATGGTATCCGGCACATCATCCACGGGGGACAGGCTGCGTCTGGGTGCTGTGTACTTGTCCTGTAGGGGGCGCTGTGGCAAACCTCGGGTTACAGCTTTGCCAGGGGTATATATGGCATGAAAGGAGGCTAGAGAGGTTCGGACGTTCTGTGGTGGGGGCAGGTTCCTGCTGTCCCAAGCGGCAGGCTGGGTTTGCTGCTTTGAATTTCCCCTTTTCCAAGCATTGCCTGTGTCATTCAGAGCTCTGCGGGGTGGCTGGTCTTTTAGTGGCATTTTCGAACATGCTTCCTCCTGGCTTCTCCTGGTGGGTTTGGGGGAGCAGTGAGGCGGTGAGCCACTGTCCTCATCCATCGCCGCTGACTTCAGGACCTCCCACCAGTTGCTGGAAGTCTTCCTGCACCGATTTCCCAACCTGCCCCCCTGGACTCCATGCTGGGATCCTTGCTGGATGGGGGAACGGCTTGATTTCCTGTGTGTCCTCAAACCGTCTGCATGAGTTTTGCGTTCAGAGTTCTGCACGTGTTCACAGTCTATAATAAACAACGAAAATCATTACTGGATGCTTCCATATCATCACAATCAAAGACCACCTAAAATCCCGAGAACATGCAGAATAAAAAGCAGAATAGACATTTGAATTTATAATAAGTCTCACTTGTGCTCTCATGATTAAAAACAAGTAACTTGTTTTTTCTGATACTTGTAATCAAAGTGGAAACAGACTTGCTGACGTCACACTCTTTATATACAAGATGTAGGGCTGGGTGATATATTTTCGGTAATCAGCTAGGGCTGTCACAATCATGAAATTTTACCTGACAACTGTCATACAAATAATTGCAATTAACGATGTCTTCTGTTCATTTTATAACACTATCAGTCTAAACTTAGCCTAATCACAGTGTAATAATACATATACACCTTATAAAGAATTGAATACTGGAACATATAAATAGTGCCATTTGCCTTTTAAGCTTTGTAAACAAATATTGAACAGGGCAGATAGGACATTAACAAATAAAGTTAACCACCTAGAGATACACTGTAACCATTACCCAATCCGTACCACCTACCGAATTTTACCTCACATGTCTGCACCACCCCATCTGTTCATCCAAACATTTTACACTAAACCATATTGTCTACATTTACAGCAAACTAAGCTGAAATTAAGGAATTAAAGTAGACTGGGGTAAATATAAGTGAACGCAGATAAAATCCATTGAAAATGGGCTACCTTAAAATCTACATTCAGCTACATCCATGCCGGATGTTAAAGCTACATCCAGCTATGCAAGATATCCAGTTTTGTGAAACATGATACAGGCACTACTGAGGTACCCTGAGCAAGGTACCGCCCCCAAGCACTGCTCCCCGGATGCTGAATTAGCGCCCCCCCGCTATGTCACGTTGTCACATATGGGTTAAATGCAGAGGACACATTTCGTTGATGTGCACTGTGTACTGTGGTATGTCAACAATGACAATTGATCACTAAATTCTAAATTCTGAATTCTACAGGCCGCTGGTGTTAATGATTCCATTGACTTAAACAATCCATTTTCTTTGCTTGTCATTTTAAATGTTTACGCCAGTCGTGCATTTCCAGTTTTTGGATTAACATAATTACCCAAACAAGCTTGCATTTCAGATACGGGATATATTTCACTCAGTAGAAATTGCTGCTATCCAGCGACATAGTACTTCTACTTATAGCTTTGGTTTACGCTAAACTGAAATATGAAGTTTGGGACATTCTGTGTTCGTTTCAGCCATATTTACGGGGTGCACATAACTGATGCACAATACGTATTCCCCGTATAAAGTGATACGCGCAGCAATTACTCATCATAGTAGCACAAATGCGTATTTATGCGCTTTTGCGCTGTTATGACAAGACCCAACCATGACATGCAAAATTTCTAGCTTTCAAAGTGATGGGTTCATATCCATGCAGCAGTGCATTTATTTTTGCGTGCAATAATCATATTGCATTTGTCAGCACAGCCTTGTCTGTTGACACAATTTGCGACAATACCACCAACTTATGACACTTTAGACAATAAATTCTATTTAGCAGTAGTTAATTTTGAGTAATTTCATCTCCTTTATGGTTTTAATAATATCTAAATTTTACTTAATGTAACATTGCAATGTGATGATCATGTACCCCTAAATATATTTGTAATGAATTCTACCATGTAGCACAAAGTGGGTAAACAATTTTCACTCCAATCATATCATACTCAAATCAACAGAGAAGTGCTTAAAAAGTACTCTACATTTTTAAAGCACGTTTGTATAGCAAGATTATTCAATATTTTCACCTTACACGTTGACTATCCTCCTTTGACTATTTTTTGACTATAACGCAGTAACCATGAACTAAATTTCTATCCACAGCTTAAGAGCTGTAGTTCGAACTACGCTTCTGGGATACACCCATATCGCTTAACAATGGTTTGTACTATGCAAATCTCCAACACAATTTCCTCTCTAGTTTTTGGAAACACTTGCATCAGAACTGCATAGATCCAGAAGAGATGCTTTTCACTTAGCTGGGTGCTATTTTCCACTAGCATGTCAGGTTGAATCGCCATGTTATGTTAGCATCAATTACTATCATAATTAGCATTAGCTTGCATAAATTTGCATTATAAATTCTTTCCATTCAGCCATTATAGTACTACTTTAAATGGGAGTTTAGAAAATTTCAAGCTCAAAGTTATTGGGAATGCATCAATACATCGCTACGTGCAATAGTACTAATCTATGCAAATCGACGCAGATCACCCGTTCGTTCTTGTCTCGACAATTAGATGGTGGCTAAGCAAACAGCTCAGCTACGTTTGCGGCCCTGTTAGTAAGCAGGGTCACCCCAGCGCAGGTATGGGTTGGGTATGGCTTACTTAATTTACAATGGAAAACAGTCTTTGCGGTATGGCTCAGGTCTGGCTCCATTTTTGGTGGTAGTAGAAAAGCACAAAAAACAAGATTAAGATTTGTGATTTGGCTTTTGATTCAGCCTTCTAGCCTACATTTCTGAAGCAGTTTAGAATAAAAACAGAAAACACCATACTTGAGGGAATACAAATAATGTAGTATGCTATTATTTATGTATTAACTACAAACTAAGTGTTAGTTACAAACTAATGTCATGTTCTTCATCATTAATTTTTTGCACCATCTTTTATCTCAAGTATTATATTTGCTAGTATGTTAATTCTGTAAACCTTTGCAAACTACTGAAGGAACCACTGAAAATACTGATCTTATGTTTCTTCATCATAAGAACATAAAGATACAAACGAGAGGAGGCCATTCGGCCCATTGAGCTCACGTGGAGGGAATTTAATCATGTATAAAGTTAGCAGGATCTTAAGTTCAGGTTTGAAGAAATCAAGTGTTCACAAGACAGCGTTTTTTTGGTATCGCCAAGCTCTAGTACAGGTATGAAACACTCACAGCAGTACACACACAGGCTATAAGCACGATACCTGCTGCCTGGCTGGTGCTGTGGCAGTCAGACGCCGGAGGGTGGGGCCACCGTGCCGGTTTCAGCTTACAAGTCTTGGTGCTGTTTTCTTTGGCCTTGTTCCTGACAGCCTCTACACTGGACCCTGTTGCATTCTTCTTCGAGCTGGCATGTCTGTCCTGCTGCTTCTTATTTGGGCGTGCCACGCCCACTCTCTCTTGATGACCCCTTCCTCTTTTCGCTGCATTGTCGCCCCCCTCTTCATCTCCATCCTGGTTGATGAGCCACCAGGAACCAGGTTTCCTCCGCATCCTCTTGACTTCATAAATGTCTGAGGAATGGTTGCTCCCTTCCTGCCTCTTGCACGGATCTTCTGTCGACGTTACCTGTGGATATCCATTATCTTCTTCCTCTCCTGCAGAGGAAAAGTATGGAGAGATGCAGAGTACTCAACTTGATGAAAACGATTTAAGCCAATTCACAGATTCTTCTCATTTTTGCATATCACAGAATCATCTGAAGGCACTTGTGGGTGTCGGTATTCATGCAATTTGGCGTATCCATCACCCTAATCTGGGTACACAAGTCATAAGTAAGATAGATCCCATTGTCACTGAGTACATACACTTAATGTAGTAGCAACAGACTGACACAGCTGGAGGAATATGAAAAATATATGAAGAGATGTGCATAAATGGTATGCAAGTACATTCACCTTTAATAAGGATATGTGCAGCAACTGATTGTTGAAACAGCGCAAATGTGTACATATTTATGTGCATTTGTATTGCTGACAAGAAATCGTGCATTTTAACCCTTATATGCCAATTCACCTGAAGTATAAAGGATAAAATGCACTGTAATTTGCCACAGCAACACAAATGCACATTAAATACGTACAAATTTTTGCCGATACATGCGGCAGTTGATTGTTGTATCACTTTTAAAGGTGAACGTGTACTTGAATACCAGTCGTGCGCATCCCTGTATGTGTGTGACACTTTTTAGCTTTTAAAATCCACATCATAATCAGCGCAAGTAGATATTTCTCTATCAGGAACCCCATGATTAGAAATCATAATTACAATGTCATAAAATTTATTGGTCATATCCCTGCTGGTAGTGTCTTCAAACTAATTTTCAAAATTAGAGTAAAATAATATGTTACGTTATTGAGTTCGTTACAATGATCCTTATATTCCCCTTTCTGCTAATTTTACACATCTGTTAATATTTCATTGTAAATTTTGGGTGCAGTTTCTTTTTAATTAATTTACAGTCCTAATATTTAGTTATCTATTCAGAATTTGTTTTATTATAGACAATACAATATAGACAACTACAAAAGGTCTTGTTTACAGTGTTAAACCCCTCACCTGGAGTGGAGGTGCGTAGCCATGAGGAGTCACGTCCAGCGTCTTGGTCAATCACACCTTCCCCTGGATCATCTGGACCACCCGATGTTGCATCTGTTAGGCTCAAATTCTGACAGCTGATCCTCTTAAGTTTTTTCCTGCCTGCCTGTTTTTCTGCCCTTTCCATTTTGGAGTTCTTACCTTTTTTGTCCGTTAAAATCCCTTGTTGATTGGTGGAGGCGATTTGTGGTACCCTAGCAACTTTGCCAGATTTAGTCTTTTTGGTGGGTACTGAATGTTCTACTCCAGTGTCTCTGTCATTCGTCCTTTGGGCTTCACGTGGCTTGGTCTTTTTGGTGGGTGCTGAACGTTCTACACCATGGTCAACGTCATTCTTGCTTTGGATTCTGCCCACCTTGGTCTTTTTAACAGGTATCGAATGTTTTACTTCACGGTCACTATCAATGTTGTTCTCACTTCGGACTTTGCCCAGCTTGGTCTTTTTGGTGGGTACTGAACGTTCTACATCAAGATCAGTGTATTTTTCCATTTGGCCTTTGCCCACCTTGGTCTTTTTAACAGGTATAGAATG
>JAODJX010000001.1:23625774-23640662 GCA_026776945.1 Isichthys henryi
TTCTACTTCACGGTCACTATCTATGTCATTCTCACTTCGGACTTTGCCCAGCTTGGTCTTTTTGGTGGGTACTGAACGTTCTACATCAAGATCAGTGTCTTTTTCCATTTGGCCTTTGCCCACCTTGGTCTTTTTAACAGGTATAGAATGTTCTACTTCACGGTCACTATCTATGTCATTCTCACTTCGGACTTTGCCCAGCTTGGTCTTTTTGGTGGGTACTGAACTTTCTACATCAAGATCACCGTCTTTTTCCCTTTGGACTCTGCCCGGCTTGGTCTTTCTTGATGCCTGAAGCTCCTTGCCTCTGCCTGTCATAGTCTGTGTTTGTGTGGGACTCCACGTCCCAGACGGGGCCTCGTTGGGTATTTCAGTGCCATCCTGCACTACTCTCCTTTCCTCCCCTACCTCCCTCGGCTGACAATCATTGGCATCATCGTCTTTGTGGGGGTTTGGTCGCTTTCGGATGAAAATCCGATCTGGTATCGCAAATTCTTCATCGTCCATTATTAAGAAGTCCTCTTCTGGATCCGGTTGGGCAGAGACAGCAACAGGTGAATGCTGTTTCCAAGAGCTAAAATAAATAAATTCAATGAACAAAGTAAATTGATAAATTCACTGTTATTAAAATTATTCCAGCCAATCTTCTACCATGAGATGAACATGATAGAACCACTGACCACTAAAATGTCTACCCAAAAGAATGTAGAAAACTATTACTATAATAAAAATTTTTAAAAACCACCTTAAGGTAAATTTACCCATTAAGCTTACATACACACTGACAAGTTTATTCTCAAATAGCACTAAAACGGTTTCAAAGACCTCATTTATTAATCAATGAATTATATATGTCCTGCAGATAACGGCGTGTTAGGATATGGTCATACACATGTTCACATTCGGAGGGAAAGCAGGCTGAAAATTCTTGGCAGAGGACCACTGGGAATTCTTATTTTGGGGTAAATGTTACTACATATTGCAAAACAAAGAATTTGTTCAAAACTGTGTATAGCATAAATATGAACTTGAGACTGAGAAATTATAATGCAATTAAAAGACTTTTATAGACATAGCAAGAGCTCTATAGAACATAGCAAACCAGTTATGGAAAAACTGACACTGGTTTAACATCACATTGGATAGAATCTTACAGTTTTGCTTGCTTTAAATAAAAATTTTATAATTTAAATACAGAAGAACCCTGGAACTCGGACACCTCTTAATTTGACCAACTCGGACATCGAATGGGTCTGTTGAAATTTTCTTTTGACTCATACCTCAACCTAAATCTTGGAACTCGAACCATTTCTGCTAAAACTTGTATGATTGGAGACACGTTGAACTCTACCAATATGGACCGCAAACGGGTTGGTCAAGAAAAGTCTAACCACAACTTGACCAAAAACTCGGAATATGACAAAAGAAAAACAGGTCTGCTAAAACGTGTGCAGCTCAAGACGCGTCTTTGATGGGCAGAAACAAAGACAAACGAACATACCGGGGCTCTAATGCCAATGACTCGCTTTCAGTTGCACTGTACCTCGAGTGCATTTCGACATGTGAAAGCTGGGTTCCTGTGTTCAGTGTGAATTTTCTGTGCTTTATCTACAATACATTCAGTGATACAGTAATCATGGCCGTTAAAGTAAGCACAGATAGCAGCAAACCAATGAGGAAAGTAGTGAGTGTAACTAGAACTTAAAAGACTACGGTGGTACACGTCTGCTCTCACTTTAGAGTATGGAATTGTCATTTACTTCATGTTTATCGCTTTTATGTGTGCTTTTCATGTGTGTATTCCTTTCATATTGATTGTTAATGCTTTTAGGTTAGTTAGGTTGATAAGTTTAAAAAAATCATTTTGGGGTCTGGAATGAATTAAAGCCATTTACATACTTTCTTATGGGGAAATTCAACTTGGACCCAAGTTTGTGTTCCAAAGTACCACTGTATTTTCATTTACTTAAGCAACAGCAGTTTTAGATAGATACATTGTAAAAATATTTCGTTTTTACAAAGATACAGTGCTATTAAAATCAGAGTGACTTTAGGGTGAAGTTTCCTTCTTTTGCAAACATTTTCGATATTTGTCGTCACAACTGCAGTATATACATACATTTATTGAGCGACCAAAGTGAGCTGTATCTGAAAGTACAGTCACTCCTTCACATTTGCGAAGGTTAGGGACCAAAGACCCTTGTGAATGTGGAAATTATCAAAAATAAAAAATAAAAAACTTGGGTCCTTTTTATTAAAAATGCAAAATCAAAGGCATTAAAACATTTCAAAGTTACTGCAAAAAAAATGTAAGATTACACGGTCGCAGAAACAGCCAACGTGAGTGAGGCCAGTTACAGTTGTGGTTGAAATATTTCATAATCCAGACTCAAATATTTTTCACCCCAAACAACTAAACAACCCCTGTGGGAGGACATTACCGAGGCTAGATACGAAATGCGCACACAGTATTCAAAAATCTTTGGAATCCATAAGAAAAGCATGCAGAACAGCAAGTTGGTTCCAGTAATATCACATAATGATATTGAATTGCGGTCCACAGTCATAACGTGATTCCACACAACATTTTTTATTTAGAAGCTACCATCTAAGATGTAACGTATGTAACAATGGTGCAACAGCCAATGAACACTAGTTCTAGTAGGTACTAGTTTTAAACTACCTGGTTTCAACCCCCAACTTCATGATCAAACGTATGCTTAAGTTGTGCAGTGGGTTGCACCAGTCAAGTTAATATCAGCCTAAACATTTCATAGAAGTCAAAAATGTTACATGTCCATCATGGGCATACTCCCCATCTGTTACAAATGTTTTTAAGCAGTGGAAATGCAGGCTGGTTCTCAGGCCCTGCCATTAAGCACCACCTGAGAACCAGCTCCCTTTTAGCATCAGCACCAGCAGAAAAAAGGAGAAAGATCCTCCTTCTGAAATATCACAGAGAATCTTACCTTGCTGCCTTGGGTCGGCCAGCATCCTTGAGTTTCAGCAGAAAGCCAGAGGCTTCCTTTCCTCCTGTCAAAGGTCCGACCTTTGACCCCTGGGTAGATTTGGGGTCTTCGGCTACAGAGTGAGCACTAAGAGCAGAAGATGCTTCTTGTGGCTCTCTGGCATTATCTGTGCTACTGTCAGAAAAAAGGTGAGCACTGAAATAACCAAACAACATGCTGTGCTCAAGCTGGTACCACACCGTATTTAGATCATAACCTTTTTATGGTACAATTTTTATTTATTTATTTTTTTTTTTTAAATCAACCTTGCTGCTATTTCTCAGAAAATACAGCCCCACCTAAGTAACACTGAACATGTGCATAATGCTGCAGATTTCTGCTAAAAACCTTATTGTGACAAATGGTAGCTTTAACTACGACTATTGAGGGGGGTCCGAACGGCATGAGTTTCAGTTTCTAACAGGATTTAAAGTATTGTGTGCAGGCCACTTCACTATAAAAATAACAATACATAAGATCAGATCATTTGAAACATCTGCAGGGTGGTACTACATATATAGATACATACACACATTTTATAACATCTAAGCAAACACATACATGTGAGCAAATTTACAGCACAGGCAAATCCGTTACCAAAATGTCATGTATTTGGTGAGGAGGGCAACACATTATGCAGTATAATTTGATAGCTGGGATACAACGGCAGAGAAGTGATGGCATTTCAAGCAAAGCAAGTCAGTCGTTTTCAAACAGTATCCAGATGTTCCACTGCCTGCAATTCCATTACTATGGAACTACCCGTATACATACCACTTGGAAGGCTCTTTCAGTTCAGACTGCGGATCAGGATCTCCATACACTTTGTCAAAGAGCAGTGGGGAGGCCCTGATGTCATCCACATCAACGTGTCCATCTCGACTTCCGTCGTTCTGGAGCTTTTCAATAGGGCTGGAGGTTCTTATCAAGCCGTCACCTTTCGAAGAATTCAAATATGACGACACTTAAGGTCACTCTTCTAAAGCGGTTTTACTATTAAATACAGCATCTTCCTGTTTAGCGAGCACCTCGGTTAACGACCATTTGTGAGGACTGGAGTTTGAGACACCTAGTTTAACATCTAGGTGAAAAAGCATTTTACAGAAATAGCTGCAGTCTCCCCAAAATCGAGGTAATAAAGCTGGCTGAGGGTGGATTTATTTAGCCTTAAAACAGGGGAGCCCAACTCCAGGCCTGGGGGGGCGGAGCCCTGCACATTTTTGGGTTTCCCCTCATTTAACACACCTGATTCAACTCCTTGTGCTAATTACCACACAGCTCTTGAGCTGAATCATTTATGGTGGAACAGGGAAAGAACTATGCTACACAGGGCTCTGGCCCTCCAGGACTGGAGTTTGACACCCCTGCCTTAAAATGACAAGACCCCTGGAGGAAATGACTCAGTGTGAAGCACTGACATTGTACAGAACACACTGATTACAGGCCACAGTACAATAGCAGATACTTCTTACCAAATTCCAAAGTGACAAAAAGTGAACCAGATAATACATCACAAGTATAAAGCTGCCCAAGAGCCAACCAGTAAAAGCACAATTCATCCTTCACTTCTCCACAACTGCTTTCCTTGTGCCTCAGCCATGCATGTGCAAGATAATTGATTTGGTATTTCCAGTAGATGGCAGTGTGGACTTTCACAGACCAGCAGCCAATGATGAAAGAGTGGAGGAAGAATACTTGTTGTAGGGGTCATGGTGAGCAACCGTATGAGAAGGGTTGGAGGTACCCGCATACCTAATTTTTCATACCATACAAACGTTATACCAAGGTATACATTGTTTTAAAAAGCAGTACTATTCCAGCATGTTAAAATCTTGGCCATTAAATTTGCAGAGCGGTTGGGGGGGTTAATTGTCATAAGTGGGCCTGACGCAATTACTACATAAGAACAAGACTGATTATTACAGCTGAGCACGATTATTTTGCATAAATCGCTAGAATCCTCTCCATCTGTATAAAAACAGCTGGATAAAACAGAATTCATATTTCGATCACTATTACCATATCGTTTTGTACCGTGTGATGTTTGACAGGTTCTCATTTAAAGGCATCATTGAGCTGCGCTGAATCGATGTGCACCACTTGCCATATTTGTACCTCACATTATACTTCACGGCAAATTCCACAAGTACCCGATTTGCACCATTTTGTTTTTTTCATGACCCAATCTGATCCCAATAATATTTCTTTTCATGACATTAGGTTAATTTTACAGGCTACTTGTGAGCCCTTTCCACCTGCGCACAATGAGATATTCAGCCACGTACTGTGATTTTGGATTCTCTGTATTTTTTCTGTTTAATAAAAGTTCTGCATAGCACCTGCACCTTTGTCTGCGTGTGTGTTTATGGGTCTCGTTATGGGGGGAGACTGTGTGTCCCTGACGGCTGCCATTAATATGCTGCAACAAAGTCAGTATATTATGTCAATGGGACAAAGAACTACAGCCAATCAGCCTCAGCATGTCTTTGGACTGTGGGGGGAAACCGGAGTACCCGGAGGAAACCCCACGTCGACATGGGTAGAACATGCAAACTCCGCACACATGTGACCCAGGCGGAGACTCGAACCCGGGTCCCAGAGGTGTGAGGTAACAGTGCTAACCACTGCATCGCCAAGTCCAACTATCTCAAGGCGTTTAACTTCTTATTTGTTAATATCCTATCTGCCCTGTACAATTTGTTTACAAAGCTTAAAAGGCAAATGCAGTTATTTATATGTTACAATATTCAATTCTTCATAAGCTGCATATGTACTATTAAACTAAGATTAGGCTAACTACAGGTAGATAGTGTAATAAAATGAACAGAAAAGGACAATTATATCGTTAATCGCAACTATTTGTATAACAATCATCAATTAAAATGTCATGATTGTGAGAGCCCTAATTGTAAGGATTTCTAAATACTGTGGTATGCCTTATTACTCTAATACTGCCCAAGCCTTAACTAATAACTTTGAAACTTCATACAAGTTAACCCGTTACACAACACTGCATGTATTTGTGTTTGTTGCAATTCAGCTCTCCCTCCTGTAGCCAGTACTACGAAGCAGGATTACTGGCTTATCTGGGTAACTTGTCGGATTTAAGGTAGTCTGGGCAAAATGTAAGTGAACAAATATTAAGTCCATTTAAACTGTGATATCTTAAATCCAACAAGTTACCCCAATAATTAAGCCAGTAACCCCGCTTTGTAGTACAGGCCCCCGGTCTGGTGGAATATCACTGCTGTATGCATGACCACCCTCATCCACAGCTAAACGTGACATGAACACAAGCTGCCACACAAACGACTGCCCACAGCCCTAAAGCGCATGCAGAAAAGTATGAACTAGGCTTAATGTCAGGCTAAGCGTCCAATGAACAATCTGTTACAAGTGCAAATAACTGAGAGAAAGAACTACACAAACAATGCTTATAAACCTAGCTTAATAACCATAAAGGTTCTGTTTTGCTGTTTTTAATATACCTGCATGTGCATTTAGGGATTTACTGCAGAGACAGGATGCTGCACATTTCCTACCTTCACTCTCAAAGGTCTGAAGCGACAGCACCAAAGGTTGAACCTGCATTCAGAGAACAGAGACCTTCACAAATGAATCTGTGGCAACCCCAACTTAAAAAAAATGAATGAATGAATGAACGAATGAATAAATAAATCTGCCCCCCCTCTCCTCCAACAATAAAAGGCCCAGATACAAATCATGGAAGTCACTTTTACCTCATCTTCGGCGCTGCTTGCGGTTTTTGAGAGCGGTGACAACTGGCTCCCTGCCTCACGGGATAAATCTGCGAATAACATGCAAACATGAATACTGGTCGACCGCTAGCACGATCAGCAGCGCTAGGACGGGGACCTAGTTACAGTGCCACGATTACGGCCACTGAAACCGGCGACACTTTCAGTGTAATCCACTCACCAAACTCGTCAAAGAACGCCTCTATGTTGCGCACAACGTCTCCTTTCCTCTGACATTGTGCCCTGTAACGGATCAAGTTACACTTTATTACTGTAAACTTAGAGTAAATATGACACAAGCCATGAAGCCACTAGCTGGAATATTCCCATTCAGAAAATATTTAGATGACATTTACAAGAGCCAAGAAGGCCCGTCTACCTTTCCAGATTGAAGTAGCGAAGCTTCGACGGCGGCTTTCCCTGAAATGATACGAGTAAACAAAGCGATGGGTGAGAGGATACGGCTAGCGGGCGGCTGGAGCTCCGGCCCGGGAAAGACGCGTAAACAGCCGGAGCCGAACAAGCCAACAAACGGCGTATAGCACCAAGTACAACGAGTAGAGACAAGTGAGAAACTAAAAGATCGCAATACTAACCAGGTTTAAGTATCTGCGCTCCATGCTGGAAACAACATTAACGAACGCTTTTAACCGCCAATTTTAAAAATGTGTATTTACATCCCTTAGTTGAAAATCGAACAAGTTAAAATACACGGATATGCAAATATAGCACATATAATTAAGCGTACAGTATAAAACAGAAACACACTGTAGGAATAATGTTAGAAACTGACTTAAAAATTGGCAAAAAAGAGCAAAGTAATCTTCCTTATTTTTCTATCGCCCGCGCTCTGACGCAAAAAACATCCAAACTTCGGCGCAATGCATCATGGGAGCGTCCTTTAACCGTAATACTCCTAAAAATTGAATTCGGAGAAATGTATGTTATTACAGAACGCAGCAAGCGTTAGATGCTGTTCGATATGGCTTACTGACACGGGAACGATGGGTGCTATCGGTGATGCAAAACCATCTTACCGTGTTCTCAGCCACCTTAAATAAAAACGAATGTCTTGCCTTGTTTGTATATTATGCATCTTCTGTAGACTCGCTTAACTTTCAGATGTTATCTGCATTTACTAGAATTAGTCATACTGCAATATTAGATAATTCTGTTAACAAATGTTATCCTGTCGTTTTAATGGGATAATGTGTTTCATGGCTATCGAAAAGAGTACAATTCTTTATCTTCTGTTGTCTATATGGTTTAATAAAATATGCGTAATCATAAAAGCTTCCCTGATGTTTTCTAATCTCACTATCATTGTCTGGTGCACATATCGTTTATTGTTTTATATCATGTAATTTGTTTACCTTCTGAGTTAAGTAATCTAGTGTAACTATACATAAATTAGGTAAGATACCTCCCTAACTTCCAACTCATCATGAATCCCCCTGTTGTGAAAAATCATGGTCTGGAAGAGGAGCTGCTTATTTGGGATTGTGGGAATGCCCGGAAACAACCCAAACTGCTCATCGTAGCATTTATAAAAATAAAACACACATAGTTTGGTTATTATGCTGTATTATTTTATTAGAATTGACATGCAAGTCACATACACTATATGGACAAAAGTTTTGGGACATGCCTCTTAATCACTGAATTCAGGTGATTCTTTCAGACCCATTGCCACAGGTGTATAAAATCAAGCACCTAGCGATGCAGTCAGGTTTATAAACGTCTAAGCAAGAATAGGTCATTCTAAATAGTTCAGTGAATTCAAGTGTGGTTCTGTCATAGCCACCTTTGCAATAAATCAGTCTGTGAAAACTCTTCCCTGCTAGATATTCCACTGTCAACTGTAAGTGGTATTATTGCAAAGTGGAAGCATTTAGGAACAACAGAAACTCAGCCACAAAGTAAAGTATCAGAACAGGGTTGCCAAGTGCTGTAGTGTATAGTCAGTAAAAGTTGGCAACGCTCTGTTGATTCAATAAGTGCAGAGTTCTAAATTTCCTCTGGCATTAACTCCAGCACAAAATCTGTGCACCAGGAGCTTCATGGAATGGGCTTCAATGGCCAATCAACTGCATGCAAACCTCACAATCACCAAGTGCAATGCCAGGCATTGGATCAAGTAGTGTAAAGCAGTCCTCGGGGACCACCAGACGGTTCACATTTTTGCTTTCTCCTAATTTCCTGGCAATTGGGAGAGAACAAAAACGTGGACTGTCTGGTGGTCCCCGAGGACTGGGTTGAGAAACCCTGGTGTAAAGCACACCTCCACTGGACTCTGGAGCAGTGGAAACGTGTTCTGTGGAGTAACTATCTGATAGCCTGATGGACAAGTCTGGGTTTGGTGGATGCCAGAAGAACATTACCTGGCTGACTGCATTGTGCCAGTTATAAAGTTTGTTGGTGAAGGGATCATGGTACGGGGTTATTTATTCAGGGGTTGCGCTTGGCCCCTTATTCCAGTGAAAGGAACTCTTAATGCTTCAGCATACCAAGACATTTTGGACAATTCTATGCTTCCAATTTTGTGGGAACAGTCTGGAGAAGGACCTTTTCTGTTCTAACATGACTGTCCCAGAGGACAATCCTAGATCCATAAAGAAATTGTTGGTTGAGTCTGATGTGGAAGAATTTGATTGGCCATGCAGAGCCCTGACCTCAACCCCATCAAGCACCTTTGGGATGAACTAGAGCAGAGATTGCGAACCAGACCTTCACATCCAAATCAGGGACTGACCTTACAAATGCTCTCCTGGCTGAATGGGCAGGAATTTCCACAGACACACTCCATAAACTTGTGGAAAGTCTTTCCAGAAGAGTGGCAGCTGTTATAGCTGCAAAGGGGGGGACCAACTCCATATTGATGCCTATGGATTTAGAATGGGATGTCAAACATTCTTGTAGGTGTAATGGCCAGGTGTCCCAATACTTTTGTCCATGTTGTGTATCTGCAGCACGAATATATACACATGTGTTTGCATTGTTAAACATGTGACTCTTTGTTAATCGCAACATTTCATGTTATTCGTATTCATTAAGTCAAAAGCTTAATAAAATATAACCGATCTGCCGTTCTACATTAACACAGTTTTCCCATAGAATCTAAATTATAATTTCTTAACGGTAAAACTACAAAGTCCTCACCAAAGTAAACAAAGTAAATGCAAGCTGCACATTTGTTTAATTTGGTATTTTACAATTTGTCACATGTACACATTAACTGCCATTTAATGTGCTGTTTCACCTTATGGCCAATTTGGTCAAAGCTCTATGGCAAATCTAGCCAGCTCTGTGTTAAACATAAAATAGACCCTACATTGTCTCATTGTTCTGTTTGTTCTAGACCATTGTGAAAAATAAAACATGTATACTGATCAAAAATAATTAGATTTCCCTTCTTCACATGCTAGTCAGGCCACCAGAGGAAACTTAAAGCTTTCCTTCCATCCATCTGTCCATCCATCTATCCATCCATCCATCCATCCAGGGTCTCCACATTTTTTTTTTTACATTGGGAGTTATTTTCACAAAGATAACAATCTGGGGAGCTATCGAGTCGCAGCGGTTATATTTTGCCAACTGGGGAAGGGGGGGAGTCTGATTGTCGCAATCGACTAGGAATGTCTTCAAGATCGACCTATCAATCGTAATTACGGTGACCACCTAATACATATCGGGGGGGGGTCACTATGAGCTACTTCAGGTCTTACAAACTACTTCAAAACTGAAAGACTCCTGTGTTTGGTTAAACGGACTAATCAGCTCTTGTGCTTTGATTTGTTTATTTCCTTGATTGAAAGACTCATCCTGCCGTTTCACTGGATTTCACTGCATTAGTGACACAAGTATGATTATAGGAGACTGACCAATCACCACGCAGCAAGAAGTTAGTGCTAAAGTGAAATCCAGGTCTTTTTAATTGAGATGGTAGTTTACAAACCCTGCCATAGCTCATAGTGTCCCCACTGACATGGATTAGGTGGTCACCCTAATCACCATCAACCAGTTGGTGACTACTGGCCTAGAGGGTCAGAGGAGACGAACCAAAGAAAGCTGGGGCACAGGGTAGGAAACGGCTAGGATGGGATGGGATGCCACACACACACACACAAACCAGTCTTTGGACTTTGGGAGGGAAATGGAGAAAACCTACCATGCAGCATAGTGAAAACATGCAAACTGAAGCAAAGATAACATGAATGTATTTTTTTTCCCAGTGCATTACTTGACTCGGGGTTTGAAGTTCAGGGCAACACTGTTGATACAGAAGCGATGGCCAGTCGGATCAGGGCCATCGTCAAACACGTGACCAAGGTGAGCATCGCACTGTCGCAAAAATCAGACTTAATTGGAGAGCTGCAGTGACTAATAAAATTGCCATACAAAATCATGAATCTCACATTATCGGCTAAATCACTGCAATAGCTTACATTAAGGAGTCCATTATTAGAACCGATAGGCAGGTAAGTTTTGTGTAACACTGGCGAGTAGCCTACAAACTAGGGTGACCAGATAATAAATGTCAGGGAGGACACTTTCAGCTACTTCAGGTTTTACAAACTACTTTAAAGCCCAAATGGCTCCTAAATAGTTCAGTTCTTCTTGTACATTGACTGGTTTGTCTCCTTGATTGAAAGACTCATCCAGCTGTTTTACATTAACATAAGTGACACATGGACGATTACAGGAAACCGACCAATCAGCACACAACAAGAACTCGGCGCTTAAGTAGAATCCAGGTCCAGTTGATTGAAATGGAAGTCCGCAAATCCTGTTCCAGCTCAAAGTGTCCTTCCTGACATATACTATCTAGTTACCCGACCACAAAAGGACATGACCACCACAAGTGAGATGCTTTCGCTGTGTCACCCACCTGTTTGCATATGACTTCTGTGCCCATGCTGCCCAGGGAGCAATCTGGGCGCCGCAGGATGTTGGCATGGCTCTCATCCCGTTCCCAAGTGCCATGAGCCTCATAAAAGGACGGCCACCCTGTCCCAGAGTCAAACTTTGATTCCGAGCTGTAGGGATAGAGGAAAAACCAGACAGGAGCATCGACTGCTTTGAATATTTTTATTCAATACAAAACCCAAACTGAACAACTATTTATTCAGGACAAGATCGGTATAGATGTTGGGGCTGGAATGAAGGAACTGTGCAAGTTGGGGGAAAGATTAACCCTAAGCGGTGCTGTAATAGGCTAATCGGTTTTTTGCCGGGGCATGTTAAATACAAATGGAACACTAGAGGGCACCAAACCGATGTCAGTTGACCTACATCAAATCATTACAATGAATTATTACGGGCCAGACGTAATTCAACACTGCCTGACGGCACACATTAATACAATTAAACATTAAACACGTGCGGTTCAAGCAACTAAATCTGAAGTCAAAGAATTACAGATTAGAATATTATCCACCGACTTCCTTTGGTTTAGTAACTGCTTTGGCTTGTTTCGTCTCATCAGTATAGTTATTTTCAGATGATTACCCACAATACAGAGGAATTAGCCCAGACTTATTAATATTAAACCTCCAATTCCTAACAGTAATGGTGATGATGATAACGGTGAGGCCACTTACTTAAATAGGGGCGTGTCGCAGCAGATACAGTGGTACATGCCTTCTTCATTGTGGTTCAGATATATTCCACTGAAGGGCTGGAGACAGTGTACACAATCATAGTTAATCACACAATGGCATCTCCTATTGTGATTCACTAGAAGGGGGGTACTTTGCCTGCGTTTCCACCTGGAAACCATATATCTGCTGCTGTGAATCCACTTACACTGGGTGACTCGGTAATAGCTACTCACTATTTCGGTGCTCCTCTCCCTGGTCACTACATACTGCTCCGGGGTCAGCTTCTTCTGCCAGTCCATAGATTTTCCTGACTCGTCATAACGTGTCAGGGACCGCAGACCTGCACACACATTTCTCTCACTTAGGTACATTTTGCGCAGTGCAGCAGTAATTGTTCTTGTTGCTAAACTACAACTATGTTGTTGTGGTGAAAGTTGGCAATCCTGCTACCCTCCTAGCTTCGCGCAAGAAAAGCAACACAAAGATTTTTAAGTGAATGTTAGGGCGATCCTGGAAGAACTATTTAACATTCAGAGCACTATCATGTAAACCTGCGTATGTGGTAATTAGATTTTTTTCAAGAACAAGGTTTAATTTTTGAGGAATAAGAATGAAACTACCGTAAATATTCAGATTGGTGGCCTAGCGTTATATTTAGTTATTTTAGGCATTATATTGATAGAGACAGGCTATTAACAAGCACAACGATTATTTTGTCTTTACGTATTTTCTTTGGGTAACCAAAACTTTCCAAAAACACAGGACAGATGTTTACTAAAGAGGAAAATGACATTGAACGAAACCAAATTATCTGATTTAGACTTGTAATTTAAATCGATTTAACTTACCCTCACGCAATAATAATAATAATGAAAAAAATAATAAAATACTAAAAGATGCAATACACATACCAGTATGGGTGAATATCGTACGTGATGGAGTGATCGGTCTCCTTGAAAGAACTCGCGCTGCCTTAACAGCTCCTTCATTGGCAGCTAAGAAATAAAGGCGAGAGGCAACGCTGGACATGCTGTCCTCCTTTAGTCCAAAATGCAAGCTGTTGGTCAACTGGTGACTGGCGACTGAGTCAAGGTCCTGTCAAAGAAGGTGCCTTTTGAATGCACCTCGTTTACAAGCAGATTTTATGCTGCCTGCTGACCAGACGTGGATGATTCCGTCTGAGAATTAAATTACAGCAGAGAAATTATACAGATGTCAAAGATCTTTATCATATTTTAAAATGGTGTTTATCGATCTAGCCCAAAGACGGCTATACCAACATTCATTAATCTTAAATGGGGCAAGGTCTGAATACGTGGTAAATACCAGATGCTAAGAATTATAATTTAAGTCATGGCCCTATCAATCCTAATGCTATTTCTTAAAACGCTTTGACATTTGACGAATGTTATTTGAACTCCACACTTTTGAACCTGTTGGCCAAATAACGTGCAACGATAAGCGAACCCACCATAACCAATTGAAATACCAAACATTTGCAGCCGCAAACTGGTAAAACCTCACATTTCAGTCGCACGTGGTACAAGTTAATTACACTTAAAAATATTATTGAAAATGAAAAAAAAACACACACATGAGCCTACTCTTGTTTCTAAAGTGCGAACTATTACAAATACCTGAGTTCCAGTACCATAAAAGTGACAGGATGATTGATAAATGACCTCTAATTCTTTTATTCTTCAAATATATTTAAAACACTCTTTACATAATGAATAGATCTTGTCATTAGATTATGTTTACAATAGATCAGAAACCTAAAAGTCCAGAAAAATGGAGCCACGCAAGTGTATTTTTTGGAAATCGCAGTGGAAGTTTGTGAAAACGACATCTGCTATAGCAAACGTGAATCTTCTGACCTAAAACATCTGTAAACGCTGCAGTGTATTGTTCGATGCCACAAATATTATGAATCCAAAAAGTTGCATGTGAATTCAGTTGTAAATAGCAGTGTCATCTATAACTGAGTACGTTCCTCCGAACACTGAAGGACAATGAACGCATACTAAGTGTGTTGGGTGCCTTGATGCTCTTCAGATGGTCTGGTATCGGATGGCTTCCGGTGAATCGCTCCTCATGAGGACATCTGGAGAATGCATGAGGTCCACTATGTAGGTGCGGGGTCGGCCGTAGCATCCATGGATGTCGGGGGGACCCTCAGTCAGTCGGACCTTGTTCCAGGCCCGGTTGTACTCCCCACGTTCCAGGCTGCAGCTCAGCCCGATCCTGTCAGCTAGTACCTGGAAGAGTGATGAAGATTTGCACTTTACAGTACATTAACTCTGCTGTCCATCAGCATTGTCATTTCATTACCATTTACACAATTATTACCATTGTTACCAAATACCCATTATTAAATAAATATCAGAGCAATAATGATATTCACTCATTCATTCTAAATATTACAACACTGTTTACATTTGGATGGGCAACCCCATCCTGGGTTGTTCCCTGCCTCGTGCCCATTGCTTCCGGGATAGGCTCCGGACCCCCCGCGACCCAGA
>JAODJX010000001.1:23645170-23658162 GCA_026776945.1 Isichthys henryi
GGGGCCCCACGGGCCCCCTGCACCCCAAGGGCCCCTGGGCAGCGGCCCCGCTGGCCCGGTCCGTAATCCGTCCCTGCCTCTCGTGGCTGGGCGGGCAGTACAATGACTAAGAATATGGTGCCGGTTTCTACAGGCCCCAGCAGGGCACTTGCTGTTGTACCTTTGAAGAACATGAATCTGAACTGGAACAGGTAATATACAGCTTCATAAATGTATACAATGGAAAAAATATACATTGTGAGCTATAGACGTTGCTTTGTATTCAAAGACATAGGCAACACTAATAAGCAGAACAGAAACGAATGACATAGAAATAAAAAGCTGCATCATCTCACAAATTCACCATGCACCTCCATTCACTTTATATGGTACATCTGCAGCATAATAAACAGCATGGCTCCCCCTGTCCCACAATGCACTGCATGCTCTGAGGGCCCCAAACCGCAGAGACTGAAAGGGGAAAAACTCGGCTGAAGGGCTAAACCAAAGCTGGAATAATTACATTTTCATCACAAGCAGCTTTTATCCTCACTTGGCTGAAACAGTAACAGGGGCTGGTTCAGATGCTTGGGCAGTGGGGGGAGGGGGTTTCGTATCTATTGAACCTTCTTGTCAAAATCATGGGACTAGACAAATGTGGTATGTATGACCTAGAGCCCAGTGAAGAGTGTCAGCATGCCTATAACCCAATGCCATACCGTTAGCATACCTCTGTTTCACAATTACCCAACAGTGCCTGTTAGCAGGGCTGCCTTTTAACATTCAAGTGGTATCTAGCCAGAGGAGAGTTTAGTGATGCGAAAGTTCCAGGTCTTAAATCCTTTTTAAAATGCGGCTATGCAGGCCGTTTACCACCAACAACGAGCCCTTTGCTTTCCTGCAATTTAATTCCACCAAATTAGCCCGAAACAAAATGAGGGATTTCACCGCCGACAGTTACTGACCTCAGCAAGTGCAGTTACGAATAAAAGTTGTGCTGGCAGGTTAATGTTTCCACGCAGCCATTCACACGGCTGCCTTTTATTTCATTTGTTGTTTAGAGGGTGATGCTATTCAAAAGAGCACAACATGTGGATATTTTGTTGTTCTGGTTACATCTGGCTGTGTGTTGCGTGTGCTGACGGCATGACCGTCACCCTTCATAATTAACGAGACCTTTCCAGAGTTTTTCAGTTTTATGCTCAGCCTGTGGTATCTGAGGCGGCAGATGAGTAAAAGCGTCTGGTTGTCATACAGTAAGTGGGTTTTGGGGAAAAAAAAAAATGCTGACTTACAGGTCGTCTGGTTTTCCATTAACCGCGATGACTGGCCGGTGCTGGTTGACAGGCTGTCTGGCCAGATCCTCCAGAGGAAGAACCCGTTGACCAGGCCGCGCCTATGGAAGAATCCCAGAGGGAAGGGGTTAAAGGACAGGTGGCCTGAAGGGGGGGGGGGGGAAGTTAACCACCATTATCCACCTGTCCGGGATCATAAAATCCGTCGCCGGTGATGTCAGATGACGTCAGCTGACCGCTCAGGCTGTACTTGACTGACAGGTTGCTGTCCAACAGCTGCTGAAATGCAGCTTCACTGAACCTATTCCTGCTGTTTGCTGACATGTTAATGTCCTGTAGGATTTCTAGGGCTCTGTTAAACAACAACAAATTAAAAAATGTGTTTTAAATGACCCTTTAAGAGGTCTTCAAACAAAATTCTTTATACTTGAAAACAATTGATAGAAGGCCGAGTTCCGTTTATCACTGAATATCTGACATTTCAGCCGTCATTGACAAGCAAGACGCAAAATAATGCACATTCTTGATGTCAAGAAAGTACACCAAAAAATATACTGTTGAGCAAATGGTCTGGTATTGTAAAGCAAGTAATTGTGGAATAATGTACTGTGCCTTTAAATATCCTCTCCATCATCTGTCAAAGGGTGTTTCTCAATATCCATATTTGAACATACTCGTGTTCTCAGGTACCCGTTTTATGTCATCCTCCATTGCCGAAGACCAGTTCCAATACTAAGAACAGAAGTACAGAGGAACGGTAAAAATCCCCTGATGTCATTCTTGCCCCACCCCAAATATCAGACATCGGTTGCATCCTCACCAAATGAGACCAATCCTATGATTCATTGCACCCCAAGTTCATTCTTGGGTGGCAGGTTAGCATGACCGCTCTTACCAAGACCACAAGAATGATCTTTGCGTTCTTGGTATTGAGAAACACCCAGGGGTTCTAGGCAGCTAATGTTAGGCTGTGATGCCACCTAGTGGCAGTTTTGATAGCACTCTTCCCACAGTTCTTTCAGGTTAATAATGACGGTAATTCACCCCAGCTTGTACATCTCAGTGGCTGTAGGCTCATCGTTGGCACACACACGAACAGCCCAGCATGCATTGCGACGGATCTCACTGTCTTTGGAGTTCAGCAGTTTGACCAGTGGGGCTAAGCCGCCCGCGTTCCTAAACTACATAATAGAGATGCAACACGTTAAATCCAACACACATGAAAAATAGCCCGTTCTGAGTACTCAGTACCAGGGGGAGAATGGGGGTGGGGGAGAGCATCTGTAATGCAAAATTTACCCTTCCAGCCCAGCAAATTTTATTGAGTGCCGCAGTTATGCAAAATTTTCAAGAACACCCCAAATTGTACTGAGACCCCCCACCACCACCTGCCAAGTACTGTCAGTCTCCTCACCTAACAGACAGCAAATAACAAATAAATACCCATGAAATAATACTTATATTAGAAAGAGAGAATGACAAAGTCAAGTGGTAACAATGAAAGTAATTTAAATAAAAAAGTTTGTGACTTATTTTACTAATTTATTGCAAAAATACAGTTATAAGACTGTTGCTTCACTATTCCATAATGTCTTTATCTTTACATCTGGGATTATCCTTTTTGAAAAGTAACCATGCTTTACTGGATATACATATGAATATCAGTCACTGAACAAAAGTTACGATAAATAATGAAAATTTTTTACCTCCTTCCTGCCGTCAGCATCACACGCCAGAGCAGCCACCGCCAGGGCTGCGCTGGTGAGCGTGTGAGCATCAGCTGCCTGCAGGGGCCCCACCAGGCACCGCATGCCAAAGCGGGCCAGGATGCTGCGCCGTAGAGGCTCCTGGGCCGCCATGTTGGCGAGGATAGCCGCAGCATGCGCCATGGCCCCAGGCCGAGGGTCCTGCAGCAGGTCCACCAGAGGCCCCACCCCCTCTGCCTCATGCACCGCCCTGTTGAGGGATATGGGATGGCGGCCCCAGCCTTCTTAGAGCTACTGCATGACCAATTAACATAGCTAGCTGTGTGACCAATTAGCTTTGGCTAGCTATGCGATCAATTAGCTTCAGCTAGCCAAGTTACCATTCCACTTCATTTAGCTGCAAGACCAACTAGCTTCAGTTAGCCAACTGACTAATTAGGTTCAGCCTGCTGAGTTACCAATTAGCTTCTGTTAGCTGCATGACCAGTTAGCTTTAGCAGCCAAGTTACCAATTAGTTTTAACTAGCCAAGTCATCAATTGGCATCAACTAGTTATATTGGTATTTCGCTCCTTGGCACAACAGCAGGAGCTGTATGATCCATTATATAACCGATGCCATTATTGCTTTCTAAATGGAGATGTAGCAGAATTCTTGGACATAGAAATATCTCAAGACCGCTGAATAAATACAGTTCTTAGGTAATCACCATTAAGTTACAGCTCCTTAAGGTTCCCTTTACAGGGTTGGCAACTCATCTAGTGTGACACTCAAGCTTTCAAACTCGAAGTATTACACCAAAACTATACTATTGCATTATAAAACTTAAATTAGCTACATCACAAGCGCTGGGGGAGTTTGCAAACCCTACAAACTATTTACAAGTTAATAAAAGATTTGTGCACGGACTAGTCTCAGATTGAAAATCTTACTCCAGTCAGCTGACCAAGGTTGGCAATCCTGACTTTATTGTCCTTTATTGTCTCTTGGTACTGGTGTGTCACTCACTGAGAATTGGGTGGGCTGCCATTGGTCAGTCTGGACAAAGCCTGGGCAGCAGCCTCCCTCAGCTCTCCACTCTCATTGGCCAGGAGTGGGACTATGGCCCGGATCCCATCTGAAAGGCACAGACAGGCCACACCTAATCTTTTATTGAGGTTTTTCAGATCAAAGCAAGCCGTACACTCTCACAGATAACAATAGCATGATTCAGGGTCAAATATGAATCACAATTTTTTCACTCTGAATTGAGATTGTGATTTTCTCTCATGATTCTTGAGTAATTTACCAACTGTGTTATTTCTTTATAATTATTATTTCGCATTACATGCTGTCTTTATGAAGATGAAACAAACAGTACAGGTGCACAATATATCAGTTAAAATATGGAAAAAGACTGATACTTAATTTTTATCAATATTCAAAGTGAGCAGCATTAAACCAACTTCTGAAATAATGGTGAGTACTACATTGTACCATCAGCCAATCTCCATTAACTACTTAAGGAGGGCTCAAAGCAGCAGCCCATGAAATGCTTATAATAAATTATTATCTGGCCTGTAGATTGATCATTCATTTTCCACAGAATAAAAAATGTTTTTGCTAATCTGTGCCAGCAAGCTTGTTAAGTTTCACCGCTTTTTCTGAATAAACCTATTTTCACACCACTTGGTTTCCCTTATTGCAATGCGCTCTAACTTGAAACGCTGTATTCAAATCTGCCTTGGGTGAAGTTAAAAGGATAGGTTGCTTATTGTAAGATCAATAGACTTGATCATATAGTATTTTTACTTTTGATACTTAAGTACTTTTAAATGGTATTTTATACTTTCACTTAGGTAGTATTTCGCTGGATTACTTTGACTTTTTCTTGCGTTACATTCTGGGGTGGTATCTGTACTTTTACTTAAGTATGAAAATTCTATATTTTTTCCACAACTGCCCCCACAGTCGACAAATTGTATGATTGTTACCCTCCTCCCCCACTACTTTTACTGTTGCCACTCCATCATCAGCATCTTTTACCATCTCCACCCCCTCCACCTGAGGGACAACGTCACTACTGGTACATGGAAAGCCTCGTATTTTCTGAGGTGATACATGGTGTAAAATCTACAAAAAAAAAGTACTGCTCTAAGGTTCATATGTATTTAGTAAGATTTACTGTGGGAATAAGCATTGTTCTACAGCAGTGTTGCTCAACCTAGTCCTCGGTGAACCTCAGGAAGTCCACATTTTTGCTCCCTCCCAGTTCCCAAAACACTTGTACCAGGTATTTAATATTCGTGATTGTTCAGTTTGTTCTTGATTGTTCAGTTAGTTCTTGATTGTTTAGCTGAGATGTGCTGGGAGGTGGGAAGGAACAAAGAAGTAGACTGTCTGGGGGTCCTCAAGTACTGGGATGACACTGCTTAATAGGGAAACATCTGAAGGTTAGAACACAGCACAGAAGGACGCCTCACCCAATTGCCTGAACTTGTCTTTGCTGGCATCATTCTCACTCATGCTGGTCACTGCCTGGCAGGCGGTAGCCCGCACATGGTCATTATCCGTGGCCAGGAGGTTAACGAGAGCGCTTTCCACATCATGTTCATGCAGAAGTTTCTGGTTCTCACCTGGGAAACGCACTGATCAGTGACGGTCTGTACATGTCAAGTGAACATCTTTTTCTAGCTAGACTGCCAATCACAGATGAAAAACAGTAACTACTGACATTGAAACTGAGAAAAAGGATTTTAAAGATTTTTGACTGTCTACCCCATAGACACTTAGTAAAATTGTGTAACTATGCAGTTGCAGTGTTTTGCCTTTGTGTGGCAGTATAAAACACTCCTAGCTTAACCTCAGCAGGAAGAATACCCACATAGTTTAAGAAAGTAACCCTCTCCTCCATATGCACAGGAAGATATTCGCCCCACACACATATATATAACCTGTATAGCTCCCCCCTCCCTGAAACACGCCTCACCACTCCTCGCCATCCTGGAAACAGCCTTGGCCGCCGCGCTCAGCACCTCCGGCGGAGCAGGAGAGGCCAGAAACTGCAGAAGCTGGTCCAGCTTCCCAGATTCCCGAAGGAATGGCAAGGAACCAGCATCCTCCAAGCAGTTGGAGATCACCCTCAAGGCCTCAGCGTGCAGGTCACTGTGCTCCTGAGGATGTGAGCCGAGGTTACATACCTATCCTACTCTGACACGGGAAACACCTTCGCTTGGATTCCCCTCAGACTTCAACTGGACTGATTCCAACCAAAGAATCAAGCATTATATTCTTAGATATCAAATCTTCATTTAAACTGTATACTTAGATACCCAGTTTCAGAAATGAATGCCCTGACAAAAAGTTCTGGAGGAATGCCTTATATTTTCTGAGATGCAGCAATTCATTTTGTCCTCTGTAGAGGACATTATGTCTTTGCTCATATCTCTCATACTCTACATGCCGCTCTATTAAGTCCTATTGTCCCTTAAAGAAGACAGTTAGGGCTTTAAGATGACTTCACATGTTTGGGGGTGTGACCTTGTCAACTTCCTTTCTGTCAAATTAAAATTTTAACAATTAAAACTTTTTATTTTCCTTGAAACTCCTGAGGATATTTGGTTGCCAGAAGTTGGTAATATAATAATATTTGAGAAATAATTAAAATGTACTAGATATGTCCTAGAAAAACATCGTAAGTTTATAGCATGCATGGCATCGTAAGATAGAGTGAGGAAAACGGACAATACAGGACATACAGCGGAGACAATGAAGTAAGATTTTCACTGGACAGGCTTTAAGGAACATTACTGGTCAGTGCTTGGTAACAAAAGCAACGAGTCTCACTCTGGATAACAGAAGCTCCAGGAGTTGATGGAAGCCCTGCTCCCCCCGGAGGGCGGAACGCGCCTCTGCGTCGGAGGTGACCCTCTCCAGCGTGCGGAGGACTAGCTGCTGGATGACGGGGAACTCGGAGTGCAGGAGGTGTAGAACGGGTGGGATGCCGTGGAGTTTGCACACGGCCGTGCAGTTTGGGAGGTCCTGCGAGAGCATAGAGACACGCACACACACAGACACGGGTTAGGCACGAGCCCCCAACAACAATACATTTACCAAGGGGGTGAGGGGTGCAGTGTGGATTAATCTCACACCCTGGTGACCAGCCCACAACCCGGATGGGAATTCTCCCAAACCTCCCGATTAGCTACTCCGTACAGACTATTAGCTAATTCGTACAGACAGATGTCAGCAACAAGAAAGATGGGCAGGCCCAGTCCTGACACACACAAATGCGGACCGGCACATCGTCACAGCTCAGGCTGTTGGAATAGAACACATCGTATATTTACTTTATTTTTTTTCACAGAGCCTTTGTCCAGAGTGAGGCGAAGTGTGGCAGATAATATATCACAGACAAGCAGCTGTCGAGGATATATATAATACTCAGCGGCCAATTTACTAGATACACCTGCTCGTTAACGCAAACAGCCTGCTTCCAGCAAACAGAGAACCATGTAGCTGCAACTGAATACATACAGCAAGCAGACAGAATACGGAGGTTTATTTAGTGCCTCGTAAACCTTTATACTGGCCAATATGCCTGCATCTAAGCATGTTTAAACATGGTGTTTCTGTTGGTGCAAAACATGACGGTTCCACCATCTCAGACACAGTCATCGCCCCGTGATTTTAATACACCACGATGTCTATAGTTTACAGAAAGTGTAATCAACCATGAAACATGCAGTCAATGACATTTCTGTAGCCAAGGCATCTTGTTGAAGAGAGAGGTCAGAGCAGAGCGGCTAGACTTGTTAAAGCGAACAGCAAGGCCTGCAAGTGTAAAAATAACAGCTGAGCACAACAGCGGAGTACAGAAAGGCTTGTCTGAACACACCACTCGTCTACTCTTGAAGTGCTAGGTTGCAATAAAACACTTCAGAGGAATAAAAGACTGTCTTCCTGCCACATGAGCACTCCACACAGGAGAATGTAAACAGAGTTGATTAAAAATACAAAACACTTGAGAACATTCCTGGAAATCACGCACTGAAGTGTATTATGAATTAATGAATAACACTATGCTGTCTGACACCGATACTAACCTGCTATCTTTAACTTTACATCATCCTAGCTCAACATCAGGCTGCCTTCATTAACCTTAAGTCATCTTACCTGTACAAGGTTATAAATGCATTCTAGAGAATTCTTCTGCACATCAGGATCTGGACTCGACAGGAGATGGATTAGTGGATCCAATCCATTGTTGTCACAGATTCGGATCTTGTTGGTAAATTCAGTGGACAGAGAGGCCAGACACAAGGTGGCAAATTCATGGACAACAAGATCCTCTACAAGTAGAACACAAAGCAAACCCAAATTCTAATCTTCAACATGAAATAAACACATGAACTGACTACGTGATTATGAGACCAGCTGTCTTTGATTTAATTACCTGATTACAGTGATAGAATGCTTTACAAGATACAGTCATTTTCACATTAAAAATGTATTGTTTCTTAAGAGCCTTTGTAAGTTGCCAAGTGACACATATACAAAACAGTAGCAACTTCATTTATCATACCGTCTGGTGACAATTTGCTGATAACTGAAGGTATGATATCCATTTTCTTCAAAACTCCTTTAACATCATCTGTTGATAAGACAACAAAACAAAAACACCATGTGTCTAGGTCGGACAGTGTGGTAGTTAAGAATACACAAAACATTTATGACCAGATGTTTGAACTGCTTCAGTAAACCTAAACTTGGGATTTTCAATTGCTTCAGTATACCTTAACACGTTCAACTTACATCAGCATAAATAATTTAAAAGTAGAAGTTGATGATGCATCACTTACATTCTACTTGGTAATTTAATGCAACCATGTGACCAGCTCCCTGACAGACCATGTGACCAACTCTGCTTAGTCAAATACTTACTGTTAGATGCCATAACCCCCAAGGCCATAACAGCATTCCTGCCCACTAGACTGTCCCCGTGAGATAACAGATGACATAAAGGTTCCATAACTCCCAGCCCCACCAAGGAGCTCTTGTTTTCATCACCTACGAGGGCAGAGAATTTACCTTGGAATTCAATCAATACAGCAAAGGTAAAGATTTGTTTACCCCACTGCTGGATAGGATATTGACAGTAACAATTCATTCCATCAGACATGAAAAGACACACTGAGCAACATGTTACACCTTTTTCTGCGTATCTCAGGATGGCTTCACATGCTTTGGCCAAGACTTCCTCTTCAGGGGAGCTCAGCATCAGGATAACAGTGGCTGCCTTCTTGCTCTCAATTGACAGAGGGTCAAACTGTTTTGGAGTTCAGGCAGGTTAGCCAAATATGAAACACCACTGGCAGTGAGCAAAGCAGCTTTGCCATAGAGGATTCTAAAGCCCTTAAATGGCAGTGATCTGTCCTGTCCAGTGTGTTAAGACAAAGGCTCTTACTGTATCTTTGGAGGGAGTCTCAGGCTCTTTCCTCACTTTCTTCCCCATCCTGAAGAAATGTCAAAGACAAGTGCATGTTTTAGTCCGAGAGGCCTGCTTACATTAACATATGCATTATGAATCCTATCTCTGGTTGCTAGCATGTATATTATGCACACACATATTATGGACTTCCATCAGATAATGTAGTTCGTTATAATTTCGTACAGTATCATACAGTATAAATGCAAAGATAATTTAAGACTAGCTCTTTGTAAACCATTCGCAGTGGATTGGCTAAGCGGCTTATTATCGCTTAGATAATGAACACACGCCTTTGCAGACTGATAACGTCGCGCATGTAAGGTACCCACGTAATCTACGTACTTAATTTTTAGGTAAGCTTTATGAAATCCTGGGACCTGTAACTACGATGAAGTGGACGTTGGAGGGTAAGAAGTGCTGCGGTTCAGCGCGTGCCCTGGGTCATGAGGTCCGTTTTTCTTTACGTCCGGCGCTCGCTGGTTCGCTTTAAAAGACGAAAATAATCACCTTTTGAAACTTGTCCGCAATTATTATACAGGAATATATACCATGTTTTTACCTGCACAATCCCGATTTTAAGCCAGTTATGCAACATAAAAGGTGACCCCGCTGCCCATCTCATTACTTCCTCTCCCGTTTATTAAAATATATTTAACATAATGAAAAATTGAATGTTAACAGTATCGTTATGTTGTGCGTCTGACTAATACATAACAGTTTATTACCTGATTTATCTAGTCCAGCAGTTCTGGGTGTTTCGAGGGTTCAAGATCCTCTGTTAACACTGGTTGCTAAGAAACGGACGCCGAGTTTTGCGCCGCCCCCTAAGCCTGAAGATGAATAAAGCTCGTGCATCCCCAGGAAATGGGGACAAGGGGACAAGTGTACTCTGAGAAGTTTGTTTAACCACCTGTAGATGCCAATCAAAGCAATGGAGTAGGGACAGGGTCTGTCCTTTTAGCAAAACAACCAGAAAGAATTATAAAGGTAATGCGTGGCATTTCTATCACATGTTTATTAAATGGGACCTGCATTGTGAAGCCAGATTTTTTGGTTGGCTAGATATCTCGTCAGATTTAAGGTGCCCCAGCTTAAACAGATTTTATCTTCATTCACCTATATTTAACTCAGACTACCTTAAATCCAACAAGTCATCTTGCTAACACAAACATCCAGCGTTGTGCTACAGGCCCCTGGTGAAAAATCATACACTGGGAAGTTATATATTATGGTATTATTACTCCCATGACCCTGACTGGGATATCTGGATGAACGGTGGACAGATGTTGTTGTAATTAAGGCTATTTCCTCAGTCAAGTTATGATGTCGAGGAGTATGTGTATGCAAAACCCTATATCTCCAATACATATCGTTAAATGAGGATTCATTATGGCCAAGTAATGGTGATTACAGATTACAGAGGGAGAGACATCTAGGACAAAACATTACAGGTACTGCAAGATCAGTGGACAAGACCTTAGTGTCATGGCAGAATTCCCTTCAGTGTTCAAATAATCAGATATGCATATATAAAACTGACTGCAGTATAAATGACATATGCATGAAATCCAATATTACTTTTGTATTATATGTGCTAATCCATTACATGCAGGCTTTAAATATTCCATAGGCAGTTTACAATTAATATTTTAACTAACTATGAAATCAGGGGAGTTTCTAACTATTGAAAAGTTTGGGAGCTAAGTCATGTTTACCTGAGGCTTGACTTGAAGGAAGATTGGCATCAGGGCTAAAATACTCGAGAACTTGGCTTAAAATACTTGAGGCTATAGCTCAGAGTGATGAGACCTAACGGCGCCCATGTATGAAACCAAAATCTTTGGCATTCCTTTCTCTATAAGTCCTGAGTATTTGAATGTGTGGCTGTACTGTGGCCTACTTGCCTACTGTTGTAAAATCAAACAACCATCATAACATACAAACATTTGTACAGTATAGGGGGTCTATTATTTAAAACGTTGGCATTGTAGTCAGCTAACTTTTTGTCATGTGGCACAATCGTCATTGTGCATGCATCTTTTTTTGCATCCATTACTGAGAATACAGGTAAATATACAATTAGATTTATATATAAATATCTGTGCAAATTAGACTTCGAGTGAATCCACATAAAAACATCAATGGCATTGAAATGATTAACTTACAAATTAATTAAAGACTAAATTTTAAGTTTGTATGTGACAGAATGTAGAACAAGGGCAAGGGACTGGATTTAAGTGATTTTCTGTTGCCATGGTGATGCCTGTACCCATGAACACCTTTCTTAATGAAATCTAGGTGGCCTTAATCGGACTGATCAGGCAGTTTTGGATGATCAGGTCCAAACAAGAAGCCAAACGAGTGGCATGAGGATTTCTGAGGTGTCTGATATTTTGCCTGTATCATTGCCTGTATATTGCCAGGATTTGAGCTGCAGGTGATGTAGATGCATACTGAAGAGAACCATAAAGATGGACCTGGATGCAAAGTAAACACAGGGGACAGGCAGGAGGTCTGGCAATGTCAGCAAGGTTCTGGAGCCAGGAAAGTAAGATCAAACACTGGAAGTACACAGTGAGGCTCGGCTGGAGGAAGAACGCATGTTGAGAAGGTTTTGAAGCGGGTAGCAGTTGAACAAAGCCATGGTGGAAAAAGATGTCTGGCATAGGACAAGGAAAACCTAGCAGAACAAATCTGAACCATAAAGCCAAACCAGCAGATGAGATAAAGAAAATATATAAGGAAATGGCAGCACAAACAAGTCCACTGAGTATTGAGAGATCTACAGTCAGGGCCATAAATATTTGGACAAAGTTTTTCAATTTTTAAATTCTGTTACATTAACACAATAAATGTTAAAAGAAACAAGTCAGGTGCAGTTAACGTGCAGACTTTCAGCTTTAATTCAGCGGGTAGAATAAAAACATTTAAAAAAAATATATGGGGAACTAAAGTCATTTTTATACACGATCCCCTCCTTTCAGAGGCTCATAAGTAATTGGACAAATTAATATAACTGCAAATAAAATGTTCAGTTCTAATACTTAGTTGAAAACCCTTTGCAGGCAATGACCTGAAGTCTTGAACTCATGGACTTGACCAGACACTGGGCTTCCTCCTTTTAAATGCTCTGCCAGGCCTTTACTGCAGTAGCTTTCCATTGCTGTTTGTTTCAGGGTCTTTGTCTGTAGTTTAGTCTTTAGCAAGTGAAATGCATGCTGCTCAATGGGACTGAGATCAGGTGACTGACTTGCCCATTCAAGAATATTCCACTTCTTTGCTTTAATAAAGTCCTGGGTTACTTTTGCTGTGTGTTTTGGGTCACTGTCCATCTTTATTATGAAATGCCGCCCAATCAATTTGGCTGCATTTGGCTGGATTTGAGCAGACATGATGTCACTGAATACCTCAGCATTAATTCGGCTGCTTCCATCCTGTGTCGCATCATCAAGAAACACTAAAGACCCAGTGCCACTGGCAGCCATGCACGCCCAAGCCATCACACTGCCCCCACCATGTTTTACAGATGATGCAGTGTTCTTTG
>JAODJX010000001.1:23669264-23681756 GCA_026776945.1 Isichthys henryi
TCCTGGGTTGTTCCCTGCCTCGTGCCCATTGCCTCCGGGATAGGCTCCGGACCCCCCGTGACCCAGTAAGGATAAGCAGTTTGGAAAATGGATGGATGGATGTTCAGTAGCCACTTAATTAGGTTTCTCCAACAATGGACAACCTCTGCTTGCAGAGAAGATCTCTACACACCATTGTTGTACGGAATTGTTGTTCTTGCGCTCATGGCCTTCCTGTTCGTTTTAACGAGTCTGGCCGCTCTGCTCTGACTTCCCTCATTAACAAGTTGTTTTAGGCCACGGAAATGGCAACTGGCTGCACGTTTTTTTGGTCGTTGCGCCCAGTATCGCTCCCATCACTCTGAAAACCTGAAACTCTGAGATGCTTGAACCACCACGTGTGGCACCAACAATCACGTCACAATCAAAACCACTTGGATCAGGGATCTTAGCCGTTCTTGCGCTTCGCTGGACAGTAAGTGAGCCCCTTCATTCTGTGTATGTGTTCATTTGCAGCCACATAATGTTCTGCTTGTAGGAGCAGGCGTACCTAATAAAGTGCCCGTCAAGTGTCTGTGTATGTGGGCATGTGTATATTACATCGCGGGGACCAAATGTCGCCACAATGTGATAAAAAACCTTTTATCTCGAATGAATGAAAGTTACATTTATAAACATCTTTTGAAAGATGCCCTGGGATCTTTTATGACCTCAGACAGTCAGGACCTTGGTTTTACGGCTCATCCGGAGAACAGCGCCAATTTACAGCACAGTGTCCCCATAACTGCACCTTTTCCAGCAGCAACCCAGTATCCCCAGTAGGAGTGTGATGGTACACACATTCGTAACGAAAATTTTCCATATGTGTGTTTCAGTTCATTGTGCGTGTATACTGAACGAATGCAGCAAATGCGGACCCTCTGTGTGTTTCCTCCGACCAACATTCGGAAAGGGGCGGATGAATCCGCGCCGCTACACATGCGTGCGTCCTAATGTGAAGCTGGAAGTTGCTAATATTAATACAAGTACAGTCCAGGTATTTTTACATGCTGCACCATAAGGGATATTTATTTCGTTATGCTTTGTATTTTGTGAGACGGTATTTGTGTTGCACAGTTCTGATATGAAACTGAAAGCTGCTAATGTGAATACAGTACAGATCAGGTACAGTTAATTTTCTAAATGTGCACTTTAATGGATATTTTATTTTAATTTACTTGAAAGTAAATTTTAGTTTTTACTGTTAGGTTGCAGCAGTATTGACAGACTTAAAAAAAAAAAAAAAAAAAGTCGTACTTTTTTTCAGTAAACAAGTTTAATAAAGGGAAAAAAAATTTGTTTTGTTTTTTTTACTCTCATTGTATGACCCATGATTTTTTTTTTTTGAGGACCGTTTTACCCCTGATTCCTCGTTATTTCCCATCCGAGTATTATAAAGCTGCTTAGCTCAGATGCATTACCCAGCCTGAACCGTAGGTGGCATAGCTGCTGACTGTGTTAGGACGTTTTTCCAGTCCCCACAAGGGAATTTTACAAAATTCTGTCACTGCAATCAAAAAGCTGAGAGAGCCAAAGGTCTGTTTCTTTGGTTACTTATGGTTAAGATTACGGCTGGGTTAAGGTTGTCATTGTTGGAATTTGGGTTTTGTCCACGGAAATTAATAAACGGTCCCCACAAAGATAGGAATACAAATGTGTGTGTCTGGACGTGTATATTTACTATATATAATACAGTGGATAGCAGTATGTATGATGGTTTGCACGTACTTTGGCTTCATACACATCAACAGTCACGCAGCAGAAAGTGTTTGACTTGCATTTCTCTTTAGAAGGAAATTAATATACTTTAGTATTAAAATATTATGAGATATTATTTGTAGTCGAATGGTTTCGTAATGATGTGAGCGATTAGATTTGTGTCATGGCAACAGACGGTCAAGCTGCTTCTGATTTCTGCCTGACAGGAGTTCAATTCAAAAGTAAAGAGGCCCAGCAGTATGACACCACCAAGGTGGAGGGAGTTGCCCAGGTGGATGTGATCGGTCATCGGCTGGTCAGGACTGGCGCCCGTCATGGGCAGCCCCACCTGTCAGACTGACAGGGGAAAAGTGACTCATATTCCAGGAGGTCGATTTTCGCTCGGTGAGGAATTTAAATGGACCGTGCTGCTTCGCCATCTGCTGAGAGTGAAATGAGAGCACCCTTCAACTTGAGGCGCGTTAAGTATGAGCTGTGGAGGAATGCATCTTTTTTTTCCCCAGTGTCATAATAAGGCACGCTGTCGTCATGACAACTTAGACGCTCGCGTATCCACACAATGTAAATGATGCGTGAAGGGGCACCTACTGCCCACAAGCATGACAAACCAGACTTGAAGCTTCCGTTACTCACTTTTCCCCGGTTCTGGGCTTGTGGGTTTGTGACCAGCTATGGATTTGGTTTCTAGCGAGCTACAATTGAATATTGCACTTGCGTACTCCCAGTGACGTTGGAGCTGTGCTTACCACCTTGCTAGGCTGTTTGCTGCCTTTCCCAAACACACACCCCAGCAAGTGTGTTGTACATTTTCACCTTTAGTGCTTACAGTTAACGGCATTAGGGACAGTGTCCCTAATGTCAAAGTTAATGGGTGGCATGTAATTCAGATCTCATGCATCATCCTGAATGGGGTGCCGGTCCCAGATGATTTTAAAACCTTCGTTTTCCATTTCAGTCTTTACGTTGAAATTGGAAAACCAGAGAACTCATTTGCCAGCACTGGCTTAATCAAAAGAACGAGACTTCAATAAAGACTCAGTTGGACAAAACGCAGCGGGCTTCTGTTTCATGTGAGCTCAAAATGGGCCATTTTAAAATAACTCCATACCATCCCCAAGTATATTTTTCTTTAAATGACATGGTTTGGATCAAAATAACATGAATCACATGAGTTGCACATTTTTGTTTATTTGTTCAGTGAAGGGAAAATATACTTAAAATATAAATATTGAAATATGAAGATGCTTCCAGAACATGGCCTTACTATAATTAAGAAGCCTCATCCATAATGTACGTGAATAATAAGTACACTGTGCCACATTGTGCGAATTTCTGTAATTAAGGCCCAGGCTTTCGCTATTTGTAAAGTCCAGGTATTGCACTTATAATTCTAGTTGTATGTTAATTTGATTGGACCTTGCTCTGCTAGCACGCCTTATTATGTCCGATGCTCATTAGTTGCCTGCCTGTGTCTGGCTCCTCCTGGAGGGGGGGGGGGGAGATGGGGCACAGCAGCCTGAGCTCCCGTTCCGTCATGGGGGGCAGACTCTGCCACATGTCCAGACGAGGCTCAGCAAGGACCCGTGTCCTTGAGGCTGTTTGCAGGGCGTCTGTCTTCCCGTCCGTTTCTGTGGCGGATTATCTGCGCACAGACCTCCCATGTTGTTCCCAGAATCTAGCGATACAAGGTGCGGGTTCATTGTGGGTTTGGCAGCATGCCTGTGATCGGAAGGTCGCCGGTTTAAATCCCGGAGAACCTACAGGGATGTCGCGGTACTTGAGTTAGGTCTTTAACCCCTGATTATTCCAAGGACTTTTTGAGTGTGGGGGAAGTATGTTGCTTTGGATAAAAGCGTTAAATATAGATGTAGAGAAACGCCCCATCGATTTGTGGAGTTTACTTTTAAAGAGCATTTCATGGCTCTTTCATGGGGTGTTGCATGGCTGGAGTCCTGTGCTTCCTGGAGATGATCGGATGTCTCCGTGGGTGATCTCCTGGATTTTCGCTTCTTGCTCCTTCTCTCCTCTTTTTTTGCTGAGCCTGCACTTAGGGCTGTAGAAAGGGGGTGGTGGGGGGGGGGGTTAGCTTTGTGTCCTGTGATGTTTAGCAGACACTTCCTGTCTCTATGACGCTCTCTGAGAAACGTAAGGACTTCCATGTACGAGTCATTGCCCCCCTGGGCGTCCACTGCGACTGCGGTTCCAGCTGTGCGTATGTCTGTGTATATTGTGTTTATATTATGTTGTGGGGACCAAATATCCCTCACAAAGTTATAAGAATCTGACATTATTCAGGTCCTCACAAAGGTCTGTGAATGCATTCAAAAAAACTTGTATTTAGTTTGGTTACTTATGGTTAAGGTTAGGGCTGGGTGGGGGTTAAGGTCGTCATGCTGGGATTAGGGTTTTCTCCATAGAAATGAATGGAGAGTCCCCACAAAGATATAATTACAAACCTGTGTGTGTGTGTCTTTCTCAGAAAGGTTGTACAGATACATGGTCAAAAATAGAAAAAGAAGACCCTGGTATTTTGGCTCTATATGTAACGCGCACGGCTGTTTGATGCTTATAGCGTCATCTCTGTTCTTCTGCGCATGAAGCCAGCATCACTGCCTTTCATTTGAAAGCCACATCTTCCACGACCTGTACCTACCTGCCCCGGCACATCCGCCTCCTTGGCAGGCGGGATTCATTCATCCAACATGGGTCAGTCTCCCTTTAAGAATCACGCTTTGCTGTGTCTTTTTAGGGTATCTCATTAGGCTTACTGTCAGACATATACTAATACCTCAGGGATCTTTCCCACCAATGCCTCTTCTTTCTCCATCTGCCGCTCCTGTTATATGTCCACAATATGAATATTGCCATCCATCCATCCATCCATCCGTCCGTCCAACTGCTTATCCACTACAGGATCACTGTGACCTGGAATCTATCCCAGGATGCAGAGGGACAGCCTGGATGGGATGCCGGTCTGTCGCAGGGCACATGCTTGGACACATTTTGATCAATTTGTTTTCACCTTAAATTTAATTCTGAGAGTCTGTGTATATGGGGTAAAATGAGCTGTCACGCTGAAATGAACATGGGTTTCATAGTACCGTTCTAAGCCAGATTCAAAATCTATCTGTGGGTCTTGTGGTGCGCTCTGTGTTGTTACATATGTAAAAAAGAAAACTCAGGCAGTGTAATTAATTTAAATGATCAATATTGATTTTTTTTTGCAGGGAGTCCTTCTTTCAGCACAGAGGTAGCCTGTTCTACAGGAATACATGATATAGACACAAGTACACGTTCACAATCTCTGGTCATTCGGCTCTTTGGATTGGTTGGGTGGGGTTACTTTTTCCTGCACTCATGCCAACAACAAGTCAACTAGGAGACAATTAAGCAGTCCGTTAACATTCAGTTAATTGGCTGTTTTTGATGTAATTGGTCTTTGGGGGCGGGGGGGGGCCCGATTGACCAATTCTATTTGATCTGCAACCTTTTACAGCCATCCAGCTTCCAGCTGTGCATCCTAGTCGGGGTCATGGAGGGACTTTTACGTTTAAAAATGAGATTTTTAAAGGGAACCTTAAAACTGTTTACATGCACATAGAGCTAAATAACACACGGAAGCAAAGAGGAAAAACCGGAAAAGCTTAATAGATCACCTTTAAAGAATTATTTTTGGAATAAAATGATCATTTTACACTTTTAAAATAAAAAACTTTACATAAATGTTGACATAATTTACATAATTTTGACATGTTTGTGCAATATATTCTATGCCATTATTCTCAATTAAAAACAAGGATGTAAACGTGGTTTCGTAAACATAGCCAGTCATAGCTATTCATTCGTGAAATATCACATCAATCCATCTTCCAGCCATTTATGGAGTATTGGGTCACGTAGAGCTCGTCCCAGGAGACTCGAACGACGTCCCATCCATCACAAGACAATTTAGAGCCCGTGTGCTTCTGGACTGTGGGAGGAGTCTACAGCAACATAAGGAGAGATTCGAACACCACATGCATATCGTATGCTGTTTTGTTTCAACGTTTAACCAAATAAACTTGCATTTGTTTTCTTTTCATTTACTGCTATTTAGTTACTTAGAGTAACGTACTCATTCAGTGACAGTAGTTATTTATTTATTCATCATATCGTATTCATATTCGACGTATGACTTTTCTACCTATGATGGGTTCTTCGGCACCTGTATAGGGTTGTTCTTTTTTCATGATTAAATTGCATTGATTAAATTGCAATTTATTAAGTGAGTGGAGGCTAATTATCTGAGTGTGTAGCAGGGTTTATGTTTCAGGAATTACATCTAGCACTTTCCATGTATTAACCGCGGGGTTAGCCCGGGCCTTGCATGAATCGCGGGGCTAGCCCGGGCCTTGCATGGACCGCGGGGTTAGCCCTGGCCTTGCATGAACCGCCAGAAGCTGGCAGGAGGCTCCCTCCCCCTCCCTCCCCTTACTCCAGCTCCCCCAGTTCATTCCTACTCAAGCCGCTAACACCACATACTCAGAGCCATATGGGCAGGTGTTTGGTCATGGCCCGGCGGGTCAGTCCCGGGATGCCGGTCAGGTTGCGGCCCTAAATCGAGGTCAGATTTCATGCAGCTGGGCGACGGGAAAAACAGCGTCACCACGCTGCACGAGCGAGCTCCGTTTGACGCAGGGTGGCTCCATGCTCAGGATGCCTACGTGGGGGTGGGGGTGGTAACGACTCCCATTCATCACCCCACTGTGGCCGTCATTGCAAAATGATTTAGGTCTTGAAGTAAAATGAGTCTGAGTTGGAGGAGCATCCTGAAGCAGCTTCTGTAAGGCCGAAGAAGCAGGAGGGAGGTCTTGGTGGACCGTATGAAATCAGCAGACTATTTATAGTACCACCATCTCACACAAGCCCGCTTGCCGGGGATCAGCAGATTAATGTTGGGATCACGGCTCCGTCTCCGGCCACGTGTCCCAGCGCTAGGAGCTTGCACCCCCTTCTTACTGTCTCGTTTCAGATCTGTCCTGACATTAATGGCAGGCTCCTTATCCTCAAGCTGATTTCTAACATAGAAAACCTCACTGCAGACGTGTGTGTTTCTCTAGTGCTGTTATAGAATATTTCTTTATTGTTTTGTTAATTTTATGTGTGTTTTATGAAGACTCTTGTATCAGGGTATTTTTATATGTAACAGTTTATTAACCCAAAAGTGTCAGCGGAGCCATTCGGTGAAAAATCAGGTGTCTGAAATTTTATGCTCCACCTTGGATTGTTCCTGGGTTCTGTCCAGGATAAGTGGATCTGTGATTTGACATGTGGGTTATTTATTTCTGTAATATCAATCCATCTTCTCGCCGGTTTGGGTCATGGGGGGCCTAGAGGTAGCACAGGGTTGGGGAGCACTGACCTGTCCCTCCAGGATTTTGCGGTTTTGCAATCGCAGAAATAAAACGCATAATCAAGCCTACTTCACAATATTTGCAATATAAGGATCAATAAATTTTTCAGGTTTACCACACAGAATAATGATTTTCAGCAAGATATGACCAAATCAACAGGCCGCTTGCCTGTTGGACGGTGATGTCATCGCAGTGCACGTGCAAGTGTGTTTTCTGCTAGGCTACACTGCAGGGAAGATGAGCACAGATAGCACGTCTCATTTACCAACAAGTTGAGGCATTGTATCTGGATAAGTTGAGGCATTATATGGAGCACAGATGAACAAAATGAACATAAAGCAAACCGTGGACACATGAAACAATTTTTCTGCCGATGTATTGGACTGCACCAGAAGTTGGGTTAACTCACAGCTACACTTCTGTAGATGCTAATCAGCCTTTAATGATGCAGACACAGGGCCGGGGCTCGGGGAAAAATATGGGATGCTTCTCAATATACAAACTTGATGGGACTTGTTTTCCTGTGTACCAGTTTTACATCATCTTCCATTGCCAAAGATCAGTTCCAGTAGTCAAGAATAGAAGTATGGGGGACAGTTAAAATCTCCAGGTGATGTTCTTGCCCTGCCCCAAATATCAATGATGCATCTGTCTCATCCTCGCCAGACGAGAACAATCCCATGATTCACTGTGACCCAAGTTCGTTCTTGGGAGGCAAATTAACAAGACTGCTCTTGCTAAGACCACAAGTACGATCCTTGCATTCTTGGCGTTGAGAAACACCCACAGTGACGAGGTGAGTGCCAGCAGCAGACCAAGGGTGTTTCTCAAGATGTGTACTTGACCGTACTTGTGTTCTCCTATGATCACTTTGTGTCATCTACTTTGCGCGAAGACCAGTTCCAGTATTCAAGTACAGAAGTACAAAGGATGGTAAAAATCCCCAGATGTCGTTCTTGCCCATCCCCAAATATCAAGTGTGCATCTGTTCCATCCTCGTGATTCAATCTCGTGATTCATTGCCCAAGTTTGTTCTTGGGAGGCAGAGTAGCAAGACCGCTCTGAGCAAGACCAGAAGTATGATCTTTGCGTTCTTGTTAATGAGAAACACCCCAGACGTGTTGTGGTCCTCACAACGTCACACAGGAACCTGTACCGTAAACAGACTAATAGACGATTCACCCTGATTTTTATTTGCTGCTTATGTTGAATTGAGAGTTTATTTTGCTAATACTTAACTAACTTGAACCAAAAGACAGAAACCGAGGCCATGGTTCTTGAATTAAGAAAAAAATTTTACATGAGCACTGAAATGTCATATAAAAGAAATATTCATTCATCGCATTCACATGTCCTGTTGTGGGGGGTCTGGGGCCTAACCTTGGGGGCCACAGACACAAGGCAGGGAGCAACCCAGGATGTGGCACCAACCTATCACAGGACACACTCACACACACCTACAGGCAGTGTATCAACTCCAGTTAACCTCAGCATGTTTTTTGGATTGTGGGGGGAAACCCCATGCTGAAACATGTTAAACATGCAAACTCCACACATGGAGCCATGGCAGAGAGTCAAACGCAGGTTTCCGAGGTGTGAGGTAACACTGCTAACCACTACGCCACCATGCCACCCCTAAAACGGGAATATACAAGTAATTAATAGTAAATAAATAATTACATATCTCTTTCTTCACTGGTAGTAGTTTAAAAAATCCCTGAACTCGAATTTTGGCCAATTTATGCAAATATTCCTCAAATAAAGCTCATAGAACTGCACAAGTTGCGTTACAAATTTTGAGAGAAGCCACCATGAAATTAAACATTTTTGGGCCGCAGCAATCGGCAAAAAAATATCATAGATTACTGGGCATTTGACATACAAAACATAGCCTAACTGCATGCGAGGGGATTACATGCAAACCCCACACAGACTGAGCAGAGACAGGATTCAAACCCCTAACCCTAAGGCAACTGGGCTACCCACAGAGCCTGAGCATTTACAGCTCTGAGTACACTGCTAAGGTCCAGCAGTGTCTCAGCCTGCATGAACATGCCTGTATTTCCCTGCCCGGGCAACTCGTAGGAAATCAGCCTGTGAAATGCATGCCGGACCTGCGCTCACGCATTTGGGGTTAAATTCGACAGGTGAGCGTTTTATTTTCTCTGATGCAGTTTGAAACTATAGGGTGTGTGTGTCCCTACCTTCGCCAGCAGTGAGAGTCAGAAAGCACTGGCCATTATATGCTGGAGCAGAGCTACTCTGTGAATAAAGATCGCGCAAACCGTGTCACTGCCGTGGGTAAATACATTGTAGTGGATAAGCAGTTATAGATAGACTGGTATCCTATCTAGCATGGATAGAACAAGAGGTTCTGGTCCCCCCTGACAAAATATCACCCCCACCCCAATCACTTAATTTTTTATATATATAATATACATATACGTACATACACATATACACACACACAATGGCCCCTGTAATGTGCTGGGCCCACTGAATCTGCCAGGGTATCCGTGCCCCTATTGCACCCCTGCCATCCAGGGTGTGCCCTGCCTTGTGCCCTGTGCTTCCTGGGAAAGACTCCAAGCTCAACCCTGTATGGGTTAATTGTTGATGGATGGATGAAAGGATGGATAAAACGAAAAATAAGAAATGTGCATCATTTGTGTGCAAAACCCTGACATCTAGAAATGGTTAAGCTTTAGTTGTGCTTTTTTGTTTAGATTGCATTTGAAGTGTAAGTCCTTGCATTGGTCATGGTGGGTCATTGCGACGTCGGCCTGCTCTGAGCCGTGCGCTAAGCTAACAGCTGTCGCTTCGGAGCCTGGGCTGGTGCCTCCCTTTCTCCCTCCTCTCCTCGGCCTGCGAGCAGCCTCGTGTTTTCACCTCATGAAGGTAATGCACTTTCACCTGGGTATTTAATTCTACTTTTCCTGGATAACTGGAAGAAAAGCTCCTTTTGATATGTTTTTCCTCATTTGCTCCCGACCCGAACTCGCGGATCGCGGCTGCCGTCAGGGACAGATGGCCGCAGTCGGATGGGGTTGGCACCAGGGCTAGACACGCCACGTAAACGCTCTCAGAAAGCAGGACCTTGGAGCTTCCTGCCCGCCGACATGTCCCGCATCTGCCCAGTGCCTCGGAGCATTGGGACACCCTGTTCCCCTCCCTCTGTGTGCGTCTCTCCTGTCTGAGAGGCAGCGATATTGTATCCTCTCTGAGTGGCTGCTGCACAGGGAAATTTAGCTGTTGCTGTGGCCTCTCTGGCCAGATGGTGGGAGCAGAAAAACCATCTCTTTAGCCATCTCTTTGTGTCTCACTGTCTTTAAAGGGGAGTAGATTGAGAAATTGCCCCCACTGAGCATAACATTTCAGAGACATTTCGCCAAAGTGTCTTTGCAGGTGCCTCTGCTTGTAAAGTACCAGTCAAAAGTCTGGTTTTAATGCATTCATCTGTATTTCAGCTGTGCAATTCACCTTATGGGAAAAGGCCTTGAGATGATCAAATAATGCAAATCAGCCATATGTCTGTGCGCAGGTCCACATTTGTACGGTTTGAGAACAATGCTCGGGTTCTGCTGAATTTCTGAAAATCGACAGAACGATTCATAGAAGGACGCCAACCTGCACAAAACACAGAGGCCACGTTGCCATTAAGCATCATGGACCTTGAAATGCCGGTGGCTTCAGTTTATTGCACGTATTCTTTTTTTTATGAATTTACGCAAATCTGTAACTTTTCATGCCATGTTCCTATATTTTTTGTTTGTTTTTTGGTTTGCATGGGCTTTGACGGTTAGGGGACTCTTATATGCCTCTATGATGTTTGCATGTGGTGCTACGGTGTGTGCATTCCGCTGTCCTGAGTTGTCCACTGTCTCCATTTTTGCTTGGCTTGCATGGGGAGCTCGGGCTGTGTGGCCTGGCTTATCCTCTTCCTGCGGAAAAGCCTAAAAATCCCGCTTTCCAGAATGTTCAGAAATCAGTGGTGATATCTGTCATTGGGGGTCCTTATTGCCTGTTGCTCAGGTTACCGCCTGTCTGCCTTGCTGAAGCAGAGAGGTACTAATGTTGGGTCTGAATCCCAGAATGTTTGCCGGATAGTAAATATTCAGAAGTGTGTGTGTGGGAGATATTTTTAAAGTCGGCTAAGCAGATTTGGCGGCAGAAATGTGTGGTTAAAGTTGCATGTCAGAGATGACCCTTTCTTGGTTGGGGATCTGTTTTATTTGGGGGTTGGGGGTGGGGGGAGCTGAACCACACATGAGTCAAACCACAATATATTTCAGCAGTTAGCATGATTTAGATGCTAAAAGAGCCTTACAATGATGATTCGTGTGCATCTGGAGTGCTTTTGTAATGAAGCCTGGTCTTCAAGGTCAGGTGTGCGGTGCAGCTCCCGTAAGTCATTATCCAGGTGAGGACCGTGGTGGGTCAGAGGCCCAGCCTGCACATTGCCGCGAACAGGTTCAAATAGACCTCCGAATAATTTTATATACTGACTCTGGTGGCGTGAAAAACATGCAGATTTTTTGTGTTTTGATCCTTAGATAAATCCTTCCAGAATATTCAAGGTTATTTGCCCTGGTTGCGCAGCTGCTATCCAGTTGGATGCGTGCTGGTTTCCTTAAGTCATACTAAAAACTGCTTCATACTTCTTTGCATGCAGACCTGCACATTCGCATATGATGCGATTGACATAAATACGCATTATCTGCGGTGTAACGCTTGTTGCACCAAGGATTTATGCCACTAGCCACGCTGGTTCTTACCCCTTCACTGCTGTGGAATGTTGTCCTTTCCTCCCATTCTGCACATGTCCGTAGTTTTTTTTTTCTTAAATAAACTGTTCAGCCATAGGACATACTTTCCAAAATGACACTTTAAAAGATTTTGAGGACAAGGTTCCTTCATGCATTTTAAATAATACATCCTCTTATGAGAGATGCAAATTACAGGCCTTGTTTTCAGATATTTGGATTTATGAATGGAGTGTTTTCCCAAAATGTATATTAATGAAAAATTCTTCCTCATTATTCCAAATGGCTATGATCTATTGTGAATAGTGATAGAACATGTGTGCATTGTGCTGGGCCTGAACACCCCCCCCCCCCCCCCACTCTGCAGATCATCGAGCTGAGTCACATCCAGATCCCCATCATGCTCATGCCAGATGATTTCAAAGCCTACGCCAAGATCAGGGTGGACAACCACCTCTTCAACAAGTGAGTGTGCTCTCCGGCCCCCCGCTGATTCTGTGCACTCCGGCCCCCCGCTGATTGTGTGCACTCCGGCCCCATGCTGATTCTGTGCACTCCGGCCCCATGCTGATTCTGTGCACTCCGGCCCCATGCTGATT
>JAODJX010000001.1:23689249-23700442 GCA_026776945.1 Isichthys henryi
CACCCTTTACCTGACTGGTTTCTGGTCGCTCCCAGTGTCTCCTGCTTCACCTTATTCTTGTTTACTGCTGTCTTAGAATTTTTGAACCTGGAAGCAACCTGCTGCTCAGCCCATCCTTCTGCCAGCAGGACCACGATTAAACCAGGATTTAAAAATGCACGTTTAAAAAAACATTTATAGAGTGGTGTCTTATTTTTTTTTCACGAGCTTGTATTCTGTGCTTATGATGGTTACCTCCCCCCCCACATGTGCTTGGTCTCCATGGTGACCTAGATTCTGCACCAGCCTGTTTGGCTCAGCACTTTCCTAATTATTGCACTAGTTCCTTGCTCCCTTCGCAATGGCACATTTACTCCCCGGGGGGGGCTTCTCCTTTCCCTCATAAGATATTTAGGAAACGTTTAGCCGATTGCCCTGAATTGTAATTTTTGTTTATATGTTCATATTTTTTCACCTGTTTAAGTCATGCACTCGTACAGGCTTCAGAATGGTAGTAATTGTCCCGCCCGATCGTCCGCTCCTTCCGTGTGCCACACCCCCTCATCTGCCCCGTGTGGATTCCCCGTGTTTACCAGCTGTTTCCTGTTATTGTCATTAGTCCTATGTATTTAAGTCTGCGTTAGGTATGTCTTCCCCAGTCCGGTTATTGAAGTCTTCTGTCACTCTTGTGCTTTGCCTCGCATGTTCCTATAATAAATCCCTCGTTCCCCGCTTCCTCGTCTCCCTGCTCCTGTTTCCCCGGTCGGCGTGCAGGACACTAATCGCCATAATGCATAAATGAGTCTCCATTTTGAAGTCTGATTCAAAACACTGTCTAAACTTACAAAGTGGTATCAGACATTGCAGAAGGGCTTCGATTGCAGCTTTTGTAGCTCGATTTTTCAGTGTCACGAAGGTGAGGATTTCCTCAGACTTTCCATCTTTGGATTAGAAGGTGTGGCTTGGTATGCGATTGCAGAACTTTCCGCATTGGTATCTCTCATCGGAACACTTTCACAGGTAGCCGTCTAAGAAACACCCCTCCCATGTCCTCTCTACCCCAGTTTAAATTAACTTTATCTTGTTCATTCAGCCCAGACCACCTTAAACCCATAAATCTTACTAACCCAAAAAAATTCGGCCTTGTGATACAGAGCCAGACTCATTTTGTTCATCACACACGTCTTTAATTGTTCTTAATGGCATTATGCATAATTTCAATAAGTCATAGTCACTTTTTTTGTGAGAAAAGGACTAATAGGTTAGATTTAACTGATATTTCACAAGCATTTAAATTTTCCCATTTGGTCTGTATGTCTCTGAATTAATCACATTTATGGTGTCTTGTATAAGCTATGGCGGTGCAGAGTTCACCTTCTGGATGTTTCCATGCTCGTTCATTTCAGAAACATTTAAATTAATAATCACTCAGTGTAACCACAGTTGTGCGGTGATGGTGAAACCATATGTCTGTCATGAAAAAATCTTCGGCTCAGACAAGGTGTGGGAAAAAAAAAATGTAGTTGTTGGTAGGGTTAGGGGATGTTTGTCACACAGGAACAGCAAAGCCTCCTTGCGTCCCGCACCATTTCCCACAGGTGACAGCAATCCTGAAGTGACCAAAAAAGCGGGATGAATGTGTCACGGTAAATCGATAGATTAGTGTCACCAATTTGTCCCGAGAATCGCTGACCTATACCAGGTGCTGGATGAGTCATTGTAACTTGTATTAGAAATTCATAAGTAGTGGAGCGTTTGTATATTAAAAATAGCAAAGTATTGTTTATGACAGATTAAAGAGGAAAAATGTCTTGTACTGGGAGCAGTAAACGTGGTTTTCCTGTGTTAGGTCTCGAATTCGGTTGTGGTCTTGGGAACCATGTTGTGTGTGCATGTACAGCTATCAGATGAAGGTCCCGGGTTAGTCTGTATGCTCCCATCACCAGAGTAAGAGCAAACTGAACACTTTGCAGAGGTCAACATGCCCGTAAAGCATAATCAGACGTTGTCCACTGCCATCACTGAACAAAGGTCAAGACGAACTTCAGTTAGGTAGCTCCACAGCACCCTCTATGGTCATGCAAGGTACAGCAAGGCATGTACACTTTGCAAGTTTTAAACAGCTTGTGTATTACACATATTAAAGAGAACATGGAATATATATTTCAGAGAAGCTGAACAGCTGTCCATTGTGGAAGGAATTTAATCTTGACATCCTTCCGTTACTTTTAGGCCAAAGAACTCCCGACATACAAAGACAATGACTTCATCAACGACGGACAGAAGGTGTACATCGACGAAAACAGCAAGAAGATGTTCCTGGAGAAGCTGAAAAGGGATGTGGAGGTGAATGTGGCACCCGGGGATAGGCGGGGCTTATGTAGAATATAGAGACCCCCCCCCCCCCCATATCGGATATTTGTATGAGCTGTTGCACGAGGCTGAGCAGAATGCAAGCAAACGGGGAGAAGGGGTTTCCGTTTCCATCTCTGTCGGTGTGCAGCAGCCCGTAACTCTGCAAAAACCTCCAACCTCTGGAAGGGCAAATGTCTGCCTGCTTTTGAGAGGCTGCCTCCGTCTCGTTGGTCCTCAACCTAACATGGTGCAGATGTAGCAATGTTGGTGCGAGTCAGTTACTTTGAGAAAAACAACGCGCAAATGACACGAGGGTGTACTTGTTTAAATAAGTGTGTAATTACATCGCAGTTTACTTAGCACTGATTTCCCTGCTTCAGTTCCTGGCCCAGCTAAAGCTGATGGACTACAGCCTTCTAGTGGGCATCCATGACGTAGAGCGAGCGGAACAGGAGGAGGTGGAGATCGAGGACAACGATGGGGAGGAGGAGGGGGAGAGCGACGGCGGGCTCGTCAGCACCCCCCCGGACAGCCCCAGCAACACCCTAGACAACAACAGGGTGTTCGGCACTGGGGAGTTCGACCCCAACATCGACGTTTACGCGCTGAGGAGTCATGATAGTGAGTCTGACCGCCGTGTCGCTGTACAGGCACGGTGCGTGTAATGGACTTGCTCACGCACGGCCTTCACTGGACACGGTTACCGACATGTTCCGGGTGGGATGTTGAAAAGACCCAAGGGAGGCAGGTGTGGGAGGAAGGATTAGCAACTGGAGGTGGAATGGATGTAGGGTTAACAGGAGGGAGGAAGGAATGGGGGGTACAGGAAGATGAAATGGATATTTGGCCAAAGGAAGGGCTGCAGCTGGGGGCGGGTATAGGCATCGCTGTCTGAGCACGTCTTCACCCCTCGCACTTCAAGACAGTGATGCTCCTCCCCTGTAATAGTCTTTCATGTCCATTTAGCCTGGTCCCTGTGGACCAAACGTTTATTGGGAACTTGTGTGGTGTGGATCATCCATCTCTCTCCTGGTAAATGATTTATATAGTCGTATTATTTTGTGGCATGAGAAGCAGATGTACCGGGTGCGAGACTGAGAGCACAGCTGAGGAATGTGTGCATGTATGTGTGTTGTATTCAGTAACCATTTTAAATGGTGACCTAACTAAACATTCATGTCATGTAATTTATTGTAAACATCTGTGGTGTGTTTTTTGTGCAGATGCCCCAAGGAAGGAGGTGTATTTCATGGGGATCATCGACATCCTGACGCACTATGACGCGAAGAAGAAGGCGGCGCACGCAGCCAAGACGGTCAAGCATGGGGCGAGTATAAAATATAGAGCTGATTACAATAATAAACGCATGAAACTTTGATGAATGACCAGGGCCAGCGAGACTGTTTCTGCTTTCCTGGTACGTGTCGGTAGAAACACCGTCCGGCTTCGCAGGTGTTCGGAGCTCAGCTTGCACTCTGTGGATTCAAGTTTCTGTTAGTCCCCCCTCCCCATGTAAAAATTACATGCTGCATGATACTTAACCCGCTATTTCCTCTGTACAGGCAGGGGCTGAGATCTCCACGGTCAACCCAGAGCAGTACTCCAAGAGATTCTACGACTTCATCACCACAATTCTTTCGTAGCCCCGGCAGTGAGGGCAGGGTTGGGGGGTGGGGTGGATATGGCCTGGGAGATCTGGTAAATGCACATACCGTTCACCAGTGGGGGGGATTTTCTCTCTCGCCGACTGCAGTCGCTATTTGTTTACATTTTTTTTTTCTGGGAATGGAAGCAGTATTTCCCCCCCCCCCCTTCATGTTGGTGTTCGTTCATCATTTTCTCCAGTATCCCAGCTGTGTGTGAATTCTGTTACATTTGTTCTGCAGTGAAATAAGAGATTGGCCTTAGAGGGTGGTAGAGGGAGGAGTGCAAAGGCGAATACCAGGATTTTTAGGGGGAACTGGACAGAGAAACATAATGTTGGAGACATTGTAGTGGTCAGTCAGGAGGGGACCTCCGACCCGCATAACTACAATACTCCTGTGATGCTCTCCTCCACCAGTGCTGTAATATCGAGCGACGCTTGCTGGGTGACATTGTGTGGTCTCTAGTGGTGAAACGTCTACAAAGAAAGTCCTTAACCCACTTCCAGTGGCTTCGCGTAACTCCCGCACGTTCACGGTGGTCTGCGTTCCTGGGATGACCAGAGCTTCGGCAGGCAGAATCCGCGGCACTTTGAGATAACTTGCTCTGGACCACTGTGAGAAAGATGTTTACTCTGGTAGAATCAAGACAGAATACATCTCTCTCTCTCTTTTGTGCGCTATGATAAATGGCTTTCAGCAAAATGACTGAATTTGTAGCCCTACCCCCACAAGACAGAGAATCTCTTTCTTCTGGTGTTACAGCATGGAGCCGTCTTGCTCTCTGTAGACTGAATGAACACTTTGCTTTTCTGTGTGCGTCTGTGTGCGCGAAGTGTATGTGTTGCACAAGTACAATCCCAGCAGGTCAACTTCATTTTACATCTGGCTTTGTTTTGAGTTTTATATATAAAGTATTTTACGATACATTGAGCAGTTTAGAGGCCGCATGTTTTATATGTTTGACCCAGGGCCTTAATCGATTACTAATTGATTTATTATTAATTTAATTGTCCGGTGATCATTTCAAGGACATACTGACCCTGAGGGGGAAAGACTGAAAATGAAAACAAACCCGCAATTTGTATATTTGCACATGAAAAAAGTCACAAACCTTTTATGCAGCCGACTTATCATTTATGAAGGGAACTGCAAACAGCGTCTGTTATACAAATATTTTTGCGATCGTGCAAGACGTCCAGTAACAGGCTACGAGTTAAATATGCTGTATCCTTAACCCTATTCGGGAGCTTCCACGTGGTAGCTATGTTTGTGTAGATATATAGAGTATAAATACGGATATATTTTTACATTACTTTTTAATCAAAAACAAAACAAAAAAAAAGGTATGCAAGAATTTTTAAAGTACCTTGTAGCGTAAGCTCAAAGGTTCTGCTAAAATGAAGGATGTCATTGTATTAATTTAACCCCTAAGTATTGTATGTTGCCTGTAACCCACATTTCATCTTGTGCTTATAATTCAAAAGCATTTGCTTATTAATTTCCGTAAGCGACAGTATTAACACGCTTGACGTGTTCTCTTTAGAGTACAGGGTCCAATAAAAGATCAAATGTTTTATAATGTGTTTTTAATGTATGCAGTACACTGTGCGAGAGGCGTGCCTTTTCCTTCCGATTTTAGTTTTATTTTCTGAAAAGCGATTATTTCAGAATGGATTTAAACTATGAAGCCATTCATGCGCAGTTGTTTTTTAATACGTCAGTGATTCACCGTAAGTCATAATTGGTTTTAATATCGGGAAGCCATCGGTTACATTCTCTTTGGATACTGGCTTGCTTTGCAACACTGCCCAATAAATATGGCGCCGGGCATTGCTGTGTTTTACCCCTGTCCTAATAGAAATCAGTGTTACATTTACTTTTTTTAAGTAGCTGGTCGTATTAAGGTGATCAACGCGGGGGTGAGTTTGTCCTCTGTTACCTTCTGACCGATTTCAGGCAAATGGACATCAAACCACGATCCCGCGAGCTGTTCATTACTTGAACATGGGAGTTGTTTTACTACGTATTAACATTGTTTTAATAATTGTATCCTACGATCAGGTTGTTCGACATTTTCAGGCCATGATGACATTTGTTTTCTTGGTCGGTTTGGATGAGGTCACCTGACCTGTTTCTCAAACGTCTTCTACAGCTTGTGGCGTGTTTTAGTTGCTTATTAATTCTGCCAAAAAGACTGATGACCGATGTTACCTGGCTTCATTTAGCTTTGTCTGTTCGTTAAAATACAAGGCAAACTTGAGAAAGAATGTACAGCTTATTTAAAATATTGAAAAAATGTTTTTTTTTTTTTTTTATTCTAATCAATGATTGTGTTTAATTATAAAAGCGAATGTGCGTGTGTGTGTGTGTGTGTGTTTTTTTAACCTACAAGATAAAGCTTCGGTGATGCAAGTATGTTGTGACTGAAATACTTTAAAATGGTAAAAATCATTTGTATAAGAATAACTTGCTAACTCAGTGCTTATGCATATTTGTCTGTCGATCGTGTCGTATTTGTACTTTGAGTAAGGCTGCCTGTTGTACGCTGTAGTACTAATATATAATACCCCCAACACATAAAGCTCAATAAAACTAAGTACGTTGTCGGTCTTTACATTTTTCTGGTCGTCTATACTACATCCTGTTCTGCTGCATACTACTGTACTTCGCCTACTTTGTTGCTTTGTTAGTGGTTTGCTAATTCGGCGCCCCCTCAGATGACGGCGCCCTAGGCGGCCGCCTCTGTCAGCAGCATGTTTTTACCGGCCTTGAGTCAAGATTTAATTTAACCTTCAGAAAGTAGCCTTTTTGTGTGTGTGTGTGTGTGTGTGTGTGTTAGACAAGGGTCTTTGTGTATTCGTGTAAGTGTCATTTCTCGTGTTGTTTTAAATGCTGTTTATTACTGCAGTAGCAATTTTACGAGGATACACTGTTATTTTACAAGATCTATGTATTAGGCGCATGTTTTACGCGACAGCATATATCATACAGGCGCACTTTATTCCCTTTTTCCCGCAAATGGCCATTGGTCATTGCAAGTCTGACAGCAATATAAATAATGAATATATTACACAAATTTTTCTCTTGTTCATATATGGGCCTAAGGAATTATAACGGAACTGTGACCCAGGCGCGCCAGTTACTGTAGGAGGCGTTTATTTAAATACCATACGTGGGCCTATTTCTAAAAATAAGATGACTTATGGTGATTTAAACAGGAACTGCTGACAATTTTGATCGGAGGTGAATTGGGTTTGGTTTTCTTGGGGCAACACCACCACTCCCATTGGATTACGTTGTTCGTGAAAGTCAGTCTTTTGGTAAGTATACAACCACCCAGACGCAGACTGCTGTGATATTAACGTGGAAACACACGGTTAGTTAACTAACCGTTTCAACATTGCTATGAATTTACCCCTCACATATAAATTCCTTGTCCGTATCGCATTATTATTATTGCTTGCTTGTTTGTTTTTCTGATCCTGTTACTCTAGAGGAACGCTTCGAATATGGGACAAGTGGGGTTATATTAACCATGTGTTGACCATATAACAGTGTTTATACTCTGGAACAACCTGTTAAAGGTCTACTTTGAACGACTCTCAAGTTTTTACTACAAGCTAGGCATAGGCTACACTCGGAGACTTAATTGTTACTGGGGCTGTACCTTGTACATTTAAGGTACAGAATTGGACTCTGGGGTACATCCCAAAGGTACAGACAGCATTATTGTACCATCAATGGCACATAAATGTTCCTCAGAGTCCATTGTTGTACCTTAAAAGGTACGAGTACCTACAGCTATAGAGTACTGGTAGATCCTTGAGGGTGCAGCACCAGTGACCATGATAGGTACACATTTTTGCCATTTTTACCTCAGATGGTAAGAGAGACCGAGGCATGCTGTCACACATATAATTTTTTCCAGAATTTGTAGAAAACCTTGCCGAATGGTCATAACCATGCTAAAAGAAAGATAAGGGTTTAATGCACAGTTCAATATGCGTTGTATATTCATTTATTGATTTAATTGTACAATAAATGCACAACTGTGTTTTGCGACAACGTGTCCCATAATGGAACATATTATCACACGCGAGGGGAAGCATTGAATGGGTGCTTAAGCTAACCATCAAGCTACAAGCTATTCTGGATGACTAACATATAGGAAAAATAAAACTATACGAATTCACTGAATAGTTTAGACTTGCTCAAAAGCAACACTAGAGAACATTTACAACTATAGAACAATTAATACAGTTAAATATCCCATATTTATATAATTATTTCATTAAAGAAAGAAATATGCTTAACCCTGTTTCGATTGGAGGCTTTGTGTTAATTAAAAAGGCTATTGATCAAAAGGGCAATAATACACGCGGCAACGGCATATTTGAAATAACTCATTGACAATATCGAATTAGAAATAATTCAATGCATTTCATATATATCGTCAGATGGCCAACAAGGAGTGTCAATTAAACAACGCACTGAGTCTCCTATTAATATGTGACAACTAAATGCGCCAAACACGCTGTCATGCTAACTTCGCTGCCATGCTATTATGACTGAAGTAGGTAAGTTATTTACATTAAAACTAAATAAATCCCTCTGTTATACATATGAATCAGTTTTACAATTAACCAAACAGTAGTGTGTGTGTGTGTGTAATATAAGCATGTGCTGATTTTGAGTTTGAGAAAACAGTTGCTGATCAAATACTTAAACATAAAAACGATTTTTTTTTTATACGATTGGTCAAAATGATAGTATATGCAGTAAGCTCAGCGTAGTGTTTGTCTCATGTAAAAAATGTGCACTATTTTTTTCTGTAGCAGTATTTCTCACCAGTACGCTGTTGTCACTGAAAAAATTGCTCTGTGACAACTCGCCTCTCACAACTCCCGTAGCTCTTGCTACTATGTGACATTTCAGGAATATCAATTACTGTATAGATGACTTTCTGGGACATTAAAACCAGTCTAAAACTTGTGCAAAGTACTACTGGTACTAATGAATTCAATGATTTCGAATTACAACTTTATACCATAACGACTATAATAATTAAACGTCTTATAACGAACCACTAGTGAAATGTACGATTTACACGTTTAACGGTTGAAAAAACGCATTTGGCAATGAAATTGGATTTCGGATACTTATTAAATGTATTGCCTCCGGGATAGGCTCCGGATCCCCCGCGACCCAGTAGGATAAGCGGTTTCGAAAATGGATGGATGGATGGATGGATGGACAAAATGTTTTATAGCAATTTTGATTGACGCAGCATTAATAACGAGACAAAAATAATAATGCCAAGGCTGTTCGCAGATGGCTTGGCATTACTGAAGCGATCAGTTTCAAATTTAAAAATCAGTGCAATTTCAAATGAAAAATTATAAGTTTCACTGGGTAATTTGATTCCGTTTTATGTTATCGCGGCCACATCTATGAAAGTAGCTGTGATTAAAATGATTAAATTTGTGATTAAATTGCATCGTTATTGTCAAGCGATGCGTTAGAAAGTAACACTTATTCGTCTCCACCGCATAGACTATTGTTACAATACAGATTATTTCTGAAAGAAAAATAAAATTTCGATTGATCATGCACGGGCTGTGTCACCGACAGAGGGCCACACAGAGCAGAGGCTAATCCCAACGCCGGAACAATTTACATAAGCTAATAGGCAAACAGACTTACGGCTGAGCTCGACTTAAATATGACGCCACGACAATTAGTACAATTTCATCAACATTTGGTTAAAACATTCTTCTGGAATAGTCGCCAACGAATGTGTAGGCGACAGGGGCTGATAAATTCTGCATGATAAAATGATATAGGCTATATAAGAGGACTAACATTTCATATACGATAGAAATACATTTAAAAGGTTATTAACCGGTGATGTCAATAAATAACGGCGCCAAACATTAAATGATTATTCAAACCAGGATTCAGAAATGAAGCAGCCAAACAAAAAGAGAGAAAGTAATAACCTACGAAATCGGATTGTCAGGTTATTGATACACATTTATCATTCGGTAATACTATGCCTGTGTTAAATGATTTTATTTTATTTCAGTTATAACTAATAGCGCTGAATTAATTCGTACAAGCAAACATAATTAACCCATAGATACTGCTGTATAATAACGATTATTAATTCTTAAATTGCTTGATTGCTTAATATATCGACCATGCTGTAAATTAATAAGTACATTTGTGGAATGGAGTTTGTGGTTTCTTGCTTAGTTTTTTGAAGAATTTCCATTAACTTCGTGACACTGATCTCACTTCCCATTGTCCTCCCAGCGGAATTTCTGTTGAATTTGCTCCTAGCTGAAGTCAGCTGAGCACCAGATATTCTCAGGTTATGAGTTCATATGATGAAAAGGCGCGTATGATCAGTTATACAGGCTGACTGAGATATAAATGCTGATAAATAAAGGTTTGTCAAGTTTAAACAATTATTCATTTATTAGTTATTACTGTAGGCCAGAATTACATTTCTAATGCCGTTGAATTTAACCAGAATGCTTCATTCTCAAAAGCTTGAACCAAAAACGTATCTTGCTGACAGATCTTGATCGCAAGATTATGGATAATGTTTTATTTCATTGGTGTCCAACTCAAGTAAAAGTACTATCACTTCTAAAATAATGTACTTTGAGTAAAGAACCTTCCCTAAAAACTACTGAAGTAAGAGCAAAAAGGGTCGGCTGTTTAAAAAGTACCCAGACTATAGTGAGTATTTCATAAAATATGTCCATCCTCATTTTTTTGTTAGACACTTGTTTAATACAACATACATTTGAGGGTGAGACAGTATCCCTGGAGCAATGTTGGGTTAAGGGCCTTGCTCAAGGGTACAATGGAATAATCACTCTGCTAGCCGAGGAATTTGAACCAGCAACCTTCTGACCACCAGCACATAGTCACACATCATCCCACAGCCTGCAACATGCATGTAAATAAACTGAAAATGATACAATTTACATTAATTCAGGCTTCCAGCAACTTTACTTCATGAGCCAAAAACAATCAGCCTACAATTTGAATTTGCCCATTTAGACACCTAATACAAGGTACCTTTCTGTTTTTATATATTTTGAAAGGGGCGGCATGGTGGTGCAGTGGTTAGCACTGTTGCCTCACACCTGTGGGACCCGGGTTCGAGTCTCCGCCTGGGTTACATGTGTGTGGAGTTTGC
>JAODJX010000001.1:23703714-23728592 GCA_026776945.1 Isichthys henryi
GTGTGAGTGTGTGTGCCCTGTGGTGGACTGGAATCCTGCCCAGGATGTACCCCTATCCTCTGCTTGTCATAAGCTCCCGCGGCGGGGGGCCGCGGGGGGGGGGGGGGGGGCCAGAAAAGGAGATCGAGTCCAGGAGGATGATGTGAGCAGAAAATGAAAGACAATATGTAGGAGAGGAGGAGAGACATACGAAAATGATTCAAAGCAGGGTAAGAGGAAGGGCAGCGTAAGGAAGAAGGAGAAAGGGAAGCGATAAGACACAACTGTGGAACTTCACTGTAATAGTTAAATATTAGTTAATAGATAAATAAAGGACTCAGATGTTTGGACAGTTACTCTGCTAACCACACTCTCAAATGAATGTGAAATACATATCCCAAGTCAGCGGGCTTTGAATCTGCCCCAGGTGGGTTAAATCCGTGTTGCATAATACAGTTAGAGGTGTCCTCTTATCGGGTCTCTCTACAGCACAGTCTAATTAAAATTCCACTGAAAGTCCTGTTAGGCAACAGAGCAGAACAACAAACTTTTAATGTGGCTTGTCAGTAGCTGTAATGTTCCTTTGATTTGTGATATTAATTTCCAAGGACAGCTCACTGCAAGAGTAATGAGGCATTATGGGATGTGATAATTGCACGACAACGGTGAGCACGGACTCACAAATTATACTCTAGATTGATAGGTTGCAGATCAAAGCCAAGGCTAATAAAATTCAAATTTTACATGCAGACAGATTGAGAACTTATATCACTCAAAAGTTTGGATGTTATTGGTCATAATTAGACATCTGACATCCTTCCAATGAACCAACAGGCACCAGAGAACTCAAATCCAGAAACGTATGTCTTATGAAGTTCATGCTTGGGCCTTGAAGCTCAGTCAAAATCCATAAGGTATGAATGTCTTTCCCATTTCATCTATGAACAAACAGGGTTAGTAACCATGACAGTTTACACACCTGTTTCAGTTCTTCAAAGTGAGAACTCATTTTAAAGATTTCTTGTTTTATTATTCATATCGAAAATAGACTTTTCAAAGCTTGTATGTGTGTATTGCTGCCAGAATAATCCATAGCAGCAGGTTCAGTTTTTGAATGCAATTAACTAATATGTTAAAACCATTTCCTTTCCAAGTATAATCATCTGGACTTGTGTATGACATCATCATATGTTTAGCACAAAAGGGGGTGATGTCATTCAAATGAAAAAAATAATAAAAAATCGAGAATAGACATTATACAACATAAGTTTCATGGAATGTATACATATAAACAAACGCCGGGTATTTAGCTACGTGACAAACCTTAGAGACGATGACGGCCATAGCCAGGCTCTCGGAGTGCGCTGCAACATAGCCCAGCATCATAATCCCCGGCAACCTCACGTTGCCCTGTGAGTCACCAACGGTGTCGATGACGGCGGCCACGCCTCCAGCGTTCACAATCAGCTGGGACAGCTATGGGTGCGAAAGACATTACGTCAATCCACATGTGACACTCCACCACTAAGTATGTAATGTTACATTCTGAGTAAATCCATATATTTTAGTGCAGTCAAATAATCCATCCATCCATCTACCAACCACTTTTCTTTATCAGGGATGTCGAGGGCTTGGAGTGATGGTTTAGTCACATATAGCGGCATAGAAAATGTAAGTCAGTAAAAAAAAAATAATAATACCAAAAAAAATCTGCGATCAAACAGTAAACAAATCAAAACAACAATAAAAAATATTGCAAGGGTAAAAACTTTCATTTTAAAAGTGTATTACTGGAGTATATAATGTACTGAAAGAAAATACAATTAAATTTAAGTATTAATTAAATAAAACCTTCCTGGTATGCTTGGAGCTTACTCTGTCTTGCAACCACTTACCCAGCACAGGATTGCAGAGGCTCTTGGAGCCTATCCCAGACAGCGGAGCAAACAATAGACATGATTACCTGGATGGGAATTCCAGTCCATCACGGGGCACACACTCATGCATACAATCTACGTGCGGTTCAGAGAGTAGCCAATTCAGACGGCTTTGGGATAGGGGGAGGAAACCACGGTACAAGGTGTACTTTATATAAATTATATTTTTCATTAAAAATGCAGCCTGGGCTAAGCTCCAGGCCCCCCAGCAATACTGCACTGGATAAATACTGGGAATATGGAGGCATATTAAAAAACATTAGAATGCAGTATAATTGCTTCACGACATTTTTAATTTTGACAGGCAACTGCCAGATCAGTAAATCATCTGACGACTGAAATAAGTAGGAAAGTTGAATCATGTTTTGTCTGACGATAGAAGGTGTCCAGCAGGGAATCACACGTTTTATGGGGTCAGTCACACGAGATGGTCATTCTTCTACTCTATTTCCCATAATTCCATATCACAACAGACTGAATGATGTCATCTCTTCTAATGCAAGACAAGCTAATCGCTGACTTCCTGGCAGGTTCAGTTAGTACAGGGGCTCCATAAGTGAGTGATCCTAAAGGGAAGTCCAGAGGGGCGGCGTGAGCGCGGCCTTTCTCATCTGAGCAGGAATCCTGCTTCAGCAGAGAAGGGTGGAGACATTGAAGCAAAGGCCCTTTTGTTATGTCAACCAGTCACTCATGTGGGCTTCCTGGAGCTGTCTTGGGGCTACGTCATGTGACCTGCAGTGTGCTTACAAGAACTAGAGAGACCATACGATCTGCCTTCGAGGAGGTATTTGGGATCAGGAAAGGGGGGGGGGGATAACAGCGGTGCCATCATCCCCCGAGGGTGTATGGTGCTGATGTCCCTCACTGGGAAGTGAGAGCTGGCCGGTTACCTCGGGTGTATGCTTAGCGACTTCACGTATCAGTGTGGTGACATTCTTCCTCACGTATTCGTCCGGGTCTTTGAGGCAGGCCAGCGCAGCCGGGAAGACCTCCGCTTCTACCACCATCTCAGCCAGATCCACCGAGTGCTTGGAGATCTGTCCAAGGGCTGAGAAGACCTGGCGCTGGAAGCAAAATTAGGAAATTTCAGATGACCTCACCAGAATAGCGGTTCCGTTCTTCAACGTCTTATTTCCTCTGATGCCACTTAAATTTTGTAGAATTTTCAGTAAATCAAACACCTCAAAATGTGTCTGCCTGAGTGATCCCCTTTCATATTTATCCAGAGCAGTTTGCAGTCTTTAACTACTGATACTGGTGAAGACATTCAAACTAGACATCCAATACAACAGCATCCTGATGCTTGTTACTATGGCCCAGGAGCCCATGTGCTCAACAGCTACAGAAGCAACTGCCTGAACTTATATGATTTAAATTACTTGAAAATCTATCTTTCTTATACAGACTGTTGAAATCTTTAAAAGGAATAACGTAGTGACTCAGTGTATGGGAGATACAGGTGGCTGTGTATCTATGTTGGACCTATGATAGGTATGAGCCATTGGAGACTTCACCTTCAGCTTAGTATCAGGGTTCAGGATCATCTGCGCCAAATGAGCAATAGCTCCAGCGTCCACCACGGTCTGGGCCAGCTCCGGGGAGTGCTTGGAGATGTCACTGAGGGTGGAGGCGGCGATCCTCTTCAGGGCCAGTTCAGGTTCCTGGATGCACAGCACCAGCAGCGGCACGGCCCCCGCATCCACCACCGCCTGGGAGAGCTCTGCAGACCACACCGGAAGCAGGGATGGTGGGGTAGGGGGTGGTGGCGATAAGGGATCAGCCCCCCCACGGTCGAGGGGTGACGGGGAGTGACCCCTGGAAGAAGCCAATTTTTCAAAGTGAAACAGGCAGGCAGAGTGGGGGAAAGATGGGACGATGCGATGGCTAACCCCCCCCATCTTGCCCCACCCGCATCTGCATTTCAGATCAGCCTCTCATCAAGCCCCTGGGGCAGGCACAGGTCAGCCACTGGATCCCATTAATAAGCACAGGACCGAGGAGCTCTGTGCCAACTATGGCTCCCCATGCGAAGGGGAGGGTGTGTTTACATGTGTATGCATCCATCACGCAAGGTCACGCCATCGAAGAACATAAACCACACAGACTGTCCTGGGACTGCCATGTGCAAACACTATGTCCTTATCTGACCGAGTCACTCTTGCGTCATACATATTAAATTTTACAGTTAAAACCACCAATTCATTACAAATGTCATGCGTTTTAAATCACTTTGTTCTTGGGTCAAAGTCTACATTTTCTCAAGAGCTCTCAGGTGTCTTAAGTCTATGAAACATGGTTGCAAAAAATATGACGACAAATGACACGTTTCACATTCCTTTGGTTTGCTTTTTACAGGTTGCATTCTTCCGATCCCAACAGTGACACAGGAAATACAATCTTTTCAGAGCACTGTTATAGATAACGGTAAGCTAATGATACACTTTCGAACAACGCAGTGAATTCAGTGCATATTTTCTATCCTTTAATGCTACTCATAAAACCTTCATCCTTTTGAGAGTAAATCAGCATAAAATAGGAATCATATTCATACACATTAATTTAGTTAAACACACTTTATAGGTGTATAAGTTTAAAGCAGTGGTTTGCAAAGTTTTCAGACCAAGTACCACTTCGAATCAAATCAAAGCAGCCAAACACCACATGGGTGGAAAAAAATCACACTAACCTAAAATCACAGTAACAAATTACTATGATCTTCTTAGGTACCGCCTGGGGGCGCTCCAAGGTCCACTGGTAGTATGCAGCAGAGGTGGAGATTTCAGGTCCAGAGAGTACAAATCCAGACCAGGATTTCATTTCAACCAACCAGCTGAGTACTCTGTGACTGCGACTCTTTATGCTCAACTGGTTGGTAGAAACAAAATCCTGGTCTGGATTTCTACTCTATGGACCTGAAATCTCCACCTCTGGTATGCAGACACAGATTCACAGCTGCTAGCTATGAGTATAAGCCTCGGCTTAGTCAGTGGCCATGTTTTCAGCCCTACCTCCGTTGTGGCGGGCAATGTTGCCTAGTGCCCAGGCTGCTGCCTCCTTCACCCCAGGGTCAAACTCCTCTAGGCAGGCGACCAGGGCATCCAGCGCCCCGCAGTCCACCACGGCCTGTGCCAGCTGGGGAGAGTGCTTGGCCACCGCCCGCAACACGAATGCCGCTGCCTTTTTATAAAACCGCTGCAGATCAGGGAGGAACATGCACAAAAACACACACACACATTAACATCATTGCCATCAGCAACTTCGGTGAGAAACACCAAAAATCTCTCTTTACTAAGGACAGCCAAACAGTAGCCATAGTTACACGGAAAAGGATGATATAGTTAATGATAAGGAATAGTCAGTAATTTCTACAACAAATAGGATAATTTCTACAACAAATAGGATAATTTCTACAACAAATAGGATAGCACACCCTGTATACCAGAGTATGCGAGGACTGTGTTGTTGGAGTGCATGTCATTTAATAGCTACCAATTGACACCAAAATGATTTTAATGTGTGGTAGGGAATGTGCTTTATTCTCGAAGCTCCTTCCAAACAGCTCTGTGTGGGCATCTTACTATGATCCCTGAACTCATGGTACAAACCATTTGCTTTATGAGGAAAAGTAATACAACAGACACTGAAAAAATTACCAAAAATTGACTGACTAAAATAATCACACTGTACAGTGACTTTATTTATAGACCCTACTTCCAGGTGCTTATGCAGCAAAGGGTCGTGGGAAACTATGCCAGGCAGTGTAGGACACAAGGCAGGAAAACACCATAGATAAAATGCAAGTCCATCTAAACTGTACATAGCACACATGCACTATGTATGATTTAGATATGCCAGTTTGCCTTGATGCATGTCATTGTACTGTGAAATGAAACTCCCCAAAAACAGAGAGAGAGAGAGAGAGAGAGAGACCTGTACTCATATCTTTATGGAGACCAGCCATTCACTTGTACTGGCAAAACTATAATACCAACAATGACAACATTAACCCCTATCCAGCCATAACCTTAACCATAAATAACCAAACAAAATAACAAGTCTTTTGGTGTTTTTAATTTTTTGTCAGCAGTCACAGATTTTTATAAAACTGAATTTCCCCTTGTGTGGACCAAAACGTCAAATGTCGTATATATGTCCCCACAATGTCAAAACAACATTTTTTTATCACATTTTGGGGACATATATACATAACCTCAGTGTGGCCCACTAAACCACCAAGCCACTTCTTATTTAATGTTTCTAGGATCATTTATTTCAAGACTAGTCTTACCCAATTTCGCCACTAAACAATATGTATTTGATTTTTAAGTAATAATTAAATGTAGTAATGTGTTGTAAATTGCATTTCTCTGAGTAAGTACTAAAACACAGGTAAAAAAAAGTGTAAATGCGAAACAGTAAGATCACAAGAGATAAGATCAAGCCACACTTTGGATTCAAAAAACCTTCTAAGCACTTTTTTCCTAAGCAGCACATCATAAATTTACTGCAGAACACTGAAGAATGTGTAGCAAAATCTAATAAATTAAGTCAAATAAAGGAGTGCTTAAATGCATATAAAACAACGTGTTGAAACCCAAACAGCCTTGGGCATGCCAAGTAATTCAAACATCAACTTAATTTATGAATCTTCTGAAATTATTTTTATTTTAAATCCTTTGAAAATCCATTGGGTATTTTCTCTCTAAAATTATTGGTCTTAACCAGCGTTAAGCACAAATGCATATAAAGGCTGTCCAGTGCAATTAACACGACGCGAAGCAGAAACGTTTTACCTTCCCTGAAACCCGAATTTGAATCAGGCAGCTAATTGCACTCATGACGAGGTCCCAAAAAGCCGGGCGAATGCCAACGGGCGAAAAAAGGTCCCCTGCTTGCGTGAAAAGGACGGGGTGGTCTCAAACCCTGGAGCTCTTCAAAGCCCAAGTGCTAACAAACGTCCCCATTCACGCTGTTGCACTAAAGGGCCCAGCAGAACTGCAGGCGTGCACCCAAGAGGCGCAGATTCGGCCGCTATTTTGCAGACATGTCTATCCTTTTGTCAGGTGTTCTGTGGTTGCGCAAGTCGCTGTTTGCCCATGTGGCCTGATCTCTTGAGACATTCACGACGGCCCCGAATAACCACTTGTGATTCCCAAAAGCCTGGGAAGTTGTGCAGCGGATCCAATTAATTGTATTCAAACGCAAAAAAAAAAAAACACGGAAATCAGACGCAATGAAAATCATTATTTAAACTCGCAAAACACGGTGCGAGCACTTAAATTATTATGGAAAAAGACCATCGGCGTTTTCGCTAACTCTACTATCATCTAGTGACTCAGGCTGACAGAATCTTTTTTCCACCAAGTTCTCCACTGGTGTGGCTGCAGTGTTCTCGAGTGCTAGTTAATTGTCTGTTTATGAATGACACACTGCAGTCGAGAGGCCAAGCTCAGGATAAATGGCTTTTATGCACACAAGACGCGTAATTGCGTCTTCGGGGGAAAAGAAAAAATCTTTCCTGCAGTGAGTGCTTTCCCATGCTTGCGTTCTCTATCGAGACTTTTTTCATCTTGCAGATTTTTTTTTCTTGCTTGCTTTATTTTCCTTGTCAAAGCCTTCGATTGTCTTCTAAGCCATACGATTGTCGATGACGGTAAGACGCGTCGCAACAGGCATGCAAGAAGTTTCACAAGTTTCAAAATGAAAACGAAAAATTAAGAATACTAAAAATAAGATGCGTTGTGATGATGCACGTGAACGTTGCGGCCACAAATATATAACCATCAGATCCCGAAAACATTTTTATAGATAGATATTATAGAACAATGCAGGTTTTCATGTTATAGTACGGACGTAAGTCACTGACATCCGTCGGGTACATTGAATTTATTTCCCATTGAGAGGCTGACCGCTGACTTGTTTTATCGCCCTCATTTTCTATCTGAACACTAGCTGGAGTAACGCTCACGATTCATTTAATCCTTTGCGGGCGCTGAATTCACCGAGCACGGAGGAGTCTTACGTTTTGCTCCGCCAAGGAGTACACAAGCTGCGGAAGGACGTCTCCCTTTACAACCGCCTCGGCCAGGTCATCGTTGTGGTTGGCAAGCCTTCCCAGAGCCAAAGCTGCTGTCTGCTGAATAGTTGGGACCACATCCAGCAGAAGAGGCCGCAGCAGGGACAGTACACCTATGTTGAAGGGAGACTCGTTTTGTGCATAGGGAAACGGCGATTAACATTCGACAAACAAACTGGATTATGAACCATATTCACATGCTGGGATTACATGTTTTATTGTATTTTTAAATCGCGTCACAGTCGCAAAGCTTTTTTTTAAAACATTGAGACGAGATAGATACAGTAAGTATTGATTACAGTCAGCATAGTAAGATGACGTATCTCAGACAATCGCTGCACAAATCAAACATAAAAAACACTAACTTATAGAAAGTATAGCTAAACATAGTTACCGGCGTTAAGTATTGTCATATAATCGTGGTAATTCGATTCAATACTATTAGCAGTATTGCTGTTTCCACATTGTCAAACTATTTGTTGTGATATTATATTTGCTTTTGTTCCAGCCCCCGTGTAAAGTTGTATGGAAAAGGGAGAGTGTCCCGCCGATTAAAACTACACAGTGTCGTGCGATTCTGAAAGCAATGGCATTTTCCTACCGCTGGCAGTGCAGTCCCGCTAATGAAAACCATGTGCGGCAGACGCAGCTGCGGGATCCCGCCGGCCTGCTTGCAGCAGAGCCGCCTGCAAAACCTCGCAAGATCGCTGAAGCTGCCAGTGAAACTAAAACAACCACTGCAGGGATAGGAAACCTCAGATACGGTCTAGACTGAAAGTAAGACCTCATGGCTTCAAAATGTAGCCTATTACAGCAGGTTGCGAGGTTGGTTAGAAAATGCATAAAATGTGATGGATAAACGTATAGACCTAATTAATACATACCCTACTCCAACCTGTCAAACTCACTTAAAACAACAGTATGTGAAAATGGCCAAGGGAATATTAGCAACGTGATGTGATACAATAATATCAAAGAATATGGCTTTTAATGACATAATATTTTAAAATAATGACAAATATAGGCCTATAACGTGTAATGCAGATGTGCTCTCGTGGTCATTCTGTCGCGGCTTCACATTGGGGGTCAGGGCTAAATTTGTCGCTACCCACGATAGGGTGTGATACTCAGAAAGCTGTACAGCAGGGTATTTGTTTTGTTTACGCGTTTTCTGGAATGTATTTTATATTTTAATGCAGATTACAAATAGGCCTATACAGACCCTTCCAGGCCTACTTGGGCAAATATAGTCACGCCATAAATTATTTATGGGAAAGATCCCGAACGTAGATCAAACAAGTTACCCGTATAAAAAAAGAAGTTTGAATTTAATTTTATAAATAAATGCTACGTCAGTGGCCAAATGAAAATGTCGTCTGTCCCCACTTACCTGCATTTTGTAGCGTTTCTATGTTTTGTGGTCTTGTTGCAAGTTCCGCAATTGTTTGGACGAACTGGGTCCTAGCTTTCTGGTATTGTTCAAAAACTGAAATAGAAATTGTTGATCGATGCAATATTTGGTGCATATTAACATAGCCCTTCGGCTGGCGAAAGTGGTGATTACGCAAGATCACTCATTTGAACTCTGTCACCAGTTCATCCCCCTATTTTAACCTCTTTAATCTGCTCTTACCTTGTAAAACCTGCCGCTGACTCATCGTTCAGATCTGTCCGATAGCCTAAGGATGGCGATTCCACATTATAAGGCAGATATTTCTGATATAAAGTCTCCGGCTCGATCAGAACCGCGGTCCGGAGCGTCTCTGTCTCCAATAGCAACCTGAAGTTTGGATTGCGATATAGTTGTCTTGACAACAGACCGGAAGCAAGCATCGAAAATGTGTACGTTATGTTTCGGTTTTAGACGGATACAGAAGATTTGCCTAATCAAGCATTCCCGCTTTGGTGAAATCTTCTCCCCGATGTTTAAAACACAGCGATAAAATGACAGAGCGTGCTTGCGAGTCCTATAGTCTATAATACGCTAATTGCTACTAGACAGTGAAACAAGTGATTCAAACATAGGCTAAATGAAAGGAAGATTGTATAGGTCTATATATGCATACATATATTTGAAACAAACGTATTTTCACACGTTTTCTTTGATCTGAATGACCTTGCATTATTTTACACTTATGCAGTTGATTGTTTTGCCGCACGGGGCACAATGCAGGGAAGGGATGCAAGTTCTGCGCAGTGTACACGCTTGTAACACGCACACGCATCTACTGTTAATAATATAGTATAGAGTGTGAAGTAAAAGAAGAGGAAGAAGAACGACACGCAGGCGTTTTATTACGATGCATAAATCGTAAGACTCTTACTGTTGGCCAGTCTTAGATTAAGGTTGAAATACAAAAGTATACTGTCTTTAATCTGGTTGTTCTAACAAACCTCTGTGTGTATATTTCAGTTCAGCATTTGGGCTGTAGCTTTCAGCTTTGTAGTTCGTCTCTAATAGTAACGTGCATAGGCTAATATCCCCCAACATCGTGACCGCTGAAACAATTATTACAACCCAAGGTTTTGCTTCAATTCTGTTTCGTTGGCAAGTTAATTGTAGTCAGCCATGTACGAAATGCTGAATTTTGTAAGGCTATGCAATATTTTACATGGAACATTTTTTTTTGGATAAGTTTTATTCTTACTTGTTTTCATTAGTCTAATTTTCAATTCAGCAGTCTAATGTCAGTGAAATGTATAGTCGGTAGGTGATTTAGGTTAAAGTAAATGACACTTTCAAAGACATACAATAGATCTTTTAAAAATGTCTAGGTGGAAATATTACCTATAGTTCACCATGCGTTTATATCAGTGTATAAAATAAAACCGACTCTGTGTATATAATCTACTGCGCGTATTGCTCTGTTTAATGACATGTGTAGAGTGCACTGATCCCTGATAACTGTTATACGCTTTCAATTTACAACAGAACTGATGTTTTAGCTGACTCGAATGCTAATTTAATTTAGTCCGTATAAATTTAATTCATAATGGCTTAGGCCTATATGGTAACAGCAGCTGTAGGCTACTAGGCGGCGTGGTCAATCCGTCTGAAGCGCTAGATAAAGACTCCTATTAAGGGCAGCTGGCAGCGTGGCAGTAATGAAGTTACACAAGTCCCAAGGGGCGCCCTTCTCCTGTACCCTGGTACTCGTCTTAGTTTGCTTAGTTTGCATTAATTGCTAATATACGTGATCGCTTTGGATAAAATAGTCACCTAAACAACACAAAACGGCCGCGAAATGCACCATCACAATGGCAACCGTTCTATGAGTGAGTTTTTGTCATCAGTATCAGTCGCCTTTAGGCAATCCAAACTTAGTTTTTATTGCCGGGTATTTTACTGGGGTTGAGGCTACACGGGCTACGTCGTTCAAGGTCAGAAAACTAGGGCCCCTCCCGTAACATAAATTACCAAGGTCTCAAACATATGCTGTTGTTCAGTAATTCTGCCGGCAGTCATAATCACTAAATACGAACACTACAGTGTTTATAGAAATACAGAGTTGTATTTACATTTGCGCTTCGCGTTTACTTATCGTTAAACACGTTACGTAGGCCACTGTGAACTTGTAAAGTATCGTTAATTTAAAAAAACAAATGAGCGCATTTTACGTGTAGGACGAACACAGAGCAGCTAATATTAAGCGCAGGCGATTTTTAAAAGCTAATACAGCCTAAGTGTTTCCTTCCCTTTTCATTCGGTTTTATCACTTCAGCAGAGTCCATTGTAAAAATGTTCTGAGAACACGATTTGTCTTAGGAAACACAAACCACGGGTTGGTGTTAAACCAGCAGGGGTTTTATTAATGTTTGCCCTGTCTTGTCGCAATGTGTAACTAGTGCGTATCTCATTTGCAGTGGCCTGTTATACTCTGTTAACCGTCTTTATTCCAATTGATTGAAACAAATAAGGCCAAAGTGCGTCGTATCTGCAAATGCTGACAGCATCCACGTTCTGTAAACTGTACGCTGCATCATCGAGAAAAAATAAAAACTATGTAGGCCTACAAATATTCGACAGGCATTAACAGAGAATACAAAATGAGAAAAATAATACAGTTGGATACATAGGGTTACGTTATCGTTTATATGTTACGGGAACGAATATTATTTTCGACCAACTAATTAAGCTTTTCAAATGATAGTTTGGGTAGCTTCCTGTCTTGTGCATTTTTTTTCTAGAATTTCCTAGAATTACATAGAAACATAGGGGAAAGTCGTGAATAAACCAACTTGAGAATAGGTGGGTCACTAATTCCAGACAAATACTAAGTCAAAAGGAAATAGATAAGAGTGAGAAAGAAAAAACGTTTTAAAAGACCGTTGGATTAAGTGATCAGAGTTGCCGTTCAAAGACGTCTGATATGTACAGCTAACATTACAATTGTGTTTTTATGCGGGAAACAATTGTACAAAGGTTTAACTAAAGATATTATGGTCTATTCCCACAGATTCTTCTACATTTTCGAGACATTTTCTTGATCCGATGATACAAAACATTATTTTTAACGCTAAACAACCTAAGCTACAAACTCGTGTGCCTGAATTTGATAATGCAGGGAAGATACTGACCACCTTGACTTTGTTTTACATTTAAAAACAAAAGTGACACAAAATTGGGACAAAGGTGACACGTTGTCTTCCTCCTTAGTTATTTTTTTCCTAGAAAAAATGTTTATATATATCAAACGAATTTCAACAGAATGACTACATCACTTACTAAATTAATAGAAATGATATTACTTTATCATTGCTGGCCACTGGGGATTTAAATAAAACATTTACGAGATCTTAAGTTCAACGTTTTCAAGAAGAAATAGTATTTTTGGAATTTTAGAGTGTCTCAGTCCGTCAAAGGACTCATTCTGTGTACAGACTAAATAACGGTGAGGTTTGATACAGTGATCACTGGAGCGATCATACAGAGGAATTATTGAGATATTGGTTCAGCAATATGCGCACCCTAAGACGCATGCGCCGGCGTGGTAGCTGGTACCTACAGTAAATTATGGATAGTTCTATATACCTTCAAACTTAACACTAGATCAGTGCACAACTCACAATGTGCCGCACTGCTGAATGGGGGAATCGGGTGCGGCAGAGTTAATGCTCCAAACGCTTATTGACGTGCAGGGAACCGTTTGCAACAATGTAATTAATTCAGTAAATCACGTGGCGTTTTAAACGCTATATAAAATGAGTCGTTTCCCTTTGTGAAAAACGTCATTTAAACTCAGAGACAAATACTTTTGCCCTCTTCGCCCTGCAGCCGTATGACACGCATGACCATTCGCCTAATGCCGTAATCGGTCACCTTTCGGGGTAGATTATAGCAGTCTGCTTTGCTCACTACTCCAAGGTCGCTAGGTAGGTCTACAACACAAAAAAATCGATACCCTAATTTAAATGTTAAATTGATATTACTGACATGTGCGCGAACTAGAATTCGACAGTAAGTTGCCGCCTTTAACGTGAATGTATATATAACTTGGAACTTGTTATTCAGCGCAAAAAATTCACACAGACCCCGTTACCAGCAGCAAGACAAGATCACTTGTATTTACGCCATAATGGGTGTCTATATAATCCACTAAAACAGAAGGATCCGTGAGTAAGCAAGTCTTAGGACAGGTTGCCGGCGTTTTTTAGTCACTCAAACCCACTGACAGTGCATTTAACGAGAAAGAAAAGGCAATTCCAGAACATGCGGTGTGTCGAATACAAGTGAAGCGTCTGGCTAGTAGTAATAAAGTAATCGAAATGTAAAATGGTTTTATTTTATACTGTGCAACAGTAACAATGCAATAGCTTTACATACAATCGATCAATACACATATGTAGAACACTGTGGAGACATCCAAACATTCCCTCTAGCATGAAATGATTTTTAAACTTTTACACAGAGGATTACACGCAGCAGACCTTCGTTCGTGATTCCTCTGCGTAAAAAGGAAAATAAAAATTAAACAGTAGTAAATAGGGCTACGTAAATCCTAGACAATTACTCATTTCCGACCCAGCAACATCGCTAGCTACGGTCCATCCACACGTCAGCGAAAGAATCGATTACCATTAAACTGAAACTACTGTGATCATTTACACGTATTTAAGCAATCTGAAATGTCTCCCTCTCCCCTTCAGCTAAAAGTACTTCGTACGCCCTTTATCATACCGCTTCTTAAAAGGCTAGTTAATTTAACAGCTTTTAAACTCTTGTCCAGCCATACATATTCTTCAAGTGTCAAATATTGTTATTTCTGAGTTTTCCAATGTTAGATATTGGGAATGTTTGCAATCTACGCTGCCTTCGTAGGTAAAAATATTTCCCGGCCGTTTATCGTGGAAAAAAGGTTTAAATAAACTTTAAAAAGACACCCAACACTGTCTAGTTAAACAGTCCAGAAGGCAAGGGGTCAGGGGGCGGAGGATCTACAAAGCCTTCTACCTAAGTGGTTATATGATCGTTTTAACGCCTCTTCTGTAAGCGTTACGTTGACCACATCCGAAATTCCCGATTGTATACTTCAGTATTGATCTTCGTTAAAATGCGAGAACGGTACCTCGGAGCCGTTCGTACAGATACGATGTCCACTAACTTATAAAAACGTACACATACATAATTACAGTGACGTGATTAAAAAATAAAGCGCCTAGAATACAGCACATGTATAGAGCTGGGCGATTTGGCTTTGGTGGCACAGCCTTTGGGAAATCATCCTGTGGAGGAGCCAATGAGGTTGGCCTTGTGGACTTTGTTGGTGAAGGGCGACTGTAGGCTCTGGCTGGGTGCCTTTGGGGTACCGTTGACTGTGCTGGAGATGTGTGGGAAGTGGAGATGGTGAGACTGGACCGGAGTTGACGGGCTGGGCAGGGATGAGGACGTAGAGGGGACCCCCGTCGGACTGCTGGCTTTCTCACTCGCCGAGTCGCTCTCCATCTCAGACCGGCTGGTGCTATTCAGCCCCTCCTGGGAGTGGTTGAGTTTCAGCTTTTTGCAGTTGGGGCGTACTCTGTACTTCAGAGGTAAAGGTCCATTCTGCAAACACAAGTCATTTGCAAGGCTATAAGATGGCCGGCAGAAATGTTTATCCCATTGGAAAACACAACCGAAAGTAACTCGTATCTCAGTTGTGAAAAGTGAGCATTATCAAGATACAAAACCACATTTCCAAAAAGGACAAAATAAATAAATAAATTACAATCCCCGTAATTTCCTAATATTTTCTACCAAATACATCCACATCTTCTTATCCATGTTTACTTCTATATCCTCACTTAAGTATTTTACCTAACTGTTGTCATGTCCCGTTAAATGTTCATCCTATGTTTTGTTACCTTGTGCTGAGCCAGTTTACAGGAAACACGCAAGTACTGTACTGTACAAACGACAAATCTTTACAGTCCTTTGAATTTCCTTGTATCACATCTAAATTTATACATTTATATATTATCTGAATACTTCTCAGTATCTGACATATCCACTGAGGACAGGTACAAAACGCAACCATTTATTAAAACAAACTTCAAATCCCTTTACTTGAAATCCCTTTATCTTTCTATAAAAAAAGATAAAAGCACTGAGCTGGCTGTACCTTAAACCGTAGTTATACCCTGTGGCAAAACAGTACCCTAAGAAAACAAGAGAGACTCCCAAAGTAGGCATTTCACTAAATATTATACAACATGGTCAGTCTAAATATCTTACCCTCCTCCAAGTGTAGATGTAGGCAATGTCCATTAATGTGTAGTAATCTTTCAGTGGTTCCTCTTCATACATGACTTCAATCTAAATTATGGAGAGATTCACCCAAATTCACCAAGGCTGCTACAAGTTGTGCTTATTTTCCAATAACTACATAAATACAACGATGTTCACTCTTTACACTGTTATCACAGTAACACAGTAATCAATACAATGTGTCGCTTTTTGTTTTTTTTTTTCCTTTCAAAAACGCACAAAAAAATAGCACGATTTTTTGGTCTGTCCCAAAAATTAGCTTCATTCCCCACATTAATTTCATCCTACATCAGTAAAAATTCTCTCTGAATAATGAAGCAATTTCACGTCATCTGAATAAAACCAAATTGCAAATTTGGCGACGCACGTAGTGTACTGCTAGGATCTCAGTCACTTAAGACAGCAGAAAAACCCTGATATCTAAAATGACTTGCCTGAAACGTGGACGGAATATCCATTTTGCTTCTTAAGAATTTCCTCAAATGCATGACTGTCATGGCAGCAGGACACTGGAGATACCGCTTGTTATTCACCTACAAAGCATCAAGTGTCGCATTAAAGACAAACAGCAGCAAGAATATCGCATGGTTTTTTTTCCCTCCGTGCCAACATATGATTCATACCTCCTCTTTTGTTCTCCCCTCTTCTGCACTCTCTTGTTTTTCTGCCCTGTCACACACAAGGGGGAAAAAAAACACCATAAACACCTTAGCAACAAATTACAGGGACAAATGCATTGAAGCTCAATGCTACATTTGTTACTACTGTCTCTCATTATAAATATATAATATTTCTAGAACAAATATATCTGCGGAAATACAATAAATGACCATCATATTAGTTCCCAAAGTGACAAATACAAAGAATCTTAATGCTGGTTACTTGTTCTGCTCAAAGAATTCGATGGAAAGACTGATTATCTCATCATCTGTAATTATTCTCTTGTCCTCATCTGCCACCTCTCCTCGGTCTTCATTTGATCCATTAGCAGCTTCGAAAAAAAAAAAAGACCATAATTAATATATGTTCTTTAAAAGCTCTTGCCTGTAATAAATAATGATTATCTGAGTAACGTCAATATACTAGGTCATCAGAAAAAGTGGAGTTTCTGTCTTTAATACTGTCAAGTACAAGAACGGGTTCATAAGGAACTTAGACATGGCTTTTGGTTATTCCTCCTTTCGTCACCAATACCCATGTTATTCAAACAAGGAAAGCGCTGTGAACTTTATCTGGCAAAGAGAACATTACCATCTACAGAAGGATGTTCTGCATAGAAATCTCTCCTTCGTTTCATCTCATCTGCAGAAACATGCAAAGGTTCCCCAGTTAAACTTTCCCTCAGAGTATAAATCAAACACAGAACGCTAACTACACATTTAAGGCTGCACTTACTTTTGAACAGACCTGGCACCAACTTGTACACAATGTCCTGAAGGGTCTTATCAGACCTACAATGAAGAGATTATGCATCTATTCCATTATATTTGAATGAGCAACACTTGCAATACATGCACCAGCATAGTTAACTTTGTGACAACGTGCTGTGTTTTATCGGAAAACAGATTTTAAACTTTACTTCCTCACTTAACATAAATAATTGTCTGGTAAAAAAATAAAAATAAGAAATGTTCCAGACTTAGTAAAAAAAATAATAAAAAAATAATAAAAATTATATATATATAAATAACCCTGATTAATAAGTTTTGGCACTGAAGCATATTTAAAATGTATACAAAAAGGGATGCACAAATTCTTAAAAGCAAAAGACACAGCATTAAAAACGACTTGTGATGCAAAAAGAAATTTTGAAAGGTTACCTAATATTTAGAAGTGGTTTGGTTTTGTGAACCTGAACGTCACAAATCGGGCAGTATTTGCTGGTTTCCAGATAGCGGACGATGCACATTTTACAGACTGGATCCATTTGGGGAGGAATGGACAGAGGAGGTGGTAAATGCAAGGACATCTTCTCAAGACTGATTACAACCAACCGCAACGTTAAATCTGAATGAAAAGAGTCTTTATGATTTATATAAAGACACTGAACAATCTTTAGGGGCTTACTGGGTAAATTTGGTACTTACATGAGTGCAAACATTCAACTATGGTAGTCGCGTCAATGAAATATCCACCACACAACACACACATCAAGTGTGGGTTTAGGTCTGTAATTTTAATTCTTGTTGTTCGATGCATCCTCATGAAAATCAAAGTCCTGTGTGGAGGTGAAATAATTAGATAAAACAGCTTTTACATAGATGTTGCATTAGTTCAAATTAAATCCACCGGTCCTTAAAGAGCAGGCAAATTTCCTAAACAGATTTACAATTTTATTTTCATAGTACAAGAGTAAGGTGTATTGTATTTAGCATACATGCAATCCATAAAGCAGAAAGAACTTCGCAAAAAGTATTTGAAGAACGTAAGTATACTTTCATCCATAAATTCATGCACTCGTTACCAAGTCAACAAAAGCAAAATCAGATGTCAAGCTACAGCCAGGTCAGACTACAGCTAATTCAGCAGCTCTGGCGGCTGCCTATTTGCACACTCTTCTACCTAATCAGGTGTTTCAGGGTACATGTTCCGTCACATGAACAATGAGCAATGAAATTTCATCTCAGTATATGACCCACGCCTGACATAACAGACAACAATAAAGATACGTTGACTTGACTTTTGACTGACTAAAACGAGAAAGGAAAGAAATACATTTGTGCCATTTGAAGATCGCTCGCTGCAGAGTTACTTCGCTATGATCGGCGACATCCTTACTGTTGCTATAGCAACTTGGTTTATACTTGGCACCCTGCCCTTGACTGCAAACCGAGCCGTGGCTCGTACGGATCCCCATAAAACCGGACCCACAAACGGACAAACCGCCTCGATCGGACGCTACCCGAACCAGTGTCCAAAACTGCCGCTGTCCTCCACAATAGGCACCATGATTAGCGAACCGATCCCATCCAGCGAAGGGAGGTCCAGTCCAAGACGCTCTACAGCGGCTTTGTGTACGTTGCTACTGCTCAACATTTCGCGTTTAGTCACAATATACGTATTTTAGGAACATAACAAGTACCTTCAAACAAAAAACATACGACACAGATAATGTAGCATAAAATATGAATGACGAAGCGCCAGATTGTCTAATACAACCTAGAACTGTATAATTATTAGGCTACGATCGGCGTAGCTTACATCCGAAAAAAAAAACATTTCCCTCGTTACAGACACACAAAACGTTATAAGGAACACATAACAGAACCACGACAATATTTACTCTTAATTGAAACGAGCAGTGCAGCTGACGCCGTCTCAAAAAATTAACACATTACCGCAGGCTCCCCATTAACCGCCAGGCTGAAATTGTTAGCCTGTCGGATCTGAGCCTCACGTTGCCCGCATACATTTAACCGACCCGCCGCTTTTCAAAAGGCGTTTAAAACGATAGGCTTATTTAGAGCCGCCAGTCTTGTTTTATACAATTTTTAAAAGTAGGCTGTACGCACAGTAAGCCTTCAGTAACAATCTGAAACATGTGTACGTACGTACTGCGCCACCGGCTGTACATCCATTCATTGCTAGGCAGCAAAAGCTTTATATCACCACACCAAAAAAAATATACATATGCAGCACTGAATACACCAAGTACACAGACTTAATTTAGTTACCATGTAAATTAGTCCGTTTTAAGGCTTTTTAAATACAGTTCCTAAAACTCCTATATTCTAGGATTTCCAGTCTTGCATTTCCAAAACAAAGTCTTTTACTCAATCAGCCGATTTAGTGTCCTATCCGATGTTTACACAACTTTCAGTGCATCTCTACCTACACAAACAATGCTTTTGTTGCCGTGACACACCATTCCAATAATGAATCTGGTAGTTTTTGACCAATCGGAAAGACTCGAAATAACTCTATACAATGAAGGGTGATCACAAGCATGGAGATATTTTAACTTCCATTCCAGATATAACAAACACGCATACATTGTTGCCCGAATAGGAACATGAAAGTGGAAAGCATACCACCTCATAATTCCACAATAAAAAATAACGCAGTCCTATAAAGATCTAATGAACTAATGCCTTTCCACATCATCGGTAAAACCTGACAGCTATTGTCACTATATCTTCGAACCCTAGACAGTTTTCAAGCCATTACGAATGCACGCAGATTCAGCTTTCTCAAAGCTGAAAATCGTTTGCTCATCATCTCTGCCACTCCTGTTTGGAATAATGTCAATCACAACGCAAAACATTACAAAATAACGTAAAAATTGTGTGGTTACAGAGACCACAAAAGCCCGCGTAGTTCTGACTGGTGAAAACCATTGCCGATGGAAACACATTCGCGAAAAGGGTCCAGCTGACAACTTTTAGGCTACACCGTTCTTAGACGCCCTTTTACCGTGCAAGCGATTGCACAATGCATGTTTATTAGTGGCGTTCAGGTCATTTGGGACCCCCCCCCATAAATAATTTAAGATGAACAACATGGGGGCGCCTAATACGTGAACCGTTCATTTCTCATGACTGAAGTAAAACTGCGAGTACAGCTTTGTCCATTGCAAACCAAGCATACGCTCGCTAATAGTCAATAACAGTAAACCAGAGATATGCGTACTACTGGACACCAATGCAATGGAAAAACAAGCTTTAATGAAAATAAAAGCGCACGCACGATAATGCAGCTTATTCCGCATCTAATCTGTGAATTGATTTAATTCTGAAGGCTTGCAGCTGTCGACCCCATGTTTACTCCCAAAACAGTTCAGAAAACCGTAAAAAAACTAGCTATACTAATGGTCACCCAAATATTTGCAACACCAACAATCTAACCAGTTTCAGTACATTACAGTTAAAAATCCTAACACCAAATGCATGTAGGCTACTTAACGTCTTGGATCATGATCATACAGATCCTTGGGTTACCACGCGACAATTTAAGTTAATAAAATCAAAGTCTGACAACCTATGATTAATATAACGATTTTACCGAATTCCTAACATCATGTAGATCCCATACGTATAAATTGACAGCTATATATTAAGATCTAGATATAATAAGAACTGTTTGTTCGGGTGCTTTTAAAAACACGACGCATTTTGCTCTTAATTTAACGCGATCTTCGACTTTATTCACTGTCTAAACAACTAAAAAAGAACAATAATACAAAATCAACACGATAGACCGATAGCCTAAGTGTTCGTTTTTGTGATCCGATCGACTAGAAACCACGTTGATTAAGTTTGTTAAAGAAAAGAACTAAATTTAAAGCACTGTGCGTAGCAAACTTGAGTCCGGGCGGTGTGCTTGAAACACTGTCAGAGCCTCGCATCTTACAGATACCGTCTCCTGTTTAAGGCAGAAAATATGGAAAGCACTCACGCGACTCTTGCATTATTTATCTGTCGGTAAGAAAAGATTTCGCATAACACTTACCCATAAAGAGAACGGCTGTGTAGTGAAAGGAGACACGGATAGACAATGAAAGTTAGAAGTCGATCAGCAGAATATGAACATGAGCCAAGCGGCCATCTTGAAAAGAGCTGCAGCCGCTGTCAATTGCAATAAGCGCAAGGCAACCCCGAGCTCATTTTAGTTACGAAAAACCGTGTTTTTCTACAGCTCCCACCTTCTGCAAGGGGAATGCAAGCGTTTTCTGAAGATCCCAGTAATGCCTGTCCCAGTTAAGAGATGTGATCACTCCCCTTCACTGGCCCGATCTGAATTTTACTTCTTTGGAAAAAAAAGCAATGCTGGTGATTCAGTGGAAACTGACACTGTCCCCAAAATGGCTTGTAGTTCGACCGCCCCGCTCAGTCACGTGGTCTCATTCCTTAAGGGTGGCCTGGGAATTAGTGTCGGTGTAATCAAAGGTCATCAATCTTCAATTCTTAAATAAATAAATAAACAAATACTTGAATCCTCCCGCCGTCCCTGCCACTGGATTGCTGTATATCGGCTAATGGTTAGGTTTCGATAGCATCCGTGGCACCTTCAGTGGAGTAGTCTAGACAATAGAATGGGGGCTTTTAACGTCTGGAAAGGTTGCATGTCTAACCTCGACGAGCAAAGCTGAGCAAAGTACTCCCTTTGCAATATGCACCGCCTCCTACGAAATATCTGCCACTCGTGTTAATTTATCCAATAAATACAATATGTTGTATCGTGCTTTACTTCGCGCACGGCTGCATGCGCTATTCAGGTTGTGATCACTGGCTTGTTTTAAAATGTGGGTAAGTAACGGAGTACGTGGCTATCCTGCCTGATGTGCAGCAGCCTGAGGTCGCATGTTTCGTTCGTCACGTTTGTGTACGAGGCTCAGATCCTCCGACGGCGTCACGAAGACCATAAACTTAAGCTTAACGCAAGGCTTTCAATACTACTTCTATGAGAATGCACCTCACAAGTCTGCGTAGTGTTATCCTACAACTCTTTATCAGGATACTTCAATAAAAATCAAAAGTTATGGAGAAAATGATATTCAGAGAGTGACCGCAAGTGTCAGCTCAGATTTTTTTAGTGCTGGAAAACAATTCATTTATTTGGAATTTAAAAAACGTTCGTAAAATGATCTCTCGAAATAAAAGTGGTCAAACGACAATTTTAATTCATTTCACATGGGTCGTGTATATCAGACGGTATCTATTCATTTTGGCCTACTTTTACTTTATGAAGGTACATTATTGTGAATGAATAATGTATTTCACGTGTGACACAAGTGTATTGTTTCAGGGCAGTGTTCAACTTAGGTGTAGGATCATGCAGACGGAAAGATGGTATTCGTACTTTCCGACAAAATTTTACATACATGTAACTGAGACACTGACGCACATAAAACAAGAGACGTGAAACCAAGGGTATTTTATTGCTTTACAAAGTTATCTGTCCAAACCATTTATCATAAACTGATAATAGATGTGGTTTGCTGGCAGAAAAAAAAACAACGAAGTCTGGTCGGCTGAACTTCAGTGCCAGATAGTGGTCAGGCGCCAAGCCAGAATTCACTAGTGCTTCCCTGGGTGCGTCCGTCCTGCCTTTACAGCTGTGTTGCCTTCTCGAGACTCTTGGCCGCGTCCTTCATTTTTCCCACTAGATCCTAGATAAACGTAAAGACGTGTGTCCAGACCACAAAAAAACGTAAAACACAACATACAGTCTGCAATTATGATTACACATGTGGTATCGCCGGCCAATGCACGCGTCATTACTAAGATAAGGCAAATTTTACTTATTTCATCAAGGGTGGAATATCCAGTAATTAAAGTCATACCTGTACGGGGTTTTGCATAAACATTACAGTGATTTTATTCGTTTTATTGTTTTCAAAGGTCCATTGTCAATTTTCACGTCTCAGTAAGTTGTAGTCGACCAACATCGACAGAATATTAACTGAAAAACCCGAGCTATGTATACATCAACAACACATAAAAAAGACGAAAAGCAGTAAAAATGCGCATTCCTTATGGACGAGAAATGTGAATCATTGAGAAATTTCATCACAATATAAAAGCGAACTATGCAAATTTGTATAAAATATTTAACTAAAAAACGAGCCATGCGTTGCCACTTACTGAACTTGCATTACCAAGGCGAAAGTTACACACCAATAGAAATCAATTAAATTCAAAGAAAATAAAATCGAGTTTTTTTTTCTCCAACCTAATGTTTGTAATTTGAGAAAATATGACTTTAGTTTTGCATAATGATACCTCTATAAAAAAACGAGCAGCAAAGATTTGGGTATAAATATAAAACCTAAACACTACGACGGTCCTGGAGGAGCTCATGCAGTAAAATGCGGTACATCTTAAGATCTCAGTTGATTTGACGTTATGCAGTGCACTTACCAGTTATTTTGTACATGCGTCCCAATATTCCAGTGATTTACCAAAAATATGATTGTATCAGTGAATATTTCACATTACTTCCCAATAGCTTACAGCTGTTTCATGAGCAAAACTCAGTTTTTTTGTTGTTTAAAAAATGCATAACAACGGAACTTTACTAATAGGCCGAAATAAAACAAATACCCGAACAAACTTTTTCACGAAATTAATCAAGTTCTCAATTTAACTGGAACAGCTTTTCAAATTAAGAAACACTTGAATTACCGTGAGAAAACAGGCATTTCAAAAATATTTAAATTTCTACAGCTCACAGGACACATTACGATCACACAAAATGATCTCGCAAACTATAAGTACTGAATGCTATTTTATATTATATTTAAAACTAGTAAGATCAAAGGCTAAGTCAGAGACATGACTTTACTGTACAAGGTCTGGATTGCCGTGCAAAAAAACGATGTTTTGTTATTTAAATCTTATTCCTGATATTCTAGGAAAGTGTACAACCAAATGACCAAACTTCATACTGGCCAAAGAAAAAGCAAGACATTAAAATCACTTATTTAAACGTATTAAATGGTTCAGGTATTTTGTGCAAAAATTTAGAAAAGTTATACAAATACATGACTGGAAAAACAGACAATGTGTAACCACTCTCAGAAGAGCACTGAAATGAAATATGCATTTTCTAATAAAAACTTTTATTAAACTTTTCTCTTGTACTCTAGCACTTTTTTTTTTAATTAACATGATTTTATCATCAGGAAAAACATTTCTGGTTGCACATGCTTCATTCCTTGAAACACATAAAGCTCATACCTGAAGCTGTTCCATGGTACAGCTGAAATTCACTTCCTCCGTTGAGCTGGAGCCGCTGTTCTGTAAAAGTCAAAGAGTCGGAAACGGTCGCATCACCATGCAGAGAACTGTGAACAATAAGCCTTACAGAACAGGAGCAGGAAGGCCGTACCTCAGTGTTGAGGGTGATCAGATACGAAGGCTGATTGACCTTGTGCAGGTGACTATTCTGGGGGGGGGGAACAAAACATTATTGAAGCTCAACTCATAGCTTAATTATTACGTTATTTAATAAAAAAAAAAAAATACCTTTATTTGATACTCCAGGCGCCACGACGCATCACTTATATGTGGCAAGCATCTGCCTATGCTAAAGTATAAACATGTCAATACGGGGGGGGGGGGGGGTAACACAAAACAAAAAAACACAAAAAAAAAACAAAAAAATTTTTTAATTTAAAAAAAAAAATAATTAACAAAATAGA
>JAODJX010000001.1:23735307-23752761 GCA_026776945.1 Isichthys henryi
CGCTTGCGGGGGGAGTGGGGGGGGCGGGGGGGTAGGGGGTCAAAGCAGCAATTTTATCACCGAACTATGTCACGCATTTGACAGTTAGATGTGGACTCACAACGTAAACATTTCAAACGTAAATTGGCACATCAACAATGTTAAACAATATTTTAATTTATGTAGGGTTGATGCAGTTCGTGATAATTTTGCAAATCTATTTTGCTAAGAATGCTTCACAGGAGTATAATAAAAGAAGAGAGAAAGATATATAATTTTAAGTATAAAATGGATGGTTGCATGAGTGGATGGATTGACGCATGTATGGATGGACTGGAATGATATGGTAGCTTTTGCTTTTCGCTGCAATGTAACGTGGAGCTATTCTTGGCAGTTTGTTTTTGGGCAAGACGTTTTTGCTTCAGTTGTAAATAATTGACCCACTTTATCAAACAAGCTGCCCCGCTTTACTCCCCCACAATATCTCAGCAAACAAGTGGCTCTTGGTAGATTTTCAGGATCGCAGCTTTTAAGCAATAATGCATGCATTCAGGCATCGCTTAAACAAAATCTTCGAAAGACGTGGAATTATCTGTAGAAATGCTATTATAGCGCAAATTAAGGTAATGAACCACGTTTCATGACGTACATCGCGCAATGACCCTAGCTTACATTTATAGGCTACTTGTGTACTTTATTATTTTTTTCATTTAAAACCTTTAATTTATTAACGCTATACTAACGACGTCGTATCATTTCCAAACTAAATCTTTTAAGCGTGGAGTATATGCAACTGATTCATTAATTGGATGCGTGGCGACGGAAAGATATAAGTTAATCGGTATTTATGTGTATGAGGGACTGACATGAATATTGTGAAGTTCTTGCACCGATTTCCGCTACGATTTTAAAATCTTTCAACACTACTAACCATTTCGAGAAACGCCACTCAGACGTTATCTTACCATTAGCTCCAGTTTGTCCAGTATACCCAATTTTATTAATGTGTATCATCTCCATTCTGTTTTTTTATAAACTATATTCCAGTAGTTCTGAACAATTGCCATATAACATTCTCTCACTTTTGCAAGAGAAATGATATGTTTATCGTTTTGGTACATATAGGAAGATGGGATTCATATTGAAGAGGAAAACATATTCTCTAATTGTATTCTATTGGATTTAAAAAAGGTCGTTAAACAGCTTTTCTGCGTTGGTATATTAGTTAAAATTGATGAATTCTACAATTGATTACTAAATTATTATTTCAGCATCCTGAAGATTAAATATCACATAATTTCCGTCCTATAGTTAATAAAAACATCTTTTCTTTAGTTGATATCAATTGCACACTTTAACGTATACATCTTACTTGGGTGTTCCCTGTAGGGTGACCGTGAATATGAGTATACACTTATACACATTAATGTAATGAAGCAAAATTTATGTTCTAATTTATGTTTTGTAATATATTTTCGTACATTTTGTAATGTAGGCCTAGCAGAATTTAACTACTTAATATCCCCAGGATTTCCATATGCGATGCTTGAATTATGCAATTTTGCTTGAATAGTTATGTTTTATAAGTGACTACAAATTTGTTAATGGAATTAATTAGATCTATATTGGTAAATATGAAGCACAGAAATTCACCAGTGCTTGTGTTAATAGCTTAGTCGAGTATTATAATTTCATAATCTAAATGTTATTACTATAAGTCTTCGTTTGGCGGACACTGTTTAAAGTGCTAAGAACTCAATTAAAACTAAATTAAAATTAAGCAAAGCCACGCACAAATTTGCGAAGCAAATCTTTTTACTTAAGAGCCATTTCGCTTAACCCGAAAATTAGCGGCAAATCTACAAGGAACGTAAACAACTGGCAATAACTTGCCCTCGGAAAGCATGAAACGAGGGCGGAGATTATGGGATGCGGTCGCGAACGCATTGTATGCGCTTCTCGTTAGTATAGTTTTCGCCTAAATGAGGCACATGAGAAGACAATGATCCAAATATTAATTTCACAGTTCTATTAAGAGTTGCACCCTGAAACAATGGCATACAATAGTCTACATTAAAAACGGCAGCATTATTGAATTGATAATTAAATTATCTTAAGAAATTGAACGACCTTCCCTCTCTGGTTGGTCATCTAAACAATTATGAAATACTTTATTTATTAAAATTAATTCCTCGGGGCACCATACACCTATTCTTCCAACAGTAAACATGTGCGACTAAGGTAGCGGCCATCTTGGGTATGCAAATACTGCTTTCAAATGCGTATTCGACAAAATGGAAGAGAAGAGCGTTTGCAGCTTCACATTTCCCTCAGTCTAATGACGCATCACTAAATAAGCAAGTCATGGTCACTCTGACTCTTTCTAAGCTTCACGATTTCGAACATTTTAATAAAAAAATTTGGTTATATGTCGAAATACAAGGGTACGAATGCTATTATCTTTTCGAGGTGCATCTGTAAGAAAATACATCAGTAACCTGTATTAAAATAGGCTACCTTTTATATGTATAAAACTTTTTCAAGTTTTAAGTTGGAACAAGTTATGCTTATTGTTATATAAAATATAGATTCAGGTTATAAAATGGCTTTTTGTTTCAAATTAAATAAAGAACATCTCTATGGCCATAACACATCCCTGCAAGATATTTAACCCAAAAACACAGTACTAAAGGCGGCAGTTTGGGCAAAAGGCGAAACTGATTTTACTTTGCGCAAAAAGGGACTCCTCGTTGTGATTGTTTTATTGCTCTATTAAAACCAGTTTTGTGTCAAGAAACTGTTTGCAATGTTATAATCGCCTGACAGAAAGATTGACACAAATATTATGAAAATTTGCCCACTCCATGATTAGATCGAAGATGTTGTTTTGGTTAACGCACCCAGCGATTTAAATAAGATAAAAACCAAATTCGTTTAGTTTTTCCTTTAAGCCGTATAACATAGCACTGGTGTCACGTATTTACCATTTATGGTTCATGAGTTAAAGCCTCTTAAATATGATTAACCTGTCATGCCTGATTGGGAACAGATGACATATCTTAGATAACTTGGCTACGACATTACTGGTTTTCACAGTCAGTTCAATTACATAATTTTTTTCATAAATCGTTTCCGATTCACAAACATTTAAATGAGTAATAATAACGATAGAACGTAACCATTATTTATTTAAAAAAATGTCATCATCATTATCAATGTAATAAAATTAGAAGAAGGAGAGATAATTATTATTTTCCTTCTTCTGAACTTGGGTTCCCGCGATAGATTAATTTTAGGGATTAATGAGTTGGGGCGCGAGAATAACGAGTACTTCTCGAAAGGGTTTGTAATAATAACTTTGATCTGCGTGTTTGGTAGCTATGCCCTTGCTAGAGGTTACCAGAAAGGATCGTCAATGGATGATTAAAGAATATACAGCGAAACTGGCAATCATTTAAGCGATCATTTACAAGAATCGCCGCAGCTGTATTTTCTCACAACCATTACATATATAAAAGTGTTTACTCAGAAAATTGTTTTTTTTTTATACTGGCATCCGACATAGGGTGGCCCAGTCCTTTTCCGGGAATAGGTTCCAGGATTTCCGTACACTGTTCACTTTTCAGAATGGAAATTAAGAGGTTATACATCGGGGTTATATTCTTCGGCTGGTTTTCGTCTGTCGATTCGCTTCATAAATCGTTAGCGCAGCAAAGACGGCGAGGATTTAAACCAGGGACGAATAGCTGTTAGACACCCAATCTAACCATCAGATCGATACGCAATATTATATTGTACTATATATCCTTCAACCTACTGGACCTACAGTTTGCTAGATTTGTTGGATATTCTGGATGCGCATATTTATGACGTTTCATATGGTGTGTCCGCCAATTTAAGGTAGGGCAGGCAAAAATGAAAAATGAGCGGACAGGGTTGCACCTTAATTAATGACGATGGATCAGGTGTCAGATTAGCCATGAAAAGTTTTGAGGCATTTTTTAATTAATTGAGATTATGACGATACGATGTTTTCATTAAACTCACCCCTGGTGACTATACTCATCACTAGCCTAGAAGGTATTGCTTACATGAGCCTGTATACATTCATTGTGACTAATACATACCAGTGCAAATGCTCAAAACCCATCTGAAACCAATTAACAAGATGTACTGGAATTTCCACTTGGGCATGTTCCTTGCGTGAATTAAATCATTGAAAGAAATTCTTACTTAAGAGAAAAAAACCTCAGTAGTTCTATATAATATCGTCTCAAATGTCCGGTCAACGGCAGGAGATTTCTTTCCCCCTCTAATTTATCGAGGGAGGCTTGCTAAGATTATTATGGGCTACATATGCCTAATATGTTATTAAATGTGTTCTTTCATTTATTATATGCAGCTAAAATGAATCTGAATACGTCATTTTGTTGGAGCTGTAACGGTACACGTAGGCCTATTAGCCCCGTACCGTTTGGTGAGTCGTTTTTGGTTTTGGTATGAGTGAAACGAATGAATAGCCTGTATTTATTGACGCGGCCGGAACCTAAATTCTTAAGTAGATATTCAACACGAAAGTATTACGCTAATTATGGATTTGAGTTGGTTTCGGGTAATGCTGGTAACAGTCAGTTTGGTTTTCCAAGAAAGCGCACCACCATTGGAGAGAGAATAGTTGATAAGACTAAGAAGGTTGGTTCTGTTATACCGAACTCGGGTATGTTATTGAAAACACAAGCAAACATGTTAAGTCATTTCAGACGACAAACATGTTAGTCTCCACATGCCATTTACGCTTTTCCCTGGAACTTCAGACCAGGTTGAAAAAAAACCATAGGCAATATATGGTGGTGTTCAACGCTAGAGAACACACGATTTAGTTCATTGTGATTGTATTATTATTATTATTATTATTATGTATTTTACATCATTGTTTCTACAATGTACAAATACACATCTTTTAGGTTTTGTTATTCAGAAATGTCAACAAATTGAATGTCTTTGCATTGCAGCTGTTCCTAATTGTGTTTGCAGTGTTTAATAATAAATAATTTTAAGACAAATTCTGTTTTCCCCGCTGTACCATAATTGCACCAAACCGTGAACTTAAACCGATATTTGTATCGACCTGAGTGTTGTTTTCCGTTACACCCCACTATAAATGGGTACTGGAAATATACTTAATCTAAATCCTGTCTTAGTCATGTGACATAATATATTGCTTTTCCAGACAGGTGACGCTTTAAACAGTCAGTGATTGGTGTGCTATTATTCATTATAGTTGCATCTGTATTACAATGACCCAGGAGTACCAAGTGCAAAGATTTTCATTAGGCTACATGATTTAAATTTGATCAGTTATGGCCCCGAAACGACTTGGCTCGGCGCGTCCCAGTCTCGAAAACGGGCCTGGTTACTGGTACAGCCTTGACCAAGGAATTTAACATAAATTCTATTTGAATTTTATTATGAGACAAGTTTGTAGGCCTACGTAATTGCAGGTTCGGGGTGCGTTTCTCATAACAATGACTCTTAGTGTCTTACGAAGACTCTAAAGATATATGTTACGAAAGGTATTTCTTTCCGGACGTCTGTTTCCCGAACAATCACTTAAGAGGTTGCTTAAGGGAGTGCTTCTTAATAGCGACCATAATAGGCACCGGAGCATCAAATTTGTTGACATCGATGGCTCGACAATTGATTATTCCCACCATGTAGCAGCTGCTTGACTGCCGCATGAGAGAAAGTGGTGTTCTTTATAAATATTATACTGCAGGAACTAAATACGATTTTCGCCGATTGGGTGCAAGAACCCGACTCTCCAGATTGTATTATCACCATTTTATTTTTGTGTGTTCTATAAAACACCTGTGTGCAGCAATATGTGTGCATGTCATTGATATAGGGACGAGCAATAGCCCAATAGCTGAAAGAAAAGTTGCGTTAGTGTCCTACGTGCCGATTACTAAGGACTATTCCAGGGTACGTCAATGAATCTGCAGTGTCGACTCTAATCAACCGCGTGGACCAAAGTTTTGATATTCTGTGACTTTGGAGGTGTGTGCGTTCAAGGGGTGTGGGGAATTTAGGAATGCGGCAGAACACCCCCACCTTCCCAATAAGTAAATAAATACATAATGAACAGCGCGTTCCATGTGTTTCATTACGAATTCGCGCCTTACTCAATTCGCTGACAACTTAACGTAGAAGGTTTCGGGAATCGCACCTCAGGTCTCTAAAAAGCTCTTAAAAAAGAATGACATATTCAAAAATAACCAATATATCTAATAGATAAGTAAAATTATAGCTTTGAATAAAAGGACAAGTTATATAATAATGATAAGCATGTCATCTTCGATTACATCTTAGTTAAAATCTTCTATGCAAATGCATAATAAAGTTGTAACTACGTATTCCTTTATATGTCTTTTAGTGTCGGCCTACTCTTTCACTTGTGACGTGAATTAAATGCCTAATGGGTTGACTGACAGATTTTTACATTGACTTGCTACGCAATTTTACAGACAACTGCCCATTTCGTAATAATTTTGCACATTCGTGATATTAATTTAACTTTTTTTTCTGTCAATCAAAACGGAAAGGGTTTCTAATGGCCAAATATTAGTAGCCTACTAATTGTGCAAGCGAGATTTACGCATGCAGTCCGAAATGTTTAATACGAATGAGTAAGTATCATACATATAACTAAAATATGAATATATAATTATTGGAATTACTTCAGTCCGACTGAATGTAATTTTAATCTTTTTGAATATATTATCATTCTACAGCGAAGGTCATTGCCAGTCTAGGTTGCTATGCTATGTGAAAGACCTAAGTGCAGAGAAGTACAGCTGGATCTAAATCACTTTCACTCTCCACATGCTGGTAATTGCTTGACCGCCTCTGTTTTATGGGGCGGCTCTGTTTTTTCATCCAGTGGGTGTTTAAGACTTTATTAGTGAAGTTTAGAAATTCATGCTGTTTTTAGCGCTTCCAGCTGAAACGTTTATTTGCTAACGAGCAAAGAGAGAGAGAGAGAGAGAGAGAGAGAGAGAGAGAGAGGGAAAACATAGAAGGAAAAGTTAACTTCCGGAAATTGTGTTTGGAGCTTATGCGGTCCACTAAATTAGAGCTAACACCCGTTACTTTTACTTTTACTAAACTATTAAAATAAGGCATAAAATAACCAGAAGTCTAAGACTTCATAGCACATAAAATAATAATCGTTCCATCCGTTCCTCCATCCATTTTTTACTGGTTATTCTGGTCATGATTGTTGCACAAAATTATAGAGGCAGGTTGGAATCAGAAAAAGAAAATGCAGTACATTCTCTCAAGTAAACATTATTGAGAAGTCTATCGAATTAGTTTAACAAAATCGCTGAAGATCGATATCTTTCTGCATGTTGTACCACATGGAGCCCAACAGGGGGTGGTAAAAAAAGGGAATGTAGAGAGAGGGACAGAGATTGTGAATGAAGTGGGAGCATGTGGACACACAGCAGACTGCAATTTAATCAGCAGTGTTTTTCGCAAATGGCTGAAGATGTAACATTGTCACAGTGTGTCTGTGTGTCTTTGTGCACAACAAGAATAATTTGGATTTTGAGCATTCTGAATGTGCATCACTGACGCCAGGATCTAAGCAAATCAACCTCCTCCGTTTTTGTGTGCATTGCATTTAGTATTTGTATGTTATGTAATAATTGCATTTTACGTAGTAAGCAAGTCCAAATTCAGATCTGTAAAGCCCGCCTTTATTGGTTTAAAAGTATTTCTTTGCCATCTAACATAAAAAGCATTTTCTCGATTATCTGTACATGGCTCTTAACCTTCTGAATTATAATAGTAATAATTACGTTCAAATATTTATACTGACGACCAGACAAAAAACCCAATGACGATTGTATTCGTTACACGCAAATGGTCTATTGTAACCAGCAAAACAAAAATAATATGTGGTTAATTTTCATTGATAATGCCATTCATACACTGAATATATGGAACATGGATAGATGTGGGTTATTCATTTCTTTAATATATCCCCCTATGCATTGAGAGAGAGAGAGAGAGAGAGAGAGATGTGTTGTGTTGTGAGTATAGGTGGCGGGACTTGTCAGAGTTGAAGCAGTGTGATTTATTCTCTTTGTAGCCAGATGTTCTTGCAATATAAAATCCCACATCTGTATTCCTGGACTTCAATGACCGAAAGCATCCTGAATTTATGATTAACTGTATCAGATCATAAACTCCAATGCACTCACTCAGGAACCCGGTTTCAAGGCAAACCTGCTCGTCAACGCAAACAGCCTGCTTCCCCAAACATCAAGTGGCTGCCACTGAGTATATATACTGCATGTGGACAGGACCAAGAGGTTCATTTACTGTTTGAATCAACAAAAAGAAATCATGAGAATCAGCGATTAGAATGTGGGGATTCTAGCATCTCAGAAACAGCCACCATCCTTGCTTTTTCACATATTACAGTGTCTGTTGTTTACAGAGAATTTGTGATGTATAAACATCCATTCGGCAGGTAGTTCTGTTGCTGAAAACATGGGAGGTCAGAGTACAATGAGCGAGCTGGTTAAAGAGAAAGGTTTCTCCGAAGGCATAATTCATCTAGAGCAAAAAGGATCCTGCAGTACTAGCTAGATGTACCTGATAAAGTGACCACAAAAAGTTTTTCTTTCCACTGACTTCTGCTACCCATCAAAATTGTATGTATTCATGTTGACATATCATAATTTTTGTGATCAAGTAGGCTTACTACTACCACCATATTACCATTATCACCACCAAAAATATATAGTTTGGAGCCCTGGTTTAATGTACAGTGAATTTTACTTAGTATTAAATTATTTCATTATTCCTTTATATACCTTTAATTACGGGGAGAAAGGGTTTGAATATATATTATTCCAAGAAACGAAATTATCTGAGCTATTTATTTTTCACCTCTTCTGTGACTGTAGGTATTTACAATAGATAGAGTGTCTCACTGCAAAACTAATACACTTTACTATATAGTATGAATCTTTTAATTCACTGTAGTTTGAGGATTTTAATAAATAGAATATAAATATCTTGAATACATGTCAAATAAAATAGAAAATAAAGCAACCGAAAATTCCTCGTATTCCTGTATTTCCCGAAGTATAGGTCTACTCAACAAATTTAGTTAAACTAATTGCTCATTAAGTGAAAAAAAAAATTAAGTACGAAGTTTTCGTAATTTGTTTATGTATAATCGGGCTTTGTGCGAAAGTGTCTGTTAAGGTGGCTAAAAAATAAATACATAATTTTATTTTCATGATATTGATTGTGGGCGGCATGGTGGTGCAGTGGTTAGCACTGTCGCCTCACACCTCTGGGACCCGGGTTCGAGTCTCCGTCTGGGTCACATGTGTGCAGAGTTTGCATGTTCTCCCCATGTCGTCGTGGGGTTTCCTCCGCGTATACTCCGGTTTCCCCCCACAGTCCAAAAACATGCTGAGGCTAATTGGAGTTACTAAATTGCCCGTAGGTGTGCCCATCCTGGGTTGTTCCCTGCCTCGTGCCCATTGCATCCGGAATAGGGTCCGGACCCCCCGCGACCCAGTAGGAACAGCGGTTTGGAAAATGGATGGATGGATGGTATTGATTGTGTTTTATTTTTTCTATAGGTAGGCTAGATCAATACTATAGTTAAATGATTAAATTAAGTTAAATTAAGTTAAATGCGTGATTAAAAGCTGGTTTATAAAAGCGCGATCGCAATATATTCAACACAATTTTAATGTTAATAAAACGATGAGTCTTTTAAGTCTTTTAAGTCTGATAAAGTCTTTTAATAGGCTAACACGATTACATTACAATCTACCGAAAAGAGCCCAAGATAGTATTGGTAACAGACATACTAACCAGAACCACGAAATATTAAAACGAAGCTTTTAAAATTAAAGTTGAATTGTATTTGGTACATTTTTATATTGATATAATATAATATATTATATTATATTATATCAAAGGCAGCAATTTTACAAAATAGCCTAGTCATGTCTGTATAATTCCTCAATTCATCTTGTTCAAAGCTTCAGTTAGTTTAATAATTATTCTGATTGGCCACAGAGGCTTCACACCTGGCTCACGGGTAAAGGAAGGCTGGAAAGTCAGCAGCGCTCGGCCCGAGAGGACCGTGAGTTGAATATTCCTGGCTTTTTTTCAAAGGAGGCTTCTTAAGCGCTGTAACTAGGCGAATGATACCGATTGGTTGACATCGATGGCTCGAGAATCGATTATTCCCTCTTTGCAGCAATTGCGTGACTGCTGCAGGAAAGAATGTGTGTTTTTTTTTTTTATATTAACCTAACAGGAATTCTTCGTAATATTTTATTAATCGGAACTGGGGAGACAAGTAAAAGTAAAATGTAAAATGAACAATCTTAATCATATAACCGTAAATATGATTTTCACCGATTGGTGGCCGAACTCGCCTACCCAGCCTGTTCCCCATTTAATTTGTATATGTCCTATAAAACACCTGTGTGCACTAATATGTGTGCATGTCATTTATATTGGGACGAGCCTTTGCACAACAGCCGAAAAAATAGTTGTATTAGACCTAAGATTAGACAATGTCCAAAGTGCTACATTGACTACCAGGGACTATTCTAGGTGTTTTTTTTGGGGAAAATTCGTTGGACGTATATTTAAATGAACCCACGGTGTCGACTCGTGAACCTTATGAGCCAGAGTTTTATATACTGTGACTTTGGCACATAGGAAAGGTGCGTGTATTCCAGGGGATTGGGATATAGGCAACCGTTTCTCTTTCCCAGCGAATAAATACATAATCAACAGCACAATCCTTATGTTTTATTATGAATACACTCTTTACTGAGGAATTGAGGCGCTTGCAGAGCGCGGGGACGAATCACATAGGCTATACCTAACGAAGATTTTAGTCATGTATCAGACAAAATCAGTTTATCATATGGATCAGTTATTTTTTTTAGTTATGTTTAGTTGTGAAACTGTTGTGAAACTGTGTAATCTTAACGATGCTAGTCTTATTTTTAATGATGAAATATTTTCTTTATCATTTTAAAATGACAGAAGCATCTTTCATACATCACAGCCTTTCACAATATGTTGTATGTGTGCCCACTGTGATGTTACGATATCCGTCGCATCGCCGCCCCCCCCTCAGCTGTTGGATTATTAGAGTGCATATTGCTTAACAGCATATCGCTCATTTCAAAGGCGTGCGGTGCGAACAGTGTGGGCCACAAGCAGTATGAGCTGACAACATCAGTAAGTGGTAGCTAAGAGTGGTTCCGACCAACAAACCAAGCCAAGGACGTATCGGAGAACACCTCAAACCGTTAAGGTACAACTTAAGGTAGAACCTACGAATGAAATAGCGTTAAGGCTTCGAGGAACTTACCCCAAACATTTTTGGACAGGAGCCGGTTATATATTCAATGTTTGTTTATTGGAATGAATTAATATTAATTAACAAATACAAAGGAAGGCATCGCTGTGCATCACTTTATATATACTTAAAAAATGCAATATGCTTTTATTTTTTGGAGTCTGCCAGCACAACTCCTTGGTACGTTTGGCTTCTGTAAACATAAGGAAGGACATTTGTTACCCATTTCCTAAACATTACAGTATTAGCTATAAAACGGAAAAGCTCAACCATAGTGGAAATATATCTAAAGCACTTAAATATTTACCTTGCCTTACATTTAATTTTAAAGTGTAGGTAATATGTAACTGTTTAACATGCTATTCTGCATGCACGAATAGCTTAAACAAACCATTACTCAGCTAAAAGTTGATACCGGTAAAGCAAATTCAGTGTAATCTATCTAAATATTACACAGACTTACAAATTATATAGATATAGCTTAACAATTAATATTATTGTTAAATATATGTAATTTGTGTAAAACAAGAAATGTACCAATGTTAAAACTGCATCCAAAGAAAAGAGGACGAAATGCTGCATCTCATATTATTGCGTATAGTAATAATTTAAACGGTTATGATTTAGGCCTAATATCCAGCTGCCGGGGGAGCTCCGTGGTATATGCTAGTTCATTTAAATGCTGATCTTGGATCTTTTGCTGTACCTCATAAGTTGATTAGTATCAAAGAAAATAAAGAGGTAGGAAAAGTACCAGGTAATTATATATTTTATATTGCCATATTGTATAACTGTACAGGAAACGCATATGCACGTATCTACAGATTACCTAAATTAAATTCAAATTTACACCAAATAATGAACGAAACAAAGACTGCTCCAGAAGAATGTCTGTCCAGATAGACCTTATAAAATAGGGTTATGGGCGCGACGATTTAAAGCGATATATTATTATTATTATTATTATTATTATTATCATTTATTCAGGAAAACACTATTTAAAGGTGGGAGATTTGTGTAGAACCCGAGTTCAAGGCTTTATTGATATGCTGGTGCAGACGATGTCAGGTTCCCTAGCAACCATGCACTTCGGAATAAATTTACCTCAGACAACAAAGAAAGCAAAACACGTTTAAAAGCGACTACGTAATAATTTCCGTTACTAATATTTTAAAAATTTAAACGCTATATTTTCCAGATAAAAAAACGCTAATATGATGTTTATTTCAGATTTCCTAGGTTTTCATTTATTTATTTTTTTTTAGAAAAGCTTCCTTTCGCACATCTGCCATGCATCCAGCCGCTTTCCATACTCACTTGTCCTATGCAGGGTCGCGGGATCCACAGCGCTACTTTAAATAACATTTCTTTTGATTTGTTACTGCAAATTACATTCATGTTTATTTCAATACAGAAAAAGTTAAACGGGTAACCTGGATGTACGTTTCCCTGATGCAGTGCTGTAGCTTTTGTCCAAGCATCTTTGCACATAGTTACTATACCCATGATATAGAGAGTATTGTAAATTATAAACAAATGCTGTGTGTTTAACGTATTAATATTTTAATAGTATAATTATAAACTGTGACTTCTGACAAATAAAAAAGGTAAAATTTTCTGTAGGCTGTAGGAACATTTCTCCCCACCCGTAGACCAAATGTTTCTAAATTATTTATTGTAATGTTCTAACAGGAGGTTATGTGAAAACGAATAACGGTAAACGCAGAAACACGAACCGAAATAAGTGCTTGTTTTTCACAAAAACCTAACGTCACGAAAACCTGAAAACTGAACACGTGTGTTTGTTTATGACGTAATAATAAATGGCCGATGCTGCGACATCCTGCCTACTTGTTACGCCAACATTTATTCCAATTATTGCCTGCGAGCTATTTAAAGCATATAAATACGGATTACGCCCGAAAGTCCGAAAACCGAGGCCCGAAACAAATGCTTCCCACGCCCGGGTGGCCACTGGATGGCAGTGCTGTGGAAGGAGTGAAGGGATGGAGAACAAAACGTCCGTTTTGTAGCTTGTAATCCCTGGATCACTGAAAACGGGACAGTGATGCGGGGACAATGTAAGAAATAGCTACCGGGCACTACACACTTACATCGAGACTTATCGGCCGGGTTGAGAAACACGCAGCAGATTCCTTCAGTAATGGGGGTGTTATTTATCCTAACCATTGCCCTATTTCACTATTCTCTATATCAGTTTTCCCAGTACGTTGCGACATCTTCACATACTAAATACAAATATATCATAAAATGTGGTGGGCGTATAGTTTAAGGTTGCGCAACATTATTTATATACAGGTAAAATAATATCACTGTTGCATAGTTCTTTTTCGGTAGGGCTACGTCATTGTGATTCGCACTGATTCGCAATTAAAATGACCGTATGGAGTTATTTCATACTCCATAGTTTGACTTATGTAGCTACGTCTTGTTGTATTACCTCGTTTCCGTTATAGAGACACATTTTATACATGATAGATGTTTTACACTCATGGATACATGGAAACGTATAAAAAAGGTTTACTTCGAGCATGATTAAAATGCGCGGTAAATGTTCTTTACACTTGGGCAGAAGTATTTTTTTTCTGCCGACTGCTTCAGAGGATGAAAATATAAGATTTTTCTCTCCTCCCGACCATATGTATAGCCTATAGTGTCCCCGCGTTACCTGCTGAAGTCGCTCTCGTCTATTAAAAACTCTCAAATCGTCGGCCTAAAAAAAAATTCGTGGTTGATAAATAATTTGTTGCCACATTGTGAACATCTATTTGAGGACATTCGATAAGTGTTGAAAGACGCACACATGCGCAATGTTGTCATGCACAATACTGTTTAGTGTTTACCACACGCGTTAGTGAAGGGCGTATGTTAATTTGTTCCTTTCTGGGGATGCCCAATACACAAAGACAGGTCTTTGCTAAATTTGTGTGTAATTTAAAATAATAATCTATATTGTAATGACTTATTTTGAGAGAGGGTGGGCAGCATGAGGTCCAAGGCTGGGGTAGGTCTACATCCTGGATGGGACAGTTACACACAAAATGTATTCCATGACTACTTTTATATCCTGATTCCTCTCCGTCAAATAACACATTCCATAATTTATTCTGATATAATCATTTTTTTGCATAAATCGTATGCAAATATTTATTTTAACCATTTTTTTTTATTTCAAGCAATAATATTAGCACTCTTATGGCAGAAGTATATATAAAAATGTCATTAACATAACATTATGTCAATCAAATCACTCTGTGCAGCCAGCATGGATTTTGGGTGCTTTTAACATAAGGGTCTGGAGGGCTTCCAAGTGACATCATATGTTGCCTGCCAATGGTAGCCAGGAGTCCAAGAGACATGGAGCATAATTGCCATTTTTTTTGTCTCGACATGGATGGTGTAGGTCAGCTGGCATGTTTGTTCTACTGGTTTCTGGTTGACAGCAAGTGCAAGACATGCTATACTTCCAGCTAGTGCTAGGTCTTTGTGGCACATTTGAAGCCTATACACTTCCTGTCCGCTACCCGCTTTGCATACGTCTTCAAAAGTGCTTCTGGTGATGCAATTTCTACACCAGTCTACAAAAATGATCTCCCATCCGTTCTGCCAGAATCTGCATGTTGATCATCCTTGATTTTTATAGCCGCTGTAAGATACTCTTCCGCGCTGCATAATTTGAGCACTGGTGGCACGGACGATTTCCCACTCATCCAGACTGCCTCTGGAATTGGTACCTGGACCAGTCCTTTTGTAATATGACTCTAGATCCATAAGAACTACTTTATGAAAAGCATTCTGGTCGCAATGGTGAACAAAAGCCCATTACATGGAAATCTGGCAATGGAGGGTGGCTCTATTGAGATTTTCCCTTTTCTAAGTCACAGGGCACAGCAGGAATCATAAATGCAAAAAAATATAACCAAGCTGTTTTTCCAGAAGTTACAGAGAAATTGAAATAATAAAAGACAGAGAACAGGACATATGCACACAGCGAATATCCAAGATCGGCCTGTAGCACCTATGGGAGACTCTCGGCCACAGCCAAGAAACTGTACATATAACAATAATTGCCTGGGTGCTTCCTAAGTGTGAGATTCACAGGAGAGTGAATAAACAAAAGCTGTAATTGGGGAAAAGGCTTTTCACTGCCGTGTGGCACTAGCCGTTATAAACATGTCTTGAGACGTATGAGAGGAGTCTCTGATGAGGTGAAAATGGACTTTTTGGATTAATTTGTCTCAAGCTGTTTTACAATCGATGCACGATATCAGGATCATTCCCAGGATACCCTGCTTACCATGAAGCATCAGGACGGCACGATGCTCTTAGAAATGAGAGATAGAAGGAAAGATTCAGCAAAACAAAGAGAAATGGTAGAAGATCCTGCTACAGGTAGCCTCCAGGTTACAAACAAGATCCCTTCCTTAAGCTTGTCTTTAAATCGTATACATATTTAAATAGGAAAAATAATGATATCGTACATAAGAACAATAATAATTATGCAGTAATAATAAAATATAATAAAAATGGAAAAATAAAATATTAAAAAACTTGTAAAAATTTAAAACATATAATGAAAACTTCAGTGGTACTGTGCTGTAGCTCAACCTGACACATCGCTGAAGATGTGCAATGTTTTCACAAGCGTCACAAAGTAGTGTGTGCGTTCACTATTACAAACCATTGTATTTAACCAGGCTGGCCCCCCATCCTGGGTTGTTCCCTGCCTCGTGCCCATTGCTTCCGGGATAGGCTCCGGACCCCCCGCGACCCAGTAGGATAAGCAGTTTGGAAAATGGATAGATGGATGGATGTATTTAACCAGAATTTTTAATGTATTAGACTTGGTATGGTAGTCAGTTCATTGATACGGGTTGTCCGTAAGTCAAACGTTCTTAACCCCAGGACTGCTTGTACAGTCTACTAGAGACTCGTGAAGAAGATTTGCATTCAAGGAGATAAAATGTTGTGAATTCATACAATAGTATCCACTGGAGCGACTTCAAAACAAAAAGGCTGATGATCTTAAGTGGCCCGATGTATAAATGTAATATAAATCGTTACTATTAATTAGCTGATTGATAATTTAAATGGATGTATTGGATTCAGTTTTTACTCTGCTGTCTGTATTTTTGTGTTGACCAGTGACTGGTCTATAAACAGCAATCAAGTGAAGATTAAGCCATCCAATGGGCATTTTATTTTGGTAACTAATTAAACCCAAAGCAAATAATGTGAAATGAGCATCAAATTAGCTAGGAAAAAAAAAAGTGTATTTATTTAATCTTTCAATAAATATTGATAGACCGAACCTCCTAAATCCCCAGGCTAAATTTTATCCCAATCCATCACTGACAACCAGATATTGCAAGGAACTGACTCAGCTTTTTGACAGCGGATAGCTGCTGCCTTTATCCGGCAGTCCCTTGGCTGCGAAGGCCCACCGGATTGCAGACCTATTGTGTAGATGGACATGTCTAGCTGTAAACAGTTTGATCCCAAGGCACATGCCCCACACACGATGTTTTTCAGCAACGGGAGACTAATTATCTCTGCCAATAAGCACAGGCTGGAGGCGTTTAACTTGTGAAGAAATGTATGCATCAATTAATTGGCATGCAGTTTAATAACTGGTTTGTACCCATGCACTTTACCCATAAGCTCCTGACCAAAGTGAAGGCCCCATTTTAAGCTCATTGGCTGGTACCTAGCCCAGCCACTGCTGTGTGCTTCAGATGTGGGTAAAGGGATAGGAATTAAAAATCTCCCCTAATGTGTCAGGGGGTCATTATAGGGTGAGAGGACAGGGAGGCATGTACTAGGGGATGGAGGATTTTGTCTTATGAGGGGGGGACAATTGCTTCGGGGGACATGTTTGGGTGCCTGGAGTGAGGCATGGAGGAGTGCATCTTCTCTCTGTGCCCTGCTTGTCTAATTTGTGTTCAGCGCCACCCCCCACCAAACCCCCCCCCCCCACCACCAACCCAGACTGTAAGTCTTTTGCCTGTCAATGCAGTGCCCGGAGCCGCTTATGC
>JAODJX010000001.1:23752861-23767272 GCA_026776945.1 Isichthys henryi
ACTGTCAGTCTTTTGCCTGTAAATGCAGAGCCCGGAGCCGATTCTGCAAGGCGCTGACAGCACACATAACCTCAATCTCAGGTCCAGGGGAGATAGGGGTGAGGGTTTGGGGGGTGGGAGGTGGGGGACTAAGGGGAATGGGCACAATAGTGGCTGGGGGTGGGGGTGGTCATCAGGTGTCACCTGTCTCAGTTCTGCATGTGTCACATATCTGGTTGTAAATGGACAGTATGAGAGGCGGGTTTTTATAAATGATTACGTCTGATTATGGATCTCAATGGGAGCACGAGTGTCCATCTCCTCGATCAGCATCAGACCTGAATGCCTGTGAGCCTCCACACCCCGTAGCTCCCTGATAGGGATCTCAGATTTTCATAATATGCTGCCAGAATCTGATGGACAGAAGCAGGAAAACAAAAAAGCAGCGTATAGATTTAACAAAAAATACATAACTGCTTATTCATTCGGGTTTAGTCATTTAAATTATCATGAGCTGTGTAGTTGTAATCATTTGTTTTTGTGTGTATTTGTAGCTGCCCTACAATGGTGCTAATTCTGTTTTCTGTGTCATAAAGATCCACACTATGTGCATTATAAATTTGGGCATGTCATTTGGAGGAATAACTGGAGGTCGTTCTTCAGCATTGATTGTGGGGGGCGGGGGTGGGGGTAAAAATGTGTAAAATAGACTGATTTTACTGATAAGTCGAACTATTCCTGAGTATTCAATTTTGAGATTTATAACTAGCTGGTAAGACTACAGCACAAGGAATGTGAAATTCTGTGGTCTGCATTTTAAAAAGGTTTCCCAGCAGTGTTTAGTGCTGGCCTTCCTATCTATCTAAGGTTTTTATCCAGAAAGACTTGCAGTACAGGAAATGGATACAATATAAAGTATGCGTGCTCACTGGGATTTGAACCTACACTCTTTGCAGTGGTAGTACAGTGCACTATTAATTGAATTACAGAAGTTTTTGTAGGCTCATGTAACCTGAACAGGCATAAGCATAGAGTAGGTTGTTTTGCAGTAAGCAATGTATGTTCTTTTGTTGTTCTGCATATTTAGAATGTCAATGTAAATGCTTAGAATATATACCCAAGATGCCAAAATAATTGTATGTTTACTGGTTATTCATTGAGAGGACTGAGTCCATTTAAATAGTTTTATCTATGGATTGGTGTGTTTTAGCCCCAAATGGGTTTTGTAGATGTGACTTATTTTAGTCTTTTGTTTGTGGAAGACCCCAAGGAGACACGTCTCCTTCCATCCTCCTGTGTTTATTTCTGCGCTGCACTCTCTCCGTCTCCCCGTATGTTTAAATGTTTACTTGCAGGCCACTCGTCTGTCTTTGTGCCTCTTTCCCCCATCTGTTTCCGTGGCTCCTCTGTCAGATGTGCAGGAGTGATGGATGCAGCTGGTCTCCCGGCAACAGGCAGAGTGCGGCGGGCCGTGACTGAACGGAAACGAGCCGGGCCGTCCGGTCCGCCATAATGTCCATTGATGGGAAAACCGATGTCTCATTGATTTGGGGCGGAGGGATTTTAAAAAGAGTGTGTGAGAGAGTCAATGCAAGAAAGTGGGGCCATATAGCGCACTGGTCTCTGTGGCAGCACATACCACAAATGCAAGTCTAGCCCCCCAGATCCAAGCGATAATTGGGTATGAAAAGAAAGCTTCCAGAATCTGTGACTGAAGAACATCCTGTTGTAATAGTCTTGTTCATAAAGAGCTTAATTGCCTCTACCTAGAGCATTTAAGTCATGTTCATTTTAACACAGACAGCTGCAATTTTCTTCAGGTTCATGCCAATCAAGGTACTTTCAATAGGTACTTATTACTAATTAAATTGGCCATTTAGTCTTCCATAATACACCCAATGCATAGTATTTAGCAGAATTTGTTTGACATTAATCGCGCCATTTTAATCCATCACATGCCTGAGACCTGTGCTATTTGTTCATTGCTTTTCTTTTTCTTTAATCCGAGTAATATCCTACAATTCTAAACGATTTTATTCGATGTTTTTATTGGCTTTACACGTGTATACTTTTCCTCTGGGCGAATCGATAGAGTAACGAGGTTATTGTGTGGATTATAATTCTGTCATTGTTTGTTAGGTGCTTCTTTTAAAATAACAGAAAAACAGTCGATGAAACGTTGCAGTTGTTAAAGAGCTTCACGTGACTTCACCTGGCTGGGTTTTTTTCACAAGCCATAATTATTTGTCGGTGTCAGAGTAAAGGCAGCGTAAGAGAAGGAATTTTCTCACATAGAAGCGGAGGGGGGATGTGAATTTGGCTCTGAAGCTTTGTTTAGTTTGGTTACACATTTACATGACCTATCTACGTCGATAAGAAGTAGGCCTACGTGGGCTGGGATTTCACTCTCTGGGTCGATTTCATCACCGTCATCAGAGTCATCACTAAATGCCAGTTTACGTGATTGAAATCCGGCAGCTATTTCAAATGTGTTACAACCCCGAAAATGAACGGTATTATCCTGTTGCGACAGCATGTTCCCAATTTGCTTGCTCATTGTGGTCCTTTTCAAAGCCGCTGAACATTAAATGGGGTTACAGCATTTCCAGAGGTTCTCTCGCAAAGTAAATGAAGCAAGTTGCCGTAGTGAGAGGCAGCTTCGCGGGGCATTTGCTCGCTATGGAGATGGCTGTACTTTGGGGAACGCTCTCCTGCCACTTGTGAAGTGGGAGCAAGAAACCATAGCAACGGATCCCACAATTTAGTGAGCGCAGTCTCTCTTCATTTGGGGTTGTTGATGGATGCAATTTGCATGCATCCCATTCCAGGCTGCGCGATCCTCACATGCTTTCTGCAATATGAAAACAATGCAAAGCGATTATTTTACACGGCATGTGCGTTATGCCTCCTCGGGGGTTAAAAGCATTGAATATGGATTAAAGCCACAGCACAGTGAAAGAAGATGGGAAAATGGAGAGAAAGTGCTGAGGAGTTTTACTAGGCATGATAAAAACAGGTAACGAGACAGCCACTTGTTAATCGTTGCTGGACTTGCTTTCCTGTGCTGAAGGGAGTTTTTTCCCCAGACTTTTATGTAAGTGCTTTACATGTTGGACACGTGGTCTTGATTATTCTGACATTCTGTAAAGATTTCCGCTCCCAGTACTGTATGTACTTCATTCTATCACGGGAGAAAGAGTCTGTTTTTGATTAACCGAAATTTGTATTTGCTTTGAGGAAAAGGCGGACATAACTGGATCGTCATTCTGACAGTTCCGCGAAGGCTAAAATCTGTTAAAAAAAAATAAAACGAAGTAATATTTTTGCTCAAAAATTAATAAATTACCTCTATCTCCCCCTGGACCTGTGATTAGAATGTAGATGAGACCTGCTCTTTTAACTAAAATAAAATTTAAAAAAAAGTTTGCTGGAGACTGACACACACACACAAAAAAAAAATCAATACCAAGGATCTTAAAAGTAGATTTCAAAAGTTTGCGCTGATGCTTTTCCCTTGAAAAGATGATAGTGATTTGGCCTAAACGTAATTATATACTTCATTAATTGTACTTCAGATTTAAATGTATGAATTGAGGAAAATCACTTAGTGCCGCTTCTCAGCATATTGTGCTGTGGCAACCACATAAACCAGCAACAGGAATGTTAGCTTTCACTCTTCACTCCGTATTGCCTTGATACTGAGAATGAAAGCGAGATGGAGACAGCATCGAACGAAGAGGTACTGAAGGCGCATTGTTCCGCTCCAGCTGGCCGTAGCTGAAATGCCCCTCCCCCTTTTTTCCCTCGTCCCCAACCCACATCCCGGCCACTCGTGTCATTTGTTCTTTCCGTTTATTGGCGCAAGGACAGATCACAGCGCTCACTGAATGGAAAGCACATTGTCTTGCATATTCATCTGAAAATCATATTCACTTGTTAGATGTGTTATAATCTGTATTAAGGATAGACGCGGTTTCCTAAGGTCTCTTCTATACACCTATTACAGTTGGGCCATCATTTTGATTTCCAAGGTGTATTTGGACTGATGCTACTACAGCACCTTCAGAAGCATTAATAATTTAATATTATGACAAGGATGTTTGAAATAGTATTAACTTAAAACGTATGATAGACTTGAAATGAAAATCTGATGTAGTCTCATTTTGCATATTTCCTAAAGAACAAAAAAGATGCTATATGGAATTCATCTATGCTACATGGTTAGTCATGTCAGTCTTTCTTCTCTCTTGAGATGCATTTCCTCACCCTCTGTCCCGATGCTGGTTTTCGTGCAGTAGCATGCAGTTGGCTCAGATGCACAAACCTTGGTAACACTGACCCACGCACGCAGCCAGCACACTTGCCTGTGTTGTCACTACATCTCCGTGGCCTGCGTACCTGCCGTAAAAAATCCTGGAGTGGTTGCCAGTAGGAGAGAGAACGGCATAAGTTCGGGGGGGTGCCCTGCAACCACCCCCCGTCTCTGCTCCATGGGCGTCCCTCGTGTCCGCCTACCCCTGACTCTAGAGATGGCCCCTCTCCCCTTACCTCCTTCACCCCTCTGCCTGTCCCACGCACGACAAATCTCTGCTTTCAGCACCCTTTTTTTCCTGGTCTTTCCTGGTCCATTTTTCCTCTACTGCATCTGCCACTTGAAAGGAAGAGAGAGAAAGTGGACAAAAAGATAGAGTGACAATGATTTGAATTCTTTTCTATTCACAGATGCTTGTTTCTTGGGCAAAATAATGTAAAGGTTCAGTATGAAAATGCACAGTCCAGCTGACATTCACTGTTCTGAGGTGATTCCCTCTTCCTTACATTTCTGGGGTGAGTTTATGTTAAAAGATGGAACTTACAAATGATTTAGCTTTAAGAAGGCATTTTGTGCCTGTCGTGTTAATAACCTAATGTGCTTTGGTTTGAGTTTCTCTCCTCAAATACTTCCTTACCTCTCACCTTTAATCGAATGGTAAATGGATGCTAATTTGACCTCGGAGTAAAGAATGAGTCCTGCCCCAATGAATTAAATGCTGATCAATATTGTGTAGCCGAGGAAGGGCTGAGACTGACAACAGCACCTTCAGTGCGGATTTTCTTTCATGCTGCCTCCCTCCATTCCAGTCTCAGCATCAATGCTCTGTTCCGCTCTTTCTGATTTCACTACATCAAATTGATTAACTCAAGTTTTATTTTTTACCCCTTAGCTGATCATCCATGATACTTTAACTTAGCAAGAATATGGGATAAAATCTCCATCAAAAGGGATGTTGTTCCGGTGAACCGGGCAATTTAAGCTGCAGGTGCTAAGTGTGTGTGTGTGGATTAAGTTTATATCACTTCTTGGGGACCAAATGTTTGACGTTATGGGAACCATTTTTCAGGTCCCCACAAAGGTCTGCGAATGCAACCAAAAAAGCAAAAATGCCAAAAGTCTCGTATTTAGTTTGGATACTTATGGTTAAGGTTAGGGCTGGGTGGGGGTTAAGGTTGTCATGTTGGGATTAAGGTTATAGCTGGGTAGGCGTTAAGGTCATAATGTTGTGATTAGAATTTTCCCCATAGAAATGAATGGAGAGTCCCCACAAAGATATAATTATAAACCTCTGTGTGTGTGTGTGTGTGTGTGTGTGTGTGCCCCTGTGATGGACTGCTGAACCCTCACCCATTCTCTGAGCTCTCAGCACTACCTCTGTATTGCTGTGACCGGACACTGAACTTTCATTTAATGTAATTAACATATCAAATCAGATGAGTGAAATTGCACTTGTTTTGAATGAAGCACTGCTGTTGCATTTATCTTAGGAAAGCTAGTTTATATTATCTAGATGATTTTTTTTTTGTAATTATTGTCTTGTGGATTGCAAATAACAAATGTTCCATTTTGCAAAAAACAAATAAAAATTAAAATATATATAATCACTGTAACGCTATACTGGAAGAAGGATGGAGTCCTGTTTTGTATAAAATTAATTTAAATATGTCTCTGTGTATGTATATATAGCTGTGGTGACCCTGTACTGGATAAGTCATTTGGGAAGATGGATAGCTGTATATATATATTATTCTCTTGAAAGCCCTGTGCTTCCCATTATTTGTTTGGTCACTTGAGTCGTTCAGATGCTTTTCGTTCTGAGTGTATCATCAAAACACCAGGTATTTGTTACTTTCGCCTGGACACCTGGTAAGCAGATGTGCTACATCGGAGTATTAAAATCCCAATTCAGCTATAGCTGTTGTATGGACAACAGAAATAGTGAGAGAGAGAGAGAGAGAGAGAGAGAGAGAGGGAGAGAGAGAGAGAGAGACATACCAACTCACCTCTTCAGTATAAAATGCTTTCATCTGAACAGTTAGGAAATGTTACCTTACAGTTCCTGAGGGACCATTTCCTTTCTGAAGAGCTTCTGCCAAATTGCTGAAGGCAGCCAATGTACAAGCAGACGGGGTACAGAGTCCTCTGTTCATTCTGAAGAGATTATCCACAGATTTCGAACCTGAAATGATGTTTTTTTTTATTATCACCATGGAATCACCAGTTTGTTTTCAGAAAACCACCAAGAAGGAGACATTTTTTATTTTGAGAGGCTGTAAACAGAAAAAAATTACCTAGTTTTTAAATTGTTTTATTTTGAATGTAATGCCATTTCTGTTGTTTCTGGTGTTTCCTCTGCCTGTACATCAGCTTGTCATCTGTTATATAAAATGACCTTAAAATAATCCTAAATGTAGATGTATAAAGGAAGATCACCCTAACATGTGCATATCTGGTAGGCTTTTCTCATTCCAAGTGTAAAACACACACATCGACGATGTTGATTTCTGTGCTTTTGTTGCAAATGTGTGTTTAATTCATACCAGCGTGCATGTGGGTTAATATTATATGTAGACTGGCTGTCATATTATGTTAAACATGATGTCAAAAATGGAGAACGTTGGCTTCTCGCCGTTTTCTAGAACGTTCCTGTGACAGACGTTCTGCAGTAGCACAGAACTGGCTTTATTTGTCCTGTCAGTCTGCAGTTGCACTTCTAATGTGTAAAAGCTCCTTTTCTGAAGTCGCTCATATTATTGCTCATTTATCATATTTTCACTTTACAGATTTTGACATGTAGTGCCAAAGCAAGATAATTTACGTAAAACAATATAACAAAAGATACTGTAAAACTGTTAACTCTTTTGAAAGATAAATATCAAAGGCTAATGGAGCTTGGTGTTTAAATGACTGTTTAAAGGTTGTAAAGTGTGAAAAAATGTATATATTTTAACATATTTGTACTAGTTAATTCTTTCTTACAGGATGTCAGCTCTGCCGCCATCAGAATCCCTGCAAAATATAACGGAACACAGTGTCATAGATAATGCTGAGCTTGTATACCACAGATGCAAAGAAACCAACATATTTGTCGGGATTAATTAACTGCGTTATGCAGGGAAAAAAATATTAATGTATGTGGAAAGTAAAAAAAATATAAGAACACTGTTATGTTTACGCAGGACTACTTTTTGGGATGGGTGATATTTAATGTTTCCCAAAATAGGGAAAATATCGGAGCTTGGAGCGAGTTTTTTTTTGTGATAGTGACTTGGTAAAAAGTATTTAAAATATGAAACATTTACATTTAAATTAACTTGGCCAATCACCACAGTTAGAGTTTTCAGGTTCTAGTTTGAGTGCAATTTGTATTTACTTTATAATGTTCATATTTTAATGCATAAATTTTTAACATTTTTTTCCAAATGACGTATGACCCAGCTTTATATTTTGAGGCATCTGGGTCCAAACTGATACTACAGTACAATGCAAACTTTTCTGAGATTTAGGGCACTGGCTGTTGATCTTATCTCACTGTGGTATGAGAACCTGTAGTTCATTTCCACAGATGTTTGATAACAAACCCCCCAAAAAACGGAATAATTATAACAACTAAGTGGATGCATAATGTAATGATAATGTATAATGGAATAATTTGTTAGTATTTGTCCTTGGGGGGGGCATGTTTAACAACACATTTATACAGTAATAACAACTTACCTTCAATCAATAAATGAAAAACCTTTGCAGAAGACAAATACTTCTATGCATTAGAATAATTGGAGTTTGGAAGTAGGCTTCATAGTTTCATATGCATTATCAGACCTATCCACGTCATCGACAGTGACATCAGGAATACTGCAACACTACTATCAGCTGCTCTTTATGTGATTGGTAATGTCTGTGTTGTCACACCACGTTTTGCACTCTTATTGTATGATTATTTGTATAATGTTACTTGTTCTTTGTGTTGGGTCTGACTGATGGAGTAAGTAGGTCTATTTGACTGAATTTGTTGCATGTGCTCGATGAAACGTCTTGCATCCTCAATCTTGAATCTTAACGTCACAAACATTCCCATGACTCAACGGTAAATACACATATTTCAGTGTCCGTATGTTGATACTTTATATCTTGATCCCGACTGAGAACAAACTCTTTTCAGAATTTTGGAAATTGTACGAATTATTTTTGTGAAACTCACAGGACGTAATTTTCATATAAATTGTATGATACATATTTCACAACCTTAAGTGTAAATGTCTGGTTTTGCTAATATTAAGTTACCTAAAAATAATACAGTGAACCTTCGCGGAAAAGCATAAATGTTCATTCTGACTTTATAAATAGAGTAAATTTAAATAATGGATGCCGTAATGAGGAAACAATTGTTAAAACATTGCAAATAAAAAATGCTAATTATATGTGTAATTTTAAGAGGACGACCCCCGCGACCCAGTAGGATAAGCGGTTTGGAAAATGGATGGATTTTAAGAGGACAGTGATGAAAATTGAATTTAAATCTTCCACGGAAGGTAAACCAGCCACTGTAATATACAATACGTAATTTCCAACTTAATTATAAAATCATTGTTTTGATTTCTGTAGGAAAGGACCTTCCTTGTGGAAAATATTGTATTAGACTCATAAAAAAATGAAAAAAATAATAAAACTATAAAACAAATAAAAACGTTCCGCGCAAAAGCTCCTGGTTTAATGTTGCCACCAAATTTAAAACCTTTACTATTTGAAAAATGTTTATGCGTAACACGAACATTTCGTTTTGCTTACTGTAGGAGATTCGTTACCAGGTAACATTTGGGATTGGCGTTATTTTTGGTTTTCATCAGACACGTAGTGGGACTAATTTTCAGTCAGGGAGTTTCATGCCGAAGACCAGTCCATTTTGTCTTCGTTCTACGGAAACTCAGATAAATAATGTCATATAGTTCAAGTCTTATTATCTAGATAAATGTATTACTGACATTTCAAGAAGAAAATAAATAATACATAGCATATTGAACTGTTCAAGCAGTCTGACTTGTGCGGTCCCGCCTGGTGTTTTTCTAACATCCATCATTTGAGAGAATTCCAGTGATTAGTAATATCAAGCGATAAGTGAGGCATCTCCGCAACCGCGCATTGAGCTCATTCAGCTGACGGCTGTATGGCGTATTTTCGCATTTTTCTGTGCAGAGCAAGCGTGGTCTGGTGTGTGCGCGTGTGTGTGTGCGTGAGAAAACTCGCTGATGAACATTCTGAAGCACTGTAGAATTTTAAAGTTTTGACAATATATTGTTTCCGGCCAGCTCAATTTTTGCGAAATTATTATGCTGTTCACCGGCACAACAACTAATCGGCCCACCCGGAATTCTCTGGAGACCCCCGGTTGGCCACTCCGGACCTGGTTTTCATTATATGGATGTGGTTCTCATTGTGTAACGTTCCCTGTGTAATGTAGGGCCCACAGAAGCATTCTTTTATGCACGCTGGGCTGTAGATTTATATGCGTAGCATGCACGTCTGTTTTGAAAATGAAAAAAGAAAATTCTCTTTTTTGTACTAATCTATATGACGCATTCTTTAATCTTTGGCTAGAAAATATGCCATTTTCATGCACTAAATTTATTCACCTCCTAATATCAAGTGTTCTGTAGGAAGCAATAAGCTCATGTTTTGTTAGTGCGTTTTAATTGGATTTACATGCAACTGAAGTAAAGGCTTTTATTATTTATTAAACTGCAAACGGATTCTTTATAGAAACGGAGTTGAAGGGGAATCTAACGTGCTGTGAAAGGCCTGTTACTTTGGTTTTGTATCTAATTTACGATGAAGAGATATACTGGAAGAACGGGAGAATGGCGCGGTCTGGTTACGCGTGTGTTTGAGGGTGAGTCTCCTGAACCTCACTCCATCTTTGATATTTCCACAGCACTGGTATCAGCGCGATAGAACCGTGGAGAGATCTGAAAATGGGGTGGGGGTGTTTTTTTCAGATGTTGGGGAGGAGCAAAAGGGGCGGAGAGAATGGCAGGCGTGCAGTGCAGAAGAGCCATTGACCAGGGAACGAAAGGAAGTAAGGGGGAGGGTATGGGACTGAACCGGAGCGCTGGGCGGGCCGGGGGGTGTCCGTGAGCGCAATACGGAGCGAGCGATTGCTGGGGAGGATTAGCGTCCATCGGGAACTTTTTACAACTATGCTGATGCAAACTCCCCATACTCCTTACCCCCGTTCTGTATATTTGTTACCTCAGATGCCGCCCCGTTTCCCCAGCCCTGTTCGTTAACCCAGACCGGGCGGGGAGGGGGCACTGAGTGATCCAGAGTGATCATCCTTTTAAATTACACTTGACAGCAACCCCGCCGGGTCACGTCCCGAAACGCCTTTTTTCGGTATTTACCTTCACCCTGCTTTTCAGAAAGTCCTTCAAAGACACAGGACAATTTGAAATCATTAAAAATAATTATTTACACTTGTGTGTTTACTTATACTTGTGCATGTAATTGATGTTCAGCCGTGTGCAAATTGCTGGCAACCAGCAATCGGTTTGCAGTGTAAGTGGTTTGTGGGAAAAAAGGATCTGGATATAATCCAGACCTTGCCACAAGCTCCAGAGGCTGTAGAGGGTTTTGGGGGTGGGGGTGCAGTGAAGAAATGAAGGAATGAAACTAATTGCACCTCCCCTTCCAAAAAATTCCTCAGATCTTTCCCTTAGGAAAACCCATGTGCAGCAAAGGAGTGACGAACTGGAACTGTGTTGGCGGGGGACATGCAGGTCCTGCAGTGAATTCTGCAGTGAAGCGCAATGATTTACTGTCCTATACTCTGTAGCCAAGTTACTTTTTTTATAATATGTATAGTACAAGTATATAAATATGTTATTGACACTGCATTGGATAAGGAGTCGCAAAGTGATGGATGGACGATGGATGGATTTTTTTTTAAATAAAAATGTATGGTTCTCCTTTCCTCCCACAATCAAGACAGGCTACATTAGCAGAAATGTCTATAGTGTATGATTGGTTGTTTGCGTGTGTGTGTGTGTCAGTGCATATATATATATATATATATATATATAGACACACACACACACACACACACACACACACACACACACCAAATGTCCCTACAATGTGATTAAACCTGCTATTTTGACCTTGTGGAGACAATTTTACAAAAATACCCAAAACAGGGTTGGATTTTGTTTGGTTAGCCTACTTATGGTTAAGGTTACGGCTGGGTAGGGTTAAGGTTGTCATAGTTGGGATTAGGGTTATGCTCATATAAATTAATTGTCAGTGAATGTCCCCATAAAGATAGCTACTCTATGTGTGTGTGTGTGTGTGTGTGTGTGTGTATGCATGTGAACTTCAATGAAATGGCATCCCTTCTTCGGTGTATTCCTGCCTGCATGCTCACTTTGACCCAGACTGTAAGTGGTAAGGTGTAAGAATTGTTGATTTATATATGCTATATGGTGGCTTACGCCTCTACAGTTGTGGGCTCAAATCCCACCCACTCTGTCTTGAGCTTACTTGGGTGTCTTCACACAATCCAAATATGTAAAGTGCAATTGGTATCTCTAAACCCCATGCCCCCCACTAACATAACTGATTAAAAGATGGATGTGCTGTTTAAACCTAGTGTAACCTGATAAAGACATGAAAGAATATATAAAATGAGGTTAATCACGTTTATTGCAGCAGGATCAGGCTTCAGGGGCTTAAATCCCATCCACCTTACCAGTTCTCGCCCCCTCACTTTCTGAGCAGATGGAGACGGGACAGGCACGGGAACAAAAGAGGGGTGTTTTGGGTGCGCCATTCTCGTGGTGATAAATGAAAAGCTTTTCAGTGCCCTTTTCTGAAGACGGTTCCCCGCGCTAGGGGGGGATGACCTCGGTATCGGGTTTCGCCGCTTTCCTATTGGCCGCCTTCCCGGAGGTTCCGCCACATGTAAGTGCACGCGTCGAATCGAATCGTCTTCGAGCAGGGAGGTCGCCGGCTGGAACTCCAAGGACTTTTTCCAGAGATGCCGGTTGATGCGTCGCTAGCAGAAAGGGAGCGGGCGATCGATACCACCGAAATTCCGTGCGAGCAGCTGGACACAGTCTTTGGTTAATTCCTTTTTGCCTGGGAGAAGTATCCAAAGGTCATACTGTTTGTCAATAAAACACGTGTGATGTGGGGCGGGGGACACGAATTCAGCAGTAACGGCACTGCCCCCCTGGTCTGGACGTGACCATGAGAATTTTCCCAGCTGCCTCTTAGCTAAAGGCACAATGCATCTACGTCTTCACAATCACTCCCATTTGAGGAGAGCTAGACTGCCATCAGCAAACACCTATAGGTAGTGAATTCCGTCCTGGGATTAATTACCAAGGATTTCTGTAGGAAAACCACTTGAAACGATACTTTCCCCGAGAAAAATAAGGATGTATATCCTACATTTGTAATTATTAAAATGTAAAGTGTGCAAGTACTGTAGTCTTCCTTTTACTTTTTTTGTATGCATGTATTATTATTAATAATTACATTTATTACCATGCTTCATTGAACGCATCGTAGAATTAGAATATCACCAACATACGTTTATTCATCCACCCATTTTCGGGACCCGCTTGTCCTATTGAGGGTCAGGGGAGGATTTTATGTGAGCATGAAAAATACTGATCATTTAAATTTCAAATTGCACACAGTATAATCCAAGCTACCTTTACTGACCATTTTTGCATTTGTTGCTTTTATTTTTTATTAAGTTCATTAAGTTTATTAAGATGATAGATGCTGTCACCAGGCTGTTTGTTTGCTAATTTATTTGACAATGCACATTAATATCACTGCTGTAAATATGGCAGAGATTGTCAGAAGGCCAGGATACAGTTCCTGGGTTATCGTTATTAAGAAAAAACCTCGTGCAAAGATGAAAGACATTCTCCATACAATAAAATAGAAAACCACACAATACAGTAAAAGCAAAGGAAGACTTGAATCTTTTGTTGTATTCTGTACAGCTAAGAAACAATACATAATAATTATAAAAGCAGAAAAGTAATCAAATTGTTTTCAGAAAGGGTACAAAATGGTGCAATATCTTTATGCGTGTACCAGTGAGCTGTCTGGGGTGAGATGGCCACATTCCATGATGTACTATCCGCTTTGGCCCCAGAAGCTTGAGTGTTTGTAACCCCATCATGTTACTGCTGGAGGTTCTGGTGTCCTTTGCCATGTGAATTATTTAACCACTCATTGTCTTTTTTTGTGGTTTGCCCGCTGGTGAGCTCTCGGCAAGGTAATTAAGATCTTTTTCTCATCGTATGTGCTTGGGTGATAGTTTATGGGAATGATTGATTTTCATCTGGGAAATTTTCCCACCCCTGTTCCCCCTCCCGCTCATCCCGTCCTCCAAAGCCTCTCTTGGTTGTACAAAATTCACACAGCTTGCCTGCCCCCACCAACCCACCCGCTCCCCCTCCCAGTCACTCTGGCTTAGTGCCAGTTTCGCATCAGGCATCTGAGTGGACGACCAAAGGCCTCCGTCAGCTGACCCGCGGCATTGAGGGGTGGCCAAGTTCCTCGGGGTCCTGCTGCTCAATGAGAGAATATTACCCCTGAGCTGGGAGCCAACCAGTAACGTGAGCATAGTAGAGAACAACAGGGTGGGGGTGGGCTGAAGGGAGTTTGATATACAGATTCAGGGGCTGGTGGCGAGGGTGGGAAGCGGCGAGGGAGGGGTGTGTCCAAACTCCCAGGAAGTACGATGGATGAACAAAGCTCCACAGAGTGAGACCACGAGACAGTGCTAGGTTTGTGAGCAATGGGTGTGTGTGTGTGCGGGGGGGGTCACCTACACTCAAAGTCTAAATGTGAGTGACAGGACTGATAAAGAAAAGGGGGGTGGGGGGGTAAGATTAAGGGCCTAACTGGAAGATGGACAGAGGAGTGGGGGCTATTAATTAGTCCAAGGAAAAGCAGATGTGTGAGAGTGGCCCCTTCTGTAGATGTTGGGCAGCTGGAAGTCATCAGTGGCAGGGGTTGCGGGGGGGGGGGGGTGGTAGGAGGGTGGATCAAAAACCCCGATTTTAGGGGGATAAAAGGGGCGTGGCCCAAACAGGGCCCC
>JAODJX010000001.1:23798686-23808686 GCA_026776945.1 Isichthys henryi
CTCGCAATCTCAGCCTGAGGGTATTGTGTCTGAACCAAGGATTGGTTTGGAATGACCATCAGTTGGATGCTTTTGACTTTCAAACCGCATATGTACAGCTGCAATGATGAAGAGTCTTCTTCAGCTCCATCCAACAAGCACTGCAACACAGGACAAAGGAGACAGACACGAGGAAGTAGCTGGCGGCTCAAATGCCTTAACATTAACGTGATCTTCCACCTGCAGCACTGTATGTGAAAACTTTATTTGGTGTGATGTATGGAGAGCTGCCGAAGAACGACCAGAGTAGTCTGGTACCTGGGATAGATCTACGGAGTCTTATTTCTGAACAGAAGTGCCAAAGGACACACATTTCCCCATTTTTTCAGAATGTTCTGACTGGTTCTTCAGGCTTTGGGTAACAATTTACTTGAAGGGGCACAAGTACTGTTACTACTACTGTTATTCAGTTGCTACTCAAGTACAAATCATAAACAGATATAGAATCTGCATGAAATATGTGAAGTGTTATGACTGATTAATGATGAATGAAAACGGGAGCAGTACATAACCTACACTTAGCTTCTATTAGTACATTAAGCAATGGACTTTCTATTTGTAGTATCAATATATTAAATATATTATATTAATATATTTATATATTAAATACATTAAATACAGGATACAATATATTAAATACAGGAGTGTGGTGGATAGCTTTGTTGAGTGGTGTGAGCTGAACCATTTACAGCTAAACATCACAAAGACAAAGGAACTGGTTGTGGACTTTAGGAAGCGGGTTCCTCTTTCCACCCCTGTCACCATCAGAGGAACAGATGTTGAGGTGGTTGAGGATTACAGATACCTGGGGGTACACATTGACAGTAAAATGGACTGGTCCAAGAACACAGACACTGTTTTCAAGAAAGGGCAGAGCCGGCTGTACCTACTGAGGAGGCTCAGGTCTTTCAATGTCTGTAGGAAAATGCTGACTATGTTCTATCACTCTGTGGTAGAGAGCGTAGTGTTTTTTGCAGCTGTATGCTGGGGCAATGGGGTGAAGGTAGCTGATGCCAACAGGCTGAACAAGCTGATTAAAAAGGTTGGTTCTGTCCTGGGTGTCAGACTGGAGAACCTGGCGGAGGTGTCTGAGAGGAGAATGCTGAAAAAGCTTCTCAGTATCATTGACAGCCCCTCCCACCCCACGCACGCCGCTATGATGGGTCATCAGAGCTCCCACAGCAAGAGACTAATTGCCTCCAAATGCAGAACCGACCTACCTGTGGCAAGAAGATTGTATAACTCTTCCTCATTCTGTAGGTGATCTTTTTCAGAATTTTGTCACTAAGCCTCATTCGGATTGTGCAATATTACTCATCTGTTTTGAATGTTTGTTGTATCCCATCATCACATGCTGCTATCTCAATTATTCATGGCACAAATATTATGTCACTTTTCATTATCACTTGCACTAATAATCTGTTCTTATTATATCGGTTATAGCTTTAGTTATAGTTATTTTCTACTTTGCAAAGAGTATGAGTATTTACATAGTTACAATACAAAGTTATTTGGACTATTACTTCTATTACTATTACTTCTGTTCTCTTAAAACTTTTTACTGGTTTACTTCTTGTTGCACTGAGCATGTATATGACAAAAGAATTTCCCTCGGGATAAAGTTCTTTCTTATCTTATCTTATATTAAGTAATAGAAGTACTAGTAGTAGAACAAAAGAAGTGTTCTACTACATTGTGCCCCCTCAAGTAAAGTGCTACCATCCTTTTCAATGGCGAATAAACTTTACTGGACATGAATTCCAGAAAACAACATTCACAGAAGATTATACAAGCATTGAAAATCAGCCAGTGATGCTGGCAGTCAAGTTGGCAGAAATGTACCTGTTTTGTTCCTTAACAAAACGGTAATATGAATTTGTGATAGAATCAGTCATTATGCTGTTTCATCAAGCAAAATCAATACTGTATTTGTACTTGTGTGTTCTAGATAGAAGGTGCCTTAAGTTAATAATTCAGCTTGTTGACTGCTAATGAGTTAAAAAATAAAACCAATCCTGGCTCTGTTGTCAAAATGATTTTGTATTAATTGAATTGAAGGTAGAAGGTTTGTAGTTGTGCTTCTGGGAACATTGCTGGCTGCGTGAGTCTTCGCTCCAGCTGAGCTCTTCAGCTATCGCCTTTGACAAAGCTGCTCATTGGATTCGACCATACAGACTTAATTCACTCACATGCTAGATAGATAGATAGATAGATAGACAGACAGACAGACAGACCGATAGATAGATAGATAGATATAGACAGACAGACAGACAGACAGACAGATAGATAGATAGACATAAATATGTGTTCATTTTGTCCATAACCTAAATTCCCACTTTCAAATTTACATTTTTTACCTTCCAGTATACAACCTTTTGAATTTGATGGCATTTATTAAATAAGAACATGATGTTTATGCACTTTGTGCATGTGGAAACAGTTTAGCTTCCCAATAAACAATTAATAACTCACTTTCCCTAAGAAATACACTCCTATAATGAAAAGAATTTTCAAAGCACTGATTTACTGTTGATTGGGAACCATGCTAAAAAAAATAATCCAAAAACAATCTTGATAAGAGAAATTCAGTGGGGGTGAAATAAATCAGGTGTCAGCTTCTGGTAGCTGTGGCATTTGAGTCATTACTGGTGACAACCCAGTGACGACAACTGGCGACAAATATTAAATAATATTACAGTGTAAAAAAATCTTCAAATGCCAATTAAACTTACTAAATCTTTAAATTTATCATGTGTCATAAGCCTAATAAGAATTGTTTATATCAGTCGTTAGTAATGTATATGCTCTTATACCAACCTATCAAACATGAATTCGATTGTGAGACATTTACGCGTCAGAATATTTCTGCCTTTTCGTCTTTAATATAAAGAAGCCTTCCACTTCTTAGCTGTTTTGAATACCGTACTTTGATGGCACCTGGCTAGGATAGTCTGATATTGCTTTTCTTTTTGCGACCATTATTTTAACTTTGATTGTACTTTTAGTTCACGTTTTTAATCAGGTGGATACTGTCACTCCCAGCGGACCCAGTCTCCGAAGAGGCAAGCAAGAAGCGAGGCAACATCTTTAGACAACGGGCACTTTAATATCAATCCTCAAAAACTACTCACACGACAAGAGAAACGACGCTGAATCACACACAAACACCTCCACCAATCACGAACCAAGGAACTGCATGTGGCACACAAGGTGAGGAGTTACGCATTGCCAAAGAGAGAGGTGAGGATAAGACACAAACAGAGGTAAAGGCTCACGCGACAATTGGCTACACAGCACAGCTATTTAGAAAGACAGAAAAATGGGCTATTTGCATTCGCACGGAGCATGCTGGGATATGTTAATTACCTATGCTAGTAGAAGGCAGGTCACCGACGCTACAATACTAATCCTCCATCCATCCATCCATCCATCCATTTTCCAACCCGCTTATCCTACTGGGTCGCGGGGGGTCCAGAGCCTATCCTGGAAGCAATGGGCACGAGGCAGGGAACAACCCAGGATGGGGGGGCAGCCCCTCGAAGGGCACACACACACCATTCACTCACACATGCACACCAATACTAATCACTTCTTTTTAAATGTAGACTATGTGTAAATATAATATTGGCAATTGGCATTTACCAGGTCCAGCAACTGCTGCAAATACTGTACATTGTAACAATATAACTGCATACATTAATAGTGGTAAAACATGTTAAATTTACACGGACGTAGCAGTTCTTGTATGCAATTTCCACGTTAAAATTAAATGAAATCCTTTTTTGGTACAGTACAAGTCATGGTCTGTAACGGACCATCTCCTTACAGGACAGTGGTGATCCTATTTATTTTGAGGTATGGTTTATAAGGCTGTAATGTTTTACTGCTGGAAAAACTTACTGAAAATCTAGCCTAGGTTTCATCATACTTTCTTGACGATTCAGCAGCACAGAACTCGGTATAATAGCATGTTTAGGCTTTCAGGACACCCTGAAAAAAATGAACCGACTCGAAAATACAGCAGTGCCCTAAAGCACGATTTGGTATTCCTGGAGCTTGCTTGGTTTTGTATAGATTTAAACAGAGAGTGTTTTATTTTTACTAGAAAAGACGTCTTGAACCAGTATTAGATTATTCATGTTAAACACCCAAGTACTTGATCAGTAGCAAGTTATCATATTAAAAATGGGAGGGGTGACTTTATGCTGACTTTCAGTTTGTTATGTACAAAGATGACACTGAAGTAAACGGCGTGATTTTGTATGTTATGTAGGCGAGGCCTACATTATGCTAAAAAAAACACGTTTTCATTGTTGGATTTAAAGGCTACAGTGTCAGGATGTGCGGTAGGAAGGAATTTTGCACAAATTAGTTTCCAGAAGATAGTTTATGAAGAGCAGAACAAAACTCTGGGAGACTCCCTGAGAGATTCTCTGTCTTGGAGAATCGGGGCAAATAACCAGTGTCCTAACTGGGAGGTGTAGGTGGTAGCTGGTGGGCAGAAAAAGGGCAGGTGATTGGCGTCGGCAATATTCAGAGTCGCTGGACAGAAAAGGATTTTGGGGGAGGTGTGTCGTCAGTCATCGGGCTAAGCAGAATTCGAGATCTAAAGGACAAAAAGAAATCGGAAAAACCAGACAGGCAGGATAAGAAAAAAACACAAGGGAATCACTAGAACTACAGGCAAACCAAGAAGATCTCACGTCTGGCAGACGTGCCACATGAATATAAGTAGGGAAGTCAATTAGTGCAATTGATCACAACTGGGAAGGCGTGGCATCAACCGCAAACCAGAGCAGGTAGGTAAGAGGCTTCCCTGATGGTACCAGTCTTGCATCTCCCATAAATGGTCTATAACAGTACCCCCATCCCCCAACGACCACCATCCAGTGAACAATCCAGCACCCTGGGATTACTGTGATGGAAGTCAGAGTACCCAGGACTGCTCCTCCAGGCAGCACCCCTCCCAGTGAACTAAATACTGAAGGCCATGACCCTGGTGATGAACACTTCATCAATCAACCAAGGAGATGAAGGGAGCAATGCAGGAGAGGCCAGGGGACCGACTACGTGAGGTTTGAGGAAGGACACGTGACACGTCACGGAGATCCCAAGTACTCACCCTAACCCTCTGTCCCACCCAGAGAGCTGGCACCTGGGAGCTGCCAATTAGCATACTTTTCCATATGCACTCAGGTAAGCAACTGGGAAACTCTGGGTAACCTCCAGGTCTGCTGACAGCGTCGGAGAAACCGGTGCGTCGATGGGACCGAGAGCTCTTCCTCCAGTGCTAGGAACAACAGAGGTTGTTAGCTAGACAACACTGGAAAGGGGACTGGAACAATATGAACAGCTTTTGAGAAGTGGTCAATGATAGTAAGTGCACTGGTGAATCCCCTGCATGGCGGACGACCAGTAACAGAATCCAAAGTTACATGGGACCAGGGAAAATGGAGAAAGGGAAGGGGTTGTAACAGACCGGCCAAAGCCCAAGAGGTGGGGCTAAAGGATACATAGTTGCAGATATCACACAGTATGGCTGGAGTAAGACTCTGGCTAGATGGATTCCGGCGTGACCGGCATAGAGGGACGATAGTCCCCACTGGAGAGTCTGCAATCATAGATAATCATCAATGTAATGTCAGTTGGATGGACATCGCTTGGGCAGTTAAATGAAGTGTTGGCAGGATGGAATTGGATTCCCTCTTACCTTCTTCGACCCCAAAGTGTTGGGACAGGGCATAGGGCTTGTGGCTCTACGAGCCCGGCCGGTCAGTAATCGGGAAGTAGAAACGGGTGAAAAAAAGAGACTTGGTAATCCTTGAATTTCTTCAAAGAATGAAGCAAGTGGGACTGCCACTCCAGTCGCAGAGGCATCTACCTCCATGACGAACTGTTTTGTGGGATCAGGCAACTTCAGGATGGGAGCTGAAGTAAGGCACCTGAGTAGGTCAGAAAAAGATTTCTGGACCACCTTTGTCTATTGGAAAAATACCTTAATCGAGGTGAGTGCTGTGATGAGACCAGCACCTGAGCTGTACCCCTAGATAAAGCACCTGTAGATATTTGCAAAACCCAGAACTCATTGAAGCTGTATTGAGGCTGTGTCCATTTAGTCACCTCCTAAACCTTCTTGAGCTCCATCCAGACCAAACCCTCAGCTACTATAAAGATGGAGATAACTTTAACAAATAAATTACTAGCAAGCAGCTGCTATAAGGCCTCACAAACATGCTAAACATGGTTCTGCTCATAATGCAAGAAAAAAAAAACAAAATGTTGTCAAGATAGACAAACACAAACCTATTCAAAAAGTCTCAGAGGACATCGTTAATTAGACCGTGGAATACAGCTGGTGCAATAGTTAAACCAAAGGGCATCACTAGATATTTGTAGTGGCCAGTGGGTGTGTTGAAGGCATCAGCTTGGGTCTGGCATATAATGGGTTAACAGGAGGGGTTTCCAAAAATAATGTGGAAATGTCCGTCCATTCTGTGTTGCTCCCCTTGATGTTCGTGGATCCGGGTGTCTACCCTAATAACCAGATCGGCCATCTCTTCAAATGAACTAGGGCAAACCAAGAAGATCTTGCATCTGGCAGATGTGCCAGACACACATAAGTAGGGAAGTGAATAAGTGAAATTGATCACAACTTGGAAGGACGTGGCAGTAAACCAGGGCAGGTAGGAAAGAGGCTTTCCTGATGGTGCCGGTCTTGCAATTCGCGATTCCCCAGGGGGCATGGATGTAGAGACATGGAAACTCGTGTGAGGTCACTGGAGCTTCCCCGAGCAGGTCCGTGACACTACAGATGAAGTAATTCTCCCACAAAGTGGTTAAGAGCATCACAAAGGTTGGTGCACAGATTGTAGAATTAATGGCTTCGTCATATAAATAACTTAATTAATCCAACCATATTTTAATATAAATTCAAGACGCAACAGTGTAGGACATGTAAGAAAGCATAACAGCCCTGTAAACGCAAAAATATTCATTCTTACCTTTAAATTTAGCTTCCATTTTTGTAATGAATGAATGAAAATAAAAAAGATATTTGGATTATCATAAAGACAGTGGCAACGCTGACATCATGTATGACCTTATGTTACTACATACTCCATTTTATGCACCTTTTTCAAGTAGAGACAAAACTGTAGTTCATATAACAACCATGGAAAATCAAATTAGGCCTTCAAACCATCCCCCCAAAACTCACATCATCAAATCATATAAATTACGTAAATCACACACTAAATTGAATATTATGTTTAAGGTTTCTTTTACCTTTTACATTTGGCTTTGGTGTCATGAGATCAGTTTGGTGTTGACTTTGTGCTTCATTTTCTATTGCCTACCTGTTATTTGTAGCCAGCATATTACATCAGGTTGTACATCAGGGCTGCATACGTTTAATATTCAGCTTACATGCATGTTAAGCCCAGATATATCTGGGGCTGAATACCTGCTGAGGCATGTTCTCATACAGAACAAGACCTTTCCTAGTCACTTCCTTCATTGCTTGCCCAAATCATGCAAAGAGGCCCTTCCTTCTTCTTGACTTTAAGTGCATATATCATTCAAACCTACAACTCTGTCTGTTTTACGAAACACAGGATTCCTGGTATTACGCATTATGTATCCCGGATGTAGTTTAAAAGTACATTCATGCCATGAAGTCATTAATAGGCCGAAGATCCCGTCAAGTTTGCCATTGTGATACTACGAAGTATTAGCACGCTCCGTAGACGATTACATTTATTACGGATAAATATTGACTAATGGTTAAAATGCAACGTTATTTACAATATGAACTTCGTTCTTAGTTCTTTGATTTTAATGGATCACAAGAAATTGTATGAAAGGCGAACTGAGGATCTTATGTAAATAAATAACTATGAACGACATACATCGTTGTACTTTTTATTTAATTGGGACATTCTGATCATGTAATATCGATGGGATGTCAATACCTGATCTGTTTATTCTTTGTGTTTAGAGACTGATTTTCAGTCTGTAACGACGGTGGGATTGTGGGTCCTTTGTTCTTACTAACGCGTGTATGAGAAGAATTTGCGACAGTTTTTTTTTCTTGACGCTGCTCGATTGATAGATTCCTTCCTCTGTTTGACATTTCAACAATTCGGCAGCATCTAATGGCGTTTTTTACGTGGCAGTCAACACGAGGGTGATTTTGTCCAAGGGAGCAGAAAAAATGTTAAAATGTTTTGTTCGGTAAAACATTTTAACTTTTTACAAACTCCCCATGATGGACATTTGGCGTGGTTTCTTATCTGATCTGTGTAAGACATTGACGTCAGTTGGATATCGTGTGCTGAAAATTGTTATATAGCTACTTAACGTCCACGTGCAATAAAACTATTAGGAGAATTAAAACGTTTCAATTTTCCCAAGTTTATGACCTCTATTCCCCACACTTCACAGTATATAAAGGCTTTTAGAAATGAAAAATACAATTAAACAAAACATGCAAAGTATAGCCTATTTGTTTATGACATTTTCTTATCTTGTTTTACAAACAATGCATCGTGACCGATAAAACGGTAGAGCGTGTACGCCTGACCATGTGGGTAATACGATGGTCTACAAAAATGACACAGAAAAAGAACAAGAGGAGGTGAAAGGTTATTCCACCCCACCCCCTAGTGCCATTCACGGTCTCGAGTGTCAGATTGCACAGAACACTTTTAAGTATCTAGTCTCGGTCTGTATGTATTGTACAATGTACTCTAGCATTCGTGCTTAAAGTTTGCTCCTGCAAGTTCGACTGCTGACTAACGTGTGTTTTCTCATAAAACAATATTTAGGTCTCATGGACGGTGGTGGGTTTACGAGGGTGTATTTATGTTCATCTAAAATGGTGCAAAAAACATACATGTAAAGAAGCAGTTACCATTTTATTTGTTTTCATGAAATGCACTTATTAATTTTGTTTGACACCAGGAATTCCTCTCGATGCGTTATTTTTTAAAGTTTCATTGAAGCGACAGAAAGACAGATTCCAGAATACAACCCACACATTCGGTCCAAACAAACCTTGAGTCCCTGAAAGAATAGTGTGACAATATGTCATGAAATGAACAAAGGAAAGGTGATTGGAAGATAAACCTCAAATATATCTCTGGCTTGTTGTTTCTTAATAGCGGCATGGGCAATAACAACTATATATTCTTACCTTAAACTTGTTCTAATCTGAATATCTTCCGCCTCGAACTTTTTTGGCGCACGATCCCTGCGGAAGGCGCCCTTATAAATACGTCCGGGATTCTTGGGCGAACATGATATTTTACGTGGGCCGATTTATTTTGCGACCGTATGCGTCTCCCTCTGTTTGAGAATCCGAGCACGTTGTTGTGAGGCTGACGAAGCCCCTGGATGAATCGGTCACGTTTTCAGCCTCTAGATTCATCCTTATTTGCTGAAGGAAGGAAGCGTGCTGGCCTGGCAGAAAACACCTTTACCAATCTGCTGTATACTTGGCGAGAAATAACTAAGCGATGCAATGAATACTTTATAAATATTTTGCAGTTTTAATAGGCTGTTGGAAATTAGACTGATTTCCTTAAAATGTCAGATGTATTTTATATTTTTTATATTGATACATGCAGGAATTTTGCGCAAGTGAAAACTGAAACTTGATTTTTTTAAAAAGGGGTATGAGGCAGAATCAGCACTTTACTGAAGTCGCTATAAAGGTTATGCTTCTGTATACCTTAGATTTAGATGATTGTTTCTGTGTAAAGAAGGACAAACGTTACCTTCGCGTTCTGCTTACTAGGCCTATTGTAACACTGTAAAATAACATTTTGTCAACCCCGTAATAACTATAGGTCTACCGTTTTACTTTTAGAACAAAGATTTTAACGATAAATTCATTTCAAATAGAAAGGTAGTTTAAACAACAACACGCATAATAATAATAATAATAATAATAATAATAATA
>JAODJX010000001.1:23811186-23828886 GCA_026776945.1 Isichthys henryi
AAACTGGTTTCTGTGGGTAACGGAAGGGGTGGTAACTGGGTGGAATATAAATTTTTATTGCATCACCTTGTCAGTAGCGTCCAATCAGCGCCCGTTTCGAGAGGCAATAATTGATGAAGGTGTCTGTGCACTTGCCCTATTCCACATTTCATATAGCTTAAGCAGCAAAGGGAATTGCAGCTGCATTTACGGTCTTATTTTCTCTCTCTCTCTCTCATCAGCTCTCCCTTTTCCCCCTCTCCTCTCTCCGAATTCCTCTCACTCTGGTGGAGCAGTTTACCTTCCTCTTCTCCATTTAGCAATTGGAGAGAGAACAGCGAAAGACCGCAGGTATAAGAATCCGGGAAGACAGCAGCCTGCCTGTCCGCCGCATTCCACACATTTCCTCCGCCATACCGGGCCCCTATTAATGGATTAATTGCTTTATGTGCTTCATTTTTTTAGTGATTCTTTTTGCGACGTTTAGTTATAAAGGCAGTGCGGGCGCACTGTTATCAGCAGGTCTGACGACACAATGCCTTCAGATAAAGAAGGAACAGTTTGCCTTGGATACTCATCGCACCAGATGTGGGAACTGATACAATAGAGAAAAATGGGAGACTTGGAGTCTGGTTTTGAAGAGATGGAGGGGGTGAAGCTTGGTTACTTGGTTATTGGGGGCAAGCAAATGTTTGCCCTTTCACAAGTCTTCACGGACCTCTTGAAAAACATTCCGAGGACAACTGTGCACAAACGTATGGACCACTTAAAAGTAAAGAAACACCACTGTGATTTGGAGGAATTGCGAAAACTCAAAGCAATAAACTCTATAGCCTTCCACGCAGCGAAATGCACGCTGATTTCCAGGGAAGATGTAGAGGCTCTGTACGTCTCCTGTAAAGCGGACCGCTTACCGAAATCCAAAAAGCGAAAATCAAATTCGCGCCCTCCTAACCTCTACGATGGCCAGATTCGCCATGAACCCCGCTATAATTTTTGGAAAAAACACGTCTGGTTTCGCTTGCATGATGCCTCTCAGCCCTTCTCTTTTAAGCACACAGCTGGACGACAGGAGGTCGCCTCGTCCCCGGCTTGCAATCTACCTCAGATTTATAGCAAATTCATCAGCCATAGCTGCGAAGCAGTCAGTAGGACGGCTTGCAGAGCCTCCAAAAACTATGAAACAGCTGAAATACCTGGCAGCCGCGTAACGTTTAATGCGAGCCATTCGTTTTTTCGCAACGTGGTTTGCAGTCGCCAGCCAGTGCTCTACCATTCCGCCATTGCGGCGCAGTCCAGCCTCTCAAGCACAGCCGGCCTAATTTATAAAAGGAAAAGAGAGCAGGAGGGCTCAGGGAGGGAATTGTGCAACACGAGCAGGCACCGTCGCCAGGTTTTTCTTTTCCCAAAGTGCTGCAAGCCAAAAGTATCCAACGGTACTTTAAACAAATTTCACCTTGAGCCGGAGTTATTCCACGACCACCAGCAAGCCGAAAGTTTCCAGGAGAGCTGCAGCAGCGACACGGAGTCCACTTCTAACTCTGAAAGAGCTAATTATGACTCTGATTTCGGGTCAAGTCTGTCTACCAGCACCAACTCCGGGACCTCAGACGACGACGAAGATGATTCTCTGTCAGAATCGTCCGATGTCACGGACGAAAGTTCTTCCCAATCCGATTCTAGCTCCGTATCGAGCCGGGTCTCTTTACAGAGTATTCGGTTCAGGCAAACGAGCTTGTCTGCTCTCAACAATAAAACGCATTTGGCGCCACAGCCTGCTGTTCACTATAATAACCAATACAAGACAACAGATCAGGGCGGAACAACTTTGTTTGATTATGGTCTTTCAAAACTGTACCTTAAAAAATCTGACTGTACTCCCGGTGGTGATAAGCAGGACGCCGTCAGTTCACCCAAGCAGTGCAAACATTGCCCGCTTGACCCGGGAAGGGAGAGGGAGCGACTTTCTGGGTCATTCTTTGAAATTCCAGATCGTCCAGCACGAACTGACCCCAAAACTGACAGCACTAAAGAAATAAGTCCTTCGCCTTTCTCAAAGAAAAACAAAGACTTTCCTCCACAAAGAGTACCGGGAGAAGCAAAAGAATCCCACCAAGCCTGGATATCACACTGTGCTCAATATAAAGAAACAATAGTTTCCAAGTACAGCGACAGCAATCCTTCATTAACCGCAAATTTCACGAAAGAAGCAAAAATTAGCAAAGGCACGAAACACGATCAACCTATCAGGAACATCAAGGAGGACGTGGAGGATCTGTGCGCACCCTCAAATTATAACCACTGGAATAACGCGGAAGCAGAAACGCAGCCAAGTTTATTACCCAATGTGAAAATCAAAGAAGAAAACAGCTCCGACGAACGCGAGTACTCTTGTCAAGATTCTGCAGTTGGATCACAATACGGATTGAACCCAACAGAGCCGGGAATTGTTCACTACTTTGTGGATGGTGGCGACTTTACGGATTCCAAAAATTCTTATAAATCCAACAGGGCAAACAACACTGTATACCAGAAGTCTCCAGCAAGGAGGTCGGGAATTATAAGCACTTTAAATACTACTTATCCGGATGAGGGAGATTATAAAAATGGCGCGAGGGTTAGGAAAAACTACAGGACTTTGGTACTGGGGAAACAATATGGGAATCCGAGGACGCATGCTAAATTCAATGCAAAAGTTAACGGGACGTCAAGTACAGGTAAATCCGAATATTGTGAAGGATCTGAGGATTATATAACTTCGAGTAAACGCAGACGCGCCTCCAGCAACGTGTCGGTTATGAAAAAAACCTTTAACTTCATGGCAAATTTTCCACCGCCTCCATCGCTGATTATTGGCAGCGATGGGGATCTGAGTCCCGCTTATTCTTTAAGTTCAACGAAGAATAACCAAACGCCTCATAGATCGCATCCCGTGTGGAAATGGCAGCTCGGGGGTCCCGCTCTACCTCTTCCGCCCAGTCACAAATTCAGGAAATTTTAGTCTGGGGAATGGTTTGCCAGTGTGTTTCTGACGTCTTCTGAACCGATCGAAAACCAATGAGTGATTGTTTTATTTGCATACGTTTAATTTGCTGGGCAGCATTTCCACGTCGTTACTGGACTTAAATGAGAAAAAAAAATCCTCAGCCTTTTCTGGAACAGTTTCATTTTTATTCTGCCCTTTTTTATACCTATCTCAAGGATGTATACAAATAAACACAAAACTCACTTAAATCCAGGTGCCGTTAATGCAGAACAATTTGCAAAAGTGTTCAAAGCAACCGCTGTTGTTTCTCGCGTCGACTAATGACTATAGTCCACTGTAAAATTGTATCCTTTATATGTGTACTGAATGTATCGAGACTGAACGACTCATCTGCATTGATGTTTTAAATATTTTTATATATCTTTTCTTTGTGTTCAGAACCACTAGGGAGTTCGTTTTCCATGTTTGGGGCATTACTTAACTGTGTTTTTTATTCTCCGCGAACACGTACGTCGTTGCCTTCAGTCGTAGAATGTATTAATTATGTTCTATGCTTTTAGGAAATAATGATGTTTCTGTTGTGAATTTATTTTATTTTTGTATGTTTTTTTTTATCATTGACGGTTATGCTCTTGTTTTGTTGAGCTCACAAAGAAAACAGCCTGCGTATAACTGGTATATATAACTGGTATAGGCTCACCACAGCCGCCCATTAGTACTGACAATCAGGATAAACTTTTTATATTTGCACAAAAAAAGCCAGACAAAAAAAAAAATCCATTTTGTGCTGGAACATTTTTGAAGGTAATGCAGGGCACTGAATAAAAGCACAAGCTTAGGATATGTTGCACTTTGAAAGGATCTTGAGGCCTGTTTCAGCATATGGGCCGAGTGTGTCTTAAATCGTAAAGCAGGCCTATCCGATGGTAAACACAGCCCTCTTTCTACTATTTTCATAGACTTCTCTAATAATCCTCACAATTGCGAACCTCATCTTTGGCAGTAATTTAACATCTGAGTATTACGGTTGATTTTAATCATTACCTTACGTACAATATTTTAAACGTTATAACAAAATTAACTAGTCGGACCTACAACAAAATTACAATGTGTAAGAGTAATACATATGCCGCACTATACATTTTAGATGGTATTTAACTAAAATAACGGTCGATAACGTGAACTATTTGCAAACCAGGTCTAAACCTTAGTCAGGGTTTTAGTTGATGTTTTCCTCTCATAACCAAAATAGGCTACAATAAGCTATAAATATTGTACAATTACAACTGATGTCAGTATATTAGCATCATTGTCACTGTATTGACAGATCTGCCGGCTTAAAAGCTTTATAACTCGACGGAATTTTCATGAAACTCGCTATTTTATGCCATCAGATTTGTTGTACCTGGGTACACTTTTAGATGTTTATTATGCGTTTCAATCTATTACCAAGTTTTTTGCTGTTTTTTTTCTCCCCATAAAATACATTGTGTCTATCCCTTTGTAGGCCACATTACTTTTGTGACAGCCTGCCTCAAACATTTATAATTAAATAATCCTTTCGAGTAGTGTGTACTGACAACAACCCAGTTTTCATTGCAGGGAACCATTCATTTGCAGTTTCATGCTTCGCAATATGACCCGGACTATAGGATTTCTGCAAAAACTGAATTTCCAGTCCTACTATTAGGCGTATACACTGGACGAAACTAAGTACTGTGATTATCCGTGCTGAATATCGGTAGCCCTTGGATGTAACCTATAGGCAAAACGATGTACATGCCTCGATACGACTGTGGGTATTTATCCGTCTCTTGTCCAATTTCTGTTTTGTGTCATATTTAATGGACATTTAATAAAATCGATTTTACGTTTAATGTTATTTATTTTTAGTAGATGAGACGTAATGTATATATTGGCGGAAAAACAACGTTAATCAGACAACAAATCGTAACTTTTCTACTCATATTTGTCGATGAATAAATGCACGTAACGCGTCTACACCCAAATGTATGGCCTTTGAATCACCATTTTATATCATGTGTATTCGGAATATTGCCAACTTTACTACGTTACACAATGTTCCCCGAACTGTGCTAAGAGACTGCGCCTTGTTCGGGTGAAAAACAAAGCGACACTTTTGTAAGGTCTCACTTCGCGTTGGTCTCGACCACACTGCTGGATTCGCCAATATTCATTTTCTGGAGAATAAACTACTTTCATCTTGTCCCGAAAATGGCAGGAACCTCTCTGCCCCTATAGGCCCGTTTTCACACGTGTGACCGGTCTTCTCTCCTGTAGCCTAGACCTACCCCTTGTCCTGGAAAAGACCGCTACTTGATTGTAAAGGCAGAGCTTTGCAGAGTTGGACCTCGTAAAAGTATGGTGGCAGAGCACGCACACCGGCGACAAACTTACGGATTCCGATAGCTACTTTCACATCCTGAAGTTTGCCGCTGAAATGGAGTTCGGTTGAACAGTTGAGCTTCAGCGGACATCCAAGGTGTAGCTGCTTTCAGATAAAGCTCAGAAGTTATTATATCGGTGCTTTTTATTAATCGAAATACTTGAGGTCGGTCACTGGTTGTATAAATAAAATTATTTATTTTTTCAATTTATACGTTTTTACATCTTTACTGTGTAGGATAAATGCACTCGAAATCAAAACTTGAACGGTGAATTATGAAGCACTTTCTTTACTTGTTAAACAATGCATTTCTCCATTAAATTCATTTTCAGTGTAAATGACGAATGGGTTCTTGTTTTTGTTCTATTTGAACTAAGCTTATGTTGTCCAATGGGCAATATTTATTTCAAGGCAACTCATATCGGGAATCGGCAAGTGAAACGTGTTTCCTATGCGCGTGCTTGTGTGTTTACTGGACTGACCTGTAAACACAGTCAAACATGCAAAAACACACTACGTAGCCTAAATTAATGTCGGAACCTCTGTTTTCGCAAGCAAATGTATATGGCGCAGAACAGAAAAGGAGTGAAGTGCACCACAGTAGATAAACTTACAGTCTATTTGTTTGCTGACAATTGTTTTGTGCAGTTCACATATGTGCATATCTTGAATGCAAATTAAAAATGTTCAAAGGCATGCCCGCTTTGTACCGAGTCGTACACACAGCTCAACATTGTACTTGGAGTGGCACGTATGGACTGCAGGTTAGATCAAATCCTTTTTAATAGTAGAGAGCTACGATTTAGAAGATGTTTGAGAGCTGCGGATACAAAAATAACCAAACCGTGTAAAATGGCGAACAATATATAAATAAAGTCCAATTTTCAATTTGTATTTAACTATAAAATTATAATTTAGCTTGTCTCTCAGAAACAAAAGCGATCGAAAACTTTTAGGCAAGTACTTGAAATGTCAAATTTGGCTTTTTAAAATTAAATGTTAAGCTTACCAGAATTGGAATATCGTATCTACAACTCTCTATTTGGGAGAAGTTACTAAGTACACGCAAACGTTTTCATTGTTGAAAAAGATACACGTTAATTCACGAACCATAATGCGTGTTTGCAACTTTGTAAAATGCAATTCTCTTCCAGTTTTTTGTAGGCCATACATTTGCAACTAGTTCGTAGTAAATGGCTTTCTTTTTGACTAATCTCTTGCATTGTTTCTGGTAATTGGAGCATCGCTATTTTCGAAATGGTCTTACTGGCAAACTATGGTTTAAATACAATGTAAAGTATTTCCCATCTGCAATGCAAAGACGAATGTAAGTCGTTCACAGCTCCGGTGTGAACACCCCTTCACGAACAAACCGGTAATGACGACAAAACCCTAGATACATACACACTTTTCTCGTTATCTTCACGACAGGACATGTTTATAGTTAATATCGACATGTGCTAATCTAGTCAGAAGATGTGACATGGCACAAAAAACAGACTGAATCGGGCTTCTTTTGTTGAACTAAAACAACAAAAACAATGAAAATATTTCAGAAATAAAAATAAAAGATTTGATCGTTGCTATGCGCTACTTTGTTGCCTGGAGTAATTTTGTTGCCTTAATTGAAATGCAAATTGTAACATTCTGATAATAGTGAATGTATAGGTGTTTTAAATAGTGTATAATTCATATAAAATATATTCAGTTGTAGCTTTAATAAAATTCTCTTTATATGTAATTATCAATTTTATATTTGATTACATTTTTACGGTATGCACTTCATTCAACATTACACCCGGATTGATAACATTTTGTGCCCTAAAAGTTATTAGGATGTTGCAGGAGACTCGAGGGAATATTTCAACCCCCACTGTTGAAATATTGCATATACCACAGGACGACATTGGAAAGAAAACCTTTTAGGCCTTGAGTTGATCTCTCTGAACGTCTTGGCAGATGTCGTAAAAAGAATGATTTGGAGATACGTGAATACCGCATTTTAAGGGATATCGATTGTTAGATGGTTACTTAGTTAATTGGTTAAATAACCCGATTAATTAACCATAAATCAACTGTAAAAGATAATATGTTAATGTGGAGGCCTATAACTTCAAAGGGTTTTGTATAAAATACGTGGTCTTAATGCTATCGTCAAAAGACATTTACAGTAGGTCATTCATAAGCACGTGGATACTGTGAAATACAATAAAACTTAATTTTCTTAAAATGTTAATGTTGGTCACAACCCAATTTCGTCTTTGTATATTTGTTTTGCCATATAAATATAATAAACAGGTAAATATGATAATACAGATTTTCATTGTTCAGTCAATATAACAACCAGTGTTCCTGTTGCAGTTACAAAAACCGCAAAAACGCAAAAGACGCGCACACACAAACACACACATACCAAATTAGGGATTTGTTTATCTTCACTTACTGAATCGTCAGATTATCGCTTTACTGGGCTAATTAAGCAACACAATACCACCTAACCATCTAGGCTATAAACATGCTGCTCGGCTATGACGTTGTTATTCAGTATGTAAGTATGTAAATATGAGTCACTTAACCGCGTATCTGGTAATATAAAGTGTATCAGTAGGACTACAAGGTATACTATATTATTTGAAAAAGTTATAATTATTACATTGGTATATTCATTTTGTATTATTGTGTTTTATATTTTTATTAAATTGTATTGCATCGTCAGACCACTGTAATTAAACTTATTTGAAGGCAAAAAACTGAAGTCTCCGTAATTATAGGGTGATTTTTCATTCTGAAATAACCTTGAAACTGTGCATTAAAGGGACACATTGAAAGCAATTTGGCATCGGTACAATTATCTTGTGCGAACTGCGTGATGTCCATTGCATCTTTTAAAACTGTTAATATTTAAATTAGATGCGGCAAGTGTTTACGCAACTCGTCGTTCTGCGAGGCCCATATTTCAAGGTATTTATATCAACTAAAGGCGATTTTTTTGTTTTCTTGAGCAGGTGTTGCCTCTGGCAGGAAATCCACAAAGAGATAACAGAAACGAGACTGTTCGATTTCAAAAGCCTAACTTGGGCGTTTTGATTGCTTTCAGTTTCACTGTGACTTGCGGACGACATACGCCGACAGCTCGAAAAGAAGCCTTTCTTAGAGAGACACACCAATGAATTGAAATTAAATAATGTTATTGTATTTTTGAAATGACAACTAGAACAGTGTGTCCGAGAATGTCATTTACATTGTTTCATCTACTTACAAATTATATTTAATGCCGCCTTGCACATTCAGTAACTTATGCTTTCATTTGTTGGTGTTCCAAACATGTTTTACGTTCCCTCATGATACTGATTTGAGAAGGCGATACGACTTGCATTACTTTAAAATAGATTACAATAAATCATGTCTAATTGCACAGTAAAGAAAGGGTGTTTTGCACATGTTTCTACTTTCAGCAAAAATTACCACGAACACGCTTTAATCTAGACGTGCTGCATTAATAACGACGCGGGGAACATGGGATTTACGGTCGTCATTTAAATGTCAATTTTTTTATCTGGAAAATGAGTCAAAATAAAGCTGTAGCTAAAGTTAACATGTTTCATTACTTAAATAGGTCTACATGAAGATCTCCGCAAATGCTGTGAAACAACAACGCAATTAAAGATACAACAAGATTCGACAAACTGCAACTTTACTTAGGTATGGAAACGCGATACTTTAGAAAGCTAACGTCTGAAGACAGTGACCGCACACGCTGTGTTTAGGGGAGTGTATTGCTGGACTAGGCCTATCAAGGCCTGATAACGTAGGAACATCAGCGGCGTCCTTACTTAACATTTTGTCAGTTCCATCTGTCGGTTCAAATGATGTTAAGTGCAGCAGTGAGTTTGTTATTTGCGGCAGGCCTCGTCACTCCAGTGCTGATTAAGGGTGGAGATTTCTTCAGTGCAAAACAACAGAATGGAGACTGCAGTCCTCAGACGGAGAACCCTAATCATTAATGCATTATTTTGTAACGTTTCTCCGATGGACATAGACCAATATACGAGACTTTAAATGCCAGCGTTTACGTAGGCATATTTTAATAAGTAATAATTTTGATAAACGTATTAATTAATGTTAAAAGTAATAAATCAATACTCACTGGGTGGGTATGAGGGGAGAATACCTTATCTTACATGTGGGATTCATATTTTAATTATAATCTCTTAAGTAAAATAATTAAAACCACAAACAAGCTATCTGCGCTGAATGATTGGAAGTTTAACGTTACGTAATTTCACATATTGGCAGTTTTCAAACTTAAAGCCATAATACAATTAGTGATATTTTGAGAAGTTGCTGCTTTTTACATTTAATGGTTTTCCAATAACACGGTATAGAAAATTCCACATATCAAACGACTGATCCGAGGTCCCGACATCGGGCGGGAATGCACCGGTCCAGCCAGCTCGTTTTCAGGCCTGTTAGTCTTCAAGATCTGCCTTTACATCAACGAATGACCGAAAATGGACTAAATTATTAAATAAACAACACAGGTTAAAGAAAGAAAGAAAGGAAGAAAGAAAGGCATAGACCTAAATAGATCTATATCATGCAACTTAACGCATTTTGGTTGTTCACTGATTCTCTACAAAGTAAACGTTTCCAGTGAGGAAATATTCACAGAACAGTTGGAATTTTAGAATGAGTTTGCATTCTTTATTAGGTAATTTATTTGACAGGATGACACTCTTCTTGCAGTAACTCGTTCAAACCCCGTCATAATGTTACAGAAATTGAAATCTGTCATCTCAAGACTGATTTTTAAAACTATGTTCTTTGTAGACAATTGTAGTTGTTCTATAGTTTATTTAAAGTCACCATGCTACGTTCTTGAATGGGCTATCCGGTTTAAATACCTTTTTAAGCTATACAAAAACAAATGGAACAAAAACATACCAACATCTTGCTTACTAGGAGGTCCACATGACAAAGCCCTTGTTGTCAGCAGTAAAATGCATACATTCATCTCTTAAGTAGCGTTGTTTTTCACAATATAAGGCTTTAGACATGCAGATCGCACGCCGTAATACATGCGCAACTCCTTTTAATTAATTAATTCAGTAAATTCTACCCCGCAGGTAACTTAGTCGTCAATGTGCACTGATATTTTGTTAGAATGTTTTCGAAGAATTGTATTTTGAATTGATCTCTCATCACCATAGCAGAGTTATCCATTAAAATCTTAAACCCCTTAATTGGTATTTTAAATGGGTTTTCAAACGGAATACAAGTTGCGCTTTCCTCGTGAGAAATGTGAATTATGGAAATCTAATCGCGGTTCCTAGTTTTTTATATTATACGTTTAACTAGGCACTCAGAAATCGAGTATTTAATCATTAATTCGTGCGCAGTTTGATTTGAATTCACTGCTTTCAAATAAGCATCGGGCTGGTCACATAACTGAGACGACAATATGCTCGAGCACAATATCTCTAAAGAAAGTAAATTATATCATACCAGAGACTAATGGTTAAGTATGTTAGAGATTTTCCAGTCACGTATCACATGCTTGGTGTTAGATTCGCCTCTGTTACTTTTCCAGGTCGCATAACGTCTTCATCAAAATACCTAAATAAACGTATCCTCTCAAGGTTACATTTTCTTCTCAGTCGCCAGACCACGCTCCTTGAAACTTAATTTCAAAACGTTTAAGATTCACAACATTCTTATCCAAACCTTTGATGTATAGAAATATTTAATAAACCGATGAACTGCCAACTGGAAGGAGCAGACAGAAGGAAAAACTTACAGTAAAAAATGTAGACAACTGTGAATTCTGACATTTTATTCTGACAAAAAAACGTGTTTTTATAGGCTGTATGCATAGGCACGTGACTATATTTTATCTGTATTATCAATAACAAAATATTTGGTTATTTTGCATGTTTCATTTACTTTTCCATTTATTTTCATACATTACGAGTAAATTACCATATCAGTATCAAGAAAAGCAGAGTAAATGCCTGCTTTGATAGTTTATTTTATTTTATGGTTACAGTTTATCCTGCCCTTTGTTAATAATAAATAATAATGTCCTTTAGATGTAAAGTATGCTATTCTTTTCAATTTTATGCACTACGTTCCATTTGCTAGATGTTTGTTTTGTTTGTCACTATGCATTTTATAAGAGGGTAATTATCTTCTGCAACAACACAATCAGAGCTCTCAATGTTGCGTTACAACTTCTGAAAACAGGAATTATTATGCAGGAACTATTAAGAATAGAAAATGCGGTCATATACCATAAACAAATAGGAACCTGCAAGCGAAATACACGACAAGACCAAAATTGTTTTAGAGCAATAATATTTATTCTACTTAAATAAATTAGAGTCAAAAGGTGACTTAAACTTTACTTTATTTCATTCATACCTGTTATTTCACGCAATTTAGTCACAAAGTCAGCTTTTATGTATCACTGATTTTGTCTGAACAGCGTAACAGTTTTCTTTTAATTTTTGCTAATTATGGAAAAATAAACTCAAAACATAGCCGTTACAATGAAATGATAATACAAGTTGTTGTGTGGATGTAATATGTATAGTGCAATATTAAAGTCAGATATACAAAGATTATTTTAGCTGAATCGTATCTGTAAACATATTTCATTTTTTTCAGAATATTAATTTGTCTTTGGAGAGCACCTTTTCACAAAGAATTTGAAAAGAAACCTTTAAGATGCTCCATATAAAATTAACTGAATAATCACTAATGAATATAGGCTACAGTAGCACGTTGGAAGACAACGTGTCCCAAAAGCCCAATTCTAAGCAAAGTTTTTAAAATTTAGATTATGTGTAAATGATACAATATTGCGATATTTTACTGGTTCGGTAAGTCTGCATTTAAGATACTTATTTTCGTAATAGGCCTAGCTGACCGATCAGACTTAATATGGTTATAATGCTTATTCTTAGATAAAAAGTAATTCTTGTCTTTATAATACAGGACATGGGTATTCAGTCAAACGTGCCCATCATGTCGGCCTTTTAACTTTTATTTTAATTACTCCAGTACATCATAAATAAAACAAAGAAATGACCATTATAATGTATTTATGGTCTTGAGGTGGTCGCGGAATAATTAATATATGCATAGAGCAATAATAAAAGATAAAATATTTAATAGCTTCGATTTGCGTATTCTGCTTAGCGTGCATGCAGAATGTGGAGTTCCTTGATGTTTTGGGTCATTAAAGACACAGAATTCACCGCGTAATCTTGGCAAGGTGTCAGATACGATGTGTGTAATTGCGCGTGGTAATTAGATTGCGTGGAGAATGTTGGGATTTTTCACGCTTCGACTAAAAGGATTTGACAGTAATGTAATATCTGTAACGTAATAGCTGTAAAAGTATGCTACCGCTGCAGTGTCATTATATAAATCCAAATTAAACAATTTATTGTTTATATTAACCTCGAAATACGAATAATAAGATCAGGAACAGGGTAATTGCTCGCGAAAACGGAAAATTCATAAAAACGGTATAGCAGGCTTTATTTGAAATACGGTAAAAAATGTAATCTATTAGCGCCCTCATTTGGCCATTATTAATACAACACAATGTCTTAAAGGGGAAGATTTCGAATGCGGAAACAAATTTTAAGGTGGAACGGGTAGAATTATTGCATTCGTTTCAAATACGAAATGTGCACTCTGCTACGTAAAAGGCTACTTTAAGAACACAACGTTTAAGTTTTCTGTACTTGTGATTAACAGAAGGCCTACATCAATAACAATTGTTTATTTTAAATGAAAATCACTTTAAAAATCCACCAGTAGACCTATTAGTGTGGTTTGCTTATTTTCATAAGAAAAATAAAATACGCGAATGTATTTTCTTATAAAACATAACGTCGAGTGTGAGTCATTTTGGGTTAACGCTGAGTGTGCATCATTTTCGGAAATGGCTGTTTCAAAATTAGCTAAAACACTTGGCCTATAGGCTACTTGAACCATTTTGAAATGTAATTCAATAACACGAAATATATGTAATATATCATGCAAGATGTTTGCTTTATTTTGGAATATAACTCTTCATTTTCAAAATTGACAGAAAAATAACTAATTATTTGCCGATACTTAATGCTGTAAACTGCAGTAGGCCTATTTTACATTGAAAACACGTTAATTCTAAACTCAAAGGCCCTAGTAAAATAATAAAATGTGGTTTTGCAATACTCTTACCTGTAGGTGGTCTAGTATGAAGCTAGCAGCACAACGATCTTAAATGCCTGCGAAGGAAATGAATAAAATTATTGAATTTCTCTTCACGGCTGAATGCAGCGTATTTAATTTAAAGTACAACGAATGTTTTGATTATTTCAGTCAATAAGTCGGAAGCATTCGGTTAAACACAGATATTATTGTTTTATTAATCTTCACGTGTATTTGTAGCTCTAATTTTAGACACATTCTTCTGCATTTCAGGACCGTTTCTGCTGAAATATTTTCAGTGAGTCATGCATTTAATGTATTTTAACAATCTTAACGAATTTGTATAATATGATTAGGAATGAAACGGACTACGGGATATTTTCGTTTCTAAATTTCATGCAAGTTGCCCTGGCAGCCGTTTAATGTGCAACAGCGCCTCCTTCGAAAACGATATTACTTTTTGATCTTATTATTTTAATATCTGCAGAAATGTCGAGTATTCGCCGAATGTGCCGTCAGTAGCTCCGTCAGATGAAACGTCGCCATTCGTGTCAAGCAGTCTTTTAGCACAATTATTCAGCTGATCACGTCATCGGAATTTAAGATAATTAAAATAAGATCATTAAAATAATGTCGTATAAAATACTTATTCATGTGATAATATGCACAGTGTCGCATTAAACTGCACGCATTGATAAGCGAGTCTGCTAGCGATTACATCATTTAAAACTGCACAAACAAGCAGAATTGATTTAAAAAACTAATTGTGTATAATTCTGGTCCAAGCTTTTTTTTTTTTACAACGCGTTCTTCATCGTCTCCAACATCGTTCGGGTTATCGGGAAAACAGGACTTTGGTAAACATTCTTGAAACGAGTTTCCTAAGTCTTGCACACTTTACAAGAACACATTTGAACCTTTTCCTGTGATGTTCATCTGGGATATTACCGGGTCATTGTTCTTCAGATACCTACAGGCAACTATTTAATCTTCCTACAAACCTTTAAAGGGTCTGTAAAAAGATTCATAAGACATACGTTACGCGTAACCAGCATTTCCCCTTACCACCGTAACCAGCATTACCACCGCCCTCTGGGTGACACCGCGAAATTCCGACGGAACATGCAATTTTTACCATCGACATGGTATAAACTTAGCTTACATGCTCTGATGCGGAAACTGTTACCCTGGAACAGACGGGTTGGTCATCCCTGATCGCATTAAATTATTTCATATCATGTTCTTAGCAGCGGTTGTGCCCTGCAAAATTGCATAAGCCTTTAAGTTGTACTAAAGGTGCAAGTTCTCTACCTTTGCAAAAGGTCTGATTAGTTAGGAAGATCTGGGCTACAGACTAAACCACCGTTTATGTGTTTCATATATTGCCACGTGGCTTTCTCTGCTATTCTGGAAAACCCAATTATATTGAGGACATGTGAGCATCCATTGGTATATAACCCAATTATATTGAGGAATTACAAATACAGTTTTAAAAATACAAACATTTCGTCATGAAAAGAAGCGTCAACATGCAACAGTTTGGCTTCAGTTTCTGTGAAAACCGAGCCGCGGTCAACAATTGTGTCGGTGTGTTTTTTGGTGCGTCGGTGCCGTGTGTTTTTAGCACTTGTAGCTTAGGAGTTGGGACATCTCGGCCTTCTTGTAGAATGGCCATAAAACGACAGATTCCCGTGAAACTGCTTTGCAGCTTTGACCTCGATTTTTGAGGCTGAAACATGAGGTTTAATGAGAAAAGCCAGATATCTTAGAACCACTGCGGAGGCAATACAAAGTACTATTGTAGATAGACGACTTAAGGATGTGGGAAAGTGACACAAGATTAGATTATCAAGAACATGTGATCAGAGATGAGATCTGCATGCCAGGCGGGCCTGCTATAATAGGCCAAACAATGACGAACGTTGTTTTACGTAATTAGTTGTAATTTAATTCTGATGGAGCCTCCCAGCGGAGAGACCCTTAAGGTCCCAGGAATGGGCACGGTTAAGGGGTCACTTCAGACGAGCGTGTAATCAAAGGACGGCTCGTTGCAAAGCTACCGCGACATGCTGGGTCAGCTTTAATTAGAGCTGCCTTTTCTAAAAAAAGGAACTTTGCTAGAGAACAGGCAGGTACTATTTGTCTCCATGTTACTAAACACAAGGCTTGTATTTAGGGTCTCGAGTCTCATATGTTCTCCAGACAAGTTTCCTAGCACTGAGACTATAACGGTTAGTTGGGAGTGGGGGTCCTTCTCTCCATCCGGGGCGTCCTTATTGCTGCCAAAAAGAAGCACTTCTGGGAACGTGTGCTGCGCAGTAGAGAGAGACCGCAATCAATGCAGAGTTAATACAAACCATTTGAATACAACTTGATGATTGAAATCCGATGTCTATAGATGGTCAAATAGATGGTCAGTGTGCTGAGATGATCAAAGTTTTCCCAATATTGTTTTCCCCCAGTTTTCCGATGAAAGAAAAAAATAAAGCGACATTTTTACTCTTTCTTTTAATCAAATCATCAGTTACTGATATGAAAAGAATAAACTGGTATTACTGGTTATTCGGTTTTTAGTGGTCTTTGGTATTAAAAGAGTGTGAAATATAAAAAACAAAATGAATTAAATAACAGATTCAAATTAAACAGTAGTGAGTTACACATGAAAATATTTTTTTACAAATATTTTACAAATTGTTGCATAATATCGTGTTTTAAAAGGCTATTATAACATGGGCCACTGGTGTACTTTGTCATAGCCAATGAGCAAACTGGGAAAAAAATCTGGCTTTTGGCAGCTTTTGGAAAATCCCAGGCCAAACTGTGAGGTTTCTTTCAGGGGAAGGCATTCCTTGCAGTGGTTTAGCCCACTAACCCGAAAGAAAAGACTGATCTGGGATTTGCTCTCCGCCGCTTCCAAAAAGATCACCATCTGGCACTCAGAGGGCTGCCAACAGGGTGCATGTTTACTGACTACTGGAGCCGAACAAGAACTTCAGCCAAAAATATTGTGTGACGGCAACATCAGAGATGCTGAGTAACTGCTGTCAGGAATTCACTCCACACCTTGTGGTTCGAAAACATTTATGAGTTTTGAGGACTTTTACATAAAAAATAATCGACAGTTTTGAAAAGATATCTCTTTACATTTTAAAGGTATCTATGAGGGCCAGTTGTATTAAAACATTGAGTATGTATTTGCTTATTGTAATATAGTTGACAGTGTTTTCAGCCAATTGATGTGTAGGTAGGTTCATCATTTGTAAATTATGACTGCATGATTTGTGGCCAAACTGTAGGCCTTCCTACTCTCCCCCACTCCTTGCTAGATAACTAGCATTGCAGTCTTCAATGGAGCTGAAGGTCAGAGACTCGGAAAGCAGGTTTTTTGAAGGACTTCTCTTTGTGGTTGAAATCCTCATTCTCAGAAACCACAAGACACATTCAACTGCATTACTGCAGGAAAAAAAATGTCCCTTTTCCAGTCTAGTAACCCTCCACTCTACCACTCGGTCTTGCTCCTTGACCCTTCCCATTGTGTCTCTACTTTTCACCCCATCTATCACCCTGTCACACGGTGAGAGGCCAGCTCACGTGATCAATTATCAGGGACTTAGGGGGAGCTAAATTAAGATCTGGACTCACTCCAGAGGCAAAGGGCTCCTGCAGCCTGCGACAAGGTCTGTGGACAGAAGCAGTTTTACTGAATCAGTCACCGAATTCTCATATGCCAGGCTGCACCTTCAGATCCACAGAAAGTCTGCCGATGGACCCTCTCAACTTTTGCAAAATACTGACATCCCCTAATTGGGGAAAAGCGTAAAATGTGCCATAATATTGTTGACTGGAAGACAAACAACATGTGAGCATCCGCTGGTATATAATTTTAGCATATTTCACTAAGTACACATACATACATACACTAAATGCATGCCTATTTGATATGGTGTATAGATGAAATAGTGGGGGGATTTGACTTTGGTAAGAGAGTTCAGGGTTTAATTTATCAAAGGCTGTTACATTTCCAGAACTGCAAAGCACACTCAACACATTGATCCATCCATCCATCCATCCATCCATCCATCCATCCATCCATCCATCCATCCATCCATCCATCCATCCATCC